>CM029532.1:36248164-36900164 GCA_017141395.1 Laodelphax striatellus
CCTCATAAAAATTGCACGTTGCGAATCGCCAACAAATAGCCTCGGAAATCGGACGGAATAATCGGATATTGAAAAGGAATTGCCCCAAAAAACTGAGATTTGGTACATGGAACGTAAGAAGTTTAGCGATACCTGGAGCTAGCGACATCTTAGCCCAGGAACTGGAAAAATACAAAATGGATGTAGTGGCCCTGTAAGAAACAGGTGGCAGGAAGATCAATGCCAGGAAATTTGTCATATACTATAGTGGATGTGAGGAAGATAGATACTACGGTGGAGTAGGATTTGCTGTAAATAAGAACATAGCTGAATCTGTGATAAGTTTTGAAGCCAAAGGTGAAAGAATGTGCAATATTAGGTTAAGAGGAAAATTTAAAAATATATCTATTGTTAGTTTCTATGCGCCCACAGAAGATGCAGATGATGACACAAAGGACCATTTTTATGAGCTGCTAGAAGAACAGGTGGAAACGTTACCTAGCTATGATATCAAAATTATTTTAGGAGATGCTAATGCCAAAGTGGGTAGGGAAGACATTTGGAAACCAGCTATTGGACAGGAGAGTTTACATCAGGAGTCTAATAACAATGGAACTCGACTTGCAAGTTTTGCCCTAGCCAACAACCTAAAAATATCCAGTACCATATTCCCAAGGAAAGACATACATAAATATACTTGGACATCTCCAGATGGGTCTACAAGAAACCAAATCGATCATGTTCTAGTAGATCAACGTCATAAGAGTAGCATAACAGACGTAAGAAGCGTAAGGGAGCAGAATGGAACGGACCACTCATTATTTTTGGTGAAAGTAGCCCAAAAAATTGCAATACAGAAAAGAAAAGAAGAAAGAAGTAGTGCTAACATAGATGTTGGAAAGCTGGAAGACAAACAAGTGAAGAGAGAATTCGAGCTGAAACTACAAAATAGGTTCCAAGTGTTACAAGATCTACAAATAGAAGAGAATGACATAGAGAGTAAGTGGAACAGCCTCAAGAAAAGTTTGACAGAAACAGCCAAGGAAATATGTGGTGAAAAGAGAAGAGTGAAAAGAAACCCTGGTTTGATGAAGAGTGAGCAGAAAGTTACAGAACGAAAGGAAAAGAAAAGGATCTGGTTAAGTAGTGACACAGCTGAGAATAAAGACAGATACATGGAATCAAATAGAGAAACGAATAAGATATTAAGAAGGAAAAACGAATGTTTGTAAATAGTTTGATTGATAAAGCAGAACAAGATCGTTCAACGAACAATGCAAGGGACTTTTATAGAAAAGGTTTTAAGAAGGATTCACACCAAATCCGTATGGGGTCAAGGACAAAGAGGAGTTGTATTAACTGAAAACCAGAAAGTGCTTGAAAGATGGAGAGAATATTTCTTTGAACTGCTGAACGTGGAAGATTTGGACATTGCTACCTAGGCGGAAATAATGAAGAGACCTACTATAATGTAGAACCCGACGTAGACGTACCATCCAGAGAAGAGGTTGAAGCGGCAGTCACAGCTCTAAAAGCAATAAAGCTCCTGGGAAGGATGAAATTTCAGCAGAGTTACTGAAGAAGGAGGAGATGTAATAATAGATAAGCTGGAATTAATAAAGATAATATGGGAAAAGAAAAGATGCCAAATGACTGGCAGGAAGCAATAGTTGTTCCCATACACAAAAAAGGAGAAAGAGGAATGCGGCAACTTTAGAGGAATTTCTCTCCTCAGCATTCCCTATAAAGTCTTATCCAAAATAGTCCTCAATCGTATTGAGAAATACTCAAGTGAAATAATCGGAGAACATCAAGCAGGCTTCATGAAAGGCAGGTCTACAACAAATCAAATATTTATTCTCAAAGAAATTGTATCAAAGTACTGGGAATTCAACAAAGAGTTTTTTGCTTTATTTATTGACTTTCAAAAGCTTATGATAGTATAAACAGAGAAAACTGTGGATAAAGATGGAGAAGTTTGAATTCTGAAAAACTAGTAAACCTGGCCATCATAGCAGAAGCTACATGTTCGGTAAGAGTGAATGGGCAAGTCTCTGAGTCTTTCAGGATAAATTCAGGAGTACGACAGGGTGATGGGCTCTCGCCAATTCTCTTCAATATAGCCATCGAGGAAGCACTCCAAAAAATTGCAAATAGGGATGAAGGCATAAAAATTGGATCTGGAATCAACACACTAGCGTTTGCAGATGACGTGGTAATTTTCGCAGAAAAATAGATGACCTAAGTCAATTAGCAAAAGTGTTCATGGAGGAAGCAGGAAAATGGGACTGAAAGTAATACAAAACGAAATATGTACATTTCACGAGAAATCGAGATAACAGAGACCAAGGTCCTTCCAAGTGAACGGTCAGTACTTTGAAAAGTAGACACTTTTAAGTATTTAGGCGTTGTCATTACCGATCAAAACACAGAAGTAACAGAAATACAGAATAGGCTAAACTTTGCAAACAGATGTTTCTTTGCATGCAACAAACTTTTGTCCTCAAAATTGTTATCACACTACAAAAATTAAAATCTATGAAACAATTATCAGTCCAACATTGCTCTACGGTGCTGAGACATGGAAGTTAGATGGAAGGAGGAAAGGAAATTGATTGTTTTTGAGAACAAGATCCTCAGAAAAATCTATGGACCTATAAATGAGGGAGGAGAGGAAGAGACACAACCGAGAACTTCGAGACCTTTATAGGAGCCAGATGTATATGCACAAGTGTAGAAGGATCAGATGGGCTGGGCATGTTTTGAGAAGAAAGGATGACAGCAATCTCAATCAAGTGTTGAAAAGAAATCCAGAAGGACGACGACCGAGAGGAAGACCACGACGGAAATGGTGGAGTCAAGTGAAGGACGATATGGAGAGAATTGGAGCAACCGAGGAGGACGCGGAGAATCGAGAGAGGTGGAGGGGCTATGTTGGTGCGGCTAAATATCTACTTAGATATGTATGGCCATGGCAGTAAGTAAGTATACATATATGTTATTAACATATATTAATTTGTAGTGGATATATAAATGTATCGCTTTATAAAAATAGTGAATGAATGTGTAATAGTGATGAATGTAGGTATGAACAACGTGAGGTTTCTCATTATCTATCCCACATTAGTAAAAGACTCATGCTTGGGTAATGAGGTGAATGGTGTTAGAGATTAAAATGTATCTAAGTTTTTATAAGGAATAAAATAGATTGTTGAAAAAGGTTCAAAATTCGCTAAATTTCTTATACGCATAGTACCAATTCTCATGTCGTATGTTACAGTTCTGTTAGAAAATAATTTCAATTGTATTTGCTCTTCATTAGAACGTTCCTGTTGCTTGTGTCTCTACTGGAGTGAAAAATCTTCATCGCAAAGCTGTCGAGTTCGACATTGGTATCTACTTTGAAGCAAACGGCCATGGAACAATCACATTCAGTGACAAGGTCAAGGACAAACTGGACAGAGAACTAACTAACCCGAGGTAGGTGATTATTCTATATAAGATGTGAGGATTTCTCATACGAGTAGTTACTGTTGTGAAATTCAAATACGGTTGATTGTTATCCAACGGGCCATTTGTGACGTGTGACAATTTTATCAATGTATAGAAAAAATTTACATACAATACAATTAAAAAAAAATTGAAAATAAAACAAACTCATTTTGAGAAAATTTCAAAGAGAATGTAATATATTGAAACAATTTATTTGTAAAATTCAATTGGTATTAAATTTGTGGATTTTTTCGAATAGAGTATTTATTATAATAATCAAGTCTCATTGGAATTCATTTTTTTAAATTAATTAATAAAAGCACAAATCATTAAAATATTATTGGGAGAGAAACAACAGGATCAGCCCAAAACTGTTACTCTCCCAAATTTTTATAAGTAATGTATTCGAAAATAAGTTGAAGTTTTCACTTGTTTTTGGGATGATTTTGAATTTACGCTAAATTAAAAACAAAATCAATTGAACCAATGAAACTTAAAAATTGAAAATTTCAACCAATACACTGCAAATGGTGCAAATTGGATGTTGGTTTCATAAAAAGACTCCGGTTATTTCAAGCCAATGCCATATTATTTTAGTTGCTCTTATTTGATTCCAAGTCTTGTGTCTTGAGTCAGTCTAGTATTTTGTTCTAATTCTCAAATATGTTGAGCACCACATTGACATTTTTGCAAATACAATATTCAGTTTAATTCTCTGGGCTACTGTATTTTTTATTATTAATATTTTTATTTATTTATCGGATGTTGCCCACATAAGTATATCACATAGCAGACTGAAGGTGTGTTGCTCTAGCCTCTAGGCTAAGCTGGTTTGTAAAAACTCATCTCCAATTTAAATTATTGAATAATTATTAACCTTCTATTAATCTAATGATGTGTAATATTGATGCTTTGCAGCTCCACCAAGAGTCAACTGGCGGCTATGAAAGAACTAGCATTGCTCATCAATTTGATCAATGAAACAGTGGGAGATGCCTTGTCCGATATGCTTCTGGTGGAAACAGTGCTCCATGCCAGGGGATGGAATATCCAAGACTGGGAAAATACTTATGAAGACCTTCCCAACAGACTATTGAAAGTTATAGTCAAGGTGGGCTATTTTTCTTATCCAGAAAAAAAAACATTTTCAAAAACTAAATAAATTTTCAAGCCATAAATGAATTTTCAAAAACACTATAACTATTCATTATTCAATTGGTGATTTAAAAAAAGATGAAGGTGAAAAATGAAGATAGATACACTGTCCACTTTTTTCAACTTTGTTCTTTTTGGGATCACTATTATAGTTAAAGCTCTCAATCTTCAACTCTTTGTTCCATTATATGTTCTCTTGAAGGTTATAATTTATCCTTATGTAATTTTTTTATCGTATGGCTTTTTATCGGTGGGGAGACCCTTACGGGTAGGTTCCACCTCGCCAAATTGCGCCTTATGTATTAAATTTTCAGTAAGCCTACTCAATTGTGACTTTTGTGTTTTTCAGAATAAATTATTTTGTCTCGTAAATAACCGAAGTAGAGTAGAATTTTTCAGGACGGTGGCTCAATAGGATGCTTTCCTCTACTATGCTCGTTTGATTTAGCATTTAGCTAAATCAAAGGTAGCATTCAGCAGGTATTCCACGAAATTTATATAATTCATCATAATTTGGAACTCCATAGCTTGTATCGCAAATAAATAAATAGAATAGATCTTTATTTCTCAGTGAATTGTAATGTAGGCTGATAAATGAAGGTGAACTTCTTATTTCAATGTTTACTACCTATAGTTTGTAACTCTTCAAACTTCATTTTCACAGGACAGAAATGTTGTAGAAACAACAGACGCTAACAGAAAGTGCACCTCGCCAGCTGGTGTTCAGGATGCAATTGATGAGGTGGTGAAGAAATTCAAAAATGGCCGCTCTTTTATCAGGTGGGTTGATGGAAATTTATTTAAAAGTGATTTTCTAGTTAACATACATTTGATAGGGAAAACCATCATTGAGAGTAATCTATTCTTTCATAAATATGCAAGGTTTTTTCAGCTGGAACGCATCGGAATGGCGTTCTGGTACTTTTTCATATTGAATGTTTGAATTTCATATTTGTACCAAAATTGGCTATTCTATTAGGCCTACATAGAGAAAAGAGTCGACAAATAAGTACACCTACTCTATATAGTATAGCTATAGACTATGCGTGGTTAAGCAAAAATTTTTATTTCCTGAACCTCATTTTCTAGAAAAAGGCCCTGCATAAGCAGTATGTCCTTAAAGGTAGATAACATTCGGATAAGGAATGTCAAATGAAAAAATTGAACATTCACATTTCTTGTTGAAAAACAAGTAAATTAACATAAGATGGAATATAATAGAATCACTTCTCTCTTCAAATGACGTTGTGAACTTAGTAAATGGTCTTTATAAAAGTATCAATAACATTTTTTGTAATTTTTGTACGTTGGATAGCGTTTTCTCCACTCATATTAGTGTTTAAATTAATTTAGTTTTGTAATTAGAAACATAATAATGATTATCGTTGTTGTTTTAGTTTTATCGATGGTTGAAGTCAGTAGATGATTATATTTATTGAGTAATGTACAAATAATAATAATACTAAATAAATTGTTCAACAGGCTTACGCCCAAAAATGTCCCTCTTCAATTTAGAAAATAGTCCAAAATCAAGGTTATGTTGATATCCTCATATATCTTTCAGTCACAAACTTTCACTTCAAAACCAAACACTTGGGAAATTTTGTATATTTGAATATTGTAGAGGATAATATGAAAGTTCCGAACCAAAAATATTGATGATTGTAAAATCATAAATAGAATAATATTTTATAAATCAATAAAATAATCATTTATAATTATTATAATCATAGTTATTGATGATTATATTTATTTAAGTATAATTCTGTATTACATTCTAATAATGACAATATTTCATAGGGCATCGGGGACAGAAGACGTAGTTAGAGTGTATGCGGAGGCCGATACTCAAGAGAACGCGGATCATTTGGCGAATCTCGTCAAGAAGATTGTGGAGGAGATGGCTGGAGGAATAAATCAATAGATTCAATAATTGATGAATGAGCATATCTTATATTCATAAATTTCTATGGAATACGCTTTTGCAATGGTGGCTGTGCATGGAAAAGACAATACCGTATAATAGTTTTATCAATGTTTTAATTGTCACAATCCTAGAAGAATATTTTTATTTCCTTTCAATGTTTTTTAAACGTCATAATATAGATATTTTTATAGATTTTGAGAGTTTTGTGGTTGATTTGGCATCCCATTATATTCCATGAAAGCTTTACGATTGTGCTACAGACGTGCGTATGGTACTTGAAACAGTGAATTCCTCCAGGAAATAATCCTTTTCTATTTTACTGCAGTTTTGTGGAAGAGATTTAGTTTATGAGATTGCTAATGAACTGAAAAATGAGAAGTAGTGATAGGAGAGGTATATGACTTCTGACACAGAGTCTGGTGAGATGTGGTATTTTAACATAAATTTAAGAGGTAGGATGATTTTGAGGTAATCCTGCCGTTTCGAGTGGTGACGTAGTATGGAACCAAAGCAATTCTGGGATGTGAATAAGTAGAGTATGTGAAGAGTTAGAAGCAGCTAGCTGGACGCCTCGTTTTTATAAAGACGAATATTGTTTTCATATTTTTTATTGTGTCTCCTCCCAACTAAACTCTTCACCTGCATTGCCTTCTAAAATCTTTGGTAATTCACTCTTTTTATAAATAACTTGTTAATTGAATAGAAGCTGTGATTCCATCACTATCAGGTCCACATGATCAGTTCGCCTGTTAAGTTGAGCCTGTCAGGTGACCAGAAGGCAGTTGTTATTCCCGCCACACACCATCAGGTCCACCTGAACTGGCGTAGTCAGGTGCACCTGAAACTGAATTGCCGGCTTTATTAAAAAGCTGTGATCCATTCACACATCAATTACTCAACATTGAATCTCAATCACCAAAGATATTTCATATTTGATCAATCTTATCATTAATTCTACCTATAGGTAAATAGATTTCATCATTGATTACATAGCAAAAAAATAAAACTTTTTAAAAAACATTAATTTTTCAGGATTTTGTCTCTACAACATTGAATAAAAAGAAAACCATTCCTTCCATTCCAAAACCTATTTATCCATTAATGTAGCTGGAAAAGACAAGAAAATTGAAAAATTCAATATTTCTATTAGTTCTTAATGTCCCTTAATACCTTTGACTAAATTTATAAAATCGAGATGGTGATGCATTTGATTTACCGATAAGCATGAAAATGGTACCAAATTGTTCAGAAAGAATATGTAGAATTGTTGTATAACCTTGAAAATTTGATTTTCAACGTTGAAATGGCAGTATAAGTCGATCTAAATTACAAGTCGATAAAATTTGTTCATAGACGTTTACTGCCATTTTAAAATTGAAAATAGAATTTTCAAGGTTATACAACAATTCTACATATCTTTCTGAACAATTTGGTACCATTTTCATGCTTATCGGTTGGTAAATAGCGTCCGAAGGAGTAAACTCGTTTTGATCCCCCTTCACCCGCGCACGCAAAAAAATCATCTCGATTTTAAAATTCAGTCAAAGGTATTAAGGGGCCTTAAGCAAAAATGTTCCCAATGTCGAGAAAACTTTTTTGAGAAAATGCGTTTAAACAAAATTGAACGAAAATCAACTGAACAAGATCTGTTAGGCTAGGCGTACACCGGTTAGTCAAGACAAGATCAGACGAGATTAGTCACGTTTAGTCACAGTAATTCACATAGTTGCTTATGAAGCAACACACGCCGATTAGTCATTGCATCAGTGTGTGCTGCTTCATAAGCAACTATGTGAATTACTGTGACTAATCTCGTCTGATCTTGTCTTGACTAACCGGTGTACGGCCTAGCCTTATGTAGGAATATTTTTATTGGAAACTACGTAAGTTTTTCACAAGAATGCTACGATGTTCCTTTTAGAATTTCTCTTTCTCTTCTTGAAAGTTGGTTTTGGGCATGGCATTATGTAATTGACACTGAAACAGCTAAAAATTTAATTGTTTCACTGTACTTACTCAACTACAATCCATGACAAATTTCTATCCAATTCACTTACCTCTATTATTGACATTGTTTAATGCATAATTTAATAATGCAGTCGTCGTGATTAGATTCTCTCTTGAGTCATGATCAAATTCCCAAGATTAATTTAATATCAAAATTCAATTGAGCCTAAACCTAAGAAATTTCCAGTGAAAGAAGGAAAATTCAGTTTTAAGTAATCATAGGCCTATCTTTGTTTGACGTGAATCAATAAAAACGAAGTTACGGTATTCAATAGAGCCGCTCATGTGCTGTCGTTCAAAATAATTTACCGTGACAATTACTATGTCAATGTTATTAATTATCCATGAACCGGAAAATTTTTCTATTAATTATTAATTTTAACTGACAGCTTTATTACAGCTGACTAGCGTCAGTTAATTTGATAAAAACTTCACTAAATTCCCAATTGCAACAAAATTATGAAAAGTGTAAAAATTATCGCTTTCAGTCTTGAGCTATTCATCATTAAAAGCAGGTAACTCAGTCCTTATCAAAATATTTATCCTACAAGGTATTTTCTAGTCTTGTATTTGGTTCTAGTATAGTTTCTGTCTTTTATAAGTGTCGTACCTCATTCAAGGTGAGGTATACTTGAAAATTCTGATAAAATATTAAAGTTCAAGTTCTCTTGAATTAGGACCAAAGAAGTCGTTTGCTCCTCTCCACTTATTTAAGTCTTGATTTTTCATAATTTTTTTTCTTATGATTGAGCTAAGAAACAAAAATAATTCAGATGGGTTTGGAACCGGAACCCACCTTGAACTGTTCGACCATTCATCATCACTCACAAGCCAAGAGCTTAAGTGGTCGTCACCCTCGGCAAGAACGTTTTCATCATATTTAATGATGTGTCCACTCTCAACATCTTTAAATAGTCCCAAATTTATTCTAATGCTTTTCTACATTCGAATAGAAAGTTTAAAAACGTTTTGAGTAATTTCTTTCCAATTTCTGTGTATCGCCATTCTCAATCGTGGTTTTTATTATCAAATTCTGTTCAGTCCCATGTGTTATACTCTTACTTGCAATTATTCTCATTTTCAATCTCCAATCAAAAGATTGTTTGATACCGTACTATAAAAAATCATATTACAGCTTGCTCAGTCAAAACAAGAAGGGTACCGTATAGAAGGCAATTATTGTGTTTAAAATCGAGTAAGGTATAATCATTTTTCCAGTTTCAGAAAATGAGGTTTTTGGGAGAAAATATAATATTAATTATCCTTAAAAGATGAATCAAAAAATAAATTTTGATGAAGAAGGAGAAGAATATTCCATTATTATTTGATTTTTCCTCATCTCAATATATTTCTTTCCATCTAAATTCTTCTACCATTAGTATAGGCTTCTCACTTATCAGTCAAGACTCGAGAAAATCTATTCAATTGATAAAATCATAGAGTCATAATTCAATCACGTTATCAAAAAAGTGAGCAGATGATGTACTATCTGTTACGTGGTACATTTTCATTATACATTTCATTTTCATCCAATTAAGTTTTTTCAATAGGTTGTTGTGGATCCATTCTTTTCTCACTTGATCAAATTATAAACACTAAATTCACTTAGAAAGCAAGATACTCACAAATTATGTGTTGATGCACATTTCGCGGTGCTGTGCCGCATCGTCGGAACACGTGTACAAACAGACCTGTGAATTTAGTGTTTATAATTTTTTCAATAGTTAAAAAAAGTAGACGTGAGTTGGCATTGGTTTCACGGGTTAACAGTACGAGCAATAAATGCAGCTGAATAATACACCGTTATCATCGCAGTGTCTGTTTAATGATTTCACGGCTGATCAATATTGGCCATGACTTGGTTGCGGAATATTGGAAGGAGAAAGACTGCTGTGTCCTAATCACGGTCAGTGGCGTTTGACCATCACTGATGGCGATCTGTTATCAGCTAAATAATAATCGATTATGTCTATCGATAGTTCGATAGACTCTGGTCCATTAGCATCAGCGTTGTTAAGAAGGTCTTGACAACTTTGCATAGCCAATAATAATCAATGTTGTGAACAGAAGGCCTCCTCCCCTCTCATTTAACATCGATCACTTTCTCTCTCTCAGTATAGGACTGCTATTAGTTGAGCTCGGGCTGTGATCATTTCTAGTTCTTGTGTCTGCTCAGTTTTATTGATAGAAACGAGTTGTGTTGTGCTTGCGCGTTTTTGTGGGAGTTTCCTTATTGATAAAACGGCGGAAATGGTAAAATACCAGACAAGTGTTTACCAGTTGCGCTGATAACGTTTGGGTTTGTGTAATCATATTAATATATTTATAGAATGTTGAGATAGTTTTCTTCTACAGAGAACTGATACACTGTACTTAAAAATAACCACTTCCAAATACATAATATATAATAGTTTGTATAATAAATACACTTGCAATGGGTTCTACACAGTGTATTGTACTATCATATTGAAGAAGTAATCGATATATTATTATAATATTCATATGGATGGAATATTTTCAAATACTGAAGCAGTTTGAAAATACTAGGTCAAATTAACTGATTGACCTTCAATAATACGTACCTATTTATGCAAAATCACAATATTTATATTTATTGTAAAATCACAAGTAAAGTTCTCCTTTCTACAAAATTTCCTTAGTAGGCCCATACACACGGAAGTTAAGAAATACAATATATAAAAAACAGTTATATATGACCACATCAAGTGAAAAACATTTTGTTGAAAATAGAAAAGGAAAATAGACTAAATGAGTTGAAACACAAAACTACTCTCCATTTTCCACTTGTTAAGATGTAAACCCATGTAACTGAAGACCCATGTAACACATGCGGTAGGCGATTGAGAATAATCATCTACCTACACCGTACGTTTTGGAGGACAGCTAGGAAACTGTCTTGTCTACTGGTCTACTGCATAGATTATTATAAAAATAATTGAATTTGGACAGTTTTTAGTTTCATCGATTACAGTATCGGTATATCGTGGGTACGGTATGCAAAAAGTGTTTTTAATTATTTTTTATTAATAAAATATTAATATTTGAACGTGGTTTTTATAGGTAATTAATTATACTATAATTTATTAATTTTCAGAACTTGGGTGCCACAGGATCAAATGGTTCAACACTTTTTCAGCTTTTAATAAAGTCAAAAATATCAATTTCATAATAATTCACGGTACATAATAATTATTATTGAAGCTATATTATATACCATCTCAAAGTACTCAAAGATGCATTCATACTTTTTATAAAATCATATTTTTATTAATAAAATTAATATTTGAACGGTTCAACACTTTTAATAAAGTCAAAAATATCAATTTCATAATAATTCACGGTACATAATAATAATTATTATCGAAGCTATATTATATACCATCTCAAAGTACTCAAAGATGCATTCATACTTTGGAAATTATAAAAATCCCGCCAAATTGAAAAAGCGGGAAAACTCTTTTTCCCTCTTCTCAATTATTGGTATGGCAGTGTTGGTACTTCTAAAATCAGCTGATGCTGCCGACGCCAACAAGTTAAATTTGAAAACTTCAAGTTCTGATAGTCATCGAACATCGAATTTGGAAGCAAAAACTAGTAATTTAATGGCAGATGCTGTGTGGAGTCAGGTGGGTTTACATTTTCTAATTACGCTTTATAAATAATGCATCCTATAAAGATCAGCGATATAAAATTATTATCCAAGTACGAAGTAACTAACCTCAAACCTTTGTTTGATGTGAATGACAGTATGACAGATAGTTTACCACTGCAGCTGACTCCTACAGAGTTCAAGTTTTTCAGCTCAGATTTGAGATTGTCTGTCTAAGTTTTAAGAATATAATGTAATATGAATGTCGAATAAATATGTGTTATAGTGTTATTCTAGTTTGACTTATTGTGCGAAAAATGACGTTCAAACTATATAAGGCTCTGATGGGGCGAGTTGTCATTGATAGTTCTAGAAAGTGTTTGATAACTTTTGCTCATGGAACACAGTTTACAAGGATAGGCTTTGTAACGCAAAGATTTTTGTCTGGATTCATTGGAAAAGATTGCATAAATAATGAAATCTCTTCAAGGACTATTTGTTTGCGGCAGATCACCAAGAACAACAAATCCATGTCTGGGAATATAGGAAGAAGATATTACATGTTTGTAAGTTGGCCCATGCCATGATATTGGGGAGCTTCTAGATTAGCCTATTATGTTATAATTGAATTCAATTATATCTTGATGCTTTCACTACAAGCTTATACTGCATTTGTAAGAACACTTCTGATGTGAAAGCTTTCAATGGCTGCACGTCACATTTGGTATGAAAGGATATCTCTTTCATGAATCTAAAGCTGTTTTTACACAAAAATGTTGGTCAACTGGTTTTTAGAACAATTGTTGAAAACAAACATTTTTAACAAAAAGTTGTTGTTAATAATAAAAAACAACTGACTCAGCGTAGCAACTTCATAGCCTACATAATCAGGTACCTCTTACATAAATGCCTCGAAAAAAATGTCTTATTCTCTTATTTACATAGTAGACAGCAGGCACGCTTTGCTCGCCGTAACTGGTTCTGGCCCCTGGACCCCCGGCGGAATCAGCCGATAAAGAGTCCTCCACTTATTCTTTTTGAGCATTTTTTACTTCATTGGTCAAGTCGTTCACGAAAATGCTACTGAAAATCTGAATAACTAATCCAGACGTACTTTCAAGACATTCCAGAAACCATTTCAAAACACTCGCTCTAGCTGAACCGGTGTACTTTTCTATTAGGTCTAAATTTTTCTCCATCAATCTGGAAAAAGAAATGGACAACGCTTAGAATAACTAGAAAAACATCGATATCGGGCAAAGGTAGTTGACTGAAAACCTGTCAACGTGGCTTAACTCATAAATTAAAATAAACTTTTTTACTTTGATTTTTCTATGACCACGCGAGGAATTTTATCAATTCGAGGGCGCTGAATCCGAATCTGAAATCACAATTCCTAGATCTATATTCTCAAGCTATTCAGATTGCGTAAAATATTCAGCAAATAATATCTTCACTTTTTGTTTTTACCTTTTTTCCACTCTCACTGGAAACTAAAATTTAGTTGCTTCAAAAAGTTGCTCTGTTCAGTAGAAAAAGGTAACAAGTCTATAAAAGAGAACAAAGTTGGAAAAAGTGGCATGAATGAACTTGAAGCTATTATAAGAAGCAAACCAATACCTGATTAGGCTATTCTATACTTTTTTATCATATGGTTTGGATCTTTTAAAAAACTAATGCCCCGAATTATGAAAGTTGGGTTTGATTTTAATTGTTTCTACGGGAAATAAGCACAGACAAACTACAAACTTTTTTTGTGTTTCCACATTCTTTTCTGTGATAAATTTGAATAGCCTTTTTATTATGTGAAACAAGGTGGCTCTACCAGTTACCCATCCAAGCCCACACTAAATATTTCAATTCACCTAATTTGGTTAAACTAGTGAAAGCTCTCGAACAAGTATGGGAGTAATGAAACCATTTACAAAGTATGTGATTGAATGAGGTTGATTATACTTGATGCCTTACAACAATAGGAAACTCCCGGCTCTGTATTGCAATGAGAAACCATGTAGCTTATTGCTTCTATCTTGCAGTACGGTGAGAGAATTTCCATTCCATCAAGTCCAGTGCCATTTTTCTTTGAAAAAGCTGAAAGATAAACGTGTGAGAGAGATTTTGAATGGATTTTCTTTTACTAAAGTTCTCTCCTGACTCTTAATTGTGTCAACTAAAATAATTTTATGGATAACTGTACGGTAACTATATTTCAGTAATTATCGAGTTTCTGTAATTAATTTGTTGGAAACTCAAATAAATAATTCTGGGCAGTGAGCAGCATTTCTACACTTTAATAAAACTTTAATACACTTGAACGTTATTGGTGGTTACCATACCTTACCACAGATAGGCCTACCTTAATGAATTTCTACGAATTTTCGCAAAAATCCTTTCTAAAGTAACTGTCAATGACAGTTACTTTCAAATTAACTGTAATTACAAGTTGTACACTATTTTTATACCTATTCAAATTATGATATGATTATGGTGAATTATGATATGATTTGTGCATTTATGATTGCAGGAAGACTCCAAACCATGGGAAACCCAAGCTCGTCTTCCGCCCGAAGTTGTTCCAGAAACATATGACATTCTTCTGAATCCTGACTTGAAGGATGGAAAATTCAGTGGCCGAATCAAGATCAATCTCAAAGTGTTGTCGGAAAGAAAGATAATTGTTCTTCATGCCAATGAACTAACAGTCAGCTCAACAAAATTGGTCAAATTGGAAAATGCTAGTTCCGATGCAGGGGTTGATATACCTATTGCTAAGACCTTCAACTATCCAGCGAATCAGTATTTTGTAATAATCAGTGCCAATCTTATACAACCAGGCTCTTATGTGCTGACCCTGGATTTTTCCGGTAGTCTGACTGGAAAAATTGTAGGCTTTTATAGGAGCACTTACAAGGATGTAACGGATGGAACCCGAAAGTGAGTACTAATGGGGTATTAACTTACGTTTAAATGAAGAATTGTTAGTAGACTGATCTCTTTCTTAAAATACTTTTTGTTCACTTTTACAAATAAAAATCACTCATTATTCATGAAAAAATTGATAGTCCCGGTACTGAGGTTGATATAGCCTAATTATGTTAGAACATTCATTCTATTCCATTGAAATTAAAAGTAGTGTGAAGCTGAAGTATGAGTTTCATCAACAAGAATTTTAATCGTAATGTTCATAGCCCATATCATATCATATCGTAGAAGTTATTAGTGTTCAGAGTTTTATTGATTTTTACTGAAATCGAAAATTCTACTTTTCTCACTTTTATAGGAAAGCGATGTTAATAAATTCACATTTTCCTATTAAATATTTGTTTAATTAACATGAATATAAAGTTGACTGAAACATTTCGAACTGGAATTTAAACTGAACTGTTTTATGTTGAGATAACAACTCTAATCAGCCGTTGTCATGGCACTTGCATGTGGCTATCATGTGATGCTATCACGTGGTACATGTTACGCCACATTACCCCCCGCGGCAGACGATTTAGCCATCGGAATTGAGGAAGGGACATCGTCTTGAAGAATATAGGCAGGTTTCACACGGTCAATGGAAACTTTGTTAGGTTTACCATGAATCTTGAGTGTAATTGTTTTTTCGTCTCGGTCAAGAACTTCATGAGGTCCAGTATATGGTGGTTGAAAATTCTGAAATGAATGATAGTTGGTTGAGTTGAATTGGTGGTAGTTTTTCACGGTTCTGTTGAAAAGCATAGGTTAATGGCTTGTGGTCAGTGTAGATAGTAAAGGAATGTCCTTCTAAGAGATGGCGAAAATGTTGTACTGCTGCATAAATAGCGAGAAGTTCACGATAATACGCAGGCCAAGAGCTTTCCTTCGAAGATAATTTCTTTGAGAAGAAAGCGAGAGGTTGCCAAACGTCTTCAACCAGCTGTTGTAAGCATGCTCCAACTGAATGATTAGAAGCATCAGTGAACAATCCAAGTGGAGTACCAATCCGTGGATGGACGAGAAGAGAAGCAGACGAAATACAGTTTTTGCAGGTTTTGAATGCTTCTTCAAGTTCAGGTGTCCAATGGACAGGTTGAGAGCCCTTTAGAAGTGGATTACTGATTGCGTTGTGTAAGGGAGCTTCGTACTCAGAAGCATGAGGTATAAATCTACGATAGAAATTGAGCATACCAAGGAAACGACGGAGTTCTTGAGCGGTTTTTGGTAAAGGATATTCTTGAATCACTTTTACACGGTCTTCAGACTTCGAATACCGGCAGCAGAGATGGTATATCCAATGAAAGTAACCTCCGAAACTCCAAAGATGCATTTTAGTGGGTTGATAACTAGGCCGTACTTTGCAAGTCGTTTGAGAACACTTCGAAGATGGTTCTCATGTTCTTCCTTAGAATGAGAATAGATGAGAATGTCATCCATGTAAACAAAGCAAAAATCCAAAGCATGTAAAACTTCATCCATGAATCTTTGGAAAGTTTGTCCTGCATTTCGAAGTCCAAACGTCATGAATGGAAATTCGAAGAGGTAGCGTATTTAGTTGTCGTCAGGGGTCACCAATATAGGAAAGCGATGTTAATAAATTCACATTTTCCTATTAAATATTTGGGTACTTTCCTGTTATAGGACACGTCTACTCATCTAGAGATATCAATAGTCGATATTGATAACCTATAATAACCAATAAGGTTATGTTAACCTATAGGTTATGTAAATAACCTATATTTTTCTCATATCGATGAGTATCGTATCGATACTTTTGAAGCTCGATATCGACTATTGATATCTCTAGATGAGTAGACGTGTCCTATAACAGGAAAGTACCAATATTTGTTTAATTAACATGAATATAAAGTTGACTGAAACATTTCGAACTGGAATTTAAACTGAACTGTTTTATGTTGAGATAACAACTCTAATCAGCCGTTGTCATGGCACTTGCATGTGGCTATCATGTGATGCTATCACGTGGTACATGTTACGCCACACTTTGAAAGATCATGGTCTAATTGAATGTAAATGTCATTTTATGAATTTGAATGCATGTCAACGTATGTATTTTTGTTAAAATGTTTTGACCTAGAACCGTTCGAACATACGTCATCAAATTTATTGAAAATTTTCATATCGAGTAATCTCATTCAAAAATTATCATTTTCAAAGTTACCTTAATTCATTCCTGTTTTTAATTATGATTATTTTTTACTGTTTTTAATTTTGAAAGCATTCAGAAAGAAGGAAGATGAGTAATATAAGTGAAGGGTTTTGAATTTAACTTAGAATTTAACTTCCAAGTTATTGTATTATAAAAAAAATGAATTCAATAGAATAGTCTTTATTTTCGTTGGAGGGCAGCACCTTTTTAGTGTCATCATAAGTATAAATACCAGCATGTTATTTTGAATGATTGCAGGTCAATTGCTACGACAAAGTTCGAACCTACCTATGCGAGGAGTGCTTTTCCATGCTTTGATGAACCAAGCTTCAAAGCTGAATTCATTGTATCCCTGGTTAAACCGTCTGACAGCAAGTTTATTGCACTCTCAAACATGAATGTCGTGGTGAGTGCTAATTTATAATTTATGGCAATTGCAATGCTTTGTAATTGAAATCTCAACTCCAGTCACTTCAAATTATTACTTGCGGAATAATTTCTTTTCAGCTACTGAACTTTTCATGTGATGCTGAATAAATTTTAGACAGAATTGGTTGAAGGTTTAGTAAAGTTGATGTAATAAATTTAGCACATTTTCCTACAAACATCATTAGGTTGGTTATTATAGCTTTTGTTACCCGTCCCACAGAACATTACATTCCTTTTTCGAAGCAACCTATTAATATTTTAAACCCTATAATTGCTTCCTCAATTCAGTTTCTTTTTGAAATTTAACTAAAGTCTAAGACAATAAATTATTTATAACTGAAGCCTTAATTTAACCAAAGTTCAATGCATTTGAAAAGAAATTGATGTCAATTAATGTTAATCAACGTGGTTTGGAACTCATTCATACTCACATATAATTAACATTATTTCATATAATTTTATATTTTCACTTTTCATGGGCAACTGCTAGTTAATTATTCACTTTTTTTAATTTATTCTTTTTAATGATTTTTTTGAAAACTAATTCACTTTAGTTGAATTATTCACTTTATTCACACAATTTTCAAACGACATAGTGGTCTATATAGGCTATCTGTACAGTATTTAGACTGCTATGTAGTTTGAAAATCGCGTTCAAAGTGAATAACTTCATATATTTATTTTAAAAGAATATCAAGTAATTTTGTGATTTTCAGATCATTATCTCTATTGTTACAATTATTCTTCTGTTGATTATTGCATTAAATAATTTTTGTTCAACAGAAAGAAGAGGTTGATCAGCCAACTCGTGGATCGACTCTAGTGCATTTCGCCAAGTCAGTTCCAATGTCGACCTACTTGGCCTGTTTCATAGTTTGTGACTTCGATAAACTAGAGTCGGTCAAGTCAGAGCAGGGTTTCCCAGTGTCGGTGTATGGCCGCCGCGGTCAAGTCGACAACCTCAAGTACGCTCTCGATCTGGCTGTCAGCACCATCAACTACTACATCAAATACTTTGGCATCAACTATCCTCTTCCAAAACTTGGTATGAAGTTCATGCATTTCAGTGTCTAGGTCTGACCACTGTTTGAAAACATAACGTAAAATTATACAGGAATAATATGAAATCTTATAACCCTTTGAAATCAACTACCCTCTTGAAGAGGGCCTCTTCCAAAACCCGCTATAAAATCATACAAAATAACCGACAAGTAACATTTTTTTTCATGAATGTCATTAAAATTAGTCTCAGAGACTAACCATTAATTTTCTGGTTACTTCTTGAACTACAAATTATAAAACTTCAGATCATCCATCAATAACTCAAGTAATTTTGAGAGCTGTACATATTAAATAGGTAATTACAATAATGTTTTCTCTGCAGAAAAAGTACAATTATTCAAACTTGGAATCAGAGCAAAGCAGAATTATTAAAAAGTATAATGAGAATGAGAAAAATATAACTAATACAAAACAAACATAATTATGATTGTTATATATTTAAAAACAAATTTACCATTATATAATATTCTGCACACACTATCACAAATTGATTTTAAACTAGTTCAAAGGGCTTGGTTTTCTTCAGCCTCCTCGTAAAATAACGTTATTAAAATTTTAAACTGGTAACGTCAAATTTACGTGTTTGTATTAGACTGGGAAGAAATACTTGAAAAATGTTTACAACTTGGAACTGCTACTTAGTGGGCAACTACTTGGTATGTTTAGATCGTAGCGAGTACCTTAAAACTTCACGTATGTGAAGTTGGTAGAGTCGTTGAACTGTGATGTCCAACCAACCTTTCTTTAGACAAAAGTTTCACATTGGTATTTACTGAGAACTGGGTGATAAAGAAAGAAAGAAACTGCTGTTGAGCGACTATATCAATCTTTTTATATTGTTGGTGAGATATTGAAATCTTTTATTTTCGCTGGAAACGTATGGAAGAGAAAGGCACACACATATATTGTGTGTTAGGCAACAATCACATGACGAACTGTAAAGGAGCGTTTATTCATGCAATGATTTACTTGCAACAGTATCAGCTGTCGCCAATGAGGTTGGTGACTCAAAAACTGTATTCGTTGTGTGCACGGATATCGAAATTGACCCCAGCGCTCACGGTGGTTTTTTGTGCGAAAAATTCTGGGCATTTAACATGGGAAAGGATACGGATAGGGCATAAGCATTTACAATGCATAAGTATTGTCGCATTTCTAATTGTATAAATACCGTTCATAATAGTATTTGCGTCTTCTATTCCTTCCATATTTCCAAACGTAAATTGATTCAACAAAAAAATCGTATCTCAGTTTTGAATTAATCGAGTGAAAAATCGATTTCAAAAGCATATGATTGATTTGAAGTTTCGCGCCCATGATTCATTTTTACTAATGGAAATGCTTTGTATTAAAATGATTTAAAAATTATTGCTTTTTCTATTGTAGGTCAACTTAGCATGCTTTCTATTAGAATGATAGAATTATTGCTTTTTCTATAGTAGGTCAACTTAGCTGTGAATATACTACATCGTCTGTTCAATCAGCATGAAACACATACTTTAAAGTTGATTATAAAGTTTGCATTAGAGATTATAATGTTTAAGAACATGCGATGAGTTCATTTTATCATTCTAAATATAATTCCACAATTAATAAGTAGGAAAAATAGCGACAGGGAATTCTAATTCAATTATAAACAGATTTTACGTACTTAAGCCTATCCTTTACATGTTAAATCGCCAGAAAAGATGCTTATGATTATCCGCCAGAGCGCAACACCGTAGATGTAGATGCTCACAGTATCCGCCAGAGCGCAAAACCGTAGATGCTCACAGCGAATAGGACGACTCCATTTACCTCATTGGCGATAGCTGATACTGTCGCAAGCGATTCGTATAAACGCTTCTTTAATGTTCTGAATAATATCTAGTGGCGGTTGATTACTCGGCTTCAAAAATAATCTAATAGACGACTAAAATAATTTTTAATGTTATGGAATGATCTATTGTGATTATGCTTTAAATTTGTTTCAGATTTGATTGCTATTCCTGATTTTGTATCGGGAGCAATGGAAAACTGGGGTCTCATCACATTCAGAGAAACATCAGTATTCTTCAATCCTGAAGTGAGCTCTCCCCTCAACAAAGATAGGGTCGCCATGACTGTCACTCATGAGCTTGCTCATATGTGGTTCGGAAATTTAGGTAATTTCCCTGTTACAATTAAATTATGAGATAATTTGATGGCTTTAAGCCAACAAAATTGATTATTATGATTATTATTAGTTTTTATTGCAAAGTGTTGTAGCTATTGAATTGTGTTGATGAAATTGAACGTAATGGCATTCAAATTCTTATAATAGCACTTAATTCCAAATCTCTCTATTATAATATTATTAAGGATCCGAAAGTGCATTATTGCGATCGTACTCGTGTCCGCCTGTCTGTATGCACGATATCTAACGAACGGAAGATCGTACACTTTTGAAATTTGGAATATAATATCTTCATAGATCAAGTAAGAAGCCATAGAAGTAAGATTTCGAACATTGAGCGTTGAATTTAAGAAAACTTACAAGCAAAAAATAGGTACTGTAATTTCAAATACAATCATGTTACAGAGAAGTATGAAATTGAAGTATTTTAATGTAAGCCGTTTTCCTATCAAGGTTGCCACAGCTTAGTCGCAAGGCACTCGGCTATCACGCACGAGTTCTCGGTTCAATTCTCATGCGGGGTCGGGGTTTTGCAAACAAATTTCGAGTTTTAATCAAATACATTTTTTATTAAAATAAATTCATTAGTGATGATTTGAATTTATTCATTATTTTTTAGAATAGCCTATTTTCATTAATAAGACGATGAAATTAATCTAAACGTTGAAACGTTTCTCTCAATTGCAGAAAATTGCCGCTGTGTCTACTTGAGTAATTCTTGAAAAGCACTGTCCTGTTTTTTCTGTACACAACGATATCGGGGGTCCTTGGATACTCCGTTTATATAAACCGATACAAATGTTACAAATAATTTTTTTTAGTTGAAATGTTAACTGTTACTGGTTCTGTGTTATTGTGATGGTGTGACGAAAATAACAATAACTTATTAAACTCGTATGTTTCTAGCAACTATGAAATGGTGGGACGATCTATGGTTGAATGAGGGCTTTGCTTCCTACATTGAATTCAAAGGTGTAAACCATTCTCATCCAGATTGGGATATGGTGAGTGAAATTATTATTAATACTCTCTCATTTAATTGGCTTATTTTTAAATTTCGTAGCCATATTTCTTGCATCTTGAATCATCATGTTATTTATTTAAAATTATTTATATTTGTCAAGATACTGATACATTCCTTTTGCTATTATTTTTCATTAGTCTTGTTTTTGCTCTTTTCTTTCCCTTTCAATTCATCATTGTTCTTATTCAGATTTATTTATTTGTGTTTTCAGGATACTCAGTTTTTGTCGGACACTCTGCATCCAGTACTTCGTATGGATTCTGTTGTCAGTTCTCATCCAATAGTCAAACATGTCGCTCATCCCGATCAAATCACCGAAATATTCGACATGATCTCTTACAATAAGGTGAGTCCAGCCAATTTTTGTCATTTGTTGTATCTGCAGCATGCATTGTGATCATTTTCATCAACGTTTTATTTTTAATTGCAGGGAGCTTCAGTAATTCGCATGTTGGAAGATATTGTCGGTGCTGATAATTTCCAGCGAGGCGTGTCTGATTACTTGCGCAAATTCAGTTTCAAGAATGCCGTAACTCAGGATCTTTGGAATTCTATTGCTCAGTATACCACTGACATGGATATCAGTAAAGTGAGCAACATTTTATTAGACAATTTACGATTATTAAGACAATATTAACAATTATTAAGACACTATTACCAATTTATGTAGAAAACAAACCCAGCTATGCAGGATGCAAATTTTATAATAAACTGCCACAAAATCTGAAATGGTCATCAAAAATAATGAACAAAATAAATTTAAAGCTGAGCTCTTTAGATTCTTGATAGACTATACGGTGGAAGAGTATTTAGATTCTTGATGATCAGTTTTGACAAGGGGAGGACGTTTTTATAGCAGTTTTGACGGTTTTATAGCAATTGTAATATTGACTAGTTTTTATTACTAGAATATGTTATTATGTCAATCTTACGTAGTTTTTAGTTTGCATCTCTTGGAATGATTGGAATAATTCAAGTGTAAGATAGACTTGAGCTTTTCAATTAGCTGAATAATGCTTTTTTTTGACGATATTCAACTGTATTTATGAATGTTATGTACTGTGTTGAATAAACAATTGATTGATATGTTCTTGTATTTTATTAGAAAATTAGCAACTATTTAGAAAGTATTAACAATTTCTGATCTTGTGTTTTATTTCATTTTTCTTCATGCAACTCTCAAACTGAATCATTTTCATCGACCATTTGTATAATTTCCTTTGATTATTCCTTTTTTACTATTCATACTGTATTAATAACAAACCTCCTATATTTTAAGCCTAATGAATACTATTACACGACTTTTGTGATGGTAATTAACCTTTGTAATCGTAATTATATTTCTACAATTATATAATATATATAGTGATCGATATATAGTAATGAGCGCTTATCACTGCATTTAAATAATTACCACTTCTGTTCAGTAGCTCTAAGATCCAATTTCCCAATTGAAATGAATTTTTGGTGGTTCAGAATATTCATAATTGATTAATGATATGTTTACAATTATATGGTGATGGATTGTAAGTTTCACAGTTGCATGCGCTCAGTACTTCCTGGAAAACAATATGTTCTAGTTATTAGCTCTGACTTTCGACTTTTCAATTGAAATCAACTTAGATAGTTTACAGACCATCTCAGATTTCATCAAATTCACTTTATTAAATGAACAATATTTTTCTAGCTTTTACGATGTGAGAATCATCCTCTCCGAAAGAATTGTTTTGTTTTGAGATAACATGTAATAGATTCAATTCTTTATTATTTTCTTCACTTACAACAATTTATTTCTATTTACTGCAGATTATGGACACATACACTAGGCAGATGGGACTACCTGTCGTTACAATTACTCAAGAGGGAAATAGACTCACTATGTCTCAGAGCAGATTTTTAGCAGATAAAAATTCAACATTTGATGAGAGCGAGTCCGATTTCAAATATAAGTGGGAAATTCCTCTCACATATGTCACATCAAATAATCCCTCCGAAGTAAAAAGGACATGGCTCCACTTACAGGATAATTCGAGTGAGTGTTTTTTCCAACAGTTCTTATATTGATAATCAACTAGACTAACCAACAATACTACATATAGTTAATTACTGCGGTGTGCATGTAGTTCCTGCAGACACCGAGGAATTGCCTTTTTAACAACCCCTTAAACGAATTTTCTTCCAAAATACAATTGAAATCTGCACATCTGAGAACAATAACCTTTATTTTGGTGCAAACTTACTAAATTGGCACAATATTACTGTCACGATTTTAAAATTATGAATAATTAAATGTAATTATGAATAATTAAATGTAATTATGAATAATTACATACAATCAACAATTCTTATGATTTTTGAAAAATTCATACCCAACTAATTTTTAGAAAATTCAATATTAATCCATTTTTTCTATTATTGAAAAATTATAAATAATTTTATAATTAACATTTCAAATTATATCAATTACTGTTTGAACAGGTTGAGGATATCACACTCTTGCCGCAAATGGGTTTAAATTGAACACTTATCTATTTTTTCCCAATTCAATAGCACAGTATTTAATAAATTTTGAACCATTTCTAAAATCTTTACTTTCTTTTCTATATGTTTTCAAACTCCGATGCTGTATATTCTAAATGAATAATTGTATTTTTTATTAACTGATTGATTAATTGAATAATTCATGCTTACTCTCCTGTTTAATTATGAATAGCAAGCATTGACCTACCATCGGGCACAAAATGGGTGAAATTCAATTTGCGACAAAAAGGCTATTACCGCGTCAACTACTCGCCTAAAGGATGGGAAGCACTATCTGACTTACTTCTCAATGACCACGAGGTATGCTTGTCTTAAAGTTAATAAACGTTAATGTTGAGATTAACTTTATTGTACAATAAAGTACCGTACTCAAGTACTCATACTGATACTATAATTCTTTAAGTATTCTAATAGTAGGTTTCACTATCTCCTTCCCCATACTCACTTGTAAGTATACTTCTACTGACGTCTACGATTAGAACCAAGAATGACTACAATGATTGTATTGTTATAACTGATTGTTGAAACAGTATGTAACCGATCTTTTAGCTGGAACCTATGGTGCGTTGTAGATAGTGCATCTAGATATGATAAATAAATTATATAATCATTCTTTTTTCGTATATTTCCTCTTTTTGCTAGTCCAGCTTGATACTACTCAATGTTTTGTTTTCATTTACTTTTTAAAATTTGTCATTTACTTAATCTAATAACTTCTTACTATAATTTCGATTTCTAAGTTTGATTTATACTGGTGTTTCTGATGAAGACCGTTTTGGGCTTTGCCTGTAGTCTTCGAAAATCTGTAATGAATAAATACAGAAATGAATCAATAGATAGGTAGATAAAAAGGTAAATAAATTAATAACTGAATGAATGAGTGAAGCAATCAATAAAAAATCATAATCTTATTATCACTATTCCAGGTACTTAGTGCTGCTGATCGTGCAAGTCTGTTGGATGACGCGTTCAGTCTGGCCAGTGCTGGTTATTTGAACTACAAGACTGCTCTCAATCTGCTCAAGTATATTTCAAAAGAAAGTCACTTCGTGCCTTTGCAAACCATCTCTCTTGTCTTGTCTTCACTCGATGGACATCTCCGTGATACACCTGTTCATGACAAATTCAAGGTATGTTGTTTTCCATGTGCAGTGATTTGCTCTTCCTATTCATATTCCTACAGTGGTTTAACCCTCTGAATCAAAATGTCAAAGTTAAAATAATGTTCATTGCAAATTCAGTTTTTTTCCATTTAGAGTAATTTGTTCCTATTGCTCTACAGTAGTTAAAACTTCATAATCAAAATTTCATAGTTAAAGTGGTTTTTATTGCTAATTCATCAGTTGTTTTCCATGTACAGTAATTTATTCCTACAGTTGTTAGCTCTCCTATTCACCTTCAAAAATTTCATAGTTAAAATAGTTTTCATTGCAAGTCCAGTTATTTTCCGTGTGCAATGATCTATTTCTACAGTGATTTCCTCTTCTTAATAAAAATGTCATATAGTTTTTTTTGAAAATTATTGGAGAATTGAAAATTATATCTTAGCCTTACCTTGGTCTTCTTATTGAAATTGTCTATAATAGGCCTGCTTCATTTCCCGATTGATTCCATTGTACCTGATCTCTTCTGTTAACTAATTGATGGTATTTTATCGACTTGAAGACTTTTGAGGCGTAGGTAGATTTTTGTTACCTCCAGTTATCTTCTGTTTGCTTGACTTTGACTATTTTGGTGAGTAAATTGTAGAGAAACCCAAACTGTTTTTTTTAGTTGCTTTAGGCGAGTTTGAGTAGTTCTTCAGTCTGAGTAGGAAATTCCGATGGTTTGGGTAATATTTGAGAAGATGGGTGAGGTGAAGCTATACTTTTAAAATTCAAACGCATTTCATCATCAAAATTTATTTAGGCGTTGAGTTTATGTTATCTATTCAATAATGTGTATTAATTATACTTTCGTAAAGGGATATCAGGTTCTCGTCCAAATCTGTCCTTCTACATTTCATGCTAGTTGGTCAATAGATTACTAGAATACTCGTATTTTAATTCTAGATTACTCGTATTTGCCGTATTACAAAATATATTCCATTTCCTTCCTTCCATAATTCATCTTTCGTACATGTATGTCAATTATTCGGACAACATAAGAAACAAGTTGTACAATTCGTTGCTCGAGTTGATAAATTCAATGTGAATTAATCTTGTTTTTTAAATTTCAGAAATTTGTCCAGACTCTACTGGAACCTCTTGTTGTGGATTCTATGTGGAACGGCTCCCCATCAGAAACTTTCATGGAAAGGTAAAGCATTATGTGAATTTCACAACAATGCATTCAGAACATTAATTCACAGTATACGTAAGCGGCACCAAATGAAGCCTAGTACTATCAGAAAGTTGTCAATTTTATGTATGACAGCTTGTAATTTTTTATAATCAATGATGATAATAGATATGATGCTGATATCTATGGATTAAAAATGGAGATGGTGTCTGTCTGTATGTCCAGACTGTATGCCTAGAATATTTGACTGATAAAGCTGAAATTTTTCATAAAGATTGTCTGTAGACCAAGGAAGGACATAGGCCTATTTACATATTTCAAGGATAGTTTTTAAGGATTTCAAATTAGCTATAAGCATTGATAAGGTAATGTTGAGATCAAAATTATATAATTTTTCAAACTTATTAGAGGCTTTGTGATATTAATACCATATGGTGGAAGTATGATCAAGGATGATAAAAACATAGAGACACCCCAATCCATCAAAAATTTATCCCAAATTTTCTATCAGTAACCTTATTTAAATTCACATGTATCGAATAGGCCTAATCTAATAGGTCGGTTTGTTTTTATTTTGAAAGTAAGTGGGAAAAGAGAGATAGAGGAAAACCTGTTTGGAGCAGAGGAAGAGTGATGGATAAATATTGTATTGGAATACAATAACTGATACGGTTAAAGAGAAAGTATGTCAAAGTTAACATACTATAGCTGTTAAAGTTAATATAGCTGGTTTTGAGTTTCATATTTCTTTAAAATTCCCTCTAAACGTGCAGGCAGTGATTAGATATTTCACACGAATGTCCTTAACCTCAATGGGATTTCTGAGACATCGTAGCGAAGCACGGGTTACCTGCTAGTGGATGATACAATCAACCCCAGGAAGATACATTGAGATATTTGAATACTGTACATACTTCTCGAATCAACCACGAATCTAGTAATTCTAGTACTTCTTGAATGAATCTAGGAATCAAGTATATTTTCGAGCGTAAGGCATATTTTTCCAGCTTCAGTTTTTGCTTTTCTCATTTGCAGGAGGAAACGAATAGTTCTGTTCAGTCTGTTGTCCAAATTCGAAATTCCCAGTGCCGTGTCTTTCGCTCACAATAAGTTCACGGATTGGCTTCTGAAAAATGGACCAAAGCCCGAAGTTGATGTGAGAGGCATCATTTTCGAGACTGGTAAGAATTGACAGCAGCCCTTGAATAATCACTTTAATTTATTGAAGTTTTGTTCCAAGTTTTGATGCAGACTACAAAAACAAAATAGTAAAAAATAGAAATAATATAATTTCAAAAAATCACATTACATTAAGCAATATCAATATGAACAATTATCCAATTTAAAGAAAATTCTATTCCATCAACACACATGATTGGTTCCATTGAAATCTAGTGATACATGGGAACACGACAGCAATTTGAGGGAGGGGAAAAGTGGATGTAGTTGGGTGAGAGTTTCTCTTTTTTCTGTACAGCCATGAAGCTTTCCACCCAACACAACACGAGTGTATTTCGAAAGGGTCAGTGACATTCTCCGATGTCAGTTGAAATTTGTTTGACTTGATAATGGGTTACCAGTCCAATGTTAGCAATCGAACAAATTTTCGGTGAATTCAACTAACGAAAGTTGTAATATTTATGCTTCATTTACACATTGCCAGTTGACTAATTTCCAGTGTTATTCCTGAAATTTCAGGTGAAGATTGATGGAAGGAATAATAAAATATTGTAGTCATTCGACTTCTGTTGAAAACATAATAATTAATTAAATTAAAATCCATATAATGCTACAAAGAACTTCGAAGACTTATTGGGCATGGGCGGGTATCAAACCCGCTTGTATGCTTAAAGCTCAAGTTCACACTGTTTTATCTACTTTATTCGTAACTCAATAAATGCAACTCATTTATGTATCTATAAACTTCAAAACAAAATTATCTTATTAAAAAAAAACAATAATAAAATTTACACTTTATGATATGAGTTGGGACACCAAAAGCATTAAGAGGTTAGCATAAGCAGGATGTTGCTTCAAAATTCATCAATTTTACAAGAAATCAACTTCAATTAACCTGGAGATATAAACATACAGGTATACACCATTGTGAGATAAAGTTGAAATGAGATACGGTACGTATACGGTTACCATTCAATAGGATCAAGTTTTCATAGTGACAATTAATTATTAGTTGCTTAACCATACGCTAACGATAATCTAAATTTTCAGCGATCAAGAACTCCAGCAAAGAGGAATGGGATAAACTGTGGCAAATCTACTTGAAAGAAGATGATCCACAAGAAAGCAGTCGCCTGCGAAACACGCTTGTGGCGTCACGTGATTCAGCCTTGATCGAACGGTAAGTGCCCAATACAGTCACCAACTTTAATAGAAATAGAAATTAATTGCAGGAAAAACAAATGGATACAATAAATTTCAACTTGAACAAAAATTACACAATTTAAATTATTTAACTAATGAAGACTGAAAACCATAAAGAATGTTTTCCTGAAACAAGCCCAACAGATCAAAAATCCAATTACTGGGCAATTAATAGAAGTGGGGAGTCCGATCCCACTAGACGTCAAATATGCGAACAAGTAGAAACCAATCTGAAAAAACTTTAATACAAATAGAAATGTATATTGCAAGAAAAACAAAACAATACAATAAATTGCCCAGAAAAAGGCCTATAACTAAACACAAAGTAGCCTATACAATTCAAATTATTGAACTAATGTAGAATGAAAACTATAAAAAACGACGTATCAAAAATCATATTATTGGATTGTGATCAAACTCCTAGACTACTCGGCCGATTTCCATGAAATTTGGCTCGAACATGCATATGGGAAGGACAACAATAGGAAGGTTGTAGGATAATTAAATTTGAAATCAATGGTGCCATGGAGGAATAATCAACTGAAATATAAGGACATAAAATCGGAGTCAAATCGATTTGAAGAAAACCCTACCAGCTGGCGTGCGGAAAGTAAATCAGTGGATCATTTCCACCTGATCGAGCGTGGGGAAAGAAGATCTGCTTTGGAATAATCTATTTTGCGAGGAATAACCTAACCGAGTTCTAACGTGCTATATTTGAGTTATTTGCAAATAAATTATTGCATTTTGATAAGTCTAGATAGAAAGAGGTAAATGTTACCATTAGAATTATGGTATAACTGTGATATTCAAATTTTTGGTCAATTCGTAATATATTGTGATATTGCGGAATGAATTTCGTATCTTTTGCAACAACAAAAGATAAACACATTACTTTTCTATTACCGTTTAATAAACTGAGTTCTTAAACTGATTGATAAACTTATTGAGAAAGTTTTCGTTTGAAAAGATAATTATACTGATTGATTACAAAATAATCTTAGATTACTTTGTAGATCAAGAAATATAAAATTCCGCGTAATAATATTGTGCATATTAAAGCCTCATTTACATCTACCGGCACCAGACTAAGAATAATTTTCTGTGTAAATTGGGAAAAGCTCAAAGTAGTTGAACCTTTTAAAGCTACATCGAGCTGAGAGTTGCACGATGATACAGAAAGATACAGTATGATAAGGAAAGATGAAACTGAAAGATACAGAAAGATTAAAGGGAAGAAGGAGGATGAGGAAGCAGTGGAGTAAGAAGATGATGAAGAGGAAGAGGAAAAGAAGAAGAAGACTGGTCGAATTGACTGCATATAAATCGCTGCAGACAATCGCTCCGCTCAACATTTGCAATAGCAGCATGTATTGCATTCCTGGTTTTAACCCTTTCAATTCAATACAAAAACCTTAAATCGTTTACTTAGTATTTTTGGAAATGATTGAGCAATTAAAAAACATTGAAGAAATAACTGTGATACTTGGCAAGATAAATATTGTCAATCGGTTAGATATATTGCAAGATAATTGTCAGATTTTATGAATGCTTTTCAAATTTGAATACTTTGTTGATTGACCTTTTTGTAAGGGAATCAATTGTTGAGTTGTCTATCAAACGTCTTAGCTGTGAGGTTTAGAATATTGTTTTATGATTTTCAGGCTAATCGAGTTGGGAAAAGATGAGAACAACGTCCGATCACAGGATTATATCATGATGCTTGCTTCAATTTCTCATCATCCAGTTGGAAATAAGGTCGTCTGGAAATTTGTCAGGTGAGAGCTCCTCAAAAACTATGATTCATACAAATTACTGAATGGAAAGGGAATTCATGCAAATTACAGAATTGAAATGAAATTCAGTTTGAGGAAATTTCAGAATGGAAAAGGAATTTCAATTCTAATTAAGCGTTTGGAGTTCACTCACAATCTTCATACTGACTTGGTGTCGCAGAATCCCTGTTGTAACTATATCTGTCCATGTCGTACCACAAATAGTATTACAAGACCAGGACGACTAATTAATCCGGGTTCTTGTATTGATAATGTAGTTACAGTAGATAATTCATCACAGTAGATACAATGTGAATGTCATTCATACAGCACTCTCTGACCATAATACCTTACTTTTCGAAGCTGATTTAACAGTTCAGCCGGTTCCCGTTTCTTTAAATGAGAGAACTAATGAAATTAGACTAATAAATCACGTTAATATTACTTATTTTTTTAATCTTATTGTATCTATTGTGAGGTTTGACGTCTGTATATTTCGTCTAAATATATATGTGAAGTATTAGCTTATCTTTTTGATGAGTATGTTGTAATGTAAATGTTTCTGATTTTCCACCTGAGTTAAAGAAAATTAAAGTCATTCCTATTCGTAAAAGAGGCTCTAAGGAGGATCCATCAAACTACAGACCAATTTCTATAGCGCCTATACGTTCGACCACCTACGTCGAACCTCATCGTATTATCGAAAATATTTGAAATGTTAATGCAGGAGCAACTGAGTATTTAAAAAAATACTGTTGTCTGATAAACAATTTGGCTTCCGAAAACAGTTCAGCACAAGCAAAGCTCTACAGAAACTAACAAATCATGTTGTTTTCGATCTTGAAAGCAAGTTTCTGCTCCCTTTCAGATCATTTGATATAAGTAGAGCATTTGACACAGTTCATCATGATTTGATGATAAGAAAATTGGAATATTATGGTTTAAATATTAAATCTGTTGGAGTGATTCAATCCTACTTGAGTGGTAGGACTCAAAAAAGTGGTAAGATCTCAAAAAAGTTGGCGCAAGAATAAAATTATGCAATTCTTTACCAATATTTGTAAGAGGTCTTCATGGTATAGCTTTTAAAAACACTATAAAAATATTTTAAAGGAAGAATGTGTACACAGAGTTGCCGATTTTTATGAGATCAACTTTGCAAATTATCTAAGAAGATAACTTTTTGTCATACCTTCTACTTTTATTTTCTGTAATTTATTATATATTTTGTGACTTTCAAATAGTTTTTGACGTTGACCATACATTTTAAAATGTTTTATGTCAATGAATGAATTTCTATTCTATTTCTACAAGATTGGGATGAACCTTGCTTTGAATATTATTCTTCTCAGTATTGATGTAAAACAGCACCTTTAAAACTGGTCGTTCTCCCGTTATTAATGTTAGTAAACATTTTGATCCGTATTTTTAGACACTTTAGCAAAGAGATGCTCATGATTCAGTTGTCACTAGCAATCTCTTGTTGTGAACGTTTGATTGATGTTGTTTTGATTAAACTATTTCAATTTATGACTGTATTAACGCGAAGCAGGGAATTAACATTTTAAAACTGTATGATGTTTTCCAGAGATCATTGGTCGTACCTGGTAAATCGATTCACTCTCAATGATAGGCTGTTGGGAAGACTGATACCAGCTATTGCAGCCAATTATGGAAGTGAAGAGAAGCTCCAAGAAGTGAGTAAAAAATTTTCAAAAGTAATGCTTTTCTTTCTTGATTTTTACTAAATCAAATTGAAGAAGACTAATACATTCCACAGCGAATGCAATGTACAAAGTTTATAGTTTGAGTGAATACTTCAAGTATATTTTTATTTCAAGATTATGATTAACTTCAAAACTATTTCAAGCTCAGGGTACCATTCAAGGTTGAGGGTAAAGACGACTTTCAATTCTCAAAAATGTCGTCCAATAAAGGCTATACCATTTCACTAACTTGTGGATACAAAATTAGCCTCGTCTAATAATCCACTGGAACAGATTTTGTTCGAATCATCAATTCGGCTGAACTGCTGGCCATTCAATTCAATGTTTATCAGTTCAAACCGTTTCGGATGAAAACGGTACCAGTGGTCTCAAGGCTAAGACTCTAAATATCCGTATTCAACAATAACAATATGAATGTTCATATTTTAAATAAGACATTTTGGATTTACAATTAAAAAGTCACGAAGTGTGTAAATAGAAATATTCTCGTTCACCAGAAAAAATTGGAATACGTAATTCGATTTTTTAGATCTCACAAAATAAGGCTCAGAATTGAGCTTTTAATGGGGTAGTGGGCTTAGCACCTTTGCATAATTTTATTATATAGAGATACTTCATGTTTTTGGTTGTAAAATCCATTATTCTTTGCAGCTGAAAGATTTCTTCGCTGCCAATCCTGAATCAGGGGCCGGTGCGGCTGGCCGCAAAATCGCTCTTGAAAAAACTCAAAACAACATAAACTGGCTCAAGTCTCATGTTTCCGAATTGGCTGAAGCTCTTTGAATGCTGAAAACTTTCCAGTTCAGGGATAAAAGCACTGAGAAACTCATGCAACATTTAATACCTTACTGCCAGCAATCTGTGGTCTTCTCTCCGGTCACAAAATGTTGAAAATTCCACAGTAATGGAAGATTCCAAAAACAAAGATCGATATTAAATATTATTTTTAGCTTAAATATAAAATGAATATGATATCATCAAGTTATAATAAAGTTTAATACAGTTTGATGAGAATTGAGTTTTATTTATTCCAGTATGATTCGACGTTGAAATTATGAAGCAACTAAAAACCATTGACTATTATTTCTATGAATTACCCGAACTTTTTCGCTTTTCACAGAACTTCTAATACGAATAAATGGGCAAGGAAAGTCGTGTGAGTGTACCACACCAGATAAGGTCAGATTCTATGACCTGAAAACAGGATACTCATTCTCATACAGACACAAATGGAAACATTAGTAATTTTTCTTGAAGTTAGTGATAGAATAGAAAACAAGTTTTGACTTGATAACAAATCTACCATATGACACTGTCCAAAAGACCACAAATTTTAATAATCCGCATAATTCTGTGTTCAAACAAACTTCTTCATTCAATACTATTTTATTTGTCCAAGCAATTTTTTATTTTGAAAATAATTATTTATTTGTCCATGACATCTATTTTCAATGTCTTATTTGGAATTGAATAGAAAATAATATAATCTATTTACTTTTATTAAATGATAATATCATAAAAAACCTGAGGAAGCATCTGATGAAGAAAGAATAAGAAGTGAAGAATCGGTTTATTTTTGCCCTGGAAATACACAAATGTAGCATGTTGAGTTGTATTTTCATCATCTTGTCAGGATAATTGGGAAGTAACTCATCATGAAAGTGTGAGTATCAAAGTTTAATATTTTTACATTGTTAGCCTATTATTATTCTAATTGTGCACTTCTGTTAAATTTAAAGTATAGAATTCGGTCTTGTCAAAAATATAATTATTTTGATGATTCATCTAGCCTATAACTTCATAATTACCTACTATATGTTGCAAATTTGATTCAATAACAAAAAAGTGTCAATTCTTTAGTTTTTAAGGGCCGTAATTTTCAAGGCGGCAATGCGCTGAAATCAACCAGTATTATTCTTCATGTTCACACTTGTACGATTTTTGTGCGTTTCAAGCATGCTGCAAGCACAAGAAGATCCACAAGGTTGGATTGTCTTACGTTGTAGCATGCAAATACTACAAAAATTGGGAGAAAATGAGTGCTGCATCCCATGCGCTTTGCGGCATGCTTGAAACGCACACAAAATTTACCAAGTGAGTTCATATTGAATGGAACTTACATTTTGCAAACATTGTGGGCTCTGTGATTGGTCCATAGAAACGCGTCTCGAATAGTAATGGCCCTAAATCAGCTTCTTCAAAATGAAATTTATACATAGCTAAAGTAGTAAACATGGTTAAATAGTGCCCGTACTCGTTTGTTTCAGGAAAGTGGTGCAAAATGTTTTTCTCAGCATTTGTTTTATGTATTTTTAGGCGCTAAATCCGAATCTGAAATCTCCTTGAACGCCAGGGTGCATCAATTATTTAATTATCATAGTTGATCAATATGGTGAAAATTAAAAATTAAACTTTTTTGTTTACTAAATATATCAATGATTTTGGATTTGCAAAGAAAAATGTTTTGAACTCATTGTAACTTGGATAATGCAATCTGGAGTCCTTGAAGGTACCTTGGTTAATTTTGTGTATTGAAAATTATTAATAATTAATTGTAATTGACAAAGTCAAGTATTATTTTGTCTGCATCTCACATTTATTTTTTTCATTTCAGAGTGAGACGTGGGGGTTTGGAAAATGGTATGTAGCATTTTTACATTTTTATTCTGTTTTTCATAATACTAAAAATTTTTGAAATATCTTATTTGTGGCCAATCTCAGGGGTATCAACATGTTGAATCGTCTCACATTGCCTCCCAAACAAAACTCTTATAGATTGAGCGGCTCAATAATAATACTCTACTCCGATACTCTATTTACATTCACATTCATTTATATTTATTCACATTCAAGTCTCGTGTGCTTTCCAATCTGTTGGAGATGAGCTCCTCCGAGTTCTACATGCTCTTATAGATTGAGCGGCTCAATAATGATACTCCACTCCGATACTCTATTATCAAATTGGAACTTGGATAATTCGAACCTCAAGGGACCAGCTAAAAACTTCAAATTATCCAAAAATTCTAATTAAAAAAGTTCTTGTTCTTGATAAACGGGTCCAAAATGCTAAGGACCACGGGAAATATTTGAATTTAAGAAGATTTGGAATTGTAGAAGATCAAATTATTCCATTGTATTTGAATTCTATTAATTTTACAGTATCATTGTAATAGGAGTGTACCTTTTCTAAAAACAAATGCTCAGGCTACTTCAGTATCATTTTTAATAAGTTCGCTTTGCATTTTTAAACAAAATTTAATATTGTAATGATTCTAGGATATTGTTTTTTTTGCAGAGGTCTACGTACCTACTCACAAAGAGGACAGTTTAAATTGGAGAGAAATTGTATTTCTTCCATTCAACACTTACTGGCGTTTCCTGTTACTGGTATTCTGCATAGCCGAATTTGTCACCGTAGTCTACATTGAGGTATTCAAAGTAACTTATTCCCTCGAAAGAACAGAAAATCTGAACAGTCTTCTGCACCTGGTGGACGCTTTTTTCGCCATCGATCTCATGTTCTCAATAATACATAAGACGTGGCTTCCAGTCAACAAATCCAAAACTTTCATATCAAAAACGATCACAGTTATCATTGTAGATTTTTTCAGTTTAATTCCTTTCTACCTGTTAATTAAAGACTCGTTCTTGACCAGGGACCATAAAATCAGTTGGCTAGCCATCTTGAATATGAACAGGTGCTGTCGAATTTATCGAGTATTCCTGGAAGCGTTCAGACTTCGCCAAGTGATGGGCTTGAATCGTGTTGTAGTCACGTTCATTGCTTTCAACGCTATTTTCCTTACCAGCTCTTTGATTCTTGGCACAGTTTGGTTTGTAATGGGCTACACTCAGATGGATGATTACGGATCTGAATCGTGGCTTTCTAGGATTGGATTGTTGCGTCTCGACGAGGACAATCCCACTGAAATGTGCATGTTCTCATTCATATACGCCCTGAACACATTGAACAATAATTTGACCACCGATTTGAGAACAGTGACGCTTTGGGAATTAATATTTGAAGATTTTCTTAAGTTGATGGGGTTTGTAATGAAGCATGGACTAGGTATAGCTTTCTTCATTTCAAGCATTATCGGATTCCACAGGCACCAGTATAAAATTAGAGAATACATTGATATTAATATGCAGTATTTGGAAGGATACAAAGAAAAAGAAGTCAAAGATTATTATAACACTTTCTGGCATGTCTGGTCAGGTTTACAGACTTGCCCCTTGCTTGAAGAACTCCCTCTATGTTTGCAGAAAGATCTGTTGACTGACATCTATTGGGATGCCATTGAACACTCCAATGTTTTGCGTCATTTTGATATTAGTATCAAGAGACACATCAGTCTCTTTATGAGGTCGAAATTTCTTCAGCCTGGAGATTACATCTATAGAAAAGGAGAGATCCGGTATGCGTTTTACTATATCACACACGGTGTTGTCGAAGTGATGTCACATTATGACGGAGTCTCTCCAATACTGACAATCAGCAAGGGCTCATGCATTGGCAGCATGTCAGTCGGTTTACCTTCGAAATGTCCAACCGACATTATTTGCTCCTCGTTTTGTGAAGTCTTCTATCTCACTTATGACAGTCTCAGGACAGTTTTAATGATGTACCCACCATCTGAAGGCTCTGTAAAATTATCAAGAATACTTAGAAAACAAACTGAGCATGCTAAGCTCATGATTTGCTTGTCTACCGCATACTCTGTACATGACAGAGTTCAAGATATGTATGGAGTTCCACATAGTGGGAAACTCAACTGGATTAAAAATCGATGGAGGACTCTGCACAGATTAGGAGATCTTATTCCAAGCGCTCTCACAACAGATAAGGTAATCACTAAACTAAAGAACGAACACCTACCAATTGAAACCATACACACTTCGATGAATCTCGATTTGCTTGTACTCAGCACGAAAGAATCGTCATCTGCCAGCAGATGCTGCTTGAAATCATCTTGTTCCTACATAATGGAACCTCAGAACAATTTCTTGAAAATTTGGCTTCACTTGATGGTGGTCATGGTGTCATTGGACTGTATAATAGTACCTGCTAACATTGCATTTGGGTTCATTGACATTGAGTGGCTCATAATTTGGAGTCAGAACATTGCTCTGTTGTACTTGTTTGACATTTACTTTCAAGCAATCACTGCTGTCAAAACTATCGATGAAACCATAACTGAGCCGATGCCACTATTGAGACACCGACTGAAGGACATATTTTTCCTGCTTGAGGCAGTGGCAGCTATACCGATTGGCACCATTTCTCGTTTGTTCGCACAATACGATAAACTAACAGCCTATCAGAACTTTAATCGATTATTGAAAATAGTTCACGTATTTTGTTTCTTCAATTACAAGTACACGTTGATTATGGGTAAAAGAATAATTATTGACATAATCAAGTATGTGTACGTGTGCTTCTATCTGCTTTACTTCGCCAGCTGTTTTTTCTTTGTTATGGCATGCGAGGTGCAGAAAGACGGCGAAATGGAATGTTTAACTCGCTCCTGGTACAACTGGGGCAAAATTGTGCGGCGCTCGTTTGAATTGGGCGAAGACGTCACTTACTACTCCAGCTATCTTTTAAACAGTCTCTCCTTTTCTATGATCATGTGTCTGAGGACTGGCGTTCAAGACATACTCCCAATCAGTTACGACGATATAGTATTTTGCAATATTGTTATTTTAGTTTCTTCGAATATTGTTTTATGGATCTATTCGGAATCCATAGCTGTATCAATTTTGGGCAAAGAACGCCTCATTCAGTGTCGTGAGCTTATTGAGTCCATCAACTCGGTTCTGACTCAGAAAAACATCCATCAAGGCTTACGAACTATGCTTGGTAAGTATATTGAACTACAATGGATATCGAATTCGGCTATTGCAATTGATAAAACAAAAAGCAGAGAGAATGAGGTTATATCGCCAATGTTGATAGAGAAATTCGATCTTTTGAAACGGACAACTGTTTGCAACGTTCCATTTTTTCAAGAAATGGAGCCAGAACTACTGGAGAAAGTTATAGATGCTTTCAGTATATATAATGTTCCGAAAGGATTTATATTTTGTCGTTCAGGAGAGCACTCGTCAAGTTTCAATATTTTGATCAAAGGCTACTGCAACGTGACTTCTATGATGCGGGAGGATGTGCGGGAGTTTCCCGCTGGTAAGGAGGTGGGGCCTGAAGCCTTTTTCCCCTTAATGGAAATCTTGCTCAACAGTCAATGCTTTTCGACTGCTATCAGTGTGACAGAATGCAAAGTGGCAACTATAGAAGTGTTCAAACTCCGAGAACTTATTTCTGAAGATATGTTCATACTAAATGATATCAAGAATGCCTCAACATCAGCCGAGAAAGATGTAGATATAGTTGTGAGCAAAACAAAATACAGACGCGAAAGAATAAGAACTCGAAACTTTATTTTGTTGAATAGAAAAGGAAGTATAAGCAAATCTCAAAAGATTTCATCATTTAGTGCATTTTTTCAATACATTATGTTACCTTTTATGATTGAGCCATCTGGTCCGTTTATTTATTGCTATGAAGGTTACAAACTTGTGCGAGTCGTTATGTCAATAATCTATTTCTCAAGTTATTACACGCTATTCTGTTTTCTCGGCGAAACAAGGATTAATATTGGGTTGATTTTTGATGTACTATCATTTGTTGATGTTTACATTTCCTTTAATGTTGGAAGTTATAATGAAGATGGACTGCTGATAAGTTCACCGCAATATTATTTAGAGCATGCTTTCGTAGTTGATTTTCTATCAAGCCTACCAATTTATTTCATATTGGAGGAGTTCAAATTGGAAGTGAAATTCTATGCATTGCTCTCGGTGAAGGTGTTGCAGATTTATCGACTACATAGATACTTCTCAGCATTGATTTCAAGGTTCGATAACCATGTGATAAAGCTGACTATGATCAGTTTTGTTTTGCATTGGGCATTGATTTCAGTTTGCATTTCCAACGGGTTTTTCGTACACTCGTGTGATATAAAATGCGAAGGAGGTGAACAGATTCCTATCTGCAAAGAATTATCGTGGTACTCAACTAATGAATATTACAGCCAGTCAAATAGTGTTTTTGAACTTGTACTGTTTAGCTACGACATGCTTTTGACTATGTTTTTAGGGAATTCTCATAATGGATTCCGCGTAACACAACACTCTGAAGCAATTATTGTGATGTTTATAGCTATAGCATCATCTGCGATTCGCATTTACTACATAACAAAGATTGGTAGCTTGATGATTGGAGGCAAAGTGCACATGCGGAAGTATAGCGAAAACATCAAATTGTATTGGCGGTTCATAGCGGACCAGGGCGGCGAGCGAGCCGTTGCCAACAACATCTACAACCACTTCCAGTACGACCACGCCCGCTCCAAGGGCCTCGACATGAGGAGCTATCTCGACAGCTTGCATCCCACCATCCGGATGGATCTGGCTTTCGCATTGTACTACAGGGCTATAGAAATTCTGCATCAATTTGTAGGTGAGAACCGCTCGTTCATGAAGTTGATCGCCAATGTTCTAGTCGAGGGATATTATAGAAAAGGAACAACCATAATCAACAGAAATCAATTGAACGACAAAATCTATTTTGTATCGCAAGGCGCTATCGATGTGTATGATGATGATGACCAGGTGTACAAGTCTCTGAGCAGAGGCTCAATGTTCGGCTCGTTGAGTATTTCTGGCAAATCTCGCCATCGACGCACATTCAAGTCTCGTGTGCATTCCAATCTGTTGGAGATGAGCTCCTCCGAGTTCTACATGCTTTTCAGACAATACGATTCCGAAAAAGAGAAAATTTTTGAAGATGATGCAAAAAGTAGAGAGTACTTTGAATACCGTTCGGATGCCGCTCATAATGAGTTCATTGATGAAGATGAAGGTATAGACGTCAAGGACAGTCTCTTGTACAAAAACAGCTACTTTCATCAGTGGTTGATGTTCGGATTGTCCTCTCTACTACCTTATCTGACATTATTTCCTGTTATGTACACGATTGCCACTGCATACGAGGATGGTAACACATTGATCACAATGATTTATATTCTTGATCTGATATCACTTTTGCGAATCTACGTTGGTATGAATACTACGTTCTCGGACGAAAATACTGGTCGACTAATCACCAATAAGACAAAAATCAGATTGAGCTATGTATTGAACAAGATGGGCTTATGGCTGGATGTTGCATCAGTTGTGCCAATCGAACTGATAGTGCATCTATTGACAAGCAGTGAAAGACCAGTGATTGCCATTCTCAGGGCCAACAGGCTTTTGCGCCTAATCATGCTACTCGACTATGTTCTGCAGCACAGAGAGAAACACTACATTAAATCGTGGCTGCGCTGGCAGGAAATTGTCATCTACATGACAGTGCTTCCATTCATCTTTGTCTGTTTCTGGATGTATTTCGCTTGTGGAGAAACAGACTGCAATTTCAAGGCTAATGATCAGTGGCTTACCAATCTAACTCCTTTTCAAATGTTTGTGATAACTACAGACAAGGTGGTGACTTTGATAACTATGATGCCTACATTCACGTACAAGAGTCCTGTTTCCAACCAGGAATGCATTATGATGATAATATCGTTGATGATAATTTTTCTGCTTTTACCATTTGCTATTGGTCATTTCACGCAGGTGTACGAAGCGGCTGATTTTCAGAAAAAGAACTATCAGTACAAGTTGGACTGTATGAAATCTTTCCTACAAATACGAGACCTCTCTGACTCGTTGCTTCAGTCCCTTTGGTCTTATTCGTTACTGTTTTGGAGAACAAGCCATGGCCAGACCTATCCGGATTATGTGGAGAAAGCGCCAATGAATTTGAAGTCACAACTGCTCAGTGATTTGTATGGGGATCACTTGAAGTTCAATGCTCTTTTCGATGACTGCTCTAATGATTTTATAATACAACTGTCACAGCGCCTGAAGAGAGCAGTCTATTTTCCTGGAAATTTCCTTATTCGCAAATATGATGTGGACGATCGAATGTATTTTATAAACTCGGGAGAAGTCGATGTAGTGGAATTCGATGACTTACACATGGAAGTCGATCAGAATATTCACATAACTGGAGAGTGCTTTGGTTTGGCTCAAGGCCTGTTCGATAGAACACCACATTTCGCCTATTACAAAGCGAGAAACACTGTTGAAGTGCTTCACCTGCAAAAAAGTGACTGGGAAGATCTACTCGACGCATTTCCTCAAGAAAAAATGAAAATTTACAGAAATGCTGAAAGATTGGATTTGCAAGAAGTAGACTAGATTCAAATAATTTATGTAGATAAAATAATCTGTTAAAATTAATTTATTAAATTAAATCTCTCATTATTAAAAAATGTGTCTTCTTCACTAGGAAATCTACCAATGTATGGCACTGCTTTAGTGTTTGAGCGTATCAAAAATATAATGAAAAACTACAAAATAAAGTATGGAAGAGGATTACTAAAATCACCAATTGTAATTTCACAATTAGACAAATCTTGAGAAACTAATGGAAAATACTCAGTAGATAGTACATTCTTTATGAAACAACACTACCATAAAAATTACATAAATACTATGGAAAAAATGAACTTGAAGAAAAACGAAAATTGCAACTAGAATTGTAGTGTAGTCCAGCTATATAATATTAGCCTACTTTAATTATCTGCAGAATAGTCATTTGGTACGTCTCATTTGTGGTGGAAAAACCAATCCAATATTGACTCATCCTACCATTTAGTAAGGTTCTGTAATAGTGCAGCTATAAATAATGATAAATAAATAGAATATTGAACAATACAAACAAAGTACAAAGCAGTTCATTTAGTAGAAATACTATCTAATTGAATAGATAGTTTGATGATTAATGAAAAAAACACACATTCAAGTTAGGATGAATTACTAAATGTAACAAGAATACTGTAGATGAATAAAGGAATAGGCTATGAAAAGTGGAAAGCGTTAATGGAAAAGTTGAAAGAATTATGTATCGGATGAAGAAGCACCAACCTTCATTCCTTTAAATGGTCTCTCATATACAACAGAAATCACAGAATTATTAGAATCTTCAGTATTCTAATTGTTTAGGAACTCCAGGTTCACCATAATCTGTTAAAATTACATAGTTACCAAACGTCCTCGTATGTTTTATCTGCTGTTACAGAGGTAATAGAATGCGATACTGAAGTGTCGGAGATAATTTGATTCTCTTCACTGTACTCTTCCTTATTATATTATATTATATATTGAATGGTTTGAAAAGTTCTTCCTTATTATATTATGGAATATATAGAATCAAGTGCATAATTTTAAAAATATCTCATTATGAAAATTAAGTAATAAATAAATAAACAGATTTTCTTGTCGTAAACCAACGCAGGTTATTAACAAAGTCACAGTAGTACAAATATACTGGGTGCGGCAGAGAGGACGGACGGTTTTAAAAAATCATATAATAGCTCATTTTTACTCAAAAACAAATTTATTTATGCAATTAGGTTCGCTAGGAAACAGCATTTGAGATAGTCAAATGTGGAAAATCAAATCAGGCTTGTATTGGCCGAAATCGTTGATGCAGGGCTGGAGGCGTTCTTGGAAGTTCAAGAAGACTCTCCAACATCGCTCTCTTTCAACTTGGGCGACTTCTACGCGAATTGCGTTCTTCAATTGGTCCAGAGTTCGGGGTTTGTTCTCGTATACTCTAGCCTTGAGGTGTCCCCATAAGAATAAATCGCATGTGGATAAATCTGGGGACCGAGGAGGCCAATGAACTCCTCTTGATCTTCCGTTGATCAGTTCACCACGCCTGCGAAGTGATTCAACCCAATGAAGGATGGTGTTTCGAGAGGGAATAACTCTATTCTGATGAATGTTGAAGTGGCGACAAAACTCACGCTGTACGACAGTGGCTGACTCATTATTTCGGACGAACCAATCATAGACGAAAACGCGGTGCTCCACCATCCAAGGCTCCATGACGACAACTGGAACAGTACTGAACACGAACAATGCTAGGAACTCACGAGACAAACGGCATCCTCCCATGGAACAAATAAGCTTTTGGATGACTTTAGATTTTGAACCACTTTAAAAATTATTTCATGACTGACCTCAAAAAAATTTAACTCGTTATTATCCTCTTCATTAACATTATTGTTCAGCATTTCAATGGCTGATATAGACGGCTTTACTATCTCTCCATGGACATCCTCAACTGATTTTATAAAATATTAATTTAAATTGTTTGGCGCAGGAGTGGAGAAACTTGGAACATTTTTATTTGAGGATATATAGATTTGATTATTCGCCAGGCTTTCCATTATTGGAGGACTCAATAATTTATTTATTTACATATACATATAAAAGCTCACAGACACAAGGTCCATTACAAGCCTTATTGACATTGTTATTATAATTTTCAGTAAAAAAGAACAAAACAAAAAAGTAAAAAAAAATACATCACACTGCAATAATACAGAATATAATCAATACCGGTAGAGATTCTCTTGGCCTCATCTAATGATTTTTTGTACAGTGAAACGCGTACAAAGTTTATTAAATCAGTTTACGGTACTCAATTTCATCGGCACGCAACCTGTGCTCACTTACACCTACAATATCAATATCCTCATTCAATAAAAAATAATTGAGAACATTCAATTTACCCCTCATACATTGAACATTTAGGTAAGCAATTCTAACGAGGTTTTGCAATTCAGTTTGTCTAATCTATACCTACTTGATCCTGTATCAGTGAGTTTAAATCGTGCATAATATTAGTACCCATCTGTCACAGAGTAAAGCATTATTGAAGGACTGCGAGGGAAGTTATATGGGTCTTTATCATCCCTCTGCACTGGTCGTGGCCAGACGTAGTGAAACAACTTGAATTAGGCCCTGACGATTGGTTTGCAAAGCTCCTTGGTGTGTCTTGGAGGAGCACAGTAGCAGTGGATTCCAATATTCTTGGGACACGCACTCCACTCTATATCAATACGACACGCAATAGGTCTATATCTAGGAAATCACGGGGTTTTCATGGAAATGTTGAGGATTAAAGATGTTATAAAACAATGGTAGAGGCATTGTGCAAATACGCTCAGTTTCAGGTAAATTTAATGAAAAATCTTTGCTCCATTAAGAAACTTAAATCTTTTTCTAGAAAGATACATCCACATTCTCAATTTCAAACAGCGAAGCAACTTGTTATATGAAACGGACATGCTCATTTCCCCGACTAATGTGGCTAAGAATATCCTAGCTGACAAGAAAAGATTTCGAAAGGAAAAAAATATTTTCGTAGTAACAAGAAAATAAATAAATTGTTATAAATTTAGAAAAAGTTTATTTTTGCAAGAGACACGCTCTTGGAAGAAAAAATCAACATAATTATATGTATATTAACATTATAACTATATTGGTAAAACAAACTGTAAGATATAATGATGAGAAAATCATTAATACCGGAGGCGCTGGCTACATTGAGTATTACATTACATTACATTGAGTATGCATGAAAGAGATATAGAGTTTGACTTTGGATTATTGTTTAGGGGTGCTTAGTGTATGTGAAAACCCATGTCGTTGCGTCACTGGGTGGTCAGCACCCTGGTGTGGAGGGGGGTAAGTTGCGAAAAAGGGGTGATCATAAAATCGCCTGTCCTGCGGTTATTATTCATAGCTGAGTCCCAATTTTTTTTAATATTCTCAATACTCAACTAGCTTTTATAATGGCCCACTAGGCCTACATTTCTCACAATATACAGGTCTACTGTATTTTCACAATAAATCGCATTGTTTTTCCGCAAAAAGAATGCATTTTCTGAATATGGATTTTTTTAATTTTTCAAATCTTGAAGTCGTATGTCGACTTGGAGAAAAAAGCCAACAATAAAAGTTGTAGGCCTATTCTTTCTGAATCCAATGAATTAAATTAAAATTTAGTGGTCACGATCATAGATGGGGTTGTGGGATGGGGATAAGAAGCACTGTTACGCTGCGCCGCGGTCTACCGTTATGATTAGCCTATTCACTATCTCTGTATTAGCCTATTTAATTACCAGTTGTAGGCCTACCTATCGCATTGCTCAATTTTTTTCTAGATAGTTAACCATTTGAAAAAAATTGTAACTCGTTACTCATAGAGTAAATCTCTTCGATCAAAGAGTCAATCTCTTTAAAATTTTTTTACCGTACTAAATTTCGAATTTTCATTCTACTTTCTGTTCAACTCCGACGCTTTAATTTAATGGAAATATCAGTAGACTGAAAACGGAACCGAAAAGATGCTGTTGAGAAAACCCATTTTCAGTTGTCAAAGGACCCAGGAATATAATATAATAGGGCAAAAATTTGCTAGTGGCTTCGTGGTCATGCCGCGGTGTCTAATCTCAAGATTAGATAATAAGAGACTCGCACATGTTATTACTACCATTACATGGATGACCACTTCCAGTTTATGAATTTTCCGCTGAATGTCATTCATTCATGTTAATCAAAATCGCTTCCTGGTGGTTCGGAACCCACCTAAAGCTGTTGGTCCACTTTTCTCTCATAATCGTCCTTCCCATTATATACCCACTCACAAGCTAAGAAGCTTGTCGTAACAGTTATGTGGGCATCACCATAGAAAAAAAATTAATATTATTTCTCAGCCTTTTATTCTCAAACAATACGTTGAAAAGTAATTATTTTTATCAATAATTTATGTTCCAATATTCATTTTTTTATTGATTCATTTTTAAAGCTACTTGTTAAAATTTAATTCTAAAACTAAAACTTAACGAACCAATTAAATTACGAGTAAATCTACTATAATTTGAATTTTAACTAATAAAATGATTATTTCAATCGTTGAAATTGTTTGATTAATATATAATGTTAACTATTATGTTCTGATAGAAATGTATGTGGTATGCTTCTGTATTAAATTTGAGGTCATAAATAGTTTTGTTTGTGGAAGGCATATAAGTTAGATTATTATTATCGCTTTCGGATAAACTGCATCTTACAATATAGACCAGTCAGGCAGTGAGTCAGTTATTTTAAGCAATTACACGAGCAGTGATGCAGTTTAGAGAACAGGTCGAATAATATTAATAATAGAGACGGCCTCGTGCAAGTGGAGAGATGATGCATGTCGAGCCCAACTGGATTGGATTAGATCAGCGGAAATCTCTAGAAGATGCGGCTGCCGGCAATGAGGGGAGATGACTGCAGCACCAATTGATGGTGATAAGCTCTGCTCTGCTCTGCTTTTCCCTGTTGCTGCATCGGAATCACTCCTCCGTTGGCCCCATCAATGGTGGGGGCAAAACTACTAAATATTTGGCTCTCTGCTAATCTTCAGTAGCGGGCCATCGGCCAGGCAGTGTTCATTAGTATACACACTCATTCCCTTCCCTCACCCGCACTCACTGCTCACTTGTTTTGTTGACGAGCAATTAGTTCGTTAGTTGCAGTACAAGTTTCATTTTTATTCGAAAACTACGACTCAAAGCATCTTTCTTCGCTGAGTTCCCAAAATGTCGTTTTTGAAAACCATTTGGAAATCGTCTTCAAAACATCAAAGTGAGTCTATTTTTAATTTTATAACACTAATAAAAAAACAGCGTCAAAATAGCTTGCTTCGATACAAATTCACATTAACAAACAATTCACGTCATAACTTGATGTAGGTATTAAGTTGTCACTCAAATTCTATGTAGTATATTTTTAGATTCTAGTGAGCACGTGAGTCTGGCATGGTCTTAAGAGTTAAATATAAAGTGTTGGCATCAATCGCACTATCGGTACAGTACCTTTGTTTACAAACAAAGAAAGTCTTGACTCGGGCTTTTTTACGAGGATACATTGTACTCAAACTGCATACTAATCACGTTTTTTTTTTAAATGCAAGAGATGGCAGATCTATTATTTTAAAGAAGTTACCTGAACGTGATAATTTATGTAGGTGAAAATAATTGAAATACAACAAACAACTAATCAATGTGTCTGTTATCAATCGTGGCTCAGTTTTAAGAATAAATAAATTTTTATGTTTCGTATTGTCATGTTATTCTTTTCAATAATAACGACATTGGGACCAGTATATATTTTTTATTTAATAGAATACAATCGCTGCAATCTATCAACATGCACAATATTATCAATTAATTAAAACAAGTTGCATATTTTCTTGATCATAGAACAGGTTGATTCAAAAAACTGGTCAGGATTTTTTATTCAATCACTACTCTCAGAATGAATTGAAAAAAGGTAGGTAGAGATAATATAATTTTTTAATACTGTGGATGTGGACTTGAAAACTGTTGTGATAAACAAAAACGAAAATAAATAGACGATAAAACGGCGTATGAACGGTATAATCGATACAAAAATTGATACCTTGCTAGAAAGTACAAGGTCCAATATTAAGGTTGATAATATATGCGGACGAATCAATTGCCTTATCAATATTTTTATTCTATCTAGCATTCTTTGTATTTTCAGCTTAATAAATGCTCCTCGCAACTGCTAGCAGTTTGGAATAATGCAATACTCTTATTCTACAATTCTTTGAAATCTCACAAAAAGTGAGAATGTAGGTAGTTGACGCCGCTGATATTTTTCACATCGGCCTTCGGCAAAGCACTTTGACCAGGTAGGCCTAGTGACAGGCTGGTTGACCATGTTCTTATATAGGCTACCTTTCAAGTTAAGCTCATGGCACACAGGAGACGCGCCGCGCCTCGCCTCGCCTCGCCTCGGCGCGCCGCGCCGCGCTTTTTCGAGTGTTCAGTCGCCCACCGGAGACGCCGTTTTTGAGACGCGCCGCCGCGTACGCCGCGACATGATTCTCCACCCAACAGCAGCCTCCATTCTGTATCGAGACACCGTTCTGTTACTGATTTGAAATACCTATTTATTGATCAAATTAAAAGCCATACGCTAAATGAAATGAATGAATTGATCAAATAATTAAGTAATAATTAATACCCCTTTCAACTTGGAAAATCACGTAAGTTCATAAGATCAGCAACGAACATTAGATCAGACGTATCACTAAATTAATTCAATCTCATCCACTATCCATAATATTCTACCAGTTAACGGCTTCTACCTGTATAATCTTCTTTTTTACTATTATTGTTTTCTATCCAATGATTACACACTTATGAAGGACAATGCAATAATAAATGGTCAAAAAACTAGTTTATTTTCAAATACAATTTATTATCATTATTATCAAAGTCTAGTTGCAAAGCTACATCTACATCAATATTGAAGTTCAAAATCAATATCAATATCGGATATTGGAAGATTCACAAAATCTGAGCAAAAACACAGAGCTAAGCTTTATTATTATACTTTAAGCTTTTATTATACTTTTGGAATGCACTTCCAAAACTATAGCGATTGAGTAAATAAACTATCTATGAGGGTACAAAAGAATGTTCTACTTTTTAAAAGCAAAAACCCAGATTTATGTCTTTATTAATGGCTTTAAAGAGCTGGCCCGCCCAAATTTGGTAACGCCTGAAACAAGTACTTGAGAATTCTAAACAAACTTCAAATTTGCCAAAACAAACCTAAATTAACGCTAAACTAACGATTTATTACAATTTCATTTGTCGGGCTGTATCTTGCGAGCAGCAAAGAGGCACCCGAAGGGTGGCAGCGCTCAGAGAAAAGTTCCACTCCTATCGCCCACTGCAAGCGCCACAGTCGAAAAATTCCACTCGGTATTCTCCCAAAAGTTCCGGCAGCGGAATTATTCCACGGCGTCAACGGCTGCGCGGCGCGCCGAGGCGAGGCGCGCTTCCGGTGTGCTTTGTTCTAACTTACTTACATGCTAAGTATTCAGCAGGAATATTTTTCATTTGCGAGGCGAGGCGAGGCGCGGCGCGGCGCGTCTCCGGTGTGCTATGAGCTTTACAGTTACTTTTACTCGATCGACATATATAAATCAATTTCAATAGAAAAATTATAACAATTCAAATGAAATGTTGCTCACCAGTGCCTATGACAATAATATTTCAAAACAAAATTGTATTTTTAATTGTAAAATTTATTTGTTTATTTTTCCAAGTTGACCACGAATACTGGATAATATGGTCAACTGTAGTTCCTGCTTTTCAAATGAAATTTTTTGTATGATTTTGTTTTTTTAAAGGAATAAAAGTTCATTATTTCATTTTCATATTAGGTTTTTTCCAATCATGATTGCTTTGAGCTGAAAAATATTTTTCATTTCACTTGAAAAAATTAAATTAAATGTTTAGCACTAAAATATATTAATTATAGTAAGAGCTTATTATGTTAACTTATTATATATGTTTCAAATAGCCTATGATTCAAATAAAATAATATTCTATTCAATTCATGAACACGTCTAATCATAAAAATATAATATCAAATTATGCCTATTTTTGTATCTCTTTTACGTGAGAAACCACATTTTCACCATCAAACGTGATACAGTATGCCTTCTTTATCGTCATAGTTTGTCAGTATAAAAACCATTCTCGAAAACGAAGTAATCGATTCTGTTAATTTATCAGCATTAATCTACTTTATAAGAAATCACTGTCCCTGTTTAACTGATATGTATGTGCTTTATTTCTTTAAAATACATTTACTGGACTAAAACGTGATTTCTTCGTTCATTCTCTGTTGGAACACAGATGAGGACAATATTATTTTTAATTTATAACACCATTATCAATAGACACTTTGAGTAACCTTATTTCAGTGAGACACTAAAAATAAATCATGCTTTATCTTATAATGCGAGAAAGCGCTCTTCTAGATTAGAAATCTATTATCACTCAAGGGTGTAATACAGTTATGCAACTAATAACCCATAATTCTTCTCCAATTATTGTTTATGAAGAAAGACAGCATCAAGAAAACGTTGGCTATAAACAAAAAAAAAACAACAACAAAATAGGTTATTCGTAGCAATAGAGAGTTAATTTTGATGTAAAAAATAGAAACAAGGAAACTGGGAATTTATAGCTTTAAGCTTTGACAATTAAAAAGTCATGAACTCGATATTAGAACGAGGAATAATTAGTTTCGAATAGTCTTAGGTCAAAATACCTAATAATTCATGTTGGATATCAATCATGCATGAGTCTCATGTTTTAATAACGTTCAGCAGTGGCAAAATAAGAAAAAATAATCTGTTTCGTTTGTTGGAGCGGCGTGGATCTTCTGTAATCTCCGTTAGGTCAAAAAATTCCTCTATTGTTGGCCAAATTTATGTTGAGATGTTGGGTTGAATGGCATCCAATTCGTCATTTTACAGTGAGTCCTGAGCATACTCATTTTAGTGAGATTAATTATTTAATGAACAATATGAGGTGTCTCATCGAGTGTGGACTATTATTGCAATTTTAATTTTAAATTTGTGTTTCTAAATTTTAAACTATATATTGCCAACAGACATCAAAATTAATTGAATAAAATTACATAATATGAAAGAAAAATTCATTATTACGATCAATACAAGATTCAAAAATTGAAGTTAAATCGTTATAATATTTGAACATAGTGATAATATTACTTATACATAGAACAATATTATTCATACATTCTGATTCTATTTGAAAAGTTAATTAAATACCGTTAATATTTTTGATACAGCCTATTTCATTTTTTCTTCATAAGATTAAAAAAGTTAATATGAGATCTAAGTTGATTTTTGATATTATATTATCGAAACAATATATTTATTATAACAGTTCATTTTATAAATGGATGTGTTTCAAAACCTCAAGTGTATCTAACTCACAATATAGTTTACTTCTTATCATAAATACATAAATCATTGCGAATAAGGTTTGTTCGAAAGGAACTATTTTCCTGCCAAGGAAAATCTTACTGAAGCCTTTTTTCAGCAAATCATTATCTATCGATCCATGTATTTTGTTGGATTTACAATTATTTTAATACTAAATGAACTATGTTTTTCAACAAATCAACAGAATCTGACATTCATTCCAAGAATCTGATATTCTCAACTATTGACCATGACTTTGTTATCAAACAATTCGAATAGAGTAGTATTTAGTAGAATTTGCGTTGTTAAAAATAGTGACCTCAAACTCTAAAAGATAAAATTACTTTACGCTTTATTATGTGCATCAATGCCCAAGATTATGAATAGCCTTTATATTTTGAGTGAGTGTCTGACATTTGATATCATTTAAACATAGGCTAGGCTATATATGTAAAGAAATTTTCATCTCGAAAAATGACTAATCTTGTTTTGTGTTTGGATGCAAAGTTGAACTTTGCATTTTCATCAGCATTAATAGAATGCATTTGTATTGTATTTTGGTTTTTATCTATCAATAACAGAAATTCTTGTAAAATTCAGTTCGGTAAGGCCCAAAATTTTATGATAGTCATCATTTTTCTTCAGCAACTCACCCACAATTTTTTGGCTTGTTAATTTGAACAGAAAATCAAAATAAGTAGGCATAAACTCACCAAATATGAATTTTTCAACTCTGAGATAGACAGATAATTTTTTAATGGCTCTGAATGTTTTTCCACATTCAATTCCAATTCAATTAGACTACCGCATACTTCTCCTGCACTAATTTATTTACTATAATAACTAATTGGCTTGAGAAACTAAAACGTTATTGGATCTATCAATTTAGTTACAAGAAAAATTGGCCGATCTATTGGATGGCAATGTTTAATTAAATGTAGCATCAGAGCCAAAATTTATAAAAGATTGGTAGCCTCTCGTGCTTTTTATTATGCTTTGTTCCCACTTCCCAACATTCGATTTTGGTTAGGCTTTCCCCTCTCATAAGTTGATTCAAAATTTCACATACAATCTTGCAAACGGTATTTGAAAACTAGACAATTCAACATTAAAGGAATTTAAATAGAAGTGTAGATAGTTTATACTGTATTTATTATTGGTAAGGTGTATGTGGTGTATATGGGATTTTATACTGAGACATTGCATATTTGGATATAAGAATCGTTAGCATCAAAACATAAGCGTCTGATTTTCCTAAATATTAAATATCGTCGCTTCGATGTTTATATATTAAATATGAAATATAAATACTAAATATTTTTATATCGTCGCTTCCAATATTTATAATTCTCGAAATAGCAAATTTATCAAATACCATACCGTATTTATCAAGATTAAGATAAGTTGATTGACGCATTTGAACTAATTGTAGCCGCATCTTGGAGAAATATTTGAAAGTTCAATTTGATGAGCGTTTAATTTGAGATCACTTCATTGAAAACACGATATAATTCTATTAATAAAATTACAGTAATCATCTATTAATAAATTACAGTACTATTAAATAAATTACAATTAGGTAGTAGTCTAATATTTATTTTGTGTCTATTTGTTGTTCTGTATATACCTCAGCTTCTCAGTAAAAACACAGGAATAATTCATTATTCAATTGCTAATTATGCTATAGTTAATTAGGCCTATCCTATCAATGGAATTAAAAACAGTTTTCGAAATTCTAGAACAATCCATATTTTCTATTAATATTTATCATATTCATGTGATTTTATGCTCAAGAAATTTCGATATGATTAGTTTGGTTTTATGACAGTTTTGTTTGGGAGTAATAATATCATAATATGGCTTGAACGGCGAAATGGAAATATCGTGAAATTAATTAGTTTGAGGTGTCAATGTTTCATTCCAATGATAAGAAAACGCCCATATTAGTTACCGTGCTCATGCACCATATTCATATTGTGTACTGTCTACATCTACAATAATGAAATACATAACAGGTTGGCAATCAAATAAGTCTCAAAAACTGATCATGTCCTCAATTTCCTCTCTTGGAGCGGAAATTCTTTTGCGCATGCATCAATGAAGCCGGATGACCAATCACAGAGTATCAATGTGAAAAGACTCTACTCTTACTCAAACTTTTTTGTTTCATCTTCATGACTTTTACATGAAATGAAAAATGATTTTGGATTATTATTTATTATTATGTATGTTTTGAACTTCTCAACTAAACCTCTTTTGTTTTACAGAAATGGAAGCAGTTGAAGAGAGGTCACTAGCAAAAAATCCTGAAGATGATCCAAACTTGGCAATAGAAGTTGTTATGTTCTCGGTCAAATACCTTGGAAGCACTGTCGTCACCAACAACCACACACCATCTGATGCTGTAACCACAATTCTTTCAATGGTCAGTTCCCAAATATAAAGTAATTTATAAGTACGGTATTACAAATTTTTAATTCAGCATTCAAGAAATTTAGATTTCTATTGCCGTTTAATAATATAGTAGTCATACCGGTACTGAATTTGATATTCAGTATTGAATCTTTAATACTTGAATTAGTACAAGTAGTATGAAATAATAATGTAGCTTACTTGACAAAAAATGACAGCTTTCACGATATATAGACCTATTGCTACAGTCTAATTGTCTAATAAATAATTATTATTTTACTTTATTACTTTATTATAACTATTATTAAAAACGTATTTATTAAACTGTGATACTGCCCTGACTATAGTCTAGAAAGGGGAAACATAACTGACTATGAATTAAATTGAGTGAATGAAAACTAATGCGCTTGCGCGAGTACAAGCGTGATGTAAATTGACTCATTTTATTAAAATTTGAGATATCATTCTCCACACTTAGACTTCTGTATTTGTTGAAGAATACTGTATTACTAATAATTTTTAAATTTTATACATGATATAATTTTTGTGAATAAAATCTATTTGTTCTACTTTGGTGACTGGAAATTGTGTCTAGGTGTTCCACTTTGTGCGACATCCTCATATAAAATTTTATGAGGCGAAATGACGAAGACCAATTATTATTATTAGAAATTGTATATTGTTGTATTGCTTGAGTATGAGACGTATTCTCTGTCAAAACGTTGATAACGATGATCTATTTTGTCTACAGGCTAAAGCTACGAAACGAAAAAAGAATAAAGTGAATGTGACTATCTCACTGTCTGGTATTATGGTTACTGAGAAATCAGGAAGTTTGATCCTAGATGCCTCTGTTTACAGGTAAGAAGAGAATTCATACTTTTCTAAAATGAATAATCATAATATTAAATTGCTTTCTATGTAATCATTATAAAGTTTATTTATCCAATAAGTAGTTTGCTGCCCTGTTTGGTTCAACAAATTAATATATGTTGAACCAAATTAGATTCAAAATTATTTCAAAGTATTTCAAAATTAGAATTATTTTGAAATTCGAATAATAAAGAACTTTATCTACGACCGTGTAATACATAATCATTAAAGTTTCATAATTGAAATCGAAACAGTAGCTTTTACGAAATGGAATTTGGAACTTATATCATAATAAGGACTTTTCGATACAGATTGTACATTATGGAACGTTCCTTGTTCAATTTGATCCAGTTTTAACACACTGGAGCGGAACAGTTCATAACCTATAGGCCTATGACAAGCATTGAAATAGAACATGGTTGTTTGAATCAAGGTTAGTTTAGATTGATAATGTATAGATATTGTTTTTTGTTGGTCGTAGATAAAATGGTGTATGCAATGGTTGTATTTTAGCCTTTAAATGACTCTTGAGATAACTTAAAATAACTCGCGGCGTTGCCGCTCGAATTTTAACCTCGGTATCTCACTCGTCATTTAATTTAAAGGCTCTCATAATACAACCATTGCATAAACTACTATTAGATTCTAGTGAATATTTCTTATAAAACTGCATATCGATTTTTGAATACATGTTTGAAAAAATATAAAAAAAATTGTATTTTTTACAGAATCTCCAATTGTGCCACCGACCCGCTCAGGAGGAATATATTCGCGTTCTTTGAAACAAACCGAAATGACATTACACAGTGTCATGCGTTTCTATGTGATAATAGCAAAGTAGTAAGTGAAAAATTGGAAATCCGCTTAATTTATAAAATTATCTTGAGCTTTTCGATAAGTACAATATTGTACTCTCCATCTTCTTCTTCTTTTGGTATTGAACCCTGAGGTTGGTTTGCAGCAGTGCGCCATTCTTCTCTTCTTTCTGCTTTCCTCTTCATTTCTTGATAGGTACTGCAGCCAACGTCATTCATGATTTGTTGCAGGTATGACATCCTTGGTCGTCCTCGGCGGTTTCTTCCCTCTATCAATCCTTCAGCTATTATTTTGAGAAGGTTTTCATGCCTCAAGATGTGTCCCATGAGTATATCAATACTTATTCAAGAAACACTGTTACTTGAAGTCGGAATTATTCAACTATAGTCCTGACAAGAAGTGGAGTGGAGAGAGATAATTTATAATTTTAATTGATAGGTTTTCAAAACTATACTGATTTATCGAAATTGTAGAAACTATTCTTTTGTGATTATGAGAAAATAAGTCCATGTAATAAACGAGATTAAAAATTGAAAAGCATTTATAATTCTGTACGAAAATCTGAAATTGTAGGCCTATTCATTTCAAGATTGTAACTTGATTAGTTAATTTTTTTATTATTTTGAAACTTCTTTTAATTTTTCTGTAACTGTTGAGATTGGAATATTGACTTATTAATTATTGAGCAGAGAGTTAATGATGTGATTGTGAATCAACTATTATTCATTTGTCAATGTTGTCTGGGAAAAGCTCAGTTCTGAGCAACCTATTTGATCGGTTTCTGAAATTTTCGTTGAATTTATGGATTTTCAAAAATATCAAACATTTCGGTTCTATTTGTATAGATTCGATATATATATATTATGAGAAAATTTTCATGAACTATAAACAAGAATAAATACAGTGACGATAACTTTTATGCTTAAATTTTGATTTGATTAGTTTTCTTATCCTCCCATAAAACACATTCGTAAACAGAACAAGGTTAAATTTATGATCACGATGCAAAACTACATAATTATTATAACTATATTTTTGCAGGCGCAGTCTGCTACTTTGAGAATAGCACACCTTTTCAGAACAGCGTTTGAAGTGTGGCATAGAGGACATCAACTTACACAGCAAGAGAAACAGAGTAAGTAAAACGCTTTTTCAATCGAAAATTTCTACAGAAATGAATAGTTAATTTCCAATACAGTAGTTGATTCCATAGAGATTATATTTCATCTGCAAGTGTAAAAGAACCTCAACCAGTTTTTCCATATTTTATTACGATTTCATGATTCACAGTACATGAGTGTAGTATAAGTAATACAAATTTATAAGTAATGAGAATTAATTAAACGAATTTATAAAGACTACAAAAACAGAGTATATTTGAGAACAGAATACATTACAAATCTATGAAAATACTATGTTTGAACGTAATATAACTTGAAGAATGTCGATAATATGAAAAGCTATAATACAATCAAAGAGAAAACACAAAAAAAATTACTAAGAAAAACGAATACCTAATTATTATAAAGAGCACCGAGAATACCAGTGAAAAATATTTATTTTGTATGGATTTTATCACAGTAACACTTCAGAATCACCTTGGAATAACGTTGGTTTGAGCTTTGAAGAGCACATTGTTGGAACTTCAAAACCCTTCTTGAAACTTCGAAGCGTCAAAATACCACATGTACTACCTGATTCTTCTGTAATCTCAATTTGATCATAATTCGTTAACGTGTGAAAGTAAGATACATTAGAGAAATGACATCATTATTTAGGTTGAATTCAGAAACGTAACTCAGGTATTTAAATATCTTCATAACTCTGTAATTCTTCAGAAATCTTATTCTTATAAATAATCTGTAATTATATAATATAATAATATCATATAATATATAATATATAATATATTACATATAATATATATATAATAATATAAAAAATATAATAATCTGTAATTCTTCAGAAATCTTATTCTTATAAATAATCAGTGTTTGTTTCTCTATTAAGTTCATGTCCTTCAAACTCAATGCCTTTTCCTATTTCGGTATTTTTCACAAATCTTATTAAGATTTATAATGAGTTATTAAGTTTAAACTTATTATATTTCATGCCGTATTTGAAAATTTTAATCCGTAATCACTGTTTGTAACAAGAAAGACAATTTCATTTGTATTTATTGAGGAATGACAAGGGATATTTAATTACAGATTCAGAAAAACTGAAAGCAGACATAAAAAGTGCACCGCTTATTGATTTCACTCCTGAGATTAAACCTAACAATTGGGTAAGTGCAATATTGCTTTTCATCATTGATTCAATATTTGTATATTTTTTTTAAACAAAATTGCTTTAATCGCGGATTATATTGTCTAATTTATTATACTACTAAAAGAATTTCATCTATGCGAATTATCAGCTCAGTCTCACAGAAATTAGATAAATTTTTAATGTAGTCGTTGATGTCTTGCGATAAAATAGCTTTACAAGTAGAGAATCTCCTGAAACTGTATCTTTCAAGTACAATTTTTTTGTATTTCTTAAAAGTAAATTAATTAACGGTAAGAACTTATCAATTATTATTTTGTACTCGAATTTGGCGGTTTTTAATATTTCTCTTTTTTCTTGCAGGTTACATTTGAAACAGAGGACAGAGAAATCTTAATCAACAAACCAAATCAACCTCCTTTCCTGAGTATCGGGTATGTATAGAGAACTTGAATGGTTCTGTATTATATTTTAATCATTGAGAAAGAAATAACATACAGTACACAAGGCCACCCCGTGCAGCGCAAAGCGCCACTCATGAATTTTCTAAAATTACTTTCCAAAATTTTTAGTTTTAAATAGTTGCTATTTTGATACCAATGAGATCCTACTGATTACTGGTCACGTATTACTTTCAGCTTTTTAGCTCTAAGCTATCTGGGGGATTTTACAAAGTAATTTAAGTTTAGTGCATTTTAATGCCAATAGATAGTGCCACAGGAAACTATTCTAAGTTTCCAGCAAATTTGTCGCATTTAGAGTGATTATTTTTGAAAACAATAAAGCCTGCAAAAATTCGATTTCTCACCTTTCTTTTGGCGCAAACCCCATCAAAATCGGTCCACTCAAACTTCTCCCCGAACTTTCCAAAGTCGGGCACAAAACTCTTTTCATGTATAAAATAATAAAAAAAGTTAAAAAAATACTTTACTGAGAATTGGGTATGTATCGAAAAGTTGAAAATGTTTGCTCGGTATTGTATTTTAATTATTTACAAAAAAATTACATGCAGTATAATCAAAAGTGGTTACAAGGGATGACGAATATTATTCCTGAAAATATAAAGGTCAAATGTCTACCTTAATATCCGAAGTCTTGCATTCCCAAAATAATATAACAAGGGAAATAGACTCAAGAAAAATATTCTTTCCACACGAGACAGACAATAATGAAGATTTTTTAGAAGTGAAATCTTGCAAAATATTACGTTTTGAATGCAAATTTCAAGGATTCATGCAAGTTAAGAACTACTCAGGTATGCGGTTTATTCATTCATGTGTCTCCAGGAGAAAACTTGTCGACCATGCTATAATCATTCGAGTATAAGGCTCTGTCACTCCGTTACCTAGGGTCAAAGATATCTCCCTGTAAGTTGACACGATATCATTTATGTATGATTTCAATAATATAATAAATTCGATTGTATCAATTGGTCTCAAGGTACTCAAGGAGTATAATGAAATATTAAAATGTCGTGAGAAAACTTCGAAAATGCATCATATCCGTCTAATCAAATTATATTTGTTGTAGTTGAGAAAAATAGAAGATCAGTATGCTTTGCAAAGTTATCAGGAAATTTATAATAAATTCACTACTCTACTAGTACTCTAACAAAATACCTATCATTTTGTTACAGGAGACCATTGCTTTACTCTGCTCCAAAAAGAGGAAATAACACTGTATTCTCAGATACTTCCAGTTCCCCATGGAGTTGAAAATACACCTTCTTGAAATTGCTAGTGTGTAAGAGATTTTGTATATTTTAAAATGTGTATGTTCTGTATTATAATAAAACTATATTTTTAAATTTAGAGCGACATATTTCATACACAAAAAAATAGAAAGTATGCTCTCAATATATTGTAACTCATCGGAAAATTTTATTCCAAACAGGCTAATTATATTGAATATATTAAAAAATTGAAACATTTTATTGTTAACAAATACAACTTCTAGATTCGCGTATGAGCGGCATTCACGTAGATTCTGCCGTAATACAAGTAAAAATAATATCAGTCATATTATGTAATGTTGAAATGTTGTCAAAATTATACAAATAATAATGATAAAAAAATGTTAAAGTTTATGAAATTTATAGTCTGAAAATAAGTCATGGTCGAACATAGTTGATGTGACAAAGCAATAAAATTCAAGACATTTAAGGTGTTTAATTTGAATTTTATTAAGCACAGTTCACAAAATACTGACCGACACAATGCTATTCAATACTGTAATATTTTTGTACTTACGTTTACTTATAATAAAATTATATTTCTAAATTTACAGCGACGTATTCTATATATAAAAAAGTAAAATAGCAAGTAGGCTATCAATTTTGAAATTCTTGAAATTTAATAAAGTTTTGAGAAATATTTACAATGCCTATACTCTGGCTTTATAGTGGCTTACAATGTTGGAGATTGAATAGAGCAGTTTCATTATCTAGAAAACAAAACAGATCGTACAGAATTAGAGAACAGAATCAAAAGGAAATAACAACATTCAATTTTTGGAAATTCTAATAGTTTTTGAATGGTCAGAAAATCGAATCTTAATATTTTAAATCCTAATTAGGCCTACCTATGAACCTTCCAGTTAGCATACTTCTAGCAAAAATTCCATGGTTTCATATACTGTACTAAAAAAAATTCAAACTTTACAGATGAAATCTTCTGTACATATGAATAGATATATCACAGAATAATTTACAGATTCTATGATTATACCCTTTTGAAACCTAATTCAAAAAATCAACTAGAATCTATATTTTAAATTCTATACACAATAATTTCTCTGGAACTAATCTATCTCACCCAGGTTTAATCCAAAGAATTCAGGATGGATCTGGATATTTTTCTTATGTTATTTTTACAAAATGATCAAAACAGTGATTTTTGTTGTTCAGTTTTATTTTCTAAGTAGAATACTGAATACTGTAACTGTATCTATATATGTAACAAGAGTGATTTAATTGGCCATAGAAAATGACAATATTACTAATGATATATTTTTTAAAAATCAATATCGTCTTACCTTTGTGAAAGTTTGCATATCTAATGGATGTAATCCATACGGATTGATCTCCATATCCCTGGCTGCATGCGTTATCATTATTAGCAGAGCTTTCTTGTAATATGCAGGCTTATCTACCCATCCGAATTGCGCCAATGTAACTCTCAAAATATCCACCTTCAATATTAAAATAAAGCGCATTGTTAACTGTACTATGTTATTTTTAAAGCATATTTTTCTTTCTAGATAGAAGTAAAAATATTCTGTTAAAATATAATGAATGATTATGGAGATTTTAAATTAGAATCATTGGAAAATATAGCTTCATCCTAGAAGACTGTACTGATACTGACAAACAAGTTATTATATGCTGTACAAATGAGGTTAAATTCAATAGAAAAAATAGTTCGGCAGTACTTGGAAAGTGAATAAAAATTTCTCACTATTAAATACATAAAAATTGGTTACTTGAAGAAAGAATAACATCGTTTGTTCTTGAAGAATAAGAGCATCATACATCCGTTGAGAAATTTAATAATTAATCTATCCTTGTTTGTTTTTATGGTGAGAACTATGAGAATTCTTGCTGTTAGAGATTTCACAGAGATCCCATTTTTCTTGGAAATCGATTTTCCGCTATTTCTTAAACTAAGGTATAATGACTATTTCTTGAAATGAATTTTAAGAAATAGCCAGGTTCTCATTCTCACCTTATTTTTCACCAGTTGACCTAAGCCACAAATACAAGTTAGGAAGATGAGAACAAATGTGGCATAAGTCAAGTATTTCAATTTATCATCCCCCTGCAAAAAGAACAACATCATCATTAGCCTTAACAGTACTTGTATTTTAATTCAAATTTATTTCGGGCACCTTCAATACATTGTGGATCACTTTTAGTATCACTTACCGTACCGGTACTCATTCATCTGCAATGTGATTGATATACAAATTCAAGTATTACTTGATTAGATTCAAGATTCAAAGCACTAAGAAGGAGAAGTGCCTGAAACTGAGTCTCAGGAGTACCGTATACATTTTTCGTTGGTAGAATAAGCTATAATAGAGAATGCATTCCAAGCATTACTTGCATATTGCTTCATGATAATACTTATTTGAAGACTAGAAATATCCCAATTGAATTGTTATCATTACTTATTGAATTAAATAAAATGATAATATTGAAATTTACCTCAGTCAAAGAGAAAAATCCCAAACATATTTGGATAGCGCAGCTATTTATGAAAATCAGAAGTACATTCTGTAGTCCTTCATTAATATTACTTGTTTCTCTGAAATTGAAGAAAAAAATTAGGATTTTTATTGGTACCAAGGTATATAGAGATTAATAGAAAATAAATATGTAAATAGAAGTAATGAGATATTTATAGAATGGGCTTACATGAATAAAAACTACCGTGATTGATACGGTATCAGTTAGTTTTTTTAAATTAAAGATTTCTGGTGATACTAAACTACAAAAACAGAACTATCTAGTACTGTATACTAAACTTAAAAACTGTATGAAACTCATACTGATTTTTTGATACCGGTATTTCAAATGTATATATAGGATGTTTCATAGTGATCTCCGCTATAGGATCAATTCAACATCTAAAAAATCGTTACTCTCGGTAATAAAACTATAATTGTCTTTCATATATTTTTTTAAAGAGAATACTTTTATTAGACTACCTAACATCAATCACTACCACCAAAGAGAAAGCTTATGTCAAGTAGATGAATCATCAAATACAGACGGGTGTTTAAATTTTTACTGTACGGCGAAAATAGTTCGTGTCAGGCGAGTTCAGAGGTCTCACCAATCGCCCGCTTGATTAACACAGCAAGTGTTTTAAGTACTCTCGAGTCCCCAGAGATATCGCCACCATCATGTCGTTTTTCTGTCGTTCACCATTTATCATATATATAGAGATAAATTAATCATCCACATCTACTTGCGCATGCTTTCTCTATGCTATTTATTTTTTCATAAAATAAATCCATATTTCATAAAAATAAAATAAATATAACACTTATAAATGATGATATACATATTAAGAAACACAGTATTTTATCGACTTTCAGTTCCAGCTCCAAAATCGAGTACCAGTATAGTCGTCAGTTAAAAATGGATTTATTTTTGAAAGCCTTGAAGTCCCAACCCTAGTGCCCTAGAGCTTGAAGTAGCAGCCGGAGACAATACCGTACCATTATAATATATATTGTCTTCGGTAACAACCAACAGTTAAGTTTATTTATTTATTTCATATACGTATAAAATCTCACAGACATAAGTCCATTGCAAGCCTTATTACAGTTTCAATTACTATGAAACAGTAGGGTCATGCACCCAGTAGAATAACAAAAATACTAGACTTTATGTTCGTGGAAAGTCTGATAATTGTAATGCTCTAGCTAAAGGGAACGAGTTAATAATTTCATTTCAAAATGCATAATAAAAATCAGATTGGGTTGATAACTTCATTACGTAAAGGTACTGTAGATATTAGTACACAATGTTTTTTGTAATATAGTAGGTACGTATTATAACTAACTTACTTCTCAAGTGATAGATAAAAATGAATAAATGTCTCAGAAATACAAAAAATGAAGATGAATGAAGTGGCCTACTCTCAAGAAACAATCACCACTAATTGAATAAAACAAGTTGTGATTAGGTATTTCCCATCTCACCTACAAAGATCCTGATGGAAGACAATGATTTCATACAGTCCATATCTCAGCCGAAGCTCATAAAATTCCAGGGTACTTGAATTGACATTTTCACTATTCAGTTTGGTATTAATATCTGTCGACAATTGGTCCCAATCAAGCATACAGAGAATCAGGTAGTCGAAAGAATTTATGATTGAGTAGATTGAGATGGAAACCGAATATATTATTATGATTGACAAGAATCCGGCCCCAACTAAGGCCAAATAGATCAATAGATTGCCACAGCAGTAGTGTAGGAAAGTAACTCGCTCCAGGCTGGCTGGATAATGGAAGTACCAGATCTGCGGCATCCGTCTATAATCAATTTCTTCCTCAGATGTTGCCACTTTGTAGACTAAAGACGAAATAGGTACAGCAATAAAAGCAAAGTGGAAAATTACATAAAGCCTAATAGCAATTTCCACATATTCATCCATTTTTTCCAAGTTTTCTAAGAATCTCCTGTGAATATAAACATTGAACTCAAATTAGGTGATTATTTAATTACACTGTTGCAAAAGCTTCAATTTGAAATTTGATCCACAAACAATTTCATGCCAACAAAAATACTTTAAATGTTAGGTGGCAATTATATTACTGTAATTCATAATAGACAATGTATCAGCTCTCAGCATTCAAGTATAACAACGAGGAATGCAGAGAAATGTATATTTTCAAAAACTCCTCGTTAAAATCAAGCAGGCTTTTTTAATATACAGTACAGGAATTTCCAAATTTCAATATAGTTTCAAAATGAAGTTATATTCCAATAAATTAGTTATTGCCGATGTGTTTTCTGCAGTATTTTTGAGGATGATAACACAAACAAGTTATAATATAACTTGATATAAGATTATATTATAATCTTGATATACGAGTATATTATATGTGAAGTCCCATGCGAAGATGGGACATCTTCATGCATTTTCATCATCTTGATTCATCATAGAGCTTCTGCCAGTTAATTAAATTACACGAAGCCTCATAGAAATTCAACCATAGTCATCCATTTTTTACAAATTTTCCTTGGAAAATCTTTGTACAGAAATGAACAAGTTGCACATAGATTATAAATAAGTTAGGTACCGCATGTGCAATGTAGATTTTCTGAAATTCTTGAGGGAACGTCGATATTACGATTGAAAGGCCTAAAATATTATTATAGAGTTTATTGTGAATACAGTATTATTGAAAAGAGTTTATTGTGAAATTATTATGAAATAGAGGACTATTACTTCAACTTGTTAATGATTGCAACATACCTGTTGATATTCTCGAAACTGCTACTGGATTGAAGCTTTTCCCTGTAGCGTTTGATTATTCCAAATAGGACATGCAAATCACCCATAAAGTGCCAGTAGAGGAGCAGGCTGATAACAAGGGTGAGATCGTTCATCACTGATAGACGCATTATAAAATTTTCCCACTCGTAAAGTAGGCCGAAAATTGCATCCATCAACCACGCCAACAGGTAAGCAGTGTAGAGGTATACTTGCTTTTCTCTCAGTCCATTTGCTTTGAATCCTATTATACTCAACAAGTGATGTAAATTGTCTGACGATCTTCCCAATTTTATCATAGAACCGCAACCTGTATAAAAAAATCCCCATTATTGGATTTAATAATAAAAACTAAATGGAAATTAGATATTACATATCATTACTCAGCACTATTATTCCACTTAATCTTTAAATATTATATTATGTATTTTCGTTTAAGTTATAGTCTATATAAATACTTGAGAATCGAGATCGATAAATTGTTTTTATTATTCATCTCCTTAAGAATGAGAAGGGTCTTCCATTTTATTCTTGGTCGAAAATAATAATTGATATACACACATTGTATTTCCTAGTACAATGCTCAAATAGGGTTTTCAGGGCTCCTAAAATATTAATATTTATTCATCCATTATCCGTCTTGTCATACGGTACAAGATACAATTGCATAGCGATTCCATAGATAACTTACTATTATTTTGTTTATACATTCCCTTCTATGTATGCATTTCTATCTTACTGAGTAGATTCAAAACCTCTATTTTTCATTATACTAAAGTATTTCTTCTATTTGGGAATAAGTGTTGGCGTATTCCAGTCAACATTATTTGTCACGATTTGAATTCATGAAGTTTATCTTAAAACTGTGAAGGAAATTTTGATGTGGGAATTTTCAATTCAACTGACCACCCATTCTGCAATCACTTGATGTTATTTTTCTCAGGAAATAATGAAATTTGGTGAAATATAGTTCATGCCATGTGTATTCAGCGTAGAACCGAGCAACGTTTTATCACACAGTATGTACGAGAGTCGAGCAAGAATTGAGAGTGAAATATGCAATGCTTTCAATCTTTCCTCGAGTTTTCTTTCTCAAAAATAATCTCTGCGATTATCGGTTGAAGAGTTTTCTCTCCATTCTTATTTTCCAAGTAGTTATCACTGTTATTATCAAGTACAGTACTTTTATTCTTATAATAACTGTAATTTATCTCAAGAAAAACAATGAATGTTACTGTTATTAGAGATATCTATTATTATTTTGACTCTAAACAATACTTTTCGATGATTACATAGGGGAGAAACAACAATGTGTATTATTCAGGTACAGGCTTACAGAGAGTTGGTATTTTCAGCACGTGATTGACAGATCTTGAAATTACAACTGGGATTTGTAGCTTGCTGATTTATCAACAGAGATGATTATCAGTTGCGTGACAACTAAGAATTAATGGAATAGAAATAGTACAGAGAAGGAAAGTCCCTCCCCATCAAATAATTTAGTGTGAATCCTTCTCATGATCCTGCAGTCCAAGTTTAGTCCTCTAAAACACTTCCTCGAGTGCCTTCCAACTTTTTGAACCACATTGCTCAAAAATCACCCGTCTCCAAATCAATTGAGGAAATTTCTGTTGACATATTATATCAAATTGGCCTACATTGAAAAAGTTGCAAATACAGGTAAATGACTTACGGATAAGATAAATAAAATTTTATCATTAATTTTACCAATACCATAAGTAATTATCGTCTCATTTCAACTAGAAAGTCTAGTGATGACGAGACAAGAAGAATATCTTCTATGAGAGCAATAAGAGTATTAATTTTTGTAGACATATATTGGATTAACTTACTTGTAGGAAATTTTGTAAATAAATAATTATATAAATATATTTTGTTTCAGAAAGCTTATTGATTCACAAGTACGTTTGAAGGTGATTTTAGTTTCTGTATTAATCCAATATTTGACAGGTGAGTCAATCTGAATTTGAATTATTTCATTGAAGGTATGAATCATACTTAAACAAACTGCCCCTACTCAAGTAGATCAGTAGCCTACCTCAATGGATAGCAAACAAAAATATTGGTTCTAAAAATTATAGCCTACTGTCATTCATTTCATAACTCATGCACATTATCTCAATATCATATGACTATAATCCTCCTAATAAAAGGAGGAAAAATTATTTGAAACTTATTTCTATTGGTACATAGAAATGAGTACGTGGGGTTATTAATTATTTAATCGTTTATGCAAGGCCATTATACTTTGAAAAAATGGAAATTTTTGAAACTCAAAATTTATGGAATTGTGCTAAACTACATAAGTTAATTGATTCTCATTGTTCAATATTAGAGGTTATGATAAATAATATTATTATAATACTCACTTTATATTGTTTTCTTTCTTACGGATGTTCAATGAACAAGTTGATCTTTTAGGGTTGTGGATTTAAAATGTTTCCATAAATTACGGTAACACTATAGGAAGAGTACCTAATAATCTTATTATAATCAGAAAATGTATTCTTTCGTTTATACAGGACATTCTCTACATGATGATAAGTACATTTTGTTGAGTACAGAACAAAATGAGAATCATGTAGCTTATATGTTTATTTTTCCAGATTGATAAAAAAGTAGGCTATTGATACGGAATTTTTGAAGAAATGCAACTAAACTGTTGTGACCTCAAAATTCAATAGACTATTTCACATTTAGTCTCGTTTTCTTCAAGAACTATAAAATAATTAATTCAATTCGTGTAGCACGCAACCATATCTCCATTAGAGTAAGTATTTCGTACATCAATTACACGGCCCTAATTTATTTTATTCGCGAAACATGGACCTTTCTCTTTCAATTTCAATCTAGTTGAAGTACCTAATTCAATTCAACTTTTTCCTTATCTGGTTGTATTATCCGAAATTATATGAAACAAAGGAATTTAACTTTTTGGTACCTAAAAAACTCCTCAATTTCTCTAATACTATATAGACGTACTATTTTGATTTATTTATAACTTTTCTTATTGATTTATTAATATAGTATGTAGCCAGCGGGAACAAGAGGTCTTTCAGCCCAAGATTGGTTTATATAAGTAAATAAATTAAACATATAGCGTAACTCCATAACTCTAATAGAGTCTAAATCATTTTTGTCAGTTATTCATATATTATTTTCATCCCATTAACGGTTTTTTGAACCAAAATTGATATACGATAATACAAATTTAAACAACGTGACATGACTTAATAACCGTATAGAACGTATTTCTTGAATTCTTTAGAATCTTCAGAATATTACCACTAGAATTCCTGATAATCACATGAGCGAGATACCAGCTACTAGTAGAGATACTAAAGATACTAGTAGGCTGTAGGCCTAAACATTTTCTGAGAGATCAATAGTTTTCTAGAACTGTAGTTTCGAGAGAAGACTCCAGATTTCTCCATGGATAATATATGGCAACTTGAATTCCAGACTTTTGAGAGAATTCCAGGCACAAAAAATGCCCAACACTGTTGGAATCGAATCCATGACCAACAGCTGTATAAGAGCAGTTACGGTGTGCCCCAACCATCAGTAATTTTTAAGCGGAATCGCTAGTTAGGTGCAGCTATGAAGAGCAGCAGCTCTAGTATAGAACAGGAAATCAGTAAAAAGTGATGTTTTGACGTAGTATGCGATTTGTTGAGTCTAATGAGAGGCGGCATGGGACCCGGGGGGATCCTGTTCAATCGAGGGTAGCCTGTAGACGAATTCGTGCCACACAGGCGAGGCGACGCGAGTTCGGCTCGTTGTTCTAACGCGTGAAGTGGGCCACACAATAACTTACTTTCGTTGTCTGTGTGAGTGTTGGTGGACCTCTACGGTAGCCGATCATTACCAGGCAATGCACTGTACGATCCCACGAAACTACCAACAGTACACCGTGCTGGGAAAGTTCAAGGATTAATTTCCGAGCTAGCCCTTACCTTCATTTCTATCACTAGATTGTGTGCTAATTACCGGCGAAAAGAACATACTCAACCACCGTTGTTAACAATCGAACAAGTGTGTATGAACTTAATTGGGCTCTCAATTACTCCACAAACCGAGAATCAAACGCGGGCATCTAGCAGTAGTTGGTGCTGAGAAAATGGAAAACCTAAAGGAATACAATGAAATGTTCATTTTCTATTGCATAGAAAACTAACTTTTTCTATTTTGAAGATGAATGTATTTATTGTGACATCTATCCCAGTTTTGGTTCAGGAGAGATGAAATTTGAAAATGTGCTAAGTTTTGTCAATAGTTCTGGTAGAATTTTTCTAATTTCCAGGAAGAAAGATAATTCGTCCATTCTTGGAATTTCACTCATTTCTCTGTCTATGAATAGGCAAACAAGACCAATACATTCTTTAGATAATAAAAATCAGTTATAAAATATAATAAATAACAATAGGTTCCTTAAAAATGAATGTAAATTGTTCCTATTCCGTATATTTGAAAGCTCTCAAACTAGGATCGAATTGTTATTGCATTTACATGCCCCAAAGGTGTAGTGAGCTTTAACCACTTGCAGTCGGTTCAAAATGAAATTGAAAAAAAAAACAATAAATCTGTGTTTGGAATAATGTATAACTAACAATTTTAAATTCAATAAATTCGTGATTCAACCTTCTATTGCCAACCTGTTTTAGTACGTTTCTTCATCCTATGCATTCACTATAAATGAGAGTTAATTCATAGTTTCGAAAAAAATTCGAGCTTAATATTTTTATACTTTTCCGAACGTAAACGTCAAATGGAAAATGTATCCTTATTAGTAGAGAGCTAGAAGTCTTCTCTAGATGTTTCTTGTGCCTCCCTTTCAGATGAAAAATAATTTTGCTCGTGAGAAACGAAAACGAAATTTGAACATCATTTGTTTCTTACTCTGTAATATGAAATAATAACATTCTAGCCTTCAAATCGTCTTTGAGAATGACCACCATTCATTTATAGAAAGGCAATCATTATTCTACTACAGTTCTAACTCGTGAAAAAAGAAAGTGAAGTCATTACTGAGTTTCTCTTTCATAGCATTTTAGTACTTCTAGAATTTATTTCACGCACCTCAACTCAGTGATGCATTCAAAAAGCTAAATGTTGTATAAAGTAACTCGTATCCTCAATTAAATTGATCCTCAATTTTTTTGCTGAAGCATGAACGTCTTTGTTGCAGTGATTCTGTAGGCAGACAATTCGTCTTTATTCGTCTGTAGGCAGACGAAAAGTTGTAGCTTGTACATGACGGAGATCATTTGCAAATTTCATTATTTGAAATTGAAACAAAAAATTTTTCCATTCTCGGATGAATTTTTTGTAACAATTCATTCAACTGGAAAAATTATTATCTCTGTGAAGCTAACCATAACATATTTCAAACAATAATGATTATTATGAATTATTATTGATGGTAGGCTAAAATTATTTAAATGCGGAACAAATCTATAAGGAATACCTAAGAATTATTTATGGTATTTTTTTGGAATAAATATAATATGAGGATAGGATCTTTCGCATTTGGAAGCATAGACCCTAGTTATCTCGTATTATTCCACATATAAAAATTCAAAGAAATAATATAAACAAGCAGATATGCCAATTTCATCGAAAAATTTAATCTGGACAATCACAGAACAACACAATATTTGACAAAATACTTCGAATAAATTTCGGGAAACATTGGCTTCATAGGCTTTTAGTTTGTATTAATTTACTCAATGACAAAGGCGATCTAAATAGTTCTTCCTGATTTTTCAAGTTTTTGATCTGAATTACGTTTTTCTTCTCAGTTTCTCTTCTCCTCTCATCAGCAAATACTCTCATCGTTTGAAAACCTTCCAACTTAGTGGAATCAAAAATGGTTTGATTACGATCTTGTTCATTTGAATCACTTGAAGGTTTATTTTTGTCCAAGTATTTCGCAGAATGAGAGGACTTACTTTTCTTAGTTATTTTTTCATAATCATTAAGTGTAACAGTATCTTTCAATATTGCGCTCGATGGTCTTTTACTAAATGAATGTGAGGATGCAACCTTATCTTCTGCTATTCTCACATCTTCAGAAGTTGGCTTCAAAATGCTTTTGGAAAACTGATGATCAGTTCCTGCAACTTTGTCATTTTGAACTTTTCTTGATCTGGGCCTTTCTTCAATTATTGTTTGAGTTTCCTTGTCGGTCTTCTTAGACGAGTATTTCTTCTGATTGTATTCGAATCCACGTGCTTCCAATCCTTTAATTTCTCCATCCTTCCTGTCTTTGGTCAGAATATTTCTGTAAAGTGAATTTGTCTGAGTAAGCAAAGAATCTGATCTAATAGACGTGAAGTGAATTTTGTCTGATTCTTCTCCTTCCTGTTTTGGCTTATTCTCGTTATCTTTCTCATAATTAGATAATACATTGTTGTGCTCGTTCTTTGAGTTTAAAGATTTATCAGGGCTTGAAACTTTCTGGTACTCACTTGAATGAGACCTAACAGCCTTAGCGGTTTTCAATCGAAGAATGGCGGACTTCCCTGGTCTGGAATTTTTATCCTTACTTCCATCATCATTTATGAAAAATAATGATTTACCAGAAGTTCTTTCAATCTTTCTTGAATTACTTATAAAAGAGCTTTTGAAGTCATGATTTGACAAGGTGTTTTTAGAATTATCTCTTTGCCAAACGCCACTCAGTAGATTATCTTGTTGCCTTTCAGTTCTGGGTTGTTGGAACTCTGCATCAATGTTTGGTTCCTTGTCAATAGCTCTTTCATTCAGTGATTTGGATCTGCTTTCAAGACGTGTAGGACCAATTGCTCTTTCATTGAAGATTTTTTTGTTTTCATCATTTTTGAAGTCTGCAGTATTCTTCTGCTTCAGAGATTTATAATCAGAATTATCCTTACTTTCATTTCTGATAAAAGATTTAATTGTATTTGGTCGTCTTCTAGGTTCTGCTGTAGCTAATTTTGGTTTTTCATTAACTTTGAAAATTGTTTCTCTTTGTTCCTTGTTCTCCTTGATTTTGTACTCATTCTTTGACAATACATTAGTACTATTCTCTTTCGCCTGAATTCCAAAATAATACTTCCTTTTTTCAGTGCTGGAAACTGTTTTTCTGGGTTTCTGTTCTATCATCAGTTTGATTGACTGGGGTTTCTCAGATTTGTATGAACTTGGTAAGTTTTTAGTTTGTTTTTCTTGAACTTCATTACTCATTATTTCACCTTTCACACTATTGATCTCATTTTTCTGTTTGAATACTTCCAGATTATCCTTTAATTTTTCAGTTGAAAATCTAGGAACACTCCTGTTGTCTTTCTGGGCCGAATTAGTCGGATATGGTCTCACCAAGAATTCAGCAGATAATGATTTGGAAGGTCTATCACTCCTTACAGATTTCATGAGCTCAATCGATGAAATCTTATTTTCATTTATGGTTTTCTCACTTTTGTAGGCATCTCGTGTATAATCTCCAAGCACTTTCATAGAGGACTTTTTCTTAGTATTGGAAGATATGCTCTCAATAGATTCAATCTTCCTTTCAGTCGAATCCTTCTTATCGGTTTTGTTTGATGGTGGCTTATTAGAACCAGATCCACCACCGAGAGAACCTCCTTTCTTGAAAATGTTAGCAAACTTTTTGGATCCTTCATCCTCTATTTCCAATCCTCTAGTTTTAGATAAAACAACTCTGTCTAAAAGATTGAGATCATGTTGACTTGGTTCCTTATATAACTCTGACATTTTACTTCTATCAGACATCAATCTTTCTCTGATATTCTCAACTTGATCTGGTCTCAAAACTACATTTGCAGTGTCATTGATTTCAGGAGGAATTCTGAATGGATTAGGAACTTCCTTAGGTTTTGCGATTAGAGAACTTTTATTATTTGATTTAGTCTTTTTTCCAATTTCGCGGAAATTCATCACACCTACTAAATTACCTGACGGCTTCATTTGAACTGAGCTTTTATCAAGATCTGAAAAAACTGAGCCATATTTAACCGAGTGTCTTAACTTCCTAGCATAACGGTTCAGTTTGGTGACGCCATCACTTTGTTTAACTACTTTGTTGACAGGTTTCATGAGATTGAAACTATCAATTTGTTCTTTATCGTCAAAAGCTATCTTCCGCTCTCCACCAACTTCTATCTTCAACAAACTGTTTTCTCTTCCTCTGATTCCCGGTTCAGCAATCAAACTCCTCTGAGAACCAGATTGCTGAGTGGAGAACTCGGCAGCAGAATCATTATTGTTATTAAACGGTGGAAATCCTCTATTACTACCTGAATTACTCATTTCTGAAATTAAATCGTTTTCCATGGAAGTTTTAGTACGTAACCTGATAAAAGAGACGTTTTTCGGTTTTGGAGCATTTCTATAGGATTTGGAATCGACATTGGAATTCAATATCCCAAACTGTCTCCTTCCCTGAAAGTTTACTTCGTTTACTTCAGTCAAACTTTCAATGCTTTTCTTTTTTTCAGGCATAAATATTCTCAGATTATTAGATTTCAGAAGATGAGAACTGGATTCTCTGAGTTCTTCATTTTCTAATTCTATGTTATTTTCTGGTGTGCTTGTATTTGAAATACTTCCTCTTGTATTGTTTGCAGTAAAACTACTCAGAGTTTCATTACCACTTTTCCAAGAATATCGAAGCTCTTTCTTTGTAGAACTCGCCAATTTCTTCCCGAGCTTGTTGAGTTTATTTATTCTAGTAATCTCATTTTCTCCTTCAACTGCTTTAAAGTAGCTAGCATTATTGTCTGATGTAACAACTCTGTTCACATTCATATCTTTATTGCGATTCAATTGAGCACTATTGGAATCCAATGTAGATATCATTGCTCCTATAGATCTTGGCTTGAAAACTAATTTTTCAAGATTCAATGAAGCTTTAGCTTTCATATTTTTTCTATCAGGCGAAATGACTGCTTCCGGTTTTTGATTCTGGGCAGAAATTACTTTCAAGCTACTGCTTCCAGCTAGCAAACTCTTATAAGTGGATGAGACACGAGAAACCACAACTTCTCGCAACTTATCAAATCGATCATCATATAAATTATATAGAGTAATATTCTCTGGAAAGTCATTCGCCTTCGATTTCAAATTTAAATTTTCATTAAAAATGTTTATCAACGCTTGAGACGTAATTTTCTTCTTGTTATTCAGTGTTTTACCTCTAGAAATTGAGCGCTCAAGTTGCATCAAGTTATTACTTTGTGTTGGTTTGAATAATACATTTGAATGACTTTTACTAAGTCCTTTGCTTTGAGCATTTATATTTGAATTATTAGCAAGGTTTGAAGCCCTCCTGATGTTCGGATTATAATTGGCTATAAATGAGTGCAGCCTCATAGAGTTGCACTGTAACATAAGTTCTGAATTTTTCTGAGGAATGCTTTGAAAAAATGTTGGGTAGTTTCTGCCAATATCCTCTCCGATTTTCATTATATTCGCTGTGGCTGAGAATCTATTAATAAGTTTTTTATCAACTTCAACATTATCCAACTTCTCTTCAGGTACGTTTTTATCAGTTTCATATGTTTCTTCAAATTCAGAGTTGTAGATATTTTTTCTGGCCATAAAGGCTTCAGTTGCAATCATCGATTCATCGATTACAACGGGATCCGTATAACTTGAATACGTTTGAGAGTTTATTACACTGTTTGAATCATCTCTCACTATGTCCTTGAAAGCCTTCAACACTCTAAAAATCGATTTCTCACTGACTGGCGGTTTACCTTTCAAGTTTTCAAACTCAACGCCACCCGGCAAATCCTCTGAGAAAAATTCTCCACAAAATTTCAAATCATTTTTGGACGAACTAGCTACATGATTCATCTGAGATAGAGGGTTACGCTTCATATCAGGCAATAAGTCCGATGCCAAGTCAACTGAAGAGGAAAGCAAATCAATCTTTGCCTCAACTTGTTTTCTCAACATAGATGGGGATAAGATTTGATCAAGTATAGGGTTTTCCAAACAATTTTCTTGAGCAATTTTTGTTTGCTTGACAAGAAGTAATAACTTGTTCAACGTTTCATCACTTGTTTTAAATACTTTGCCTTCTACAGTAACAACACCATCATTCTCACTATGCTCCTTAGTGGTCTTTACCTCATCATTTTGAGATGTATCTTTGAATCCATGAATTCTAACCAGATTATTCTCTCCATTGGGAGGAAGAATATCTTTCGAAATGGAACTTTTAGACGCAACAAGCTCCCCTCCATTGATGTTTACTGTTGAAAGCGATGGTCGTAAAAAACTTTTACAGCTGCATATCAATTTATTCAAAATTGTTTCATTGATAGTTTTGGTTTTGTCAAGATCCTGATAGCAGGAGAGAAGAGCAATCTGAAAGACCTTTTGGGGAATTCCTCTAGCTTTATTAACTAGTGCATTACCAACTGCTATTGATGATTCTCTAGATTCGTTTATTCGTCCCAGAAAATTCTGCTCTATTGCTAAATACTGTGGAGCAAAGAGAGTTCTTGGACATTCATTTGATACAGTATCTAATTGACATTGGGAAAGCGTAGTAAAGAAATGAGCATTTGTGAGTGGCTGGAAAAATGCAAAAGAAAAATTTCTAGACATTGGATAACACTTTGGTTTTGAACTTCTCTCTTTACTCTCTCCAGCTTCAACTTTAGTCCTTGCATTTTCCGCTTTTGACAAAGATTCGCTATCAGATACAGAATTTTCTTTCTCATCACATTCCACATTCTTATAGAGATAGCCGATTGAGGTTACTGTTTCATTCAAATTCGACTTTGGATTTTCAGCAGTGTCTCCACTTTCTTCTTGTGTAACGATATCTTCTCGGAGTTTTGAGTAGCCTCTATGCGGTTGAGTGGAGAGAACACTATAGAAACTGGTATTCAAGCTGTCTCTCAGAGAAGGTTTGATGGCTTCAACAGCTGACCCGAACTTATGAACTGAGAGTTTATTGGAATCTTTTTTCTGGAAGCGAGATGCGTTAGTGGTTTTCACTTTTTCAGACTTCAAGTGCCTTGGATCACAACTTCTACATCTTCTAGATAATCTGGGCGATTTTTCAACAAGCCCGTCTTCAACAATCGGAGTTTGTGTCTTATTAAGATTGTTTGCCCACTCAACTATATTGTTTGAGAGTTTGTATGCTTTATTGAGAACTTGAGCACCTAGTTCTCCAGTTATTGTTTTCAAACTTCTACGAACATCATTATATTCATGGTGTTTCTCTCCAAAGCTGATGTTTTCCTCATTTATAGCAATAAACTGTTCACTTCTGGATGCATGAAGTGACGAATGGTAAGGACGATGGTTGCCAGTTCTCGAATTGCCACCATTTGTGGCCAGACCACTACTCAGTTCGCAATGACCGAATTTTAGGTTTGGAACCAGTATCTGAGGAAAAATCAACAACTACCGTTTATAACTACCCTTAAATGAAACATTATCAAGAAAAACTAAGAAAGCCATACAGAATTATTATTATTAAATGTGTATCACTTCTATGTGATTTTCAATTTTCGTAACAAAAATACAATAGTAGTACTTCTTGGTAACTGTACAGTGATTCTGAAGCCCAGTTTGAATGTGTTAAAAATACAGGATATGGAAAATTGATTAATTATTTGAAGCTGACTATTTTTGAATAAAATATAATTATTTCCGATACTAAATACCGATACAATCAGTTTGAGCAACTAGCGATATTAAAGATGTACCAAATAAGAATCTACGTTTGTATTTATCAATTCTCCTAATGCCTTTCAATATCAAAATAATGTTTGGTGCTGCTCCTGGCCTAACACTTATTGAATAACCAGAAACAGAGGTTCCCTATACCAATATTACAGAATATATACAGAGTAGGACTTAAAACGTCCCAGTAGAGATGGATTCAAAACTTTTATTCAACACTATCAATTTATCATAATCAATTACATAACTAATTTTCAAACCTAATAGAACAAAATATTATTGAGATTTATCACCAATATCAATAAAAATCCAAATTATTGAAAAACTGTGTTAATTATATTTACTTGAGTAAGGAACTACTTAATCAAGGTTCTCAACTAGGCCTACTGTATCCATTTCAAGATGTTGATCCAAAATAAAAAATAAAACGAACAGAATTCAAAAAGCAATCTTAAGCCAAAAGTCACTCGCTTAGAGCACTTTCACTGTAATAACCAGCATGAAGTTCATTCTACATGGAGTCTGGTCATTCTATTTCTATAGTAAATAGCACGTCATTAGAATATACCTGTCAACTTCTAAGTTGAACATGATCTGAAAACACAATACCCTCAACTTACCTTGGCTTGAGTTCCATTACAAAAGATTTTCTGTCTTACTCTGGAAGTAGCCATAATTTTAACATTGATCTACACAGCTAATATTATTTCTAACTATCCCAACCATGAATTTTGCACTAACTGTATGATGAAGTTGTTGAAGCTGTTAGTTACTATGCTGGAAACATGTGTGAATTGAAGTTCTACCTCAAATTTTTTATACTGTATTATTATATTATTGGATTAATTTCGAAGTAATGGAGAGGAAGCTAATTATATTTAGGCTATATTATAACATTAGAATGTTCAAACTTCATGTGAACAATTCATTTAAAAAAATTAATTATTATTCAATGAGGATAGAAGGTATAACTAAGATTTTTTAATTCTAGTGGGAAATGAAAAATGAAATTTTGAAACCCCCAATTGATGAGTCAGCTGTTGAGTACTGATAGCGGATTTGTCACAGGGGGGATGGAATATTTTGTCAAGAAAATATTGTACAGAATAGAGAACAAGCAGAAGCGAAACTCTCAGATATTTATGTTTAAACCCAGCGGCGCCGGGTTTTTAAATCGCGGGGGGTGCTCTGAATACCTACCTGGGGGGTATGGAATACCTACCAGGGGAGTGGGCCCCGGAAATTTTTAAAAATCTATTCGCTTGAAACATGGTTTTAAGCGGTTTTTATAACCAATTTTGAATTTGATGTCTCTAAAAATGGATATTGACATTGATTAACTTATAATATTCAAATTCAATGAGCTCAGATAGTTAGTTGAACTCCTGGTCCAAATAAAAATGAGGAAAAATAAAGAAACCCTAAGCCATTTATTTATGCTTATATGAACTTAATTTGTTACAGTATTATCAACTACTAATTTATGTTACATAATATTTTTATTGCAACACAATTAACTTAACAAAGAAGTATCCGAATTGAAAGTAAAGAGGTGTAGAAGTCATTGGTAATGCATATTAGATGTGATTTGTACACCACTATTAATTTAATAGCATTAAAGGCTCCTTAAGATTTTAAGTTGAAAGTTGTTAAGAAACGACATTCCCTACATTATTTTTTAAACGTCATAGACTACGTCAAACTATATATTTAAATTTTAATACCTAGCTTTAAAAACTTAATTATTCTAACTAGTTATTTTAAAAATTTGATGCGCTGTTACTTCTATAATTTGATTGTGGTGAGTGAGGGTGTGGGGTTCTGTATCCTCTTCGGAGGAAATGCTCCGCACCCGCAAAATTTTTCTAGTGGGTGCTTGGGCACCAGAGCACCCGCGGAGTCGGCGCCTCTGCACTTTACACCCTACGCAAAAACTCCTCCTCCTCCTGATAGAAGAAATTACGAAGTGACGCGTTTTTCAAATCACAGAGAATAATAAAACTATACTTTTTCGTATACTTCAGATAATTATTTGATCAAGGTCAAGATCATATGGTTAATTTGTAATAATTGTCTGATCAGAAGCAAAACTCCTTAAGGGCCCTAAGGGCCATATCATACGATTATTAATGATCCTCCATCTTGAGAGATAGCCGAATTCGCGCATGCGTTCTGAAAATTGACTGAAAAATTTCAGGAGAGTTTCCCTTCTGCTTCTATTCTGTGATATTGACAAAGGGATAAGTACTGTGACCAAATAAATACTATAATATTATTTTTATAGTAGATTCGCACCATGGCTAATCCCAGCAGAGAAAGGGAAAGTCCTGGTCATTATAACAAGCTGATTCTTCAAGCCTAAAAGCCCGGATTTAACTCTTCCCACTCTTCTTTGTATAACTATTAGTCGAGTTCTTGTCTCTCAATTCAGACGAAAAACGAATGTAAATCAAGAATCGGCAATGTATGCATTTAGGGAATTGTATGCATCAATCTAATTTATGAACTAGTGAATTTATCAATCTCACTTATAGTCAACAGTGGAAATAGAAAATTTTTGTTGAGTTCTAAAGATTGAGAACTCGGAAGATTTTAGATTCAAATGAATGTGTACCGAATCAATATGAAATAGAAATAATCTCAATTGACATAAAGTCTTTAATAAACTCAATAAGATTTTTACTAATCTTCAATAAAGATACAGAGTTTTCAATAAACTAGAGCAACACAATAAAATGATCGGGCTACATGAAGTTTGTTTACGTTACTAAAACAAATTACATATTATAGGCTACTATATAAATACTTGACATGCTTATTTGTCAAGTACAAAATAGATCAACAAACGAGAAGATATCCCATCTAAAAGACATACAGACTCTGTTCACCATTTCAAATACAAAGTATTGTTTTTCATATTGTACTCTCAAGACCTAGATAAAAATGAGTGTTGAAGAAATGTATCAAACTGCCAATCTGTCAGCTTGGGAGCCACTCTACAATTTGAAAGTTTCGTAGATGAGATTTTAAAGAAGATTGATGATAGGAAGAAGTGAGAAAGGATGTGTTGAGTATCGTTGAAAGGACCAGTGAGATAAGCACTAGAGTACTTGTACATACACAGTTCTTTTCGAGCAAGAGATGTGAGGAGAGTGAAAGGAACGGAAAGAAGCTATCATTAGAAGATAGAAGGAAGATAATAATCAATTCTCCTTTTCGTGATACGAATTCCTATTCATAGCACCATGAGAGAGGAGAACAAATCGTTCATTCATAAGTTAGAAGCTGGATTTGGCTACGTTTTCTAATGAATCAACGCTCCATACAAATCAACTCTTTGAACTCAACACTGAACAGTGATTACTGAACAGTACAGTATTACTGAAATGTACAGTACGCTATCAAACTTCATCCAATGCAGTTCTCCCCTGAAATATTTTTCTAATTATATTTTATTCATTTATACTTTAAGCTACTGGATACAACAAAGTATCATTACAGGAGAGTGTGAGTAGAAATGCAGACAAATAAGTAGAATATTAATGACAGTAATAGTATAAAGCAATAATTAGAGTATAAAATAAAGTCCTATAAATAATTAATTGTCTATAAATAATAGACAATATAAAATAAAGTCCAAATCACTTATGGTTCAACTTCAAATCAAAGATGAACTGAAAATGAAAGCAGACTTTTTGCTTACTGTTAACGTGAAAACAGTCCTTCAAAAAGATATTACTACTATGTTTCTCCAGTGATTAGTTCACAAGATCTTCTTGTGACAGTTTGGTTTTGAAGAACCATACAGATTCAAGCAAATCTGAACAAAATATGGTTTTGAATAGTCAACTGGAAATTCGATTGGACGGAAAATTTATTATACTACTCGTTTCATTTTCATTACTTTTGATTGGAATTTTTAAATGGAACGAATCGACGATATACAAGCAGTATAAAATCTGTTTATAAAAATAGAAATAAAACAAACATTCTCAGTTTAACCCTCTCTTAATCAGTGAAAGTGGTTTTTTAATCAATTTCCAAAACAAGCGTAACAATACCTGAAGAGTCAATTAGAAGGCATAAAGAGACCTTTAGATACTGCATAGACTAGTATCCAATTAATATGGATAAACAGTCTATTTTCAATTAGGGGGCCATGTAAATGTGATGCCGGGCGTGTATTCAGGGCATGTTCAAAGAAATAACTAATTGGCGTCGAATAGGAGGAGGATTGGAGAGGGAGGGGAGGGGTTATTGAAGAATGTAGTCGACCACAGGTGGCGTCAAAAGAGGCAGAGGCAGAGCAGGCGTAACAAAAGCTCCATTATCAGATTACTTAAATGAGAATATTAACTAAGGTATCTTCTCTCGAGAGCTGACCCATTGACCTTGTCTAGGAGCGCCAGCGACTTCTCTTCTTTCTCTTAACCCTTCTTCTCTTTCTCCTCCTTCTTCTCCTGTATCTTCTTCTTCTTAATTCTTCTTCTCGACCACTGGTTCTGTAGTGTCGGTCAAGGATACTCGGCTAACGGTAGTGACCGCCACCGAAGATGGAAACAGATACAAGAGAAAGATAGTGATACAAACAAGAAGATGAAAAGAGATGCACGACAACGAGTGGATGATGCTGAGATTAAATATATTTAACCGATTCTAAACTTTCCTCTTCCTTTCTTGCGCTATATAAAGACTTGGAGAGTGATAGCCGCCTATTGATGATGATGATGATGACAATGTTGTTCCAACATTTCACCTGTCTCTTTCCACTCCTATCATTGTTGACTTTTCATTTTGTTTATTCTTCATGATTCCTTGATATGTTTGGTGGTGTTTTATTGGAGTAGATGATTAGTACATGAGTAGTTGGAATAGTAGCAGCTAATAATATATTGTTCTGCATTTATAAATGTTTGAGTAACTTTTTGAGTTTGAGATGTATGCCTGAAAGGATGCGGGGATGAAGTCTTCAATTTCGCTATTGCGGGGAAAATTCACACGGCTTACAGCGAGGCTCGAAATTGGGTGTGTATGGGTGACCGGCAGCTACATCTTCTGATTATTTTCTTCATTATCAGTGATTTGATTTTATCAAAATTTACTTCTTTTGGAGTGAGTAGATCAATCAAGTACCTCTGTGTAGTTGAACAATTTCACCTCTAGGTGGACATATGAGGAAAACAGCGCATCACATACATTCAGTTTTTGTCATAGATACCATGAAAGGGTTAATTTTTAGTATAGAAATATTAAAAGAGAAAATAATTGATTTTGTTGACTAAGTACTCATCCAAATAATATGGCAAACGTTCCAAATTATAGGCCTACTTGAGGGAAAATTAAATCCTTGAGAGATCAATAATCAATGGTAGAAACTTGAGCTCCAAAATTTTGAAAATGCTTCATTCTAGTTCCTACATTAGTCTTTGCTCTTTGAGCATTGTCGATTCTGAAAATTGAATAGTGTGGAGTCTACAAAAAATGTAAGCATTTTGTTATCTGTGGCATTCTTAGTAGTATATTCATTAATTTAGTGAAGTGTACTGAGACAACAGAGTTTCTTTTTTAATTAAAAAAATGGTACCATTGACAGCCAATTCTCTATTTTTAAGGGCTACGCAAACGATCTTGATTTATTCTCAAGTTTATCTATTTACTACGTGGTTTTGATTAACTTTGGCTCAAACACCACCAATGACTACGTCAGTAAGATAATATCTGAATATTTGAAACGGTGAATCGGGTGGAAAAATAATGAAAATGAGTGTCGACTGAATGTACCAATTTGAAGCTTGCGATTTTCCTGGTTTAGCCACCGAAATTGAGCGTTGTTAGTGCTATTAAATTGCCATAAGATAGTTACCAACACACGAAAAACAAGCACAGACGAGCACAGGCAGGTTATCGGCTGGAGAGAGTTTTTAATCGGACTATTAGCAACAGGAAGAAGAAGATTCATTCTTCGACAGGATCCAACTTTTTAATAACGACCTCCAAGTGCATCAACTCTCAAGCCACATTCTTCATCCATTATCAGCATTCCTTTTCCCACATACTTTTCAAATCTCAACTCTTGTTCTATCGTGATCCTTCTTCAGTCTTCTCAATGTAAATAGTAGTCCCGCACAGGAGTTGCCCGTAATCGGTTCTATCATCAAAATTGCCAGCTATTCAAGAATGGCAAACTGCTCGCTTATAAGAGACAGCGGAACAACAAATTTAAGAAGTACAGTAATTGCATGCTCATTTCCAGTCTTCATTCTCCGTTTCCCCTCATCAGCTAAATTTTCTCGGACCTGTATAACTTAGTCTCAGGTTATCACAAGTGGCTGAATATTGGTGCTCACCATCCAGCCAGTGTTGCTTACTTTCATCGTTGCCATTCATTCATAAGGAAGTTTTTTAATTATTTTTAAGCACAAATTAGAATAACTACAAAATTATTAAATAAAATTATTATCGATAAAAAATCTTTTCTGTCATCCCACTATTTTTTTTCCAGTTTTACATGCGATATTTTCTTTTCGGTCTTCTCTTACGACCACTGCCTGCCTCTATTGATTATAACTTGTTATATCAGAAAGTTCAACCTAGAGATATCAATATAATTATTTAATAGGTGTTAAAATACACCTTTTAGCAGTGAGACATCAGACATGGAGATATTAGCAGATGGAGATATGAAGAAACGGAACTGGTAAACTTCAAATCGGTGTATCTCGGTTATTTATCATACGATTCTTTAAAACCAGAAATCATTTTCTTTAAAATAAAAAGCTCTATATTTTTTAAATTCATCGTATTATAGTAAAATGTGATGTTTCCAGTAAAATCGAACTTAAAACTTTAGTCGGCCGCCATTTTTGAATAATCGGACATTGAAAGTTATTGATATTTTTATCTTGTAGACCACACCTTTAATCATACTCGTAACAAAATTTTCATGAGAAAATATTAATTCATTATTGAGATATGATGAAACATATTGAAAACACAAAATGGCGGATTACAGGAAAACTAAGTAGAATTCAGCATTTTGCCAATGACATTTTATGTGTGTTCTGGCTCGTAGAATACCGTGGTAGTACTGGAGTCACTATTTTTTGGAACACTCTGTATAATAGGTGTTCAAAGGGGAGAAATTTCTCTTTCATTCTATCACCTTTCTATTACGCGTGACACCATGGTTGGCAAAATATTCTTACTCCTTTTCTCCATCCAACAGAACAACGATTTTGTCACAATAATATCAAGATTATCAAGAGTTAGAGTACAGTAGTGAAACAAATTTCAAAATTTCTTCACCCAGGTATACAAGGAATATCAATCATTCGAATTCAATTACAGGAATGTTACTACATGAGGAACTGATACCATAGAAAAACTAATTCGATGAATTATGTAGTCTGAAGTCAGTTCTCGAGATGATACAATAAATAGAACCTTTCTTTAGAAAGTATAACAGTACCGTACGTGAATTCTACTTTCCCTTTAGTTCTCCATTCACATTTTTTATTTATTATTCATCAGTATTGTGATTTGAGATTTGACTGATTAAGTGATTAAAGGCTTGTTAAAGCTGCTGCAATGTTTCCGAGTAAAAACAATTCCAGAAGGTGAACGAATTGAGTGATGTGATAATGAAATTATTTTTATAATAACATAATAGTCCTATTTTGAAGAGGTAAGAGGGGAATAAAAAACCACAAAACAAGAGCGGTGAATATTGTCGGCTGAATTGTACAGGATAGTAAACAAGTTGAAGAACTGTTGCATGTCGCACCTGTGGATTCTGTTCTTACAATTTTCAACGAAATTACTCTCCAGAACGGAACTGGGCTCTGCTCCAGATTTTTAATTGTACAGTCACGAACACCTCGCAGTGGACAATCAGTGGAAACAATTAGATAAATTCCAGAATTTGTAGAAGACCATTTCAGAAACGCTATTCTTTGAAATTGAATCAAGAGTATCGGGACATTTGCTCTGACCCAGAAAGTGGACATGTTCGTCAACTGTAGTCATTTCCAATGTAATTCAAGAGATGGTTCAGGATTGTTAGCTTTGAAGTTAACCGAGACTGCCCTCAGTCTCAGTGAAAACAATGGTTCAGATTCAGTTTCAATCAATGAAATGCAAGAACGTGTTAAATACATAAGTATATATTTTTTCTGCTGATAATGTCCACGTCATTCTATAAATTGTGCGTGTGTGAAGAGGTGAATGATGATACACAAAAAATGCCAGACGGATTCGGAATCGAACCCATGACTAAGTGCAGCAATAGTAGAAGGAAGTAGCCCACTATGCTAAGCCGGCTCACCAAATTTAGATTGAAAATCTTGAGTATTATTCATAACTACGTACAACAGTACCGGTACTTATATTCTATTGGAATATCATTAGCGCCAAAAATTTAAAAAGGTAGAAGTGTGATGATGTGAGAAAATACTGACAATTGACAGGTGAATACTAATGATAATGGGTGACCGACACAAAAAAGACACAAAAAATTGTGCAATGAGGCGAGGTGGAACCTACCCGTAAGGGTCTCCCCACCAATAAAAGCCATACGATAAAAAAAACTAATGATAATGAGGATTATTCTGTTATCTTGATTTCACTCACAACTCATAAACGCAGGAACAGGGAGTGATTTTTACATAGCACTTCAACAAAACTCAGTGTTTGAATACAATTAAATCACTAAATGTAATGGATGAGCTTTCAATTAATTCTTATAGATTTCATAAAGATTGGAATTTCGAATATCTGAGTACTTCCTATAGATTTACCAATTTTCATTTTGCATCAATGTAATTCAAAATTGTTTATCACTCTCCATTCTGCTCAAATTTTGATGAATTTAAAAGTGTTCTTTTTATTACAAAAAAAAACTTTTTTAAATTCAGAAAAATATGAGCAAAAAAGAGGGTGAAAGAGAATATTCAGTTGCAACGATTGATTAACATTTTTCAATATTCTAACAAAAAAATTAAACAATCCTCAAGTGAAATACAATTTACCAGCAGTATTTATTATTTATTTATATTTTTTTCGGTTTGTTTATAATTCCGGTCTTTCTGTCTTCTAAATACAAAATATCTTCTTTGGTTTAAAATTTGATTATTTTTACTTCATACATCTTATGGCAAACGGTAATTCACTTTTACTCAAGAAAATATTTAATTTTATTCAAGCTGTGCTGATATTTTCGACGGTTTACTTATGCATTTTTAGGATTCTACATTGTTGTTTTGAGCTGAAATATACTTCTAAAGATGGTCAGTGTGTCAAGTCCTCAAATAATAACACAAATATTTGAAACAAGCTGAATGTCTCCCAGAGTCCACTGGGAGAAATGTTGTTCACCTTTTCATTCAGTCACAACATACGGCTTTGTGAAACTACTTTATCAAAATTCTCTGACAATGAACCTCTCTTCATTAATTTCCGACAGATTTTTTTGCTGAATAGAGAATCTATCCAAAATATCCTGTTCCTACTCTTTTCGAAGGGGGTTTTAATATAATTATTCATCTCCTCTTCTTTGCACTTTTTTTAGCTGCTATCTTCTACGTGCATCTTAAACGGTATTTCATTATATATGACATACTACCGTTCAGTATCTACCCATCACAGCAACTTGGCCAATGGATAGATTTGATCAAAGTAGAAACTCCAAAATTCACGGCAATGATTGATTAGTTGGTGGACTGCTGTAGGCAGTTGACCCCTCGAGCAGAAGCGATAAAAAATCAGCCGATTTAGGTCAACGATATAGCATAACGAATCATTTAGCACAGAATTTACTTCCTATTCAAGTTTGGAATGTGAATCGCGGGTCAAAATCTCGACGACAATAAAATTTAAACATGATGGCAGCGAGGAGGACCATCGATCAAAGAGTATCAGTGCAGGGCAGTGCACCGAGAGAGATCGCCTCCAGCGAGCTGCGACAAGTCCGACTCTGCGGCTGGACGAATAATTTATTGTCGAATAAAATAAATACATTAGTCGACGAGAAAGGGAAGCCATCCTGCTTCGTCGATAAGGAAACAGGTTGTTAACTTTCAGCTCGCTCACTCAGGTGTTCTCTTTTTTTGTCCCGGATTCGGGCGGGGATGCGCGCAGCGCACTGGAGAAAGAGAGAGGGGATAACAATACACTAGCTCCATTGATAGCCACTTCCTATAACCATCTAAATACTACAATGCGAAAGCTGTTCAATAAATACACCATCAGGATATGTCTTATTTTGGTAGGCTCATTAAAAAATCGAGCAACTACGTTCAAAGGTTTTCACTTTCAATTGGGGACAACTTTTTTGAGGCGGTAGCTGATTTCTAAACAGTTTTTTCTAGCTGGTAGAATTTTCATAAAAAGCGATATCACACTATTATATAAAATGCGATGAATCTAGCGGAAGTCCGAATTCTTGGTGATGATCAATATTTTTAAACTCGTTTCAAGTGATACGGAAGTGTTTTGGCAACATTTTAGAATGTTGCTCCAACACAACACAACATTTCTCTCGAGCAAAACAATTTAAGTTTCTCCATGAGCCCAGTCCAGACTATCCGTTTTCACCGGTCTGGTAAAAACGTTCCGGTTTGGAGGAAAAACATCCCTCGAGAGAACATTGATGTCAATTGAGGAGGAGATTGTTCGTTGGTTATTATTATTGTTCTGAAGACGTTTTTCTTACGTTTTGAAGAACTAAACTAATAAAAAAATTTGTCGCGGATACATTCAAAACGGACAGTTGCCAACCAGTTAGTATATAGCCGCGTCAATGGATGACAATTTGTTTGTCCAAACCGGACCGTTTTCAGGGTTCTAGTGAAATCGGATGGTCTGGCCTGGATTAATTGAATCTCGATACGGTATGAATTTTGAAATTGAATTTTCCAATTTTATTACTGAGAGGTTGCATTAAGATTGAGCACACAATCAATTTTGATACAGTAGCAAACATGTAAATATTTTATTTACATACTACTACTACTAGTACTACAAATAAATACTAATGATAATAAGCAACACGAAACAGATCGATCAATTGAATGGTAAGATTAATTGAGGAGCTGTTCATACCGAAGAAGCTTCCTTTCAGCTTTTGAAGTCCTCTCCGACCCTTTCATCAGTGAATTTTCAACACAAGACATCTAATTAAAATGTTATATTTTCAAAAATATTTATTTATAAATCAGATTTCAATCAAGAAAAATGATCAGATTGATCATAAAAATGAAAATTGTGAGAAGGAAAAGAAAACTTGAATAAAGCGAAAATGTATTATCTGTAACAAATTTCATCATGACTAATTGAGCAAAATTCATCACGTTTCAATTTAGTTCCAAGTAGTGTAACAATAATTTTGTTGAAATTCTTATTTAACATTACTGAATTTTTCTGATTAGCCTATTTATTTGCATTTTATTTTCACTTTAAAACAATAGTTTGCCACAAAGATGGAATAATAAAAATAAGCACAATTACTCCAAATACTACATTATACAGTGAGAACACAAATGTTTGATATAAAATGACAAATATAATTGATCAGTGCTAATACTCATCAATTTAGTTGGGCAAAAACTTTTATTCCTTCTTGTGAAAAGTTTGAGTGTAAGTATGTTGAGCCGGCAGTGTAGTGAATCATTCAATAACAATCTTTTGCAGCTGAGATGCCAAGGATCGAATTCTTCTTTGGTAGCGGACGATTTAACTGGTTTCTCTTCCCACTTTCATCGTGGCTCCATTCCAAAACCTTAATATTTATTCTTAACAGTATTCTACAGCTATTCTGTCCTCCTATGTCCCACATAATCAAAGTTTCACACCAACGCACAAATAATGATATAGGTCTGATTCAAAGAAAAAGGAAACAATAATCTCTTCAGTTGAGTGAGGCTGTCGGGGGTACAAAGTGCTGAAACAAAATTATTGTTGTACTCGTGCGAGTCGAGAGGATTATTGGATTCCTATTTAATGACAGTCTTTGGTGGGAGTGTCTTTTTGGGGGCGGGTAACAAAACTAGATGCATTTGACACAGAAACACAATAATGCTTCAATAATAATGGATTATTATACTTTTTACAAAATCGATACCGAACGACAATATGCATTACTACTTCCGCTAACCAATGGAGAGCCAAAAATTTTGAAGATCAGGGGCGATATTGAGCATGCTAAATAGTCGAATGATTGAAACAGTATCCAGAAATAATCTTGAGAAAAGGGTCAATCTTCTGCGCCTGTCCACTCGCAGAGACCCCCTTCTTCAAAAACCGACAACTAATTTTACCATCAAGAAAATCTAATTCTATTCTGCCTTATGAAGTTGCTGAACTCTATTCTCTTTCTTGTATTCTATTATTACCGCCATTCTGATATTTCTATTCCATTAACTGTATATAATATAGTATAATATTATATACATTATGTTCCTTATTACTGCCAACAGTACCCGATTATGAAAAAAATCTAATCATTTTATTGCACAAAACAATTATACAATATCTCGTAATATCGTATAAGGTACAAGTTTGAAAAAAAAAGTATTTTCAACTAAAAAATCAACCCCCAATGCTAATTGAGCTTCACGCGGTTGATGAAGCGTAGTATAGCTCGCGCTAATAGAAATGATGCGATGTCATGCATACGACATAATACCTTATTTTTAGAAAAATAGTCAAATTTGGGTGCCGTGGGCACCCATTCAATTTTAGAATGTGAGGTGGGCATGAGTTAGTTAAGGTAACTTTAATGAGGTTCAGTTCGAACATGAAAGATAGTGCAGGTTTGAAGAATACCAGATAGACAAAAGACAAGTTCTTAACTCCAACTAATAATTTGTCTCAATAATTTCAACGCCAACTTGTTAATAATTATGATTTATCGTCAAGATTTGTGCTTCTGTGATTAGGTAGTTGTCTTCTGCTTACTGGTACATCTCTAGCCCTCGCAATCACGGGATGCAATGAGTAGTACATCCTTGTACATCCCTGCAATTGCATCCTTGCACTCAATGCAACGCTATAAATCTCCAGACAACACAATGATGTTGCATTATTCTAGAAGCACCTCCGGCTTCTAACGAGATCAAATTTGTTCCGAAAAGCTTTTCAAATTGAAAAACACACAGTGCATAGGTACATTTGACACCTGCATGTAATCACTACAAGCGTGACCCATCCAGATACGATATGGTTATTTCTAGGTCTCTGCTTTCTTCCAATTCGTTATCCTGGCTATTTATTGTGGCCCTTTCGCCTTTCACTGCTAAAAGCAACAAGTTGATAGCTTCCAGACACTGCGGTATTGCATTATAATAAATCGAAAGAACTCATCTTCCGGTGGTACAGAAAGAAAAGAGAGTGAGATAGTAAGTCCGAATGCGTGTGGATACTATTTTCATATTCAATTTCTGTAGGAGTGTGTGTAGTTTTCACCAGATAGTCTTTGATAAGCAGAGTTAAAGAGGTTGCTGAAATCTAAATCGCACAACTTTCCTGAGTGCATTATTGTGTCAAGAACAAGAGTTCAATTTCAGATTGTTGTTGGCCTTTAGATGTTGTACACAAAGGTGTAAGAAGCACACGCCAACTTGATGGACTGTAGGAAAAACGATGTGAAAGTTTGTGACTCACGTCTTCCGCGACGCGACGTTTGCCGCAGTCCTCGATTCATAAAAAAATCACATTCCTATCAACTTTCCACGGAAGTAATCCTACGTATGTTTTGTATTCGAACCTAACAGAGATCATTTCAAAATTCTTTGGACTTGAGTATGTTCTCCTGATGCTCTTGGCAAAGGAATGGTTTGAGGATTCACAACTTACTATATGATATTGCGATGAAACTGTCAAATTCTAGGGTTAGCTTTCAACGTGATCGTGCTAAAGGGGAATTTGAAATGAAAAACTACTGTTGTGGTGGAAAGGTTACTACTATTGCTGGAGACTTATTGAAAAAATGTCACAAATCTAAAGGGAATTTACACAGAAAGAAGATGTACAGAGGGTGTGGAGCTAATTATGATTGTAGATTTTGTAAATTATGAATCAAAATGGAAATGAAGTAGGTACATTTTCAACATGAGTCGAACAAAGTTACATGTATCGTTTTCCTTGTAAAAAATGAAATGGATGCAGGCGCTAACCAAGAATTTTTTTCGAGGGGATATGATTTTTTCGGGGGGAATATACTGAAGTATATTCTTCATATACTGTATATGCCTGTAAGTATATTCCAAAATGTCCACTCTTGGGTTTGTCTGAATGGATGATATCGATGAGCAATCAGATTAAAATAATGTAGAAGTAAATACCTGATTTCCTCTATCTTCTGCACCAGTATCAAATATGCTCATTTTTCCTCATTCGAGCAGGTTCTTGTTTTTGTTTCTATAATTTCAATATTGTTGCTCAATCTGCTTTTTTTGCCTGAAACAAAAACTGTTTTTTAACAAACCAATTGATTGGGTAAGACATTATTCAATGATAATTTTTCAAAGAAATATAATATTGTCACAATAATAAAAAGAAGGTAGGCTATAATACCATTTGAGACAAGTACATTTATATAGTAGGCTAGAATCTTGTATCTCATGAAATTCATGTATCTTCATTGAATGGATAATCACTTCAATGTTCAATTTCTTTAAATACAGTATTCCCAACTCCTATATAGTCCCCAATAACACATTCTCAGTTCGTAATAAGCGAATTAAATCTTGTATACTTTTACGTAGTACAAGAAATTTTCGATAATAAAACATTCTTATTACTTTTGGTTTTAAAACCAAAGTAATAAGTAATGAAGTAAATAATCATTTACACAAAAATTAAATGATCAGAGACCTCCTATAGCAGTTAGTCTATAGGTATTTAAGCGTGAATTATCTGGAATTAGTTGGAATTCATAAAACTATATTATCTACTTCAATGATTCAAAAACTATAATAGTAAAAAATATTCTCATTATCTAGGCTCTATTTCGTTCAAGAAAAATTATCGCAGTGAAATGAATATAGGCCTATACCTAGAAAATCAACAATATTTTATGCACCTATTTCCACAGTCTAATGGAGTAGCAAACTGTTGATTACCAATAAAATTGTCTTATTAATAGCAGAGAAAGCAAGCAAAGCTTTAATGACCACCCACTTGGTAAAAAAATTATTTGAGTGTCACTGTGCAACAAAAAGAGAGGTACTATCAGCATTAGCCTAAAAAACAGGTGTCGTGAAGGCTATGCAGGATCCAGACATGACTGCAAGGTAAAAAGAGATTCAAGTATTGGATGAGCTGTCATTATTCTCGAGCAGTCTGTTAGTTGGACTAGGAATGTGACAATAAATGTAATGTTTCGGCCAAGCCTAAGCGCATAGCAGGAGAAAAGTGGCCTTCTACAGTCGGAACACTATTCTTTTCAGGACACAACAAAGTGGAATTCATTGTCAGCTATGTAAGTTCACATGTCTCATTGCATTTAATGAGCTGTATAGTTGCTGCAAATTGCTCAGTGACATGGGAGAAAATTTTCAATTATTCACTTTTTAAATTAGGCTACTGTACGTGAAGACGAGATAATTTGAAAATCATGTATAGCTCTTACTTGCAGTACTCTCCAAAAAGCAAGGTACTTGGCGGAATAATTTTTGGCTATTATCCAAATCGTTATTTTGAATTTTTCAAAAAATTTTACTTCAAATTATTTAAATTATTGGAGCTATTTTTATTCCCCAAACGGATTTAATCCATGGGGTACATATCCGAAAAAATCTATTTTAATTTTCAGTTTGTATTGTATCCAACATCAATAAAGATTTATTACCACATTGAAAATAAGCTACTCGGGATTTCATCAGTATTCAAATCAGGCATTCTATTCCAGTAACAGTGAAAGATACATTTATTTTTCAGATAATTATCGTTTTTGAATCTTGTCAAGAACTTCTTAGAATTTGTATTATATTTTTTTTATAATTTGAACATAACTTACATCCCATTCATGAAACAATAGATATTGAATAATATATGAACAAAGTTTTCAATTTTTCATATGAGTTGGTGTACCTTTTTTGATTGAAGCATTTTTCTATCCTGTCTATCATACTTATTGAAAATAAATCCATAATTTATTGAGATACTTTTCTAGATTGATGGACTTTCCCATCCTATCTATCCTACATATTTATTCAGGACAATATGAATATTCATCACACTATTCGTCATGACATAATTATATTGACGAATATATTCATCACACGATTCATGAGAATATGATTTGGAAGAAAAGAACACGGTTACCCCAGGCTCTCCCAATTTCTTGTTAATAATGATGTAGTCTAAAATTAGGTAATTCTTTCACTTTAACACAGAAATTCCCAGACCATAAAAGAGAGATTGAAAATGAATCCTTTATTTGATGATATATGAACATTACAGAATTTTTAGGAAACTACCCCTTGCAGGTAGGATCGATCAATCGATAGGCATAGGTTTCGGAGCGCGTTAACTTTTATTTTCGATCGATTGTTTGGGATTAGTCGGTCAGGCCGGGCCAAGCCGCGAGGCCCGGCTGCGTCCTGCGTTTGTGAACGGCCTCGACCTTACAGGATCAAAACATGGTGGGTAGTAGCCTCTGTAAGTAGTGAGTCTGTTGACCTACAACTTGACGACTCATGCTCATTAACTTGTATGCGCGCTCCCTCACACTTTCTCTCTCACTCTCACGCAATATTATTTCCCTCTCTCTTTCTCACACATGCGCACACACCTTGCTCATTCCGTTACTTTACTTCTATTTTCCAAGTGGTACAAGAAATCTATTAATAAGCGTGATAAGCGAGTTTTTTCGAACTTTAGGTAGGTAACGAAATTTACCTCATTTTATTCAAAACGACCAGAAAATTATATTCCTCCAAACTTATTTATAGACCACAGAGAAGAAATTTATTGAATTGATCTTTTCTTCTCCAAACTTATTCCTACGCTGGAGAGAAGAGATATATTGAATTCATCTTTTCGATGTAATGTATAGATTGATTATTATTATTTATGGGGCACTGAAATGCAATCTAGCTTTTAGATTATTGATTTGCCATAAATTCAAATTTATTTACCGCCATAAAATAACAAAATAAATGGACAAAATGCACAAGATGAAATTATTATAATATTGATACTAAATATTATAATATTGAATAAATATGGGGTTCAATTCAAATTTTCTACGCTTTTTTAATACTAAAACTATTAATTCAACCTTTTTTCATTTGTGTATTGGAAAATTCCATAATAGATTGGTTCTAATATGAATCAATCCATTTCTCAATGGATGAGAGAGAGGAATTTTATTTTCCATTAAAAACAAAATAAACAACAAACTATTTTCCAACAAAACAAACAAATGGAATAGAAATCTTTAAAAAAAAACTATTATTATTGCATGAATGGAGTAAAGGTACTATTCTTTGTGAATGAACGTCATTCATGTAAAATAATTCATAAGGCATTTATGAAAATAAGGCATAGCATTTCAATTTCAAAAATAAATATGGAATTGATTCATCATCCATGTATATTTTATAACAGTCGAGTCGAGCTGTGTAACTCAGTAGAGAGTAATCTATTTATTAATTTGAATTTGTTGATAACATATTTGTAGTCTATAAGAAAAATTTTCAAGTACTTTTGTGGAATTTTTTGGATAATAATGTTTCTATGACAGGTAACCAACTACTGGTGTTCTATTACCTTGCTTGGCTCATCGTACCTTAGCTCTATATAAGACACTGTGATACAGCGAGTTATTTAGCCACTGACTTTTAAGGTTCGACTTGACTCTATGCTATCAGGGATGTAAAGGATGTTTTGTTCTCAAGTTTCATGTTACCGTTCATCTTCAAAATACTTGACCACAAATTGCCTGTAGAATCTTGAGGAATTTATAGAATATCGAATTATGAGCACCCATACACATCTCACTCTGGACCAGAGACTTTCATGGTTTGGCGCACTTTATAAGGCCATGAGACTGTTTTTATGGTATAATGTAACCACAAGATAGCAAGAGGCAACAAATCGATTACGGTATGAGTAGAAGATACTTGACAAAAATTCCTACAACCACTTGCCATCAAACATTATCTACAGAACATTTTCAAGTTATATAACATGTTCTATACCTCCTTAACAATACATGCATTTTACTCATACATCAATCAGCAAAACTCAAAGATTCAGTTTACAAGTTCATTAAAGCTTTTAAATAAACGGCCAATATGGGATAAATAGTTCTAGCTCTCACATTCGAGAGAGAGAAACATAAATTTAGTTAAAACTTGAATTTTTAGTTTTTAAACAGGGAATTTAATTTCAATTTCAAATTATGTGGAAAATTTAAAAAATATGGCATCCCGACACATAGGCCTACTCATATGCGGGAGCCTCAGCGATAAGTGAAAACCTTACCTCGTCTTCTTTTATTCGGGTGCTCTCCCACAATAGCCTCCATTATATTCTCATAATCATCTTTCCAGTCTTTTGGAGGAGACGTTAAGCCGTCGGTCCCGGCTGCCTAGAAAGTAGTTATCTGTCATCATCACCCTCCCAATATTCACGCACAAGCCTGGAGCTGATGTGGGCATCCCCTCACTAAAAAATAAATAATATTGTTCCTCATCCCTCTGTAAAATAGGAGAAAATAAATCGTGATATAGATTTCAGTTGGTAGCCTAATTTTTAAACAATAACAATCATATCAAGATATGAGTTAATGAATTTATTCCAATTATTTCATTTTTTTTTCAATCAATCAATCAAGTTTTATTGTTCACATCAGTATAACATCAATTTACATTACATTTTACCAAAAATCATCATATCAGACAAAGGAAAACATTCTTTTTCTATAGATACAATTCCAAGTATAATATAATGCAAATATATAAAATTTAGGTGCTATAAAATTGAAATGATGAAAGATGGACATCAACATGAAAAACTACTAATGTAACCAAAATTCTACTCACAAAAGGACTTCCACCCAGTCCTCACAAGAAGTGATAACTAAAAATAAAAATATACTGTAGGCTATGTGAAATAAGGTGAATCTGTTGAAAAGACAATTTTCTCAGGGTAATGGAATTTTTCCCCAGAGATTGGTGCTCACAGTCCTTGTTTTGTGTGCTGGTACTAGAAGTGATTATTCGGGTAGGCCTACCTAAATTACAATAAGCTGCCGTTGCGAAAATTATGGGTTTGATTCTTACTTCGTTACTGGGTTGTATACTCTATTAGTATCACTCACAATAACTAAATCACGATCTCATTACGCACAAATAACAAGTCTCAGACTTGACAAGTAACAAGTAACAATAACAAGTCTCAGATTTTGTGGACATGGAAGGCTGAAAAAATTGAAATTTTTACAATACGGTAATCAGCGGGTTTGATTGAATTTACAATTTAATTTCTCAAACGCGATTTGTTAGTACAATTTCACATTCTCTTGTCAATAATACCGTACAAAGAAATAGTTTATTCTAATTGATCAGAGCCTAAACATCCATAAAAATAAAACCAACAACGATTCGTTTAGAACATTTTTTTATTTTTAACAATTAATGATTTTTAAAACAAGCGATAGCACTTTTAAAATGTGCATCATTGCACAATGTTTCTAATTGCAGGATGGAAACTTTTCAGACTAGATTCAGCTCAAGACTCTGACAACCATTGAAATTACATTTAACATTTCAAGTAATTTGGCTGGTCGTTGAATATTACAATAATAATCATGATGATCAATTGATACATTACGTGCTGCGATGACAATTTCGATTTTTCACTTAAATATCGACATGCAATCATTAATTTTAAATGTAATAACAATTTGTTAATCACAGACTGGAGCAATTTGGAGCAACTGCAGATAACTTCAATGGAACTCGAAAAAGCGCTTCAGTCTGTAGGTGGACAAATGTTCTTACATTTAAAATTAATGACTGCATGACGGTATTGGAGTAAAAAATCGCAACAATATTAATCTTTCAATAAAATTTCTTTTGTAGCTGTATTTTCTACACACCAATATTGTACTCTCATCAAGCGATGTGAATATACAAATTAATTCGTATATTCAGTTGGAATCAGTTTTTCATGATGTGATCAATTTCAATTACAAGCAATGCCTAGTCTACAGAATTGTTCTCAGAAATTTAACTAGGTATTCGAAATATCACAACAATGTGTTCAATAATTTGTCTCTGAAACTTACGATCCCACAAGCTGATTAGAAACAAATTAGAAATAATACACCATTCCATTATTTCCTGTAAATATGCTGTATTTCAAGCAGGTGTACTTCCGTCATTTAATCTTAGGCCTACCAGGAGTTACCGGTTACCGGCATGTTTACCACTTCAACTTTCCCTCTTATTCAAGTCATGAGAAATGATCCAAGTCTAATTTCTAGTTTTATAAAATTTGTGGATTTTTATTTTTTTATAATATGGAGAAGAATTGTTGTAATGTTGTGACAATTGACTCATATTTTGAAGAATTTTTATTCAGATACAGTGAAATTTGAAGAATTTTGATGGAATGAGAAGAGTGGAACGCATGTTGGAAGAGAGCTGCTGAGCAGGGTGAGGAGTCGAACTGGTTTCCCCCCAAGCACCTTGTCCCGCTGCGAGGTGGAGAGGTGGAGCCACCAAGAGACTTTAAATTAAGACGACGCGCTGAACGCAAAGTCATTTCAACTTTCGTAACGCTGCAGTCACTAAGTTAGAAAACTACCCATCGTCAAAATGCAAAGCGTGTTCATATTTCTGTTACTGTTAGCCACCGGTTTCGGTGAGGACAAGATGAAGAATTGTTTGGAAAAGGATTCGATATCCTGCGTGCAGCTTGAAATGTTTCGCAACGTGAGGTCGTTTTTCGAACAGGATTCGATGCCGCTTTTCGCCGGTCTGTCTTTCGTGAAGAACGCCGCCTCCGCCGCCCCCGACGCCGCCGCTAGGGCTCTGAGCTCCGACTCCCTGGCCGAGAGCAACATCCTCTCCGCCCCCAGCATCGAGAAGAAGGACGACGTCCTGGAGGCGTACGTGTTCGACAAGGCAGCCAACTTCTTCCAGGAGCGAAGCCTCTCCTGGAACCTGGCTCCCGTTGTGCAGAATGTGGCCACCACCGCCCGATCTCTCTACCAGGCTCTGCCCGACTCCGTCAAGGAAAACGTTTCCGAACTCGTCGAGGAAGGTAAGTCCAGTGACTCATTGCTACCTTGTCGAATTCGTGAATTAAGTGTACATTAAATACCGGTATTGTTACAGTAATATTCTGTTTTTTACAAGTGTGATGTAGTGTATGGCTGATTTGAAATTTTCACTGCTTCATTACTTTTGCTTAGGCATCTGGATCTACAATGAAACATTTATAATGTGATTGACCATTTAACATTTATGATGAGTATTATCATTTGAATATTGACAAGTACCTAGTAATAGGATGATTCTATGGTAAGAGAGGTAAGTACTCTCTTACCTCTTTTACTATATTAATCAGAACTTTTTTAAATCTATGATTCTATGGTAAGAGAGGTAAGTACTCTCTTACCACTTTTACTATATTAATCAGAACTTTTTTTAAAATCCAAGTATAAAAGAATTGATCAACTCTGATGCAGCCGTGCTATTATTGTAAAGTGGATGAGTTTTTTACACTTCGAACATTCTAAAAAGTTGTAAAGGATTACATATTGTCAATCCAATGTGCCTCAGCCAAACCTATATCTCCAACTGGGCAAGTCTGATTATAATGTTTGTATTTTAATACAGAGAAGACAAGATAATATCAAATCACATTTTCTCCATTAGGTGATTGGAGGCGATAAATGCATGTTATTAAATACCCTTGTGCAACAAAAATAGAAGAATTTTTGTATTAATTTAGTTACGGTATCAAAAAATTCAAAAGCAAGATTTGATAACTCATTATCATAACATTTATAATAATACTTCTCATTGGATATTGATAATCAAATACGATTCTATAAAATTTCATTTTTCATCTAATAAAATGAATCTAATAGGTAAGGGAAGATTTTAAAATGTATCACTTCTCCAAGAAAACTGCTTCTAATGAACGTCTTGCTTAGGAATGAGTTGATCTTAGATTGTTGGAACAAACATTTTTTTTAATCCTCCATAAAATTAAACTTCTCATTTTCCACAAGTACTATTAATAATTTCCTTCCTTCTAATAATTATTACCTTCTATTTATTTTTAGATATTCTATTCTATTTTGTCATAATTATTTCATAATAATTTATCTGATAATTATTTTCTTTACGCTGTTATTTCGTTTTGTTTTCTTGCGCTATCTATTTTTATTCTCATTTCGTTTTCCTTTCTTTTTTTAGTATAGAATTTCTTCTGTTTTGTAAATTCAATCTGAGTTATTCAATTAGGTTTGATGTGAACCTCTGTTTTGAAAATTTGAATGCTTGTATTAAAATAAATAAATACTATATAGGCCTACCACGCATGAGAAAAAATTACTCACATTTTCAACAATTTACACTTATTTTATTGAGATGATTTCTATGAAAAAAAAATTGTAGAAGTAATATCAAGTTTAATTGTTTAATTCAATTCAACTGTACACTACCAAACTGTTTAATTGATTTTTTCCATATATTAACTGAAATAATGAGTACCGTACACTATAACTATATAATCTATACTATCTATATAATCTAAGTATAGGCCTAACCATAACTGTATCGGTTTGATACAGTAGCCAATACAATGTAATTGATAAAGTTGATTGATCGATATTATCACCTCACCACACAGCACACGCCAAATAAAAACAATCACAAACTCACACGTGATGCGATGTGAAGCGAGGCCACACTTCATCGGCTATTCGCCTGCGATCGTGATCAGTGCTCACGTGAGCGTCTTCGTCCAAGCTCAAGGTCGATGCAACAAATTATTCCGCTCTAAAGCTCAGACAAAATAGAAAGTTTTGCAACCCCTCACAATCAAGAAAAGTGGAGAGGCATGGAAGTTTTGAAATTCTGTACATCACAAAAATTGAGAAATTTTGTCCACTAGGGATATAGGCTACAGTATGTAGCTTCTTCATACAAACTTTCCATCTATTAACAACCTTGAAACTTCTACAGGAATCTATTCAATTTCTCATAGAAGGATTTCCAATTTGAAATTCAGTTTTTAAAAACTGGATAGAAGTCAATTTTTAACTTTAAAAGCTAATAGCCATTCTATTACAACCAACTTCAATTATAATTTTTCCCACTTCTAAATTAATACTGTTAGCTAATAAACGGTTCAAATTAATTTTATCAAGAGCTTATAATTCTTCAATAGCCACAATAATTACGGTATCAAAAATATTGCAAACATAATGTTTTATGATTGCAATATTGGTTCATTGTTTTCATACACCTATTTATCTTTAATTCACATGAAATTGAGTATAATTTTCGTAATTTAATCATTTTTATTTTCTTCTTCAGCAGTAAAATTACTATTCCTGTTGTTTCCAGTTTTGTTTCAATGGGCTAAACCATTGAAACAATTCAGTCATCTTGTCAAATAAGAATAAATTAATAATTATCAGCTACACTCCTACTCTAATCAACCACACAAAATACCAACTACATAAAATAATTTTCCTACTCTAATCTTTGAAAATGAATTCTTAATTAATTAAATTCAGCCTTTCCAAAAATCTTGAACCTATATTATGTAGAGTAGAGCTTTTGACCGGCCTCTTCAATTCTATCACCCTTATCTCTTCCTTCTTCAATCTTTCTCTCAGTTACTCTTCCTTCTCTTTGAAAACAAATTTTCATTTTATTAAAATCCTCTTCCTTCTTTTGAGAAACTCTTCCATCATAGCGCTTTTCTATCTATATATTGATTTCCTACCTATAAATATATAGGATAATTATAAAGGTTGATTTTCTAACTATATTCCTGATCTTCTACTTATAATGTACAAACATAGGCGTAACTAGGTTCAAATAAAGGGGAGGTTAGATAGGAGGAGTCATGGGGGTGAACAAGTGGGGGTAAGTATGAAGATAGATATAATTCATAACCGATTTCCGCTAGACGAATTCTAGCAAAAACGCGCTGTCTTAAGTTGCAATTACGTTAATGTAAGTATTGTGCAGATTTTCATAAGCAAAATAAAATTTTTGCCTACCAATGGGGGGTTACAAGCCTCAACCGCCCCTCCCTGGTTACGCTATGTGTACATATTAGATACAGTTTTTTCAACGGCCTCTACCACTCCTTTTCTTCTGAAAATAGATTCTTATTTCATTAAAGTATCGTCTTTCTTCTTTTGGAACCCACTTTCATTCTACCACTTTTCACCTGCGTTTAGCACATCAATCACATGCCAGCACAGATGCTGGATCAATGGTCTACTTTCGATATTGATGAGTTTGCAATCAATATTGTTGTTATGATGTGAGAGAAAGAGAGGCGCAGTGCAGTCCGTTCTCATTCTATAAACGAGCGTCCATTAATTTATTCAATTATGAAAGTCAGCCTGATGATCGAGGTCAGTGCTGCTGCCATGTAGGCATTGGCATTGGCAATGTACATAAAATAGCAAAAGTAGGATCTGGCGAGTGCCAACCCCAGCAGGCATTGCAAGTGCAGGAACAAGAAAGTTGTTTCCATGTTGGGCAGGCGGCAAGGCAAGGCAAGGCAAGGGAAGCTTGCTCTGCAGTGTAAACGAGGCCGCGCCCTCAATCCACCACTCACATGGACTTGTCGTAAAATCTTACTGCCAGTATAATAAATAAATGAGCAACACTTGATGCCAAGCCCAGTATCTTGATAGTATACAAATAAACCATGTAGAGTCTCTCCAGAGAAATCTGATGCAAACTTTCACACTGAATGAATAACAATCTTTTTGTTACATCCAATCATTAAAAAAGTTGATTGATGTTTAGCTGATGCATGTCAACTCGACAGCTACTGAATTAATTTTTTCCCATAATCATAATTATTTTTCCTACACTAACTATGATTTATGAGCAATCATAGATAAATTTGAAAATAGTTATCGTCCATCATCCCTAGGAATTCTCGATTACTAGTATAATTTCTAATCTCAAGTATACAGCTTCTAGAGAAGAATGTCTCTAGGAACCTCCCAAGTTTATTAAAAACCACACAATGAAAAATTTCAATACAATAAAAATATTTCTGTAGTTGGTGTTCTCCCTTCAACCTGAAAGAGTATAAAGTATATCAACCCTATGATATAGACAAAAATAAAGTAATTTGAAAAAATATTAATTAATTGTAAATATACCATTTGATATTCTCACACTTCAATAGAAAGAAAGAAGTTTGAATGGTGAATAACAATACAGTAGCAGAGCTAACAATAATAAAAAGCTCAATTATATCTTTCAACAGCTCTATAATCACAATAATAAAAAGCCGCAAACAGTAGTGGATCATAAAAACTAGCTGAGGATTTCCGGCTATTATATCGCTGCAGACCAGTTGAGCATTCCAGTTACAGATCAGGTAGAAGTAGGAAACAAGAAACCGATTATGTCTTTGGCTTTTTACTATCATCTGATAAAAACAACGTTCTCTAATGCTCTATCACTTTCCATTTTATTACCTATTTGTAAAGATCAGATTTATTATTTTCTATACTGTTTATACTTTATTCATATTGATTTCTACACCATTCAAGCAGATAACTACAGGTAGGAAAGTACAAACGTACATGTGCATCAAGGGTGTATTTGAATCATAGTCATTTCATTCAAAAGTGCACGAAAACATAATGTGCATAATTGAATATTTTCAAACATATCACTCCACTATTATTTTGCTCAACGAAAAATATTTCTAAATTTGGTTTAATATGACTATAAACGTGATACTTTTATCTATCACAATCGACGTTAGTTTGTTTGTCTTTTTTTAGAAAATGTTACTTTATGAGTTGTTTGACTCTCACAAAGTATGTTAAACACGGTGTCCTAGAATTCCTAAGCTTGTATACGCATTAGAAATTCCTGTTTGAGGCCCTCCTTAAATATAAGGTCGTGACTCCGTGATCTTCGATTTTCAAGTCCGGTGGAATCATTTTATTATCTCTCCAGCTTATGTCGGGACATGGAAATTATGTGACCCACTTGATGAGAACAGGTTTACATCATTATTATTGTAGTCGCTTTCAATTTATGCTTTCTAGAGAAACTGAGGACATTGGATAATGATTGTTTAGATGAGGAAGGGCCGAGGCCACCGCCTTCCAGTACACGTTTGGTCCAGATCATCCAGAGCCGGCCTTGTTCCTTGTTCAACAACTAATCATCCTTTCGGATAACGGATTTTTATCCTAATTCATGACAAGCCTCAACTTCGATGAAAAATACAAAGTAAAAGTTCTTCCAACTAATCAGATTGTTTCTATCTGGTTACAAACATCTTTATCCCAATTCTATACAATCTATTCGTACTGCACCCAGTTACAATGGCCTGCCTGCTTCTATTTCTAATTCTTTTTTTTTTAATAACCTTCAACTGATGTTCACGGAATAATACACAGACATAAATCGTGATTGATGTTAGAATCAAAACGTTCGAAATCTGCCTTTGAAGTATCCCAACAATCATTGATATCATATAATAGTCAACAGTCAACAACATAATAAGTCAATAGTTAACAATCATTAAAGTATTTTGAAGAGAATTGAACAAATTTTCAAAAATAAATATTTCTACGAAATCAATCTGGTGCTTCAACTTAATATTGGCCTAACAAGAATTTCCAATAGTAAGAAAGCAGGAGCAGACCAATATTTTTTCACACTATTTATCGAATACGGACCTTAAGGCGGAATTGACTGTTAGAGTACCTAACACGTGAAATGTGGCCTAATATGAAAAATAAAACCTTTACTCAATACAGACGATACATTGATTTAAGAATCAGGTTTTACTGTGTATATATACTTCCCATCAAATGACGGTTTTGTACTGAAGAATTTAATCTTGATGGCGAGGTAGAGGAATTAGTGAGCTTTAAAATAATAAAAATGAAATGAGTTATTACAATAGCGTATAATATTGATAGAAATATATGAAAAATGTATGCATCAGAGAGAAAAGCACTGTGTATTGGGACAATTCTAATACTTCATTCCAATATCAGCTACTTAAGCATTACAGTATTTCCTTTCTCTTAATTACTGACCTTTTTCCTATTGACAGGTCGTGGCAAGAAGAAGAAGCTGAAGAAGCTGCTCCCTCTTCTGTTGATCGGTTTGAAAATGAAAATGGCTGTGTTCCTTGTGCTCACATACTTCATTGTGGCTCTCATCGCCAAGAAGGCCATTCTAGCTTCCATCATCTCACTCGCCATCTCTGGATTCATTGCCATCAAGAAGTTGCTATCTAGTCACCAGGTAAAACTCAAGCCAAATACGTTTCACTAAATATCGCCGCTCATGTACACGTTATCTTGATATATTTTTAGTAGAAGATCTATTCTAAATATTGATAGACTTGCGAACAGACACGAACTTTCTAATATTATTGTAGTACACACACTCGTAATTTTTACAATTTCGGTGGTTCACAGAGCACTAGACTGTAAAGACTCCAGAAATTCACCTCTTTCCAAATATTGAGCGCCAGGGTCTCAAAATTTACGTTTAAATTACTGAATCTCCATTCAAAACAATTCTTCACTAATAATAATGAATTTAAAATATAGTACATCACGCCTCTCGACTATTTTATTTTAAGTTATTTTATTTCAGTAATGAGTTCTTTTCAAATAATGAATGAAAATACCAGGGTTTCTACATTCAATATTCACTTCCAATTCATCTTTAAATATTTATTTTTTACTTTAAATATAACTTCTTTTCCGATAATAGTGAATTTTAAATACACTAGCTTATTTCTCTCAACTAATATTCCTCTCGTATTTGGTATTTCTTTTGTTTCTAAAATAAGGCTGAGTTCTTTCCAATTCAATTTTCAATGTTAATTTCCAATGTTCAAGTATTCAGTTTTCAAATTTTTCAATGTTAATTACTTTCAAATAACTTAACGATGAATTTGTGAAGCGATACATTATTCCTATCAAATATTCAGAATTTTCATTATTCCTGGAATGAAGCGGAGGTCTTTACTGATAATAATTAATTTCTCTCAACAACTTTTTTTATGTAGTGAATTCTGAGTTATTTGTGGATAAAAATTTGATTTGAATTTCGGATCTCTGTCTCTGAAATGTGACTGATGTTTTTTTGCTCGCAGATGCCGGTTCACCAGGTTGAGTACAGCGCGCACGGAGGCGGCAGCGGATGGAGCTCGGGTGGAGCAAGCAGCGGATGGGACTCGGGCCACGGCTCCGACTCTCACGGATCCTACTCAAACAACGTCGCCCACTCGTTAGCTTACAGCGCACAGAAGCCAACACGCTAATCACTGTCAACAACTTTGTAAGTAGGCTATATCTTATAACATATACCTTACCACACGATATCCATGAATCGATAAATTCCCATTCCCTGTTGAAAAGTTTATAAAATGTACCCAAACAATATTCAAGTTGTGTTTTATGAATAGATAAATTACCATTCTCAATTGGAAAGTTTTCAGAGTCAAGAAGTTCTTCAGTTGTAATCTTTGAGTGGGCAAGATGTGGAATTTATTTTAAAGTTTTTGAATCTGGTTCAGCAATAAATGTTCTTGACAATAAGGCAAATTGAGAAAAAGACATGAATTTCTATTCAGTTTTAGAGAGCAAAGCAATTCACTTTATTGATGCACTTTTGCACTTAACTAATAATGAGTTCATTATATTTCTAGATGTCACAGAATTTACAAATTTCATAAGAAAGCCCCAACCATTTCACTGGTTTCGCTTCTTAATTTCTACAATATTCAATATTCATTACAATATTATTAATATTAAAATATGCGTATTCGATTTTTCAATAATTATTCTCATATTGCAAACTTTACTGAAGTCAAATTATTTACTTCTTGAAGCTTTTCTGCTTAATTACGTTAAGTGATCACAACTGTATTGTAGTTGTTAAATATGCATCATAAATGTTGACAATGTATTCCACTTTTTTAGTCAACCAAAGTTTATTCACTATTGTTCAGTTCCAATCAACTACACATCTCTTGAAAACAAACTCAGTTTCCCATCACAATAATCTCGTTCTCAACTGGAGTTCTACTTTATTGTTAAGTTCCAATCAACAACACATCTCTTCCAAAATGTTCGGTTTCCCATCGCAATAATCTGGTTCTGCGATCTCGTCGGCTAATTTCGACTTGAAGGCGGCGGATGATGTTGATGTTATCCGATGCGGTCACGGGATGTGAGCGCGGGCGACAGATTCGTGGTCGTGATTAGCATTGGTTTGCCGTGCGACGGCGGCTGCAATAATCAAAAGCATTTTCACTCAGTTATAATTTGCGCACCGGGCAGGCACATCCTCCTAATGAACAGCTCACGTCGTCTGGACCGGGCGCAAAAAGAGAAATTGGGCACACTGCGTGAATTATGCTTCTCAATGTCAGCTTTATTAGTGCCGCGATGGGTGCAGTCCACTGGGTTCGCCCTTGGCTATTGCAGAAAATTGTCTGGCGAAAGTTCGAGGGGTCAGTGGGAAAGGTTGCTCAGCAGTAGGAAGGGGAAATCACTCAGGGAGTGGTGACTCACTTGTTTTATTTGGTTAGTTGGCTCTCATCTGAGTCTGACCCGGTAAGCAGGACCTATCTTATCTTGAGGAACTTCGCTTCAAAGCCCACACTGTTGGTCCGTATGCATGAACCCAGATCTCAAGTCCATTAATATCCTCCCACCGTACACCTCCTTCACGCTCACTCACTCTCTCCCAATCCTTTTCGTGTTCTCTGTCTTTATTTATTTGTCTTTTCTCTGCCCACGGTCAGACACGGTCACCGAGATTGTGTGTTAAATAAGTGAACTGGATCCGTTCGTTTTATCTGGCACCAGGATAAGTCACGCTATTACTACTTTTGCCTTCTTTTCCCCTTATGCTATATCTGCTCACATATTTCTCTATTTGTTCGCTAATCTATTCTAGCCTTGCACGGAATATGTTTAATTATTTTAACATAACGGAACTGTATTAATTTTAATGTGATACAGCATCATTCGATCATTCTTTCAATTAATGAAATAATGATTTGTTCATCAGAAACATCGTACAGTACAATAATTGAATGAAAAACAACAAAAACATAAGTAAGAGAAGAAGAAAACAATAAATTATATATTTATAAATGTTATTGAAGAAAAAATATATTTTCTCTGATGGAATTACACATATGCAAAGTTCTTTTTGAACTTGACCGCATATGGGAGTATTATTGACATAGAATTTTTGATGATAATAACAGTGCAAATAAAGTACATGGAATAGAATGAATGAACAATAAATGCTACTTTAGACAATTTTGAACGTAAAAGTGATGACACTAGACAAAGTTTGAAATTATTAATTGCTCCTACGATAATGAAATTTATTTATTTATTAATTTGGAACTTGAGGATCATTTCTTAAAATCACAATGAAATAATAGAAGTCTATGAAATAATAATTTGAATTACAAAACACTATAAATATACAGTGATATGTCACTTCAAGTAAATATTGCATTGAAAACTGTACATGGAGGATGAAGATGAAAATTGTTTACTAAATGAAGAAAATAAAAGAAAATTTCAATAGGATGATTGATGACAAATGTCACTGTACAAACAGATGTAAGTTACACTTCAATGTACAAAAAATTAATAGAATATTTTTAATTGTATAAAAAGTTGATGAAATAAGATAGTAAAGAATTGTTGATTCGAGAATATAATATTATTTTCTCGTCTTAATTCTCTACATTGTAACGGAACAATTGCGGTCTGCTATACCGGATTTAGATTGCTGATCTGCCAAGTGGAAAAATAGATTTGTAGACTTCAGTTGTTTGCTAATGTCCTGTTTGAGATTTCCGGTCGGCGCCAATTTGTGGATTTTCACTTTGAGATCTTGATAATATTCAGAGCCTGGGAATGTAATAGATTGAACAGGTTTTTCAAGAGCAATAACGACAGAGCAAAAGCAAAGAGGAAGAATAATAATTGAGGACGAGAGATTGTACAGCTGATAATGGCCTTGGATCAGATTGAAAAAGCGAATAGACTTTCACTCTCTTCTTCCTTATAGCTTTTAAAGAAGTAAGAATCTCTTCACCAGCATCGAATCAAAATAAAAATTTGCAGTTTTATAAAATAATGATTCCAAAAATACGTAGCTTGATAACTAGGAACAAGATAACGTTTTCCATTCAACTTTATAGGCTCTAGACAAAAAATACCTAATTAATAAATATTGAAGTTTAATAATCCTGAATAATACTTCATCAGTACCTACTAATTGAATAGGTGGCCTGAACGATAAAAAATAAAAGTTTCTGTTCAAATAAAATCACAATAACGTAGGCTAGATACTCTCACTAAATAACTGACTTATTGCATGACTGAGTTTAATTTCATTTCCTTTACAAATATGTTTAGTTTTTTGCAAATAGAGAAAAATATTTTCTTAGGTACTCAGCATCTTTTTTCAGCAATGTTGAAGGTGCAAGTGAAAGTAAAAGTTTCTCTGGAAATATTGAGAAAAGGATGAATAACACATCAAATGTCTCTGCAAATGTAACAAGGCAAAATGTGACATTGAGCACGTACTTTCTCTTGTAAAGAAGAAATCAACATTCTAAAGTATAAAAAAATCTACTGAGCAGAGTATTACTTCATCGTTACCGGTATAGTAGAGGATGATTATGTTTGAAAATCGCTGAAGAAACTTGAAATGAAAAGTGAGATGTAACTTGTTTCAAGACACAAGGTAGAAGAGGAAAAAATCTAGTTTCACTAAATTATTCTTGCAAATCGGGAAATATGAGACCAGATAAATTGAATTTTCTCGACATTTCATTATGTGAATTAAGTTACTAATTACTAGTAAGAGTTTAATAGCAGAATGTTTTGTTTTTTTTTAATAAGAACGTCAAGTTTCACGTTTCAAGTTAGATAAGATCGTCATTAACTTTCCATATCCACATCTTCATCCATCCTGATTACCATCAATTTATTGGGGTTGTTAGAGAGTTTGATAAAATGTGTTTCGTTTTTAATTGGATAAGCTACAAATAGTGGTTTTTAGCAGGCTGGTTCAAATAGCTCGAGGGACAGAAATCGGAAACTTTTCAAAGTAAACATGATTATTTTCATTTCATCATCTTCATCCCGATCAGTTTTAATCTCCATTAGGAATCAACAAAAAAGAATGAGACAGCGAATTTTGCGTTAGGAATCTCCACCTATAACACACTTTTTTAAACTGCCTAACTCATGTGCAATTGATGACAGTCGAATTGAGAATCTTAATCGACAGTCAATCGACACTGTCGAATTCTTAATCAACATCCTTGTGTCCCGTTTCGCAAAGCAGTAAATGAAAATTCTGTTCCAAATTTCATTTCCGAGGTTCTACCATTTTTTCTTTTTTTTAGAAGACTTGATTTAATATAATTACAATAATTTGAAAGTAACCATTGATATTATTGACTTTCTACGCCTCGAGTCATAACAGAAGTTGAACGATTATCAATAATGTTTTATGAGAGAATGTAATAGAAATATCATTAGTGCATTTTTTAAGATTACTCTAAAGAATATATTTCTGTTGCAGATGCAGTGTTCCTGTTTTTCCTGTAAATATGTCGATACACCTATGGTTAACGCAGCTGGCTATGTGGACAGCTGAAACCAAACACTGGAAGTAAACTACTTCAAGCTTGTAGTGGCGTTGTAGCCTATTTTTCTATTATTTATTCTATCTAGTTCGATAAATTATTATTACACTTATAATTAAATAAGTAAATTATTTCAGCTTTAATAGCAACCTGTACTGATATTTTTAAGATAGAGCTCTTAGCTGTAGTATTTGTCATCAAGCTTTCGTTATGAATGTAATAAATTGAACAGCGTCAAGTTGAATGATTCTAGAGAAGTTTTCAAATTTAAAGATCTCTGGATGACTGGGGCAACTAGTCTGATTTGAGCCAGTGAATGGCACTGAGCATTGGCTTAGCCTACAATTAATTCACGTTGAATCTACTAACATTTGAAAGAATCATTCCACTTCAGATGGGCCTCTCAAAAGCTTTTCTTGTTGATCTTATATATCGACTGTACTATTCTTATCCCAGTAAAAGTATTCATAGATATACTAATACGACAACCATTTATAGTTCAGGTTCATTAAACCATATTATGTATGTAAATTAATGAAGTACTGATTCAGAATGTTCTTTTTTAATGAGTTAATCAATAAGCATCTACAAAGCATTAAAATGTGCCACCCTGTTGTGAGCATCAGTTCTATCACCAAAGAATGATTTGATCTAATGAATCAATAATTTGAATTTATAAATAAAATATTGATGAAGTTAAAAATGTAGTCTGAATTTATTTCAAATCTTCCTTGTAATTCCTTGTTATGTAAAGAGTAAAATCTTCAGCAAATCCATCCTTATTATACTCATTGTTGAGCTTATTCTGGAGCTGTTGAACTATGCATTCTAGCACTGCCGTCATTCTCCATTCTTGTTCTTCATCATCCCATTATTTTCACCCATTCCACCTCCAGTTTCTTCTAATAAGGTATCAAGCAAGTGAATAAAAATCGATCATCATAGCTTTTATGAGATTATGAAAGCTTACTGAGGGCTGCTGAATAATGCAGTAAGTATAATCGACAATTCTTTCTTTGAATATGGTTACGCCTTCCCTCAGGTTATCATGAGAATTTTTTACTAACTATAATTTGATGTGTACATCAAGAACAAGAAATCGCATAAGTGAGTATGCTACTCACAATAACAAAAACGTCAATAGGATTATTGGAAATAGAATCCTTCACAATCTGAAACAACTCGACTACAAATACTTTTGTTGGTATCAAATACATTTTGAACATTTTCAATAAGGTCAGGAGAAAATTCAACAGCATTTCTTGTAATTCCGAGAAAAAGTAACCTTGTTCAGTTAGACTCAGCACGTACCTAAAGTGGCCTACGTATTTTATTTATTAAAAAAATAATTTCAAAAATAAGTAGCGTTCGAATTGAACTATTTGGGAATCTGAAAATTATTGAGATGATGTAGTGGGCCAGTCTTATTTAGTTATTTAGGGCTACTGTACTGTACGTCCATTCTTGAAGACAAAAATTGAATACACCAAAGGATTATAAATTCCTGTTTGTTTTACCAAAAAATTGAAGAGACTGATGATATTTCACTAGTATTGATGGACAAATTGATGTGAAGCAACCCAATTTTCAAAACTATTTGTTAATTCCATTAATTGATTACTTATACAACTAAAATTTCATAGATAGAATTTTCATTCATGAATAACAAATTAGATTGATTTGAAAGTTGTTAGGAATACATGTAACTTACTCGGATTAGGTAAAAATAGCTGAAGCCCATCTTCAGAACGTTCATTTATTTCAGTTCTACAGAAATTTGCTTTGACCTTGTGAGAATCGCGTGTCAAGTAATTGTGCCTTTTTGAAGATGGATTTTTTCTGAGCCTCGTCGAATCTATTTGCTTGCAAATCAATATTTCTATCGAACGGTCTCCGCTCTGGCTTGGCACCTTTGCGTTCCTTCTCTTCTTTCTGCGAAAACAAAAAGTAAATAAAATTGAGAAATTGTCATGCATACGAGAGTAAAATCAATAAAAAATATATACAGCAAATCAAATTCAATTCTTGATGCTAGAAGCTAGACCTATATCCATTTTACAGTTTTATCGAATTTCAAAATCATCTTTATTCTAAGATACCTATCTAAGAATCTGTCAAACAAACATAATCATATACTCTTGGTAAATCATGATGGAAATTTATCGTCCAAATAATAATTATGGAAATGATTTCAAAAACAATATGAAATTGTAATTATTATATGCTCTTCAAATAATTTAAAAATGAGATCACCCCTCAAAATTAGGAGCAATAAAAATTAGGAATCAATACTAAATATTTTTCGACCCGGTGTCACCTGATAATTGTATTTTTTGTTGTTGCTAAGGATGAAGGCTCCTCATAGGTTTCTTATCTATGCGTGAGTAATGGGAAGGATAATGTTGTGTGATTAATTGACCTACAGCTTTAGTAGTTCCGAACAACTAGGAAGCTATTTTGATGCTGATAGATATTTAGCGGAGAAGGCCTCTAATGGTCACCTTTACAATAGAAGTAACAGGCGCACATCACTTATCTAATCTGAGCAATGCAATACCGACACGATCACGAAGCCAACTGCATCTACAAGTTTTTTTTTTTCTTTTTTTATTTCTTAAATTGGGTTGGGCTTTGTAACCCTTAGCCACCGCGACCGCTATTCGATCTTTTGTGGCATCCCCTCTTTGGCTTATGCCATGTTCCATAATCCAAGGCCAGAGCAGAATTTACTCAGGGCCTTGAAGTCCAGTTCTCTTGCCTCCTCTGGTAGGAGGGTTGCCTTTTCAAGAAGTCTCCTCCTCATTTGCAAGAGTGCTGGACATTCCAGCAGCAAATGTGCTGCTGATTTCAGCTATGGACCTACCCTTCCGAAGCTGTTCAACTTCTATCAGGGATGGGTCTGCACACTCCTCAGATTCCATTGCGGAATCTTCAGTTGTAATGCCTTCCTCTGCATGTACCGTTTTCCGGCAGGTTTGAGTCAGCAATAACTCTGAAACCTGTTCCCACGAGTAGCTGGAGACTTATTCAGTCACCCTGGGCAGAGCTCCGTTCACCCAGGGAAGGCTTTGAAACTGGAGGTCGCCCTGGTATCCAGAGTTCGCATACTCATGTCAGACACTCCCCTGACCATGCAGCCATCGGCGTATGCTGTTCCACCATATGTTGGCTTGGCTTGCGCAGTTGATGCTTCAGGTGTTCCTACTTGAACACCCTACTTAAGCTGGGACGCAATGGTGTTAGTTGCCAACCAGCCTACATCTACCACTTGCATCAGGAACCCGGAGGATTGCCACACCCCGGACAGAATAAATTCTGCCCCCCTGCGGGGAATCTACAAGGTTGTGACTGAATTATTATGAAAAAGGCCTTATTTTGATAAACTTCACATTTTATAAGCAAACAAAGTTTGGGTCTGTTTTAAAGTCTCACTGGGATCCACTGAGAACCTGCGCTGCAACATAGAATTGATAAACCACGTTCACTTCTAACGCCTAGTGGTTTTCCCACCATTCTCCTATGGTGACTGAAATACTTTGAAAAGAGGAACTCAATAAATAAAAATGTACTAATGGATTTTCAAGGGAATACCTAGAAAGACTCACTCCACCAACTTCTTCCATAATCACAACTATTCTAAAAGTGTCATATTCACTACCGCACTCTGTTTTTGAGTAAATTATCTTTATCCAAGCTGTATATTCATATAGCCTACAGAGTGGCGTAGTGAAAGGATATTTTAGGTAACCATCTAGAGGATAATGTCAAAAAGAATTGAAATTGATTCATTAGAACAGTTGATGACAAATGACTTGATGTCAAAGTATTTTTGACTTCGTGTTTTTACCCTTAAACATAAACGTTCATTTTTCTTACCCTCGTTAGTGTTATTTCAAAATTTAAGTTTCTCAAGATTGGCCATTACTTTCGAGGATGAGATATATAGGAAATGCAGGCTGGTCGTCATCTGAAGGATACTATCTTCAAAAAAATTAAGTTTCTTAGTTGGGGCACTTAATGGCACGTATTTCTCAATGTTTTTTTCATTGTAATTTGAAATTCAATTCTTCTTTTCTTGGTTAGTTATTTCAAAATTTTCCGTTTCCCTGCGCCACTCTGTATATGAACATACAGATTGTCAGCTGCGCCGCCCTGTGCAATGTTGGGTATTGTTGGCTGTTCAGCTCCCCAGTGGCATCCTCCATGAGGTCAAAATCCACCATGCATAAACTCACACTTGCCGTGCTGATTGTGTACGCGATTATAGCTACAGTTTTCGTGAAAGTTCAACTCCTGATGCCAAAACATGTTCCTTCGTTATTCTCACTTACTCGTACACGTCTTACTCACTAAAGCAAGAGACTGACAGAATTGTAGCTGCTCTTATCTCAAGAGATATAAGGGATTTAACAATAATGCATAGACTATTCGTGACTGGAAGTGTTAACAAGCCAACAACTCCTCACAAATATTCTCAGAAGAGGTATGATGTGGTGTCAACTACAGCACATAATATTAATACTCAGTTTTATGAGGTTTATGTGTGAGTATAAAAATATACACATTGCAGACCACTCTTCAAGAAGCTAAAGATGCTTACTGTTGTCAATTAGTATATTCTCGAATGCCTGGTTCGCATCAGAGACAGAGCAAGGAGTTCTGAAACTCGTGGTGTGATACACGGCTATGGAACCCGCCAGACTCGCCATATCAACATGCCAAGATGCCGCTTAGCAAGGACACAGAAGTGTTATCCTTTCATTGCCCTCAAAATGTACAATAGACTGCCGGGGTGGATCAAGGAAAGTAGAAGTGATAGACACTTTCGTGCAGTCTTGAAGTCCTTCTAAGTGGAGCATCTATTTAATAGTCTAAGTAAATTTTTTTAAGCTGAGATAACAATTTGAAATTTTTAGTGTGTGATATTTTTTATAAACTCATGACGTAGTCTATCCAGCAGTGCTAGATAGAAGTGCTGGACCTAGAAGAAACTGAACTAAACTAAACTATATGGAGATGGACGCATTTCGGGCGTTAAGATATCAAAGAAAGATTTTTGATGTAACCATAATAGAATTTGGTCAGAAATTTGAGTCTGATAATATTCTTAACTGACACACGATGATATGTAGGCCTACAAAAAATATTAGGCCTACCTTGATTTATTGTTTCGTTTACCTTTCGTTTCTTCTTCTGCTTTTTCTGGTGCATTTCCAACAAAGATAATTGTTTCTTGTCTTTCTTGCATTTTTCAGCCATCTTTTCCATTTGTTTATCTCGTTCCTTGATCGCAACCTGGCTCATGTCTTCACTCTTGATTTCAGTTTCTATTCCTACCTGAAAATGAGTGAGTTACAATAATGTAAAAATTTAGCCTATATAATTTCTAAATTGGGTCTGTAAAAAATATACTGGTAATTTATACTAATAGAATACAGTAATCACGAAAAAGAATAACAAAAGTGTAAATTTCAAATTAAAGAAAAAATTCTCGTACTTCCTTCCCAGACTCTTCTGAAAACTTACGTTGATAATAATATTATATTCCACATAAATTCAGAGCAATGGACCCATTTAAATGAACCATTTACAATTTTTCGATAAGGAATAATATGAAAGTGGTTCCACTAACGTAATTCCAGGACTTCATTGGAGGATTTTAAGTAGAGTTGACCAAGCAAGTGTATATTGAAAAAAAGCTTGCAAGAATATACTTTTGAACAAAGAATAGAAACTCATTCAAATTGAAAACTGGCCGTTTATGAAAACGGAACAAAATTCTTAAAATTTGTTACATGAAGGAAGCATAATCACAACCTACACTATTGAAGTGTAATAAGAGTTGATAATAATTGAAGGCTACAGGGAACATTGATAAGCCTAGTTACGGGAAAATAATGATTCACTTCAAACATTGAAAATATGATCTTATATGGAATGGTTGTTGCATCAAGATTTAACAGAAGAAGAATACAGTTCTCAGACATTAAACAGATCTTCGTCATTGATAATTCCAATCCTTTAATTTATAAAAAATAGTTTTTTCTAGACTTTTTACACCACATGCGAGGTCTTTTGTTGGAAGAATATGATGGAAGTGTCTCACAAATTTTGTGATCAAATTATACTTCAATAATTATTATTACATTATATCATATTTATTACAAATGTGAAACATTTTAGAATATGACCATTTAATTTCAAAAATTTACCTGACCATGTAAGCATGCAACGAAAAGCTATAACGACTTTCTATTTTGAAAATTTCCATATGCTAAACTATGACAATGACATACCTCGGCGAGTAGTTTTTTCCTCATTTTATCTTCTGGTGTATCAGTCCAATCAGAGCGATCACTCATATCAGGTCCTTCCTTCATACGAAAACTTCGCGGTCCAAGACCAATGTTAGCTGCTTTTCCTGGCGGTAGCTCCAACATCCAACTTTCTCTCTTCGTTTTTTCTTCGCTGTTGTTGCTCTAAGAAAAATCTAAATTATGAGAATGTCCTCAACAAAAAATTCATATTTATGAAATTATGACGATTGGTAAAAATACATTTCATAGTAAAAATTGTAATAACGTTTCAATTGTCAAAATATGAAGTTTTTATGAGATTTATTATTATTCAAAATTAAGTTGGATATCTCGAAACTCTTTTTCTTAGTTTCTTTTGAATAGAGAATGAGCAAACCAGGTATAGTATAACTATACGTGATGTCATCTATACTGTCTAGACTTATCATCTATAAGTGATGGAATGGGTACCAGTACAGATTAGTACAGCAAAACAAAAGAATGCTTACTCAAAGCATTTAAGTTGATGGAATGGGTATACCACGATTCTTTTAACTTGTCAGAAAACAGCTGATTTAACGTTAGTAAACGAGCGTACATCAATCAGCTGTTTTATGACAATTTAAAAGAATCCTGCTATACCAGTACAGATTAGTACAACAAAACAAAAGTATGCTTACTCAAAGCATTTAAGTTACCTACTCAGAGATTAGAAAAACCTGAATTCTGAAATATGTTTTTTGACTTTGAAACATGGAGCCTCCAATTAAAAATGGGAACGTAGAGTTGTGTATGCGACTCGGAAAAATGCAACTGGAGGTTTCTGGTGCTTAAAGAATTATTCTAAAACAATCATATTCCAAGGTCACAGTTCAAAAGACACAATGGGTTCCCGGAAAGCTACAAAGGCAGCACTAACAAACCCTAGCATGACATTGCACACAGTTAGTTATTTGTGACTTAATTTGAAGAAATAGCTTGAAAATTATCATTGGGAGTGCATAAAAAACATGTCACTTGTCTCAGCAATTCTCAAAGATAGGCCTATATTATTTTGAAGAACTTCAAGTATTTCACGATCTATAAATATATAAGCTATCCCCTATACAATGCGCAATAATTTTCCAATGACTCATGCAATGCATAATGTATATTGTATAGGCTACGGTAACAATAAAGTTAAAGCTATTTAGAATACAAAACTTATTGAAAGATAAATGAATAGTGCCTTCAAAAGATGTAACAAAAATACAGTACCGTACGGTACCTAGATAAAATTTACAAAAAATGTTCACCTCTTCAAACATTTTCCTCTTCAGATACTGAGCTCTGACGTTCAATTGGTGTTGTGAGGCTGAATACTTCGCATCTTGAGGGACTGGTCCAATAACATCATCTTCCTCACTTTCATCGTTTTGTTCTTCAACAATTCTTTTCTTTAGATGAGGAGGTAGAGCAGGACCATAAGAATCTGGATCTAGCTCTGAAATATCATTTGATTTTTGTAGGTGAGGTGGAAGTGCTGGTCCTATTGTGTCGGACGGTTTTTCATCACTCGTCTTGGACTTTTTGAGATGTCCTGGTAGAGCTGGTCCGATTATGTTGTCACCTGAATCAGATCCACTTTCAGACATTTCACTTGTAGAATCTCTAGAGCTAGAAGGTAAAACAGGCCCAATACCCGACTTACTAGACATTCTAATGAAATGAAAAACACTTTGATATTGGAAATATCGTCTTTCAATCAATATCTAACATTTACAATAAATTATTATTAACCTGGGATCACCCGACTACACCTTATCACTTCAACTGAGGAAAAATTAACAAAATTTCAAAGTTGGTGCAACTATGAGATCTATTTTGGATTTTAGAAGGTTTGGATTATTGGAATAAAAACAATAACAACACAACACCAACAATGATTGAACTTTATAACCTCAAATTTTTATTAGGTAGGATGGAATCAATGCCATCTTCATCATGGAATCAATACTCCATCTTGGAGTATTTCCAATTTACAAGTGAACTTGACAATAACAATACTTTCATACATCTACTCAACAAAAATATTCGAATAGTTTGAGATTTATTTCATTAGAGAGCTCTTTCGAAATCAATACGAACTCTTCAATGCAATAAAAATGCATCTGACATTGGGGCAACAAGATGGGAGCGCGGTCCCAACGAATTCTGTCCCATTTTGGGACAGAATGTCGGTAGATTGGACCAAAATGTCGTGCACGGAGCCGACATATTGGTCCATCACAGGAATGCGTGAATATCGATATTTTCATCGATTCATTCATACTTATCGATATATATTGGAATAAAATTCATAATTCGGTGAGCCGGTCGGTTGTAATGTAAACCTGTCTCGAAATTTGAATTGTAGGAGATGGTTATGCATGATATTGAGAATTTTGAAAAGAGATAGTCCAACTTACTTTTCATATGATGCTGTATTTCTTAGCTTCAAATTCTCACCAATTTGCTTTCAAATCAACTGTAACTCGATTACCGTACTTGATGTAATTATGTTTTGACGTGGCCTATACATGTACATTACTTGTCTTTTGCAATAAATGGATTTTGATTTGATTTGACCCTGTCTTATCAATGATATAATTAATTAATTTTATCTCCAGTGGATATTCTCAAAATAATGATTTTCTCTTAGTTTTGATAGTGGAGAAAAGAAGCATTACAGAAAATTAAAATCCAAATACTGACAATTTCAAAAGTCACATAACCTTGTTTTTCATCGCTGTAAACCTACCTTAATTATGACCCTATTAAAAAAAAAACAAAATATTATACCGATTTTTATTTTTAAAAGCATATTGGTCGAAGGCTTACTGCATACACTGTCAAATTTAATGTCAGTGTCAAAATGTTTGGAAACATGTAATGTCGGATTGGGATCTGTGACGTCACACTTACACTCCTAATTGACTAAAGGTCAACAGTCGATATTTTGCCTAAATCGATATTGCGAATGGTACAGAATGTCGCTGGTACACATTGTCGGAAAGTGAAGGAATGTAAGTAAATTGGACCAAAATGTCGTGTATGGAGCCGACATATTGGTCCAGCTCAGGAATGTGGGACAGAATGTCGTTGGTACAAATTGTCGGAAAGTGAAGAAGTATAGATTGGACCAAAATGTCGTGAATGCAGCCGACATTTTGGTCCATCTCAGGAAGTCAGTGAAAATGGGACAAAATGTCGTTAGGAATCCTTGGAGTGGTGGACCAGAATGTCGCTGGGACACTTTTGTACCATCCCAACAAGATATTTGGAAGCTCTGTTGGGTGTTGATGTCACAGGTGTTGTAGTGCCTGGCCTGGTGTTTCATGTTTGTGTGAGTGTGTGTTGTGTTCGTGTTGTGTTTTGCTCGATTGTCTAGGGCCGTCAAGGTATATTTTGTTTATTGAATATCACGGGGCTTCTAAAAGTTTTCAGTTTTTAAAAAACGTTTGATATTAAGTTAATGATTTTTTTTAATCTGCGTCAACATTATTAGATGCTACCGTGTGAAAGAAATTCTGGATAGCTCTTACCTAACCTAAACACTTTGCCATCGAAAGGGCAAAATCAAGGTAGGGGAGCTGAAATAATAATAATGGATATATTCAATGTCTTGAATAAGCCAACTACGTCTCAGATTAATTTGGCCCGAGGGCCTATGTTCGATAAGAAATGGTTGAGAAACCGAGAACTTGGTTTTACACCAAAAATAGGAACCCAGGATAACTTGATGCATTGCCTTTATTCGTCTGTTATTCCTTGCAATACTTGGGATCACAACAAAAGTGTCCAGAGTGCAGTTCCTGGTGGCATCTTCAATCTTGAATTTTCTCCTGATGGGTAAGTGAATGACTGAGGTTCTCCTTCCATTTTTGAAGTATTTTCACTGTTTTCACGGATTTGAAACTTACTTCCAATCTTAGGTAGCCTACTCAAAAACACCATGTCCTGCCTTGAGTCAAGTGGTCTTTGTTAAGTTCTTAATCATGACTTGATATTACTCAAATATTGAAATTGTGTTATAAGTGATTTAAATTGGTATTAACTTGGCAATTATATTATGCGTAGCAAAAATGAAGAGAATTGTCGGAACAAACTTATCTTTTTGATTTATAAAACATTCAAGTTACAGGGGAGTAATTTTTCTCTTATAATGCCTACATAATTTTATGACTAAGTTAATGCGTGAGGGCTGACACAATGAGAATGTTATAAGTGTCAATGAATGAGCTCAAATATAGCGAGAAGTAGCTAATTTATCTTTGATCAATATCGAATATATTCATATGAGTTGCTTTTTTCTAGATCAATGCTGGTGGCAGCTTGTGAAAAGAAGAGTATTCTTATGTTTGATCCTCTTTCTCGAAACTTGATCCGTGCTATTGATAATGCACACAATGACTGTGTAAACTGTGTTCGGTAAGTAAGCTATTTTATAACTTTAAATTTGATATCTGCTTGATATTCAACAGCGGTTTCTATTGTATAGTCTATGTGAAACCTATATTGATGAACGTATTAGGGGTTTTATGAGTTCTCTGCTTTAGAGTGATTTTACTTTATTGGCCCAACTAGCTGGAGTCAAATTCCTGGTTGCAATCGAACAACTTTGAAAATGCATACAATTTTTTTTAAAAGAGATATAGAGCTAGTTTTGGCCTTGTTTTAAATGAAAACACTTCAAGTTTTGATTAGCATATTATAGAAGTGCAGCATCTTGCCCTAGCAAGCGGTAGCGGCTAATACGTTAAATAGGACTGTCTTCACTGGACTCGAGCATGCTAGCTGGCTTGAAGAATGAAAGTCGGCAAGAAACTTTCAACGTAATTTTTGTACCAAGTACGGCAAATGATACTCATAGTAGACCTACAATTTATGATTGGCATAGATTTTTCTACTAACAGAGTGCTCAATAAAACATAAGTCATACTTCTAGGTTCACATAAACGGTTTTTGGGCGTTAGCGGTATGGACGGTTACCAGCGATTCCATTTGTGGGAGAGAGACAAAGATTATGTCAGCTGGTTTTTTGTCCCACACATTGAAACGCTGGTAACCGCAACTGTCTAAAAACCGTTATTGTGAACCTGCTCTAAGATCCATATTGTTGACGCGGGCGTTAATTTTTCTGCATTTTTGCGTCGATGACGTCTTACCAATCACAGAGCACTAAGAGCGCTTCCATAATATACTAGTCAAAACTTGATGTGTTTTCCTGTAAAACAACTCCAAACCCAGTTCTATACCTTTATTTAAAAAAAAAGTTATTTGCAATTTCAAAGTAGTAGGTAGGAAGAGTGGCTGTGTTTTGTCCATGCTGAAGTGGTGGCTTTGGTGCAGCATATGGACTTCTGTATTGAACAGTTCAGCTGATTAGATTGAAGATTACAATTTATTGACAGAAGTCCATGTACTGCACTTTCTCCAAAGTGGCCTCCCCAAAGATTGTGTTGATGCTTTGAAATAACTTATACTGTAAAAGCAGTAACCACAAACACTTTCTAATATTGATATAGGCTAATTATGAAGAATTACCTACATGTTTGGTGGTATTAAACACAAACACTTTTTACCATTGATATAATATGAGGAATTACATGTTTGGTGGTATAAATTTAAAATTTTAATGGTTTATATTTTCAATCAGGCTCACTTGGAGTCAATTTTACTGTTAATAGAATAATTTATAAAAAAAAATTAATTAATTCTGGGGGTGAGTATTCAATATCGTGATCGATAACCAGTCTTCCCTGGATAGATAGTGTCAATAATTTAAAATCTCTTACTTCACACAGACGGCAACGTCACATACCAGCAAAGTCTGTTCATCAAAAAATCCTCTAATCGATAGAAGCTCCTCCCAATGAGCCACCTTGATAGGGTGTTCTCAAACACAGTGACTGAGCGCCCTTTAACATACTAATCTTTTTCCACTGGACTTTTGTCAGACAACAGTGAGGTACATCCAAGTTTAACTTCCCTCGAGTGTTGTATGCGTGTGCTTCCTCACTTCTTGAAATCGTGGAAAGGTGGTTTTCGACTTATAGTAGTGATGCTAGGATATACAATCCGTACACAGAATGGATGCCTAAACGCTGGAATATAGGCTGGCAGAGAGCATGAAACTTGCTATGTGTAATTAAACGGAGTGCCTTCTTCTGGAGGAGGAGAATGTCTCTGACGAGCCGAATGTCCCCATATCAGCTCCTAAGTTTTACTTTGATTCAACTTGAGTTTATTTGTGTAAAACCAACTCTTGGCCTCTGCAAGAAGCTCTTGGGCCTTCAGTTTAACTTCCTGGGGCCCCTTGCTCTGTCCCATGATGGTGGTATCATCAGTCATACCAGTCATTCGAAGAAAGTTTAGTAATTTGACATTTTTTGAATGAATTATGATTCAATAACGACTAATTTTCAAATATAAATAATATTCTGAATCGATTGAGCTGGAGATTTGACTCCAGCTAAATATGTCAATAAAGTGGAAGTTAGCCCTCATGGTGACCACAAGGCTACAGTCTAGTAGTTTGAGTTAATTTGATGATTTTAGTAGAATTTACAAAACTCATGATTTAGAATTTGATCTCCCAGTTTTGTGTAACCATCACAGAATGTTTCTGAGCGGCAGCAAACCAAATAAAAATTACGCTCATGAAATTAAATATCCGAAAGAGATTGAGAAAGCAACCTGTTTCAGATCAAAAAATCAAATCAGATTGTGTATTTCTAAAACAGAACTAAACTTGGAGAACTTGTTCATTGAAATCCTGTAAACCCACAGTACATTCTAATTGATTCTATAGTTTTTTTTTTTTTAATTTAATCTTTCCAACTGGTTTACTACATTACAAAAGATTCAGATGTCAGATCATCTCAGCTTAAGAGAGGGATTACACATCCTGCAACTCGTTCAGTTCAAAATATTTATAGTGTATATTGGTAAAAAGTAGTGAACCTACTTTATAGTAGGTTATATATTATACAAGCTGTCCCGGCGAACTTCGTATCGGCCTCTTCCCCCCCCCAAATGTCCCCCCTCTTCTCCCCACAAATGTCCCCCCTTCATGCCACCCCCTAAAAATGTCATCCCCCAAATGCCCCCCCTTCCTTCCCCCCACAAATACCCCTTCATGTCACCCCCCTCTTCTCCCCAAATGACCCCCATCATATCACCCCCCCCCACGAAAAAAATGTCACGAAGTAAAAATATCTATATCCACTCGCTTTATTGATGGAAATTAAAAGAAATCTGCAATATACTAATTTTTAAAGCGAGTGGATAAATATTAATCAATGCTGAAAGTTGTCAAAAAAATATCACCCGTCTCGGAATCGAACCCGAGAATTCTGCGTGGAAGGCAGAGTCGCTAACCAATAGACCACGGAGCTCGTCTCTGGGGAGACCTATATTGTAGCATCTTCAACTACACATCGATTTCATAGGAGCATTATTGTTTGGACTGGATCAAAATGGATGTCATGTTTGATAGGTTAGGTCATTAATTTACTAATTATTTATTAATTATAAAGAGATTTTCTTATATTTTAATACATATTATGTTAACCAGTGCTTTAAAAATTCAAACGAATCCAAAATCATCTAAATCGGTTCAGCCGTTCTCGAGTTATAAGCGAGCGTACAGACACCAACTCTCTTTTATTAATATAGATAATTATAAAAGTATATTTAAATAAACATATTCCAGGTTACCCATTTTAGAATACTGGCAATCTAAAATATGTATACGGTACGTAGTTTAATCTATGATTATCTAGATTATAATACTACATAATAGAAAAACTTTGATCAAACTTCAGATACCAGAATGCGTTAAGTCGATGGAATTTCATGATTTGAATATTTGTTATCAATCTCAACATAATGAACATCGAGAAGAACTAATGAGCTAAGAAGGAGTAATGTCTCTATTTCAACTATTTTCCATTGCAGATTCCTGGATTCCCGTGTCTTTGCAACATGTAGCGATGATAATACAGTTGCCTTATGGGATGCTCGTAACTTGAAATCAAGAATAAGGACTCTTCATGGTCATTCCAATTGGGTGAAAAATATTGAATTTTCACAAAACGATGGTCTTCTAGTCACATCTGGCTTTGATGGTAGCATATTCACATGGGATATCAATAGGTATGTACAGTATTTAAATGGGAATATTGCGAATGCTCTATTATTGTTTTTCATTTGTGTTTAAGTGTTGTGTTTCAAGTTGCATTGAACTCATAAGATTGAAGCTGAATTTTGAAATATGAACTCGAGTCAACATTTGATTTTTGAATTCTAATAATTTGAGGTAGGTGTTTGTTTTCAAGAAATAATAGCCCCACAATAATTGTGTGAGGTTTCTTCTTTCAAGAGATTTTTACAACTGGCTTCTAGGTAGCCAAAATTATTGCAGGTTTCAAGAAATCTTGAAGTTTTCTGTTTCCATTTGAAATTGATGGATTCGGGAATTTTTGAAACGTGATCTCCCTCAGAATTTCGGCAACTCCACTGGTATTATATTTGGTGCGGCCGTCTCGTCACATACGGTAATAGAGGTGGAGAAGCTAGTAGTTCACATAGAAGAGTACTTTCACACTGAAGTTTTGGTCTGCTGAATGTGGCTATTTATTTATTTAGCGTATGGCTTTTAATAGTGGGGAGGCCCCATTTATTAAATAGTGTCCATTTAAATGCTAAAATATTGAAATGTGCCTGAAGTTGTGTTTAGATTTATTGGGTGGAAAAGTAAAAGCTGAAACCTCGAGACTTCGAAAAGAATATTAATACAGTACGGGTTTGTGTGTAAATTCATGGTGTGCGCTGTAACCTGTACTTTCAGATTTGTGAAAATGAAGTTGTCAACTTTGTGATCATGGCGTTTTTAATAGAAGACTTTGTGATGAGACATTTGATGACCGCGAAAAGTGGCAGCTACATGTCAGAATGACAAAAAATTGAAAGTTGCTTCTATGAATATAAAAATATTCATTCTAGAAAAAAATTCTGAACATATTCATGAATAAAGTTATGTGATTGAAACTAGGTATGCAGTAACTTGACGTTGTCGATGACTGTAGGGTTCAATAACAAATAAATGCCCATTAATCTAAAAGGCGAAGGTTCATGAATTTTGTTGTTGGAAGTAGTACTGTATGAGTTGTGAGGGATGCAAATACATTTAATTAAATATTCGATGATTCAAAGAAAATTAATTGAGTTTAGATGTACATAGTGATCGTAAAGGAAACCGGTTGGCTTCGTGGTCGTGCCGGTGTCTAATCGCAAGGTTAGGTAAGAGACTCGCACCTGTTAATCCCATTTTATTGGTAACCAATTTCGGTTAATGCCTTCTTCCGCTGAATATAATTCATTCATGAGAATCAAAATCACTTCCCGGTGGTTGGGAACCCAACTAAAGATGTAGGTCCAATCATCTCTCATCATCCTCCTTCCCATTACCTACGCACTAGCTAAAAGCTTTTGTGGGCACCACCACAGCAAAAAAGTCTTTGCTTTAGCTAAGTTGCGGCAAATTGTGTTCTGATAAAGGTAGGTTTTCGTTGAGGTGACTGAACTGGCGTCGTCAGCTGTGGATAGTAGTCAAAATACTGTAGGAACTATTTAAAATCACAAATTGTACCTACTCGTATATTTTAATTCTAATATTGAAATTGAACTCATCCAACATTCTTTTGTTTTGTTTATCTCACCTAGTGTCAGATCCACAGTATAGTAGTGTAGGTACATTATTACCTTACACTGGAGTAATTAAGTGTTTTTACTTAAAGACTGGAGTCTTGTATATTTCACTGCGGTGACATTTTTTGATCATTCTGTATAACATCAGTTTTATTATCTACTAGAAGCCACCCGTGCTTCGCAACGGTGCTCCGAAAAACAAAGCTACATTATAATTTCTTCTCTACGGTGTGTATCAAAGATATTATTCATTTTTTTCTGGATTAGGCCTTTAAAATATTGTATAGCCTAATGCTATGCTAAAACTGAACATATAAGGTAGGCAAAAGTAGTGGTTTAAATTTATCGAGAAATTCATCACATCCAATAAAGTAGCCTAATGAATTGGACCAATTCAGAAATTAACAGGGAAAATATTAGGAAGGAAATGAAGAGAAGTATTTATTGTGGCATAAGCTCCAAGTTAATCTTAATAGGTAAACACAACTGTATACTTATTGTTAGTAGTATTCTCGCTACTTTACTGTAAGCTACACATTCATCATTTGTCAAGTAAGTTACCTGTAAGCTCAATATTCCCGTTAGCAGTCAGCATTTTATTTTAAGAAGGCCCGGTATTAATCTCATTACTTTTGCAAATGCCATCACATACAAAAAATCTTCTTGAACTGCGAAAATTATGAGACAACTGAGATCCCCGTGAATAATCCTCCTTCATTACAAATTTTTATTAATGTATCACAATTTGCAGTGCATCTATTCCATCAGATAATTCCATAACAATTTTGTAATTTTTATTGCTGTCAGAGAATGCTAAACTTGGCAAATTCCAATAATAGTTTGATTAGGTTCTATTTCCCAATGTGTAATTTCAACATTGTAATATCATAGCGATTTGTAAAAAGTATTAGAAAAATTTGTTTTACTTGCATGAAGTTGAAAATTATCTGCAAAATACGAACTATTATAAGTCGAAAAATTGAATAAATTAATATTGTTTTATATTGGAAAAATTGATATTGGTTTAATAATAAATAACTGAAAAATTAAAGAATTGATTTTATTTCGATGAAAAAGCAAAAATAATTGATTTTGATGAAAGTTTAATGTCAAAAAATTTGGAGGATCTGAGATTCGAACCCCGAGGAACTGGAGCCTTCGGTCTGGAGACACAGGAAACACGCCTAAACCAACTGCTCCACCGCAGCCGTTGCAATTTGATCGGTTTATTAGCGTACTCAAGTTTCTAACCTCGAACGCTAATCATTATAATGCAGCCATTAATAGTTTTTTAACCTTCCGGAATGAAGTGTTATTTGAGCTTCAATTCTGAAATATCTAAAGGGAAAATTGAAATTTGGGCTTCGAGGTGCATAACATTGATATTTTTGGAAGCTGTATGCAAAATTTCAAGGTCTAGATCATTCTCATTTTTTCGGAACACAATCCACAAAATTAGCTTGCAGCTTGCTAATAAACACACACACGAACGCAACCGTATCTTCTTTTATTTATAAGATGAAGTGTGAACCGTTCTACAAAAACTAAATTAAATTTTCTCAATCCACACAATATTTTTTGTTTTAAATTGAAGGCTAGTCTTCATACAAAATATGGAAATATCTCATGACATGATTGATGTCTCATTGTTCTCTAAATGTTCATTGAGTAAACGTCGTTCTTTATAATAATTACCGAATTAATCAGTTAATTCTTTTATATCTCCAATAATCAATTCTTTGGTAATTATCGTATTGTTTTTGTTTGATAATGTTGCTTTTATTTTAATTTTTCAGCTACTCTGAAAGTCAGTACTCGTACAACAGAGTTTTCCACACAAACGGACTGATGAGAACCAGATTGAATCATGACGCCTCAAAGATGATCATCTGCACAACTGGTGGCTACCTCATTATAATACATAATCTTGATCTCAAAACTCTCGAAAAAGATATGATCGGTTTCAAGGTAGGCTTTCAGCTTTTGCTGTTATTCCTTTTATCCATGTCTATTGATTTCATAGAAGGTAGATTTATTGGTTGTTCTTTAAACCTATAGCCTACATGATTGATTTTTCCGAATTGTGTATTCTTATAATTTGTCTGAAATATATATATTATAAGTTACAGACTAATAAAAACAAAAATACTCTGTATCATGTATGTTGAAATATAAAATAAACTTGAAAATTTATTACTTATATTATTCATGAAAGTAATATCGAATAGAAATGTTGACCTACTCTTTACTTCCATGAATTGATTTAGCTTGGTCTCCAATGTGCTCTGTTGAAAGAATTATAAACAAAGTTTTGAATTATTTTCCAGCCAAACATGTACAGACTGATGCAATTGAGTCAGACGACAATACCAGTGGTTGCTTGTTATACTAAACTTTTTTCAAAACATCGGAAAACTAATCGACTAGAATTTATCACAGATTTTCCAGAGGGTGATGAAGCAGAAGTTGTATCCTCTCTCCAGGTAATGACAATTTTCAATACCTAAATAATTTTCAATAATTAGAATATATATGATATTTTTTTTAACACGATAGTTTGGAATTTACAATGGCTCTCATTTTTCCTCGAATTTTATAGACTTCATTTTAGAGACTGAAATACTTATGTGCCAGATGAAAAATGGATAATTTTTCATTTGATTTTTGCAGCAAATGATAAAATTGTTGTTATAGTATGTTTAACGAAACCAGTCAGTGAATGTAAACACCGAGTGAGCGTGTGTGTGTGTCTTTTGTGAGTGAATTACATGACGGCATGTTCACATTTCAGCGTATGCAACTAATCGCGTATTCAGCTAATACGGATTGAGAGTTAAATTTAGTTATAACATGCCTTTGATTAGGTCGTTCTGCTGTTTTCAGATGCACGCACGCACAAGTTGTATACTTGATTTGGTTTACACGCTTTGTTTGTTTGATTTGAATATCGATTAGATATAGCCATCTTGTTGCCAAATTATGTTAGAGCTTTTTCCAATTCAATTTGTTCAACTTGAGGAAATGCATACTGTTCTAACATGTTTAAATTAACAGTTCCTGTTATTGTGCGCTCCACAAAAATATTGGTCCAATCACTCAGTCATTAACCCGCACCAAACTTTTACTTTCGGTCATCCATTAATCCGCTTCAAACGTTTACTTTCGGCGAATCTCGAACTTACTCGACACTGAACACGGTGCAGTCATACCTCAAAAAAATTTCAATATTCTCTGTGTAAAAAAAAAGACTTTATCTCTAATGGTTTTTATACAGTGAATTTTTAAAATTGATGCAACCTTTTTAATGACCCTGTATAATATTACATATTGCTGACAGTCAAATTCGATTACAAGCAGTTTTGTTTTCGAAGCAGGATTGTTGAGTTTGAATGAGTGCAAGTGCTAATAGAAGTGAATGGTGTTTGGTGGCCAGGTGCATCCACAGGGCTGGTGCGCGCTCAGTCGCAACATCAACAACGACGAGAGCACCGAGTGGACGTGCATACACGACATTCAGGAGAGGGAGGAAATTGACACCGATTCCGAAATCGATGAGATGTCCGATGACGACGCTAATGGGTAACTAACAATTTCAATTCACTTATTGAAGAAAGAAATATTTATTGCCAAATCAAAAGACAAATAATTTACAAACATTAAAACAAAATACAGTTTCATGAATTTACAGTAAATACAGTATCTTTTGCCAACACAATTCTGTATTAATGACTGTAGATGTTTGTAAATTTGTATTTTTTGTAGTACAGTAGGACCTCGTTAATATGGCCCTATATGGGGATTAGTAGGGCCGGATTAACGAAATTGCCGGATTAGTGGAAATGAATAAGAAAATGAAGTAGTTTTACAATAAACAACATTTTTTTGTTTACGAAACTATGATAACAATTTGAATTTCTGTACAGTATATGCCTTATGCAATTCTGTTTACTGTATTATTAAGAAAAAGAAACATTGGTATGAAACAGCAAGTTACAGTATAGACACTGTATATGCCGGATTACTGAATGAGCCGCTGTATTGAATGGCCGGATTATAGGGACTGCACTGTAGTATTTTTTGATGTATGGTAGGCCTAAGCCCACATAGGGCTGTTGAGCCATTGACAAACAAACAAACATGTATGATAAATCATGATTAAACAATCTTTGTAGGTTGCACCAACCGGGCTTAACTATTTTAATCAGCTTATCCCATTTGATTAGCATTGTACTTATCCTATACTCTATTCACGGAGTCGAGAGACGGCCAAAACAAGCTGTTTGCATTTGTGTGCGTATAAAAGCGATGACTCTCAGCTGTTTTCGATAAATTTTCTGTCCAATTCCAGTTAAAGGTAGCCGCACACATATCGTCATCGGACGGACGGCACGCATCGGATTGATCAGCTGATTAGATTTGATGCACTGTTTTCAATTGGAGTGCGCATACGTTTCTGCGATGCGTACGATGCCGATAGGTGTGCGCACTCCAATTGAAAACAATGCATCAAATTCAATCCTCCGATCCGTCCGTTGCGTGCCGTCCGTCCGATGACGATATGTGTGCGCGTACCTTTACAATACGTTCATTCCACTGAGCTAAATATCCATCTTGAGGTAGCACTGATTGAAAAAGCTGGGTTCCTATATTTTTTTTTTTTTTTTTTTTATAGCATACTTTTCTTGAGGAAAAAATTTCAATCCTCACTTCATTGCCAACTTAATTTTTTTGGTACTACATACTGTTGTAAAAAAAAATTTTATCCTCACTTTATTGCCAACCTAACGAAATTAGACGAACACTAATCCTGCTAGCAGCCCTAGCTAGTGCTACCTCCAGGTTATTTAGCTCAGTGGTTCATTCAAGGTCAGATTGGAATCACATACTGCAGATAATAATATTGTTTCAGTAGTTCTACTGTGAATCGGTCTAGCTGCTCTGAACTAGACTCACGCACACGCATATTTATTTACATCGTCTCTCTTTTCCATGAATAGAGTATAGATCAAAATTGATCTTGCTTGGTCCAACCCAACATAAAAGTATTTCATTTCATAATCCATCATCCATTGACAATAGAAAAGAGCCATGCGGATTCGTCAAAAATATTATTCAAGTCTTATAAAAAAAACTAAAACGTATTGACTAATACGGTGAACAACCGTAATCCGTATACACTACAATGATCGGCGGTCATAATGAGCAACAAATTCCGCAGTTGAGTACACAATCTAATAATTATTTTTTCAATTGTTCTCTAAACTGCCTTCCCATTAGCTGTTTTAACGAGCTGGTAATATATTGTACAACCGTATTCCTGAGCTTTTAACGCCTTTCGCATATAGATGCAAGTGGTGTCTGTATCTTGTCTCATAATTATGAAGTAAATCACCTGTGTTGAATCTATTTTCAGGATTTTTAGTTGTTTGAAAAGTGTTATCTTTGTTTTCAGTTGAAATACCGATTTTCGATCTTTATTTCAACATTAAATAATCAATACTAATTCAATACATTTTTTGACAGCACAAGAGCTGACGGATGTGCGTCAGCTGCCGCTGATGGGGGGGAGGGTGCTCGCAGCGGTGAGAACGTGGCGGAAGGAGGGGGAAGGCCGAACGCCGAACGGGAGCGGGAGATGGCGCATCGGCGGGTGCGATCCGTGTCCGGTTACTACTTCCGCGGATTCCCCACGTCCGAGGCGGGAGAGCCCACCATTGAAACCGATAACGGACGCGTTGCTATCAACACCGACATCTGGGAGGCTTTGATTGCCATCAGAGAAGTCAGGTAAAGTCAATATATAGGTGAGTTCATGATGGATTCTAATTGTATACTGTTCATAATTAATATTATGTATACAATACACCATTGTTAAATTCTTCTTTGTGCAGAATGTGTAAATAAAGAAATTTTAATTTGAACACAATTATTCATTTGCATTGACGAACGGATATTGTGTTGGACGTTTTATGATCTGGTTGCGATCAGAGAAGTCAGGTAAATCCAATACAAGTATTTATTAGCAGTTGCAGAAATGACGATACATATGAAAAATGCATTCAAGATTGCATATGAAGATGCTTATGAAAATTGAACGCGAGTCAGTAAGGCTGACACTCTACCTTTTACTCCACAGAAACAATTAGCTCTAACAGGAAAATGGTCTTTGACAGGAAAATGCTGTTCAAAAAGCTGGAGCATGTTGGGGTTCGTGGCATTTCATTGAATTGGCTCACAAGTTATTTGAGCAATCGCAAGCAGGTGGTCAGATTGCTGAATGTTGGAAGCTCCATGACATCTGTGGACTATGGGGTTGTGCAGGGAAGCACGCTGGGTCCCCTCCTGTTTCTGATATATATTAATAATATTTTAAAGGTTGAAGCTCAGGGCAGGATGTTTCTTTTTGCAGATGATACTGCTATTCTATTTGAAGGTAAAACATGGAATTCAGTTTACAGGATTGCTAGTGAGGGCTCAAGTACCTTGAAGGGTTGGTTTGATCAGAACTCATTAACATTGAATACAAGCAAAACAAAAATAATGCCTATTTTTCTTAGAAACGAAAACATTGATGTAAGGAATGGTTTGTCTGTAAGAGTTCACACATGTGTAGATAAATCAAGTACTACTTGTAATTGCCAGGAGCTAGAGCAGGTATCTGAATACAGGTATTTAGGTGTTCATTTTGATAATAACCTGAGATGGAATAGGCACATATCCCATCTTAAACAAAAACTTAGAAAATATATATTTGTTTTTAAAAAATTGCACTCTCTGCTGGATCCCCCTGTGATACGGCTAGCTTATTTTGCCTATGTGCCTGCACAGCTCTCTGCTTTTGACAGATTTAGCGCTGCATCCTTTAAGAGATTGCTACTCTCCTGGCTGTTTGAGCAAGGTAAAGATGCATCTGAGTCTCTGCTGAGGTCTGCTTACTGGTTTTAACAAAAATTACCTTTTCCTTCCTCTTATCAGGATTCCTTCTTTTTCTTTATTTATTTACTCATTTCCAAAGTTAAAATAATGAAATCCGTTTACTCTTTTCTTACATTGTTCATTCAGCGTTCAAGCCTGTTCTCCCACATGTTTGATCAACTTATGTTGGGCTTAATCGTCCCCATCTGGGGGACTACCTTACCTACAATACTTATGAATTGGATCAGGTTTTGTCTCTCCACTGGGGCGTGCTGGCCTCGTTTCTCCTATGATTGTCGATCCTCTACAATTTATTAAGCCTCTTTTTTATGCTATTTTTCTGTTCTCTTTTTTTGGCTGTACTAATTATTTTTTTCTGGTATTCTTTCCATTTTCCTCTGTTCAAGCTGTAATAAATAAAGACTCTTCTTCGTACACAGGCATTTCAGTCCATGTGAAGAATATTTTTTCTCAGTATTGCACAATTATACAACCTTTGTACTGTATCTTTGAAGAGGAATAAATAAATTGAAATTGAATTAATGCCAGTTTCTGGTTTACTCTCAGTCATTGAAAGAGTGTCTTTACGTAATGGCGAATGAATGTCGTTAATGAATGAAACGAATGTTTATTTTTTTTTTAAATAAAAAATCAGGAGGGAATAATTCAGAGAAGAAAATAGGTCTATCAAACTTCAAGTGATTTAGACTAACAAGTACATAGAGTAATAAAAGAAGCATAGACCAGATCTAATACACATTCAGCAATTTATTTGTCATGACAAAAAAAAATTCTCAATACTAAAGCACTTCATAAGATATATGTATATCATACATTAGTTAGAAAATATTAATATTTAAAATCGAAGATTAATATTCTAAATTAAAGATTAATATTTAAAATTGAAGGCATCGACAGCAAAACCATTAAGGTTCGTGTACCGGCAAGAGCATCAATCTCAGAATGCATTCAAATAGAAAAAAAATACCATCAAATTCCTGATAAATCAGTATTGAGAATCAAATTATTAAAATGATATGAAATAGGCCTATTATGGCAATATGAAATATGGCAATGAAAACAAAAAGACTAGAACTAAAATAATGTAATACGTCTACTGCTATATTTTTTCAATTTCAATTTATTTATTTCACACACAACATTGTCAGCATATTGAGGCGACAAAGTATATGCAGCATGCTAAGCAGTTTGTAACTGCTAGAATATTTTATGCATAATTTCAGCTATATTTGCAAGCATGTTAGGCGTGACGAACTGACCTGACTGACACCACCACACTCTTATAATATTTCAGATGATACATTGTACAAATAGTGAACCCTATTTTTGTAAGTATACAGATTGACTAATTTGGCAGGTCACAACGTGAAAGAGAACGGTTGGACGCGGTGTACCGTGCGAACGGCGGCGAAATACTGGTGAGCAATGCACTGGAGACGCGTATGCGCGTGGTGCGAATGTCGAGCGGCCTGCCGGACTTCAGCAACAGCCGCATTGGCATTGGCGGCGCCGGCAGCCGACGGGAGCGACTAATTAGGCAGCGGATGGCGGAAGCAGCGGCTGCCATGGCTGCGGCCAGCTCGGACAGCGACTCCGGTCTGCGAGACCCGGCCGAAGGCGGTGCTGCCGTCTCACAGCCCCGCGTAACTACCATCACCTACAACTTCATGAGGTAACTAGCGTAGCCCAATTCATTTTCATGCAAGTGATTAAACAACATAGAAAGAAATAAAAAAAAACATTCGTGAGAAATTGTGTTTTAATAAATAAATTGATGATGGAAGAAATTATTTGATGTTGCAGTCAACCAACCGCAGTGAATATCCTCTTGGTATTCAATTCTGTTGTTAATATTTGCTGTAGCAGAAGTCTTCAGATCTATTTATATAGCTTTCATTGGGTATTTGTTAGAATAAATTGAATTGAGAATTGTTATTGTTGCAGATACGGTCGTAGAAGACGCGGCCGGCAGGGCTCAGGCAGCGGGTCGAGCGGCGAGACGCAGTCGGGCGGCGATGAGCGAGGCGCGTCGGGGGCAGCGGCGACAGCCGACTCGGACGCGGGCTCGATGCGGCGCATGCGCAGTCACGCCGTGGTCATTCTGGGCGGCAGCGGCAGCGGGTCCGGCGCCGATCACAGCCGGCTGCAGCAGATGGTCATGTCGCCGTACAACTATCGCGACAAGCACAACACAAAGCACAAAATCCATGAGAACGTGCCGCGGCTGACGCACTACATCCAGGAGCCGAACCTGGGCAAGGGCTTCATCAAGGAGCTGTGCTTCTCGTCGGACGGCCGCCTCATCTGTTCGCCGTTCGGCTACGGCGTGCGTCTGCTCGCCTTCTCGCCGCAATGCGCCGAACTGTCGTCCTGTGTGCCGCCCGAAGACCGCGCCATCAAACTGCACGAGATCGGCACCAACATCTGTCACTCGGACATTGTTGTCAGCACCAAGTTCTCTCCCCGACACTGTCTGCTCGTGTCCGGATGCCTGTCCGGCCGCATCGTCTGGCATCAGCCTGTCATCCAGAAGTAAACTCCCACTCTATAGCTTCTCATCAATTCAGACTAGTTACGTATCCTGACAGAGGGTTTTTGTATTTTTTTCAATCTTGCTCATTTTTGTTGAGTTGGAAAACAAAAAAATGAATTGAACTCACTCACACAATCGAGCTAATTTTTGACTTGATAGCTGGTGGAACACAGTAATTCTTCATTGAAGTTGAATAGGAGTCGTAGATATCAAAAGCTCCGTGAAAACCCAAGGCTCGATTTCACCATTAACTAAGACCAGGTTTCTAGCGACTTGGTTAAACCAACAGAAAATTTACAATATCGTATTAATACACCCGTTTAAAATTAGCTGACTTCGAATACTATTTTTTGAATGACAAATTGGGCCTTAGTCTTAGTCATTTTTGGTTATGAATCTTAAAAATGGATTGAGCGCTATCAAAACCAGATTCTAAATCTGGATTTTATTGATTTAGAGAAGGTTAGGTGTACAAGAATTGACTGAAATAATATAATCTGATTACGTCAAGTCTAAATTGGAAGAAGGTCTCGTTGCAAATGAACTAGAAAATTCGAAAATTTACCCTTATGATGTTCAAAGTTAGCAGACCCGTTGAATATTATCAATTTAGTCACCATTTAACTGCCAACTAAGAGCCTAAATACGTTGTATTTTATGTCGGTTTCTTTATTCTGGAGGCGTTGTAGTAGATTGCAAGTTGAATTACATTTCCCTTAAAAACAACTTAACAACAAAATCTAAACTAATTATTCTTACTTGAAAAATTCAAGGACCATGACAACTCCAGTCTGATAACATTTATTTCAATCGATAAGCATATTCCTATTTTTCAGGGAAAAAATCAGTTTTTTTTATAGTTTGTTGAAACAGAATAAACTAATCTTACCTTAAAAATTGTAACACTCAGTGAATAATTTAACTCTCTTGTTAAAACATGGGGTTCATACTATGAGCACCAACTAGTACTTTGGAGTGAAACATTTTCCAAAAATGTTCATATCCGTACAAAAGATGGTAATATAGCAATTAGGATAATAGCATAAGATTTCAACAAATCTACTTATCTGTAAGAAATATATTCTTACTAATTCTTACTCAAAAAATTAAGTATGGCGTCATGAACCAAAAAGATTCATTGGATGGATTGGATGCTTATGAACTCAGTTACGGTTTGCGGCAATAAATAATTTAAATTTATAAATTTTGTTTACAATTTAAAACGTATTTTTCACTTGGATTTCGATGAATTTCTTAATTTAGTCAATGTAATTTTAAACCAGCAAAAAACTACTCGGGAATAGTTACTAAGTTTTCATAACTCACCATGTACTCCCACCATTTTTCCATTATATGACTAAACGGCATGAAGGAAATACCTTCCTATAGAAAACAAATAAGTATTTTGTTATTATTATAATCATAGGTCTTAGAATCTAAACTATTCTGACGAGTTTATTTTTTCATGAATGTGTTATTGAAAATTCCATATTGAAAAACTGTTTCTCTCATCATGCCTTTTAATAAAATACCCTCTACTTATAAAATTGCCGTCAATTTTTGTCATGACATGTAAAATATCTGTCACGCATACTCTTCAATTGATTCATTCTGTATTGAAAATATGCAATTAGCGTTAAATATACGTGATCACATCTTCTTCTGAACTTTCAATTGATTTATTAGTTCTATGGTTGTCAACCGTTTTTTCTTGGTAAAGGTCTATTCACACACATTCACTCACTCGTTTGGCGCATGACGCATGCGCAGAACGAAATGGCTGGCGCCGACCGGAACCGGCCGGATGTTTGTGAATAGACCTTTATTCGTACCGGTTGTGTTGAGGAACATCGTCATCAAGGAAGATGCCATGATATTCTGCACTTAGGTACAATTTCAGTTTATTTCATTTTTGAATACTGTATAATAAAATCACATTCAAGTCGCGAATTCTTCATGATTTTCGTTCAACTTGCAAATTCTTCAAGATAACCTGTTATTTCAAACTGGGTGAATTTATTGGTATCTCATTAATATTAATTATCATTGATCATAGTATAACAATTTTATTAGAACATGTACTGCCACACTCTCTTCGGTACAGGGAGTATCACATGTAAATACTCAGGGCTTTTAATGTTTTCGGTAATCCGTGTTTACGTATTATTCTAATTTTGTTATATACTTGAGATTAGTTTAATTTTGTTATTATTTCGAACATTTTCTGAGAAGTAAAGCGCACTATTTCTTGGTTTTTCTTTCGTGTTGAACTGTACATGGCTTGACTTGATCCAAAAATTTATCTTTCCTGATTTATTTTAGTCTTGCCATGATAACAACACTGCATATCACTATGAACCTATTTGTTATCTTTTATGTTCGTGAGTGGTGTACTTAAATCTATTATTTCGTTTGTAAATAGTCGAAGAATTTTTGTTTGTTTTATTTCTTATATATGATGATTTATCGTTCATCATTTACAAACACTCATGAGTCATGTATCTTAAAATTAAAGTTATCATGGAGTTGTGAATTTCTCAATAAAAATATTTCAATACCCTACTTGTTTCAATAATATAGTATTCAAATATTATTATCATATCGATTTCGTCTGTGATTGTTTTAGTTTATTGTTTCCGATGATGTATTCCTTTTATTCTCAAATAATAATTATCAGTAATCCTTAATTTATTGTTTGAAATTATTTTAGCTTAGATCATTTCTTATAGGCCTAATCTTTGCATAGGCATATAAAAATAAAATATTCCTATGAATTTATTTTAATTTTAGAAAATGTTGATGGTGTTAGCTTCAATCTGAGTTCTATTTTTTCTTGTCATAACTAAAATGTATGATACATTTTGTATAATAAATTGTTAGTTAGATTTCTATTGTAATTTATTTCAAAGCACCATGTCCGTATGTGTTTAATAGTGGGCGAAGCAGTGTTATCTTGACTAAACTTTCAACTTTCACCTATGAGCAATTCTCATATCAAATCGTTCTAGTTACCTCATGGCAACATAGGTACAGTGACATCAATTTAATTTGACGCTTGGCATTAGATAGATAGATAGATATCATTTCTTGACGTTGCTAATGATCGTAGAGTACGATGGCAAAGAAATAATATCTATCTATCTAATGGCAAGAGTAAATTTAAATTAATATCACTGTAGCGTATTCATTTTTGTATTGTTTTCTTTTTTCATTAGAAGTTGTTTCGAACGAAAACTGTTCGAGTGGACGTTGAAGCTAACAGTTGGCTTTTTGTTCAAATGCAGGTGCTTTGCCAAGTCATCATATCTATTAGAAAGGACCACGAATAACTTTAATTGAATACTTCAATTGGTTGGTTTGTGAACGCTGGCAGATTATTTCATCTAAATTTGGTCTGGCCTTCAACTTCACACTCAACAAAAAAATTGAGGTAATTAGCGGCTTCCCCATATTTCTCATCTTATTGTTTTACTTCCTCTATTTTCTTTCTTGATTCTTACTTTCAATGTAAATCTTTTATTCTAAGACTTTATTATAATGTCTTGTAAAATTGGACATCTCCATCACTTTTCAAACTATATTAGTTTAATTTTCAAACTTTTTAAACACTAAGTGACTTGGAAAAGTGCGGGACCGAAAAGTATCTTTCAGATTTTTACAAAATATAGGATATTACACTCACAGGAAGTTTCACTTGTGAAAGTTGTCTGTCATCACTTGATTTCTTCTTGCATTTTGTGGAGCACTACAGAACTCAACCATACGAATCTATAAAATTGTATTGCAATATTCATGTTCAAAAGAACCTGGCTCGCTCGTTAAAACGCCTAATAAGAAAAATTGAATGCATTGAACAATAATTGACCTGAAATTTGCTACAAGTGAGGTGTTTATTATATTCGAAAGTAGTGCTTTAGTATTTTCGTGTCACATTCATGTATTGAGTTTGAACTTAATAGGCTACATCTTATTCTTGTGAGCTGACGATAAGGATATAATTGATTTAAAACAAAACTTCACTTGGATAAGTGAGTTTCAAATACAATGCATTTTTTAGGTACCTACCTATTGAATCTTGAGCAATTTTCATTGCTTGTTTTTTATCATTCATCCATTTGTTCAGCTCATTTGCTTCATTTCTCTAATGAAATGAAGCAATTCATGAGTTTTTATAAGTAAGGGAACCTTGCTCGATTTACTTTTCCTCTTGATCAGCAATGCCATGCGAATTGTTTATTATAATTATTATTGTTTTTATAAGAATTGTGGAGCCTGTTGGAGTGGTTGCAGAACCATTATAGTGATTATAAGGCAGATGATCAAGTTTGAGCTACAATAAATAAAATTGGCCATTATCCAATCCAATTCAAATTGTCATTGAGTTGAATCAGAATATATTCTGACTTTTATTAGACCATCTTTCTTCTAACAAAACCTCACCATTTTCCAATATGGGCTGGAATGGATATTATTTTTGAATTGGAAATCAGGTTAGCTTGAAATTAAATAACACATCTAACTAAAGAAGTTGTTACGTCTTTATTGCTTGGTCACAGTGAAAAATATCAAGAAATAAAAATGATCAAAAACTTGTTCTTTTTCAAAGTTTATCAAAGATGGAAATGTTGCTGGTGTCTAAAGTTGCAATCGGCTAGTTAAAATTTAACTAATAATAATGACAATAATAAATAAGATGGTAGTCAGTAAAGGAATATGTATTTTCAACTGTGATGTAGATCTTGTGTTTGCTCGTCTGAATGGTGTTACGAGAGTGGATGGCGTGCGTTGGATACACCATCACTGCTCATTTAATGAACGACGGCTGCGGTGATTAGTCTATTCATCGTCATCACCTCCACCAATGAGCATCGAGATGAGTGATTCGGTGTCAATCATGCCCTTCTTGTCGATCACCATGTTGTCGAAGGCTTCGTCGACCTCTTTCTTGGTGAACTTGTCTCCCCAGGTCATCAAGGCGTGCCTCAAGCTGAAAATTAAATCAGCATTCAGTTCCCACTTTAACATTACATTGATTTACATTTAAATTTATTCTTCATATACATATCAGTCTGAAGTCGCGAAACCCCCTTCAATAGTTTTCTGAGATCTTATAATATTTTAATTCAAGCTCAATTTGAATTTTATTTGTGATCTTATAATAATTTAACGCAGTAGTGAGAATATAGTAATTTAGGCCATCTCAAGTTGGACCAAGTGCTCATTTTTCATTTTTCTCTTTCCAACGCGGTGTATAACAACCATCCCTGATGTCGGCAAGTGAAACTTTTTTTATATAGATAAGTCAGTCAGAGTTGTGAATTGAGAGATATAATAGCCTACGTTGTATCAGATTCAAGCTCAACTTGAACCTTGTTTGTAACAAACGTTACTGGATATGTCTCTACATGGTTTGTAACAGAGGGCTGCTTTTAGAAGAACATATTATACCACACTTGTAAAAAAATCTTGAAGAATGAAGTTATTTCTATTTTTGAATTCAGTGAATTTTTAATGAATATTGAGTTATGAGACTAACAGACTGAATTCAATTATTTCGTTGTGTTCAACGTTATTTTCGTTTGTCACTAGTGGGTGGTGTAACAAAAGTGGTTCAGCTCTTATTAAAAATTATTTGACAAACAAACATTGAACTATCCCCATTAAAAAAAAAAATTATATAGATAAGTCAGTCTAAGAGTATAAGAGTCCAGTTTCATTCAGAGGTCCTGTATACTACAGGAAAAAGTCGGATACACACTTATTAACAGCTCGGCGTAAGTTACTATGTAAAAAGGTTATAATTATAATGTGTATCCGCGTCTCTCCTGAATTACAGGACTTTTTACAGGAAATTTCTATGATATTGAAATACAGGTATGTCAAGGTACTCATCAGGTTATGGTTCCATAAACTCTTCATAGAGAATCAGAGTCTCATGTGAGTCATCATTTTCATACCTTGTATATATTATATTGTATTGATTTTGTAATATCTTGTTTTCATTAGTTGCTTGCTCGAAATATATACCCATCAACCAAACATTGCATTTTGATACCTTGCAATTTTATAATATACCAGTTATAATATTTCAATTGGAATTGGAAAATTTTATAAAAAGTGGCAAATTTTCAATTGAAAGATGTTGCTTGCAATAACTAGATTTCAATCTAATAAATTAAAGAAGGTGTGGGTGGGGGAAGGGGGTGTGTGTGATAGCAGAGAACAAGCTAATTTTTGGATTGAGTCCGAAAAAACGGGACCGATCCAAAGCTTGAAATTTTGCATAGTTTCTATAAATATTAATCTTTTGCACCTCGAAGTCCAAATTTCAATTTTCCCTCTAAAATTTTCATAATTGAAGCTCAAATAAAATATCATTCACTTCACTTGAAATTCAGCTCTAAGCATTGATAAGGTGATGTTGCTGAGATCAAAATCATATGATTTTTTCAAACTTATTAGAGGCTTTGTGATATTAATATGATACAGAGCGTGCCATCCAAATTGGCGTCTAGGGGAGGCTGTGTGAGAGAGATAGCTAATCTCTCCCACCACGCTTCCCCTCCAGCCGCTAAGGCTAGTACAGTCAGTGAAGCAAATAACATCATAGTACTGCTAGGTAACCGAAGCGAATATGAATTATTTTATAAAGTTGAGTTTGCCAGCTTTGCTTTAACTTTTGAAATTTACTGTACCGCGAGTCAGCAGGCACTGTAGTGGGAGAAAGCGATCAACGCGCATGCTCCAGTGAGACGCCAATTTGGATGGCACGCTCTGTACCATGTGTAGAAAGTATGATCCAGGTTTATAAAAACATAGAGACGCCAATCCATCAATGATATATCCAAAATTTTCTATCAGTAAACTCATTATAATTTAACTTGGATGAAAATTTCCATCTACCGAATAGTCCTAAAAATGTACATTTTTTGGGTTCTATGTCAAAGTAAACATGCTACAAAGTTTACAAATTAATATAGTGGGTTTTGAGTTTTATATATCTTATATAATTCTCTCTAACAACGTGCAGGCAGTGATTAGATATTTCACAAAATTAATATTCTAAACATCAACGGGATTTCTGAGACCCCGTAACGAAGCACGGGTGGCTGCTAGTGTAGAATAATTTTACTCACTTGTTTCCATCAATGACGCCGTCCTTGTCGAAGGTCTTGAAGGCGGCGATGATGACTTCGTCTTCATCAGAACCTGTCAATCAATCATCAATCGTTCAATTCAATCATCTGTGGAGATTATACTCTTCTAAATGGTAATTTGCATTAGAATATATTTTTAAGTTGATAATTCATTTGTTGATACAGACAAAAATCAAAACAATAATACGCTATTTAGGACAGAAACAAATTATAATCATCTGTAGATAGAAGGGAGCATCTAAATTTTTCTGCTGTAGTGATGCCCACATATAAGCTCTTATAATATTATAGCTTGTGCGTGGGTAATGGGAAGGATGATGATGGGAGATGAGTGGACCAACAGCTTTAGGTGGGTTCCAAACCACCGGGAAGCGATTTTGATTCTCATGAATGAATGACATTCAGCGGAAAATGGCCTTAATTGAAAGTGGTCTCCCATGCAATGGAAGTAACAGGTGCGCGAGTCTTATTTAATCTTGCTTTTTGACACCGGCATGACTACGAAGCCAACCGCTTCCCGTTATTAAGATGAAGTTATTCTTGTAAAAATGAAATTAAATCATGAGTGTGAATAACTGAAAAACCAAAAAATATATTTTCAATAATAATTGAACTGACCTACAGTGACTCTAAAATACAGTCACTGTAAACTGACCTCCAGACTGCTGCATTCTGGCGGCGAAGAGGGTCAACAGTTGGGTGAAGTTGATTGGTCCAGGGGCTTCAGCGAGCATGTCGTCCAATTCCTTGTCATTGGCGATTTTGCCGATCTTGTCGAAGGTCTGGCGCAGGTCGTTCTTGCCAAGGATGCCGTCCTTGTCAAAGTCCATTACAGAGAAGCCCTAATAACACAACACAAAAATTATGCACTTAACTTTTACGGATGTCAATAATTGATGCTGGCCAATGTTGAGAAAATTAATTAAAGAAATTATATAAGAAGTAATTACAATTAGAATAATTTTTTGTTTATTGAATGAAAAGACTGAAATTTGTCATATACCTCAAATTTATTAAAATAACGACTTTCGGTTGTTACACCATTATCAATCTCTGGTAAGAGTGTAAGAAACCGGTATCTTTGTTATATTTTAACAAATGTGTGGTTATTACAACTTCCAGTCTTTTTATTCAATATATGGATAAATATCACCTTCACTACTAAACAAAAAACATTGGTCTTGTAACTTGTAACTGGTTTTCAATATAGCGTAGTAACAGGAATACACAAAATTCTCAATACAAAACTTGAAAATAGCATTTTAAATTGCTTCGAAAATCTTTATCGATGCAATTATTTAAGATTTCGCTCCAATAATAACAATATAAGAAGTAATCATTTTTACTAAAGTTATACGCCTAATGTCAAATAGATCTTCTTGTTACTGGTTCTTAATATTCTTAAAATATGAAGAAAATTCCAATATGATAATAATGATATTTTTATTCGATTTATAATTTCGATTTAAATTTAATAATTGGGTTGTAATCCAATTCAATATTAAGCCTTTTTTGATTATTTCTTCTCTTTCCATCTTTTTTTGCTGTATCTAGTTCATTCTTTTATAGTTTGCATTACTTTAACTTCCTTTGTATTATTGTTATAATAAAATGATTCAGAGTCTTCATCGCACTCAGGCATTATAGCTCATATGTGAAGAATATTCTCTCGCTATATTATAATAATATAATATTACTAATATTATTATATTATCATTATATATTATATTATAATAACTGCCAAATCGGTGTAATGTATCATTGAAGAGGAAATAAAACCTAATTAATTGAATTGGATGGCTTACTTCTTTGAACTCGGCGATCTGGCCCTGTGTGAACATGGAGAAGACATTGCTGCCGGATCGCTTGACAGCCTTCTTGGAGCCCTTTGAGCTCGGCCTCTTGACGGGGGCGGGAGCTTCCTCAACGGGGGCTGGGGCGGGTTCGGGGGCGGCGGGCGCCGCTTCGGCCGGTGCCTCTTCCTTTACCTTCTTCTTCTTCTTCTCCTTATCCGCCTGCAAAGCAGATAGTAAGCTGATTGAGAAAATATGTATAGGCCTACGTATGGCTAGTGTAGCCTATACTGGGACCAAACATTATATGCATGTACTCATCGCTTTTATTTGTGATGTGAAAGTTCCAAAAAATAAAGAGTATCCATGCGAAGGTATGATTGTGATTAAAACCTCATTTTTTTGCATTTTTCCTGAGGATGATACTCAAAACAATTCGGTAAATTGTTCACTTTAAATTTGATAGGTAAGAACCAATATGTTTTTTGTGTGTTGATGTCCACGTAATAGGCTATAAGCTCTATAGGCTTGTGTGTTGGTAATGGGAAGAATGAGATGAGAGATCAATGGTCCTTCAACTTTATGGATAAATATTGATGATTCATCAAGTTCAATTTATGGGCCTAAAATGACGTTTCTCAGAAACTTGAAAAAATTAAACATAATTCTCAGAAACAGGCCTACATAGTTCTTGAAAATCAAAACATTAATTGAATACTTGATGAAAATATTTTCCAAAGTAAACTTCACCAACTATACCTGGGTATATTAGTAATATTATATACAATATTCAAAGTAATATTTTTATAGTGATCTGATACGGTACTATAATATTTACCGCAAATTTTCGATTTTCAAAGAACTCCAAGCGTAAATTTAGCTAACATTTTTAAATAGGCTAAATAAATTATTGTTTTGGGCTGGTTGGAGAAAAGTTATTGGTTTCTAGAGAATTTTTGAAGTTCTTATACAATTCAAATATGAGTGAATACGAATTTCACTTTTATTTTCTTCGTTGGGCATTGAAGCGTGAACGATTCTTTGAGTGAGGGCAATTGTGAGAGGGAGGCTAAATTTAAAACGGCTGGATGTGAAAGAGCGCTGCCCAAAACTGGCTCTGCGATATGTTTCAAACTGGCAGACTTCCAGGCCTGAAATAACATTTCTCACAGCTTCAAAAACTTCGGAAACAAATCTAGTTTACTGTGTTGCCCTCAATAAATTGCGTTTTATTGCGCTCAAAACATGTCATTATGTGATGCTTGGTAATATTATTTTTTGCCAAAGCTAATCCGAATTACCCTGTTGCAATAAATTTATACGTGAAAATTCAAATGTGACTCAAATAATGTCTGTGATGAGCATTTCTCTGAAACAGAACCGGATAACGTTTAATATATACAACAAGCAGATTAATTCATCAGTATAAGAATACTTAACATAAAAAATGCTCATGAAATACAGGATTTACTGTCAACAACTTGATCAATATTGTACAGTACAGTACTAATTTTATCTTTACCAACTATTTGAATCCGAACAGTGGACAAAAGTAAAGCTCTAGCTCTAGAATATGTTGAAAAATTCCGAAATAATTTCAGATCATTATTTGAGAAAATCATTAATAAACAGTTAATCAATCTAGTTACGCAATTATTTTTCCACAATTTTAGTACAGTCTAATTTTCTGTTGTTTAATAACTTTTTACAATTTTTGGTCTATTTAATTTTAATAACTTTTTAATTTCATTTTTCCTCCACGGTTTTCCCATATCAGATACAGTACCTTATTTATGAACAGTATTATAATTAACTTTCCTCATTAGCATTGCTTTTCAAGACTTATGGTCACTTCTTTGAAAAAACTCTATTTAATTTTAATAATTTTTTTATTTCATTCTTCCTCCACGGTTTCACCAAATCAGATACAGTACCTTATTTATAAACAGTTTTATAATTAACTTCCCTCATTAGCATTGTTTTTCAAGACTTATGGTCACTTTTTGAAAAAAAAAACACGATATAATTAAAAATTCACGTTTTGTACTATTTACGGTTGAACATATACAGGTACAGCATCAAACCAAAATTTTATGAGGTCTGAAACTACTACCGTTTCATCAATCAATAATACATGATACTAATAAATCAGTTGAATCTACTTATGTATACAGTTTTTATTTTGTTCAGTTGCGTTTGTAAAGTATGCAAATTTCATGAGAACCCCCTACTTAATTAACTAACGGATAATATGTTGACTTAATATCCATTAAGTTGAATCTCCCCAAAGTTTTAGGTTTTATGTTACAGATTGATGTGCACCATCGTCCCACTGATAATAATAGTTTAACTTGTTAATAAAAGTAATGAAGTCTCAAAGACTCTTCCGTTTGTTTACTGAGTTCGTAGAACTTTAATTTTAATGGTTTTGAACATTTCAAATTCAGTGAAGGTATAATTCAGTTCAAAAGCACCTCATTTTATGTGATTGTTCCATAGTGCAACGCCATCTAGTAGTGGAGCTAAAGAACTATAAAGACCGGTTAGAAGAAGTACAGAATTTACACTTTCTTCAGATATTATGTTGTTGAACTTCTCTGTAATGAGGTGAATTGGTAAAAGAGTATTGTCAATTCCACATAAATTTAGTTTATTTTAAATCATACTCGAGTTTCAATGCCCAGCATGGCATCATCTTCAGTGTTTCCAACACCCACTTCCAACTGCCACTGAAGATGATGCCATGCTGGGCATTGAAACTTGAGTATGGTAAACTAAATTTATGTGGAATTGACTATATTATTTTATTCTTTTACTAATTCATCTCAAGTGCATAATTTTTGTACCAGTACCGATGAGATCCGAAATGTGTCATAATATAACGCAAAAATAATTACAAATCATTTCTACAATTATAGAATCTATGATTATTATTTTTTCCTGTTTTTCAAATTAACTCATTTTTTCATATATTTGGTTTCTGAATAAATTTTAATTATATTTTTAAGACAATTGCAAAAAAATACTGCTTCTTCAACAATATTAAATCGATATAGTTTCTAATCTTCTATAGACTATTTGTAAACAACATTTGAATAGGAATTCTATCAGGAAAAATTGTATCCCTTATTTTGTGTAAAATGTTAGGTAAATCCGAGAAGTTTAACCAGAAAAGTGTGAAAGAGAAGTTGAGCTGTATTTACCTTCAGATAATTACATTGATAATTAATTAATCCATGATGATTTTCTTATTGACGTTTGTGTAATCATTATTTACTTTTTTGAACTATATTCTATTATTTTTTAACATGGTTTCATATTTTTATCATTAATTTTTTTTCATTCTAATTATTTTTCAATTCTAGAGTTGTGATGAGATGCATGAAGTTGAGAGGTTTTCAATTTTTATTTTAAAATATTCATTCAAAAAAAGTAATGTCAGACACCAAAAGTTCATTTTTTTCTCTGCTATGGTTGGTTTTTATGTATATTATTGGAGGAACCGGGTTTCTTTAATGAAATTGAAATATGCCATTTTATCTACACTGGAAATTTCTACCGAGAAATTGAGCTTGAAAAACAATGAAAACGTACATTTATGTACAAAATGTACATTTACTAATATACATTAGTAATATCATTCCATTAAAATTAACGCTTCTTGTCTTTTCATTTCTTTCAGTTCAACTTATTGAGTAATTTTCAATCCAGCACATATATTCATAAAATGTACAAAATATGGATACAACTGACAGCAAATTCTGCATTACAGCATGAATGTTTCCAATATTTTTTCTAAATAATAATATTTTTGTAAAGCATTCATAATAAGATCCGTTTGAAAATTTATTGAAAAGTCATTCAAACTCACAGCTTCCTTTCAATGAACCATTCTTGATACATATCCCTGTCATTCTGTACTGTTTCTTGTAGTACTGTACCACAAGATTTGTTTAAACCATCACAGAACGGGTTTTGTAGTTCATTCATGGATGGGAATCATTGTTCTTTTGTCAATATATAAATATTTGAGTAATAATGTGTGTTTGGGATGAAATATACTCTAAAAATGTTCCAAGTTGAAATGAGAATTGACTCACCATGTCTTCTGAGGTTGTTCTACGCTGAGGAGTCAAGCAGGACTGATCGTAGTCAGTCCAATACTAAGACTCCCTGAGCGCGCCGTTGTTCTATTTTATCATCTTGCAACGTTGGCTCAGAATAGATTCTAGAACAAAACCCTCTCCCCTCTTCTCCCTTCCATCAATGTGGTTAGTTACCCCTCACAGCCCAAGTCCTGATTTGGCTCATACAGCCAATCCGTCAGGCATGCCAGTCCTCTAGATCCTCTTGACCCAAAGCACACTACGGTAATACATAAATACCAGAGAGGATCCTACTGAATTCTTTAATTACCTAATTCTGTTGTTTGAATTTCTCATTCAATCTTTACTGTACCCATTTTTCATTCAATTTGCAGGACTACTGATTTGTTTCACTTGGTTTGTACTGAATTTTTGTCCTGAAGACGTGGAGGTAAATTTTCATGTAATTAGAAGTACGGTACTTTCAAATCACAGTTTATTCCAACTCTCCATTGAAAATCTTCTATTGTAAAGAGAAACAGAATAATATATCAATTTGAGCTTAGTTGCATCATTAAATTCTCATTCAAAATAATGTTCTTGTTGCATCTCCTATGAAATTTGGACTCATTTTGAATAATATGCAGAAATATGTTTGAAAAATGTACAGTATCTGATTAAACGAGTACCGTAATATACCGTAATGACTACTTCCGATGTTTTGATGCAAGATGCCAGCAAATCTGAAGGAAGGTGGCATTAATTAATCAGATACCTAACAGGACATTTAAAAAAGAGACCGCACAGTGCGCAGTCTCTTGATTTAATCCTTATTTTCTATTTTTTTTTTTTTTTATTTTGTTGATGAATTATTAAAATATCATATTCAATAAATTTCATTGTAGGAATCATATACTAATAAATACTGTATGTGGATATTTTTGACAGTTTTCTGTAAATAAAAAAAGTATCAAATAGGAAAAATTAGAATAAACTTGGACAGTTGAGAAGGAAGAAAACTGCATTCAATTGTTTAATTAAGCATAAAAATATGTAACAAAAAATGTAAAAAAGGTTGGACAGAAAAAATGTGATTGAATTCAAAATAAATTGAATTGAATATTTATGAGATGTATATTGTTGAATAGAGCAACTGGTAATCAATGCAATCTTCAGTTCAACTTATTCAGCTCTATATAATAAGTAGAGAGAATTCAAGATTAGTTTTGAAATCTAGAGATTATTGTCATAAATATTGATCTCTCTCGTTGTACTAAAGTCACACATATTCTTCTTATTGTGTATAAGCTCTCCCCCGAAGTTTGGATTTTTTTCTAAGAAGGTTATTGGGTCAATGATTCAACATCGTACTGATGAATGATTCAACATGATGATGATAATGATTCAACATCTTCAAGAACATATGGACTCATGTGCGAATTATTGTTCTCCACGATGAAACTTTATTCAAGCAACTTTTATGGTGGAACCGAGGAGTCAATACTGAAAATGGAACTAGCCACTGTACTGTACCCGTTATCCAATTCCATTGGAGATACGGGTGGAGAGGAGATCTGAAAACACTGTCAGAGTGCTAATCTAAATTTAGTACTTCTCCATCTAGGCGCTATACAAAAAGGTTGCCGTATCTTATTGTTGACTCGAAAGAATCTCACCAAATTTCTTAAAACATTATTCTGAAAACATGTAGGTAAAGGCTACAACACCTACATTCAGAGTTTTGTTGAACATTATATCTTATTATCTATACCTTTCTAGTTTCTATATGTTTCTACAAGTAGCCTACACGATGTTGGCACGCATGTATGTATTTGAGTTTTGAGGAGATTTCTGGCTCCAACTACTGCTTTTAATATACTGTAATTGCGGATTTTAACTTTCTTATTGACCTATTTCATTTTTATTTTTGTATAATGATATTATTGTCGATAATTCCACTTTAGTTCTGTGGGAAATTCCCAATTCTTTATAATCTATATAAATCTTACATCTCGACATTGAACATTACACCTTTAATAAATTAATTTCACGGTAACTCTATTATTGTAATAAATGGATTCACGAATATCATGAACTATGTTATTGTTCGTCATCAGTTTAGATAGGGAAATAATCATAATATATCAGAATTCTATATTCTCTTCTATTCAATAAATCTATTCCTATTGTAAAAATAATAAATCGTTAATATTTTAAGATTATTATCCTGTTATGAATATTGGAACAATGAGTAGCTAGGCCTACTTTTTGAATTCGAAATCTTTAAAAGTAAGGTATTAATTGAATTGAACTCTAGATGATTGAATGATTGAACCATTGATTAATATAATAATCAACTACTGTGATTCTTTTCAATTTGATTCTTTGATAAACCATATTATTATCGTGTTGTTTATCCATTAATTTTTCAAACCATATTATCCTTTTATCGTTCAATGTATAAATGAATGAAGCAGTTATGAATAAGAACTGTGTTATAACTTGGGATATCGCATATACGGTATCGATAATTATTTAGTCTGTAGCCATCAACCGCTTTCAAGAAATTCATCACTGGTATTCATCCCTGTGATTAGCCTACTTTGAGCATTCGCTAGTACATAGCTAGATCTATTTGTCAACTGCCAAATATTTGCTCCCCGCATCATTCTCTCTCTTCCTATCAAATTGACTCAACCTCAATCTTGTCTCTTCCAACTTATTTCAACTCTCTTATTTCTATCAATTTACTGTCCTCATTCAAGCATTTACTTTCAATTTCATCATTTGCTTTGATGATTGAAAAGTTTTTAATCTTCTTCAGTCTGACATACCGTGTAACCACCACGATAAACATGAACGAATTTTTCATGCTTCTACCATTCTACCACTCTTCAAGTTATTCTTAATAATAGAAATCCTTTTGGCCTTGTAACTCTAATCGATTCTATTCCAATTCCGCCCGGCCTCATACGCGGTACTTACCAACAATTGAGTCATAGACGTATGTGTTCATCTTAGGCAAAAAATCATTAGATGGTCAATACATTTTCTAATCTGGCCGTCACGTGTTCTATTACATAATAACTTTACTATAATACTTTACTTTTTTATTTTCGTGCGTTTTTTTCTAGTGTTGAGAATTTACTGAATTTGATTGTATTCATTTTAAGCTGTTGAGTTTAGACCTGTCTACAAGTTGATCTAATTCAAATGGAATTGGAAACTTATTTTTTGTATTTAGAAATCGAAAGTATAAGCATACAAAATTTTGCCTAGCATTGACCTAGTTTTTTCATACAGCCCAGACAACGATGCCAGCAGAAAATAGCCGCAGGTGCTGACTATTCTATTTTTGATGAGCTTTATTCCACCACTAGTATATGATAATTATTATCTTTGAATTTTGGAGCAGTCTTAGATTCAAAATTCAACTTTACCAAGAGTAAAAAGGAGAACCAAATTTGATACTAAACTCACATTTTCTAATACGTCTTGTATTGTATTCATTCAAATAATTATTATTTATTATGGGCTATTTCAACAGTAATTTTATGGAATATTTGAATTTTTTCAAATGATATGACTCCAAAAAATATTGAAAGGAATTTTTATGAGTCGAAACCAAATTTCAAGTTTAAGTCTAAGTTAGAATAGGTAGTCGATTCTGAAAGAATCTATATTATGGAATTTCATTATGAAAAAAAATATGGAAGACTATATAATATGTTTGACTAAACTTGAGGTCTACGTTTTGACAAGGATTTTCCTTTTTACTGTATGTCTGTAATGCTTTCAAGGCCAACAGGATACATTAGCGATTTTAATGAGATTTTAGAGATAATGTTAAATAGCAATATGGGACGACAAGAGGTCCCTTTTCAGAAAATGCACATATGCCATACATGTTCTAATAAAACCAACATTTGTATTAATCTATCAAGATTTAAGAAAAGTTAAACGACTCATTAATTCGAAACAGGAAACTATAAGTTGTCATTCTCCAATAGCATTACCTTTTATTTCTTTTGTTATTCATCGCCTCAACAGTCTACGTGGGCTTAGCCACCATGTCACATGTTTCATATCCAGCTTGCACTATTAGCAGAGGTGAATCAACAATTAACCAGTCGATGTAATTGAAGTAGCCCCTTAACGATTATGAGCTCCCAATGGAGTAGTAATACTATATAATTCTATTACATCAAATTGTTGTCCTTATATTTGCTTTTAATAACCAATAAATAAAAATAATATTAATATTAATGTTTGGAAGATGAATATTCAAATGGAAATGTTTTGAAATATTCCCGCCTTCTAAGGCTAGCCACCAGAGAAGAGAACTACCAAAATTAAAATTTCTAAAATTATGAATTAATCAATTAAATCTTAAATACAAATATAGGAATAAAGCTTGATAACTACTTTTCTATGAAAATTATCCTATTTGGACAGAGATATTCCCAACATAAATTTTACTCGCGTTACAATGCGAACGTTGGCAATGATTAATATTGCAAATACACATAACCTCAACCCACAACGTAACGTAACCTCAACTTTTCTTCTGGTATGATTGGTATGAAGTTTGTAAGGAACAATGTCATAATAGAATGATTAGTATTTACCAAACTATAAAATATAATACTCTTTTATCAGTTAACATTCATATGTGTTTGTGAGAACTGTGACGCAAGAATTAAGTTCAATACCTACCATGGTAAACCTAAGTTCAGTGCTCAAGTGTCAAACATCTTTAAGAATTCGATCTTCCTTCAAACTGCCTGATAAATCTATTCTGAATTGGTTTCCGGGGCACATGTTCACAGGTTTCAGAGATATGCAGAAAAAACTAAGAAATATAGATTGTATAATTGAAGTTCACGATGCTAGAATTCCGTTATCAGGAAGGAATCCAAAATTTGCCGAGCAAATTTGTTCTGTTAGACCACACATTTTAGTTTTAAATAAAATGGATCTCGCTAATCCCAAATATTACAATGTTGCAGTCGAAGCCTTAAAATCTCAGGGCACATCAAAGGTAATTCATACGAACTCTAAAGATCCTCATAGTATTGGAGTTAAACAATTGCTACATGAAATGAAGAAAGTCTTTTCATCTTCAGATCGCTTCAACCGCTCAGAAGAAAAAGAATTCACAGTTATGATCATTGGAGTACCTAATGTAGGAAAATCATCTCTAATAAACACTTTAAGAAATAAGTACATGAAAAAACCTAATGCTGTTCATGTTGGTGCAGTTGCAGGAGTCACTAAAGCTGTGGGAGAAAGAGTAAAAATTTTGGAATCACCTCCAATCTATATTTATGACACACCAGGAATTCTCCAACCCTCTATTCCAAATGTAGAAACTGGTATGAAATTATCTCTTTGCTCTATTTTCAAAGACACTGATATTGGATTTCACTTCATGGCTGATTATTTATTGTATTGGTTAAATAGGAATAATAATTTTTGCTACCTAAACTTTTTGAATTTGAAAGAACCTCTGATGATATCGATGAGGTTCTAATTCTATCAAGGATTGCTAATAACAAGTTTAAGAAGACTAAGCAAATCTCAGGGCATGGTGGATCACAAGTGGCTCCAGACACTGAAACAATGGCTTTTTCTTTGTAAATGCATTCTGGCGAGGTGTATTTGGAGAAATTACATTGGATACAGACATACTAGATCAATTTGAAAGATTCTCATAGTAAATAGTCTGAAATATGTTTCAACTGATAAACCACTCACTGTAGGCTACTATGTCGAAATTTCAACAAATCTTTTAATTTCCATGAACGAACCGTATAAAGATGTATTGCAGAGCACTGAGTAAGTTAAGTATTGAGCTTGATAATAATCTCATTAAGAACGTTTAACAGTTTTCAATTTATTACATACTTACATTTATAATTTGCTGAGATTACATTTTAACAAATGAATAGCAAAATTGCTTACTAGAGTATTAGGTATTAGATGCGGTTACATATGTTGCCAGTTGGGTACAGGTTGTAAGAGAAAGGTACTGGTACCCACTCACTAGATATTCAATGTTATAAGAGGGCTAAATAGGAATGCTAGCAAACCATGTGAGGTACCGTCGTATGATGGTACGTCTTGCTTACAACTTGTAACAATTAACTGCATCTAATCTAACCGAATTTGAGTCAAGTTGCTGAGATGATAAAACCAATAAAATGTAATTGAAGGCTTGAAACATCATTGTTTTGTAAATTAAAAAATATTATTTTGTTTACTCATTGAATATTGAATTTTTATTTCTAGATTGAAATGTCTTCCTTGGAAAGTATTCCTTGGTATTTTAGAATAAATTTGTTGTTTGAATATTTGTTTAAATTTAAAACTATTCCAACTTTAATTCATAGTGCAATCAGTAAGTGGAAGCAAACTGAAATCAATTGCTTGTAAATTATGTAAAGCAAACTAGATGCTCGAATTTGGTGTTTTGTTATTGGTCCGTCATTCATGTCTCATATTATATAACTTGGCCTCTAAAGCGACATTGTAATCATTAGAAAAAGCAGAGCGCACCTCTTGATGCAGAAATTATGTTTGAAATAAGTTTTACTAGATAGCCTGTCATCAATTTTGCTACTGGTACATATATAAATGAACACAAAGAAAAATCTTATAAATTTTGTCCTGTCTCATTTGGTTTCATCACAGAGGCTTGAAAAGGATTCCTTATTATACTTGCACTGTATAATCTAGTATTGAGAATAATGTTTTTTTTTTTTTTTTTTTTTTTAAATTGGTTTGGAACTTTTTAACCTTTGGCCAACAAGTGACTGCTATTCGATCTTTTGTGGCATCCCCTCTTTGGCTTATGCCATGTTCCATAATCCAAGGCCAGAGCAGAATTTACTCAAGGCCTTGAAGTCCAGTTCTCTTGCTCCCTCTGGCAGGAGGGTTGCCTTTCCAAGAAGTCTCCTCCTTATTTGGCAAGAGTGCTGGACATTCCAGCAGCAAGTGTTCTGTTGATTCTGTTTCTTCTATGCAGAATCTGCATTCATCATCCTGATATAGTCCCTTCTTCCATAACATATACCTGAATGGGCCATGTCCTGTCAGGAGGCTTACTATTTGCCTCAGTTCCCTCTTTTCCAGGCTTATTACATTGCATGGAAGCCTTTTTGGTTGAGGGTTTAATCAATATTTTTGATTGTCATAGTCCTTCTGTCCTATTCCAAATCAAAACCTTCTTCTTTTCCTCCCATTCTCGGACTTTTAGCTTTACAATAGCTAAAAGGAACCTACTAAACCTGGTTCCAAATCCTATAAATGGAGAGAATCTGCACCATTTTTTGCAAGGCAATCAGCTCTTTCAAGCTTCCATAGATACCCCTTGTGCCCCGGTACCCACATCAGGCTAACCTGATTCCTGACAGCCAGTTTCCTTAGGGAATTTTGACACCGTGTTACCAGCTTTGAACTGAATGGAACAGGCCTGTATCACCTTAGGGCTGCCTGGCTGTCACTCCTGCACAGATCTTCGCCCTTCTCAGTCCTCTCTCAATGAGCTGATTAGCGCTTATCTCTATGGCTATTACCTTGGCCTGAAAAGATGCTGCCGCTTTTCCCAGGGGTCTCATAGAATTCAGTTCCTGGCCCATATATTCCAACTCCTGTCCTTCCTTCCTGCGTGATCCATCAGTGTACCACTTCAGGGTTTGATTCCAAGAATACTCTCTTCCACCCTGCTTACTCTCCAGGTTTTGTGACTTTGTAGGGGTGGATCCATTAAGTATTCCCTGTTTTTAAAGTCCGGAACAGCTAAAGTCATAGCTAATTCAGGAAACTCCTTTAATATTGTCAAATGACCTTTCTCCATGGAGTTGTTGATATTTCTGTTACTGGTCATTTTGAGGGCACTTTGCGCTGCCCTTCTCTTGACCTCCTGCGCCTAGATAAATATCTCCAACATACCAGTTTAGCAGCTGTTACAGAGCCTGTGGCTCCACTAATGCCCAGACCTCACAACCTCTGCAATTTTTGGAGTTTAGTTGTGTAGTCTTCATTCCACCTTCGGCCACCAAACCAGTGCAGCATAAGTGACCATAGGCAGTATTACAGTCTGGCAAACCTAGAACTGCATACTGGGTCTCAGCCCCATTACTTACACAGTCATTATTGTTTCCTACAGGCCCCCATAGCCTTTGTGGCCTTAGTAAGAGTCCTCTCATCATGTCTAATTCCACAGAAGTTTTTGGTCAAGGATCATCCCCTAAATATTTCACTTCTGTGGAAAACGGAATTGTTGTTCCTCCCAGAGCTGGAGCTGTTAAGCCCAGCTTCCTTTTCCTGGTGAATGGAACACCACTGCCGTCTTTCAGGATTGATCTGAAGATCCTCCTCACACCACCTTCCTATGAAGGAGAGAGGCCCTTTGCAGCAGGTCACACAGGGTGTCTGCTGATTTGCCCTTGATCATGAGGACCAGGTCATCAGCATAGGCTTGCATCCTGTATCCTCTGGCTGCCACTTGTTCCTAGGAGATCGTCAATAACCATGGCCCATAGCAGAGGCAAAGAACCCCTCCTTGGGGGCAACCGTCTCAGGGCTGTTACAGTTACTGACCTCACTTCCCACATTTCAGCAGTTATCAGCTGACCCTATTCCTGAGCATTGACATAATCCAGGAGGCGGTATCACATCTTATCGACCCCTTGTTTCTCATGATTGCTCTTTTCAATAGATGGAAATGAGGTGCTATCAAAAGCTCCTTCCACATCCATAAATGCCCCCAATTAGCATCTCCTTCGTCCTCTAAAGCCCTTTTCTACCTCCCTGGTGAGGACATGTAAGGCTGTTATAGAGGAAACGTCCAACCCTGATAGGCATGTTGGGACTTATTCAAAGTGTTGTTGTTAAACACTTCATCCCTTATATATCTATCAGTTACCTTCTCCATGGTTTTAACTATGCCGAAAGGCTTATTGGACGGTATGACTTAGGCAGAAGAGGGCTTCTGCCACCAGCCTTTGGCACAAATACCACCTAACCTGTCTCCATCTTATAGGAATGTAACCCATAGCATAACTAGCTCGAAATACTTTCACCATTGAGGACTTAATTTCCTCTGTGGCGTTTTGTAGCAGGGCTGGAAATATACCGTCTGCCCCTGCTGCTTTATAAGGACTGAATGAGTTTATGGCCCATTCCACCTTACCTGGGGTGAAGATTTTACCCGCTCTTCTCCTAGCCCAGGCTAATTCCCTTCGGGATTCGCCAGCAACTCTGGGGGATTCTTCAGCCCCTGTCCCCCTGATCTCAGATCCGGAAGAGTGAGTAACTCTAGCAGTAGTTCAATAGTCTCTCTCTTTGATCTGACCTGTCATCTCCCCATTGTGGTTCAATAGGGAGCCTATTGGGTGTAACATGGTCTTTCTGCAGAGACCTTCTGAAGCCTGAGTGGCTACTGGAAGTGACTCTATGCCTGAGCAGTCCTCTCCATGTTTCTTACGTTTGGACCGGCTCAACTCCTTGTTGTATTCAGTCAGGGCATTTTTATATTAGGTCCATTTTCAGGAACTTTATGCCCTATTAAAATGCTTTCTTGGTTTTAGCCTTCATCCAGCTAAGCCCTTCATTCCACCAGGTACATCTCTACGATCCCTGTTGTTTCTGGAAGGGCATGCCTTGTAGTAAACTTCCATTATAGCCTTCTTTCGATTTTTGTGACTTCGCTCTCTAAGCCTTCCCCAGTCACAATAGGGTAGTTTATCCGGTTCGTGCATTGAAGCCAGTTCCTCCCTATATAGAACCCAGTCTGTAGACTTAGGGATTCTATAGGCATGCCGAGTCCTCCAGTTCCTCAGGTCAAACCACTGATATGTCTGTGATCGTATCAAAGAGGCCTCAGATGAGACTTCCCCATCCAGTCACCAACCCACGCCTACTCGAGAATAATGTTGTTTATAGTGTAGGCTACATGGGAGACAGACAAGATTACCGTACTTGAAAAAGTGACACTGTTAAAGAGGTCCTGTTACATGCATACATGTTTGTTATTGGTTAGGTCATTAATTTAGGTTCACTAATTATGTATTAATTATAAAGGATTCTTATATTTAATACATATTATGTTAACTCAGTGTTGTAACATAACAATTGAAACTAATCCAAAATCATCTAAATCGGTTCAGTCGTTCTCGAGTTATAAGCGAGCCGAGCGCACAGACACCAACTCTCTCTTATTAATATCGATGTAGTACCAAAAAAATTAAGTTGGCAATACAGTGAGGATTGAAATTTTTTCTCAAGAACAGGTTATTAAAAAAGCGGAACTTCAGCTTTTTCTAACAAAAGTACCTCCAGATGGATAATTTATTTCAGTGGGCATTTTCAAAGAGATGGAAATGGTTCCGCCATTTTGTTTGAGGGTTGCGGTGTATCTTAGAGTTGGTAATGCCGATAGGTATAGCAGGATTCATCTAACTTGTCAGAAATCAGCTGTTTCAAAGAGCAATATCACAATACTTTTAACCTACAAATGGTGAATCTCACAGATTATTGAAAAGGTCTTTTAAAAGTTATTCTTTTGAAAGGTCTTCTTTAAAAGGTCTTTTAAAGACTTTAAAGGTCTTTAAGACTTTTCAAGCCTTTTGTGATTATTGTGTCGTGAAATCACTGTTTAACGAATTACTGATCAGTTGATTTATGACAAGCACTGTTCATATGCGCACTCTCAATTGAAGCGGCCGCTTCAAATTTCAGAATCCAGATGAGGCTCATGCCGTCTGTCCGATGAATATATGTGTAAGGCTTACTCAGCCCTGATCGGGTCCACTGCAACTGCTATTCGATTGCAGTCAGCAAACCCAATGTTGCCAGATAACAATTGGCTGTTTTCAAGTAATGCAACGAGCTAGAATTTAGAAAAACGATTCTCATCCAAAGTTAATAATTCAAAATCCCTGGGGATAATTCACTACAATTTGAGGCCAAATTAGCCTTTCTCACTTGAGTAGTTTTGAAAGCGCCACAAAGCAGAAAGGAACTTTCCTTTTCTCTGTGAAAGCGCGAAGTGGTAGATTGAGCCTGCGTTTCATCAGCAACCGTACTGATTTTCAGTCAGCAACCAGTGCTTTGCAAGATGACTTTGGCTGATAGGTTAGATTACCTGAAACAGCCAAGTGTCATCTACAACATTGGGTTGCTGACAACTGACTGAAATCAGATAGCAGTTGCGAAGTGGGCGCAGGGGCTACGGGAGCTGTCTATTGATGGAGTGGAACAATCCTATTTTCCCTATGTTAAAGGCGGGTGGAGCCTGTTTCTCGATCAAATACAGCGCCAAATTAAGGTCCAATAATAATGGCCGACATCCCACTCCTCTGATTTCATGTGAATCAAGCTAGAACCATCCGCTATTCACCTAGAATCAGTTGTATTTCATCCAATTTACGATGTTTTCAGAATACACTGCTAAAGTCCGTCCGAACCAGTTTCAGTCCTACTCCCCTTTATTTCTCTTATCAGTCCCTAAGATGTCAGGTCCCCTGGCTGTGTATGCGTCTATAGAAAGTTATCAAGGTCTATATAATTATTATTATTGTCTTGTAGACAAGGAGCGTGACATTGTCCCGAATGACAGTTTAGTTCAGCGACATTCTGTCCCATTTTTGGGACAGAATGTCGTTTCATGGATTGGTCTTCTCAGGAATGTGGGACAGAATGTCGCTGGTACACATTGTCGGAAAGTGAAGGAATGCAGGGAAATTGGACCAAAATGTCGTGCATGGAGCCGACATATTGGTCCAGCTCAGGAATGTGGGACAGAATGTCGTTGGTACAAATTGTCGGAAAATGAAGGAGTATAGATTGGACCAAAATGTCGACGTAGGAACCGACATATTGGTCCATCACAGGAATGCGTAAATATCGATTTACGCATTCCTGTGATATTTTCATCGATTCATTCATACTTATCGATATATATTGGTATAAAATTCGTAATTCGGTGAGCCGGTCGGTTGTAATGTAAAACCTGTCTCGAAATTTGAATTGTACGAGATGGTTATGCATGATATTGAGAATTTTGAAAGGAAGATAGTCCAACTTACTTTTCATAGGATGCTGTATTTCTTAGCTTCAAATTCTCACCAATTTGCTTTCAAATCAACTGTAACTCGATGTAATTATGTTTTGACGTGGCCTATACATGTACATTACTTGTATTTTGCAATAAATGGATTTTGATTTGATTTGACCCCCCTGTCTTATCAATGATATAATTAATTAATTTTATCTCCAGTGGATATCCTCAAAATAATGATTTTCTCTTAATTTTGATAGTGGAGAAAAGAAGCATTACAGAAAATTAAAATCCAAATACTGACAATTTCAAAGTCACTTAACCTTGTTTTTCATCGCTTAAAACCTACCTTAATTATGACCCTATGAAAAAAGACAAAATATTATACCAATTTTTATTTTTAAAAGCATATTAATCGAAAACTGACTGCATACACTTTCAAATGTCAGTGTCAAATGTTTGGAAACATGTAATGTCGGATTGGGATCTGTGACTTACTTACACTTACACTCCTAATTGACTAGAAGTTCAACAGTCGATATTTTGCCTAAATCAATATTGCGAATGAAACGTGGTACAGAATGTCGCTGGTACACATTGTCGGGAAGTGAAGGAATGTAAGTAAATTGGACCAAAATGTCGTGCATGGAGCCGACATATTGGTCCAGCTCAGGAATGTGGGACAGAATGTCGTTGGTACAAATTGTCGGAAAGTGAAGGAGTATAGATTGGACCAAAATGTCGTGCATGCAGCCGACATATTGGTCCATCTCAGGAATGTGGGACAGAATGTCGTCAGTGAAAATGGGACAAAATGTCGTTTGGAATTTTTGGAGTGGTGGACCAGAATGTCGCTGGGACACTTTTGTATCATCCGTTTTGTTCAGTTTGTTGGTTTTGCTGAGATTGAAGTTGGAGAGTCAGTTGAAGTTGATAGAAGTTGATTGGTGAAGGGCTATCGCAAGTTAGATAGACAAGGTCTATCACCGTGTGCATCTACCGTGTTGCGCTCTGGCGGGATAATCGTATGAATCTACGGAGGGTGGCAGATTAACATGGGTGCGCAAGGATAGGCTTATGTACGTGAAAATTAGTTTATAATTGGAATAGAATTCCGCAAGGTTGCTACTTTTTCCTACTTATCGATTGTGGAATTATATTTGGAATAATAAAATTAACATATCGCATGTTCTAAAACATTATTATAATCTTCAATTCAAGTTTCGTCTCGAATCACTTTACGTTTGGAAATATGGAAGGAATAGAAGCCGCAATTACTATTGTGTGAACAGTATTTAAATACAATTAGGAATACGACAATACTTTAAATGCATTGTAAATGCTTATTCCCTATCCTTTCTCATGTTAAACTAACCCGATCGTTCACTAAATTTCCGCGTGAGCGCAGGTGTCGATTTTATTATCCCCTCCGCCTACGTGCACACAGCGAATTCTGTAATGACGAGCCCGTGACGTGAGACGTGAGTGACTGTGTGTGTACATGTATACAACTAAAAATAGCTCAAGTCTGTTTTGTTTTGATCATTTCAAATCTTGTGAAACTGAAATTACTTGAATAAATATGTTACGCAGTACTGCTGGTTTGATCCGCAAACAATTGTTTCAAATGGAGTAAGTAAAGATTAATAGATCAGATAATTACCTGTCTTGCATAAATCTATTTACCTGATTATTAACTATTTATTACCACCTACTTTGAAAACTTTGTAAGGCCCTACTCAGTAACTTAATTTGTTCTGTCTCCCTCTTGTTTGAAAGGAATGAATCTAGTAATAGTTCTTACTGTTACAATTTACAGTTCAAGATGACCAATGTGTACTTGCAGATTTCAGCCTAATCTATTTTCTAGATCCTCTCAAAACCTACTTGTTTTTCAAGTAAACACGACCTATTCTGGGTTTGAATATTTATCTTCATTTCTTTCTATTCACAACTATATAATGCAACTAATTATTTCAGTGATTTCTGATTATTCCATCTTAGATTGAAAGCAGGCTAAAGCAGGACTCAGTGTATACGCTCTCAGAAGAGTTCTCGGTGGCTTGAGAATGGGCACATGTTGTACGAACAGCATTAATTTTTGTGCGCTTGGGTCGATAACGCCGGACCAATCACAGATCATCAAAGTGGCTATAACTATAACCCTTCCTCCAGACGTCTCCACAAGTCTATTTTTATGATCCACAATATTTTCATGCAATAATATATTATTTTCCTTTGTAATTCACCCAGGAAGGCACCAGCTGCTTTAGTGTTGGAGTGTTTTCTCTCAACAAGTGGCTTCCATGGATCAATAGTCCAGGCAACGAAGACATAATAGGGGAAATAATTCATGTATAAGCCAAAATTGGTACAGTTGTAGGGGAAGGCTCCTTAAACAATATACTAAAAGTACTGACCGGTGGGAGGGGGCTCTAAAGGTGCATTTTTTCTGTTTTTTGTAAATAACTCAAAAACTATGACAGTTCAAGCAGTGATAATTATGATTAGTTCGCTTACTTGATTAGTTACTTACTCAACCATGGGTTGAACTAATCAACAAAAAAGGATATACTATAGATTATATAGGTTATATATAACACAAAGTACAGTAGCAAGAGCAGACCACGTGGGGTAGTTAAGGTACAAATGTTTTATCCAGCGGAAGGATGAACGTCGATGTGTGTCGACCCATAGCAGGCTGGCGATCTTTTTCGAACATCCATCCGCTGGGTGGATGCATGCCCGGTGGGAATAGTTGGATAAGAGCTCTGAATAAACTGAGATGTGCGTGAACGCCTCCTTGTATTACAATTTCCTTGGCCCACTCCTGTTTGTCCTTATTTCGCGACCGTCCTACTTGTTGGATAAACCCCCACTTTATTTTTTCCTTCAAAGAAACAAGGTGACAGTGACAAAAACTTCTTCATTTCAAAAGTTGACAGCATACAAAATAAACGTACTGTACTCGAGACATCGAATGAAAGTACAACAATTTCATCAACCATCATCTTTACATGCCACATAATAACTTATAATGTACACATTGAAAGTATATGAAAATGGAAAAACAAAGGTGTGATGATAGATAATGTAAGAGAATGAGTGCAATAAGAAATTATATGAAAATTGTCTGCATGGGCTAGTGCGCAGACCAGAGAGTCACTGATTAATTAGGATTTAACTAAAGAAGAGTTGATGCATTCAGATGTAAATAAAAAAAATTACGATTCCTATTCATATAAAGTAGAACATTATTTATGAGGTATGGTAGTTGTATAATAACTCCATATCAAGTATAATGATGGCTTAAACGGACAAGATGGGTGTTGTACTTTGTAAATTGATTCATTTGATGCTGATAGTTCACGTTCAAAGAAACATTCACTTTGTTATCGTTTGGAAGTATACAATTATTTAAATAATTATTTTCCAACAATATCTATTCAAATATTAATTTATAATTTTTATAGGTTTAATATGAAAGTTTTTTTGCAGAAACTTTCGTGCCTACAGCCAAGTAGGTGACCTGGGTAGTGGGGCTGGAAAGGGCGGTGGCGGGGGTGGCTCCATTAGAGCGGCGGGCGGTGCTTTCGGCAAAATGGAAGCAGCCCATGAAGAGGAGTACTTCTACAAGCAAGTAAGTTTTATAGAATCAAATTCATTTGCAATAGACCTATACATCATAACTGTTCTCGAACAGAAAACAGTAGTAAAACAAAAACTGTAGATATTCTACTGAAATGCATGTGTTGCCAGCAAAATCGCTCGGTTTGTATGCTAGCAATGAGTATCAATAAAAATATTAATGTTTCCAAGAGGTATAGGAAATGATTGATGAAATCAAAATATGACGGCAGTAGAAAAGTTCCAAGATTAACTTGAGATTGAAGAGCATTTGTATTGTTAGATAATGGCAATTTTTGACTGGATGTTTGGCAGATTAATTGTGGTTATAAGGGCAAAATTATACGAGGCGTCATTACGGCCCGTCGATGGCATACCGAGAACAACCGGTAAATGGAACTTAGTGGCAAATTACAAGCTCGGTTGACGCTTTGATTGGTCCAGCGTTATTGACGCCTCATATATTTTGGCCCTAATATGTTTTCAGTCGCAATATCGACAGTTGGCTGGCCATGATGATCAAGATTATAATTTAATTTTGTCTTGAGATGTATGTACAGGATCACATTTTTAATCAAATTCCAACCATTATAAATTAAACTTGAATGAAACTATTGACTTAATAAGGTGTCCATAAACTAGACATGGTCTGTTAAAACGCAGCAAACTACGATTTCGTTGTAAAAATTAATTGCTCAATTCAATATTATTTTATTCTATGAATGTGATGAAAAACTTGATCGTGTGACTTTATATTTATTGGTACTTTGAAATTAAGAGAATCGCTGTCTTTTTTGAGATGTTCATCGGAAGAAATTTCTACTAGGCTATTCAGCTGGCAGGATAATGTGTCACTTTCCAATCGATTTTTGTATCAAGACACTATTAGATTCAAGAAGAGGCAAGGCTAACTAAAACTTATGATCATGATAGGCTCTTGGCCTTTCACTTGACATTTTATGATTCTTCACTAGGATTTTTACTTTTTAAATTTTTGAAATTTCTTTTGAAATATTACTTTTCTCTGTTTCATGGCGTATTTCTCCTAATTGTTGAATTCATCTATTCACAGCAACGTGAACAACTTAAAAAGATGAAGGAAGATTTGAATGATGAGATAAGTTTCCATGAAGAGCAAATCAAGAGACACCAGGAGGCAATTGATCGTCAAAAGAAAAGAATTTCTAGCATTGATGATGAAAAGTAAAAGGTGAAATGTACTTCATTTTCTTCATTTCTGATAGTTCTTCATTGTAATTCATGAACTCTAGTACTTAATATTATGTCACTGAGTATTATATTAATTGAATAATAGCTGTCATGGCACAGTTTTGTAATAAATATTGTATAATAAATAATGATCTTTTTGTTGTCATTGAAAATGCGTGATTCAATCTCCTACCGAATCCAGTGTAATACAGTAATAATTAATTACACATAATACAGTACAGTATTATAATAATGGATTTTTATTTAAGACTAGTTGTCCCATAGAACTTGTATCACCCTCCCCCAAATGGCCCCCTTCTCCCCACAAATGTTCTTCATGCCACCCCCAAATATCCCCTTCATGTCATCTCAACAACCCCCCTTCATGTCACCTCAACAACCCCTTCATGTCACCCACCTCTTCCCCAAATGTCTTGTCCCTTCATCACCCCCCAACGAAAAAAATGTCACGAATAGTATTGATTCATTCACCTGCTTCATTGATGGAAAATTAAAAGAAATCTGCAATATACTAATTTTTGTACAAAGCTAGTGGATAATAATCGATAGTTAATCACTGAAAGTTGCCAAAAATTCTACTCGTCTAGGAATCAACCTGAGAATTCTGCGAAGGCAGAGTCTCTAACCAATAGACCACCGCGCACGTGTTAAAGACCTATATTGTAGCATCTTCACACATCGTTTTCATAGGAGCATTATCTGTTTGACTGGATCAAATAATACTGATAGGTTAGGTCATTAATTTACTAATTATTTATTAATTATAAAAGAGATTTTCTTGTATATTTTAATACATATTATGTCAACTAGTGCTTTAAAATTCAAACGAATCCAAAATCATCTAAATCGGTTCATTGTTCTCGAGTTATATGAGCGTACAGACATCAACTCTCTTTATTAATATAGAAGAAAGATAGATAGATAGAAGATAGAATATAGAAGATAGATAATTATGTTAATTGATCTTGTATTGTTTTGTGTCTGAGTCAGTTGATTTAATCTTGGAGCCAAGGTATATTTCTAAATAATAGAAACTTTTCGAAGATCTCACATTCAAAAATACATTTTGCAAGCATGATAATACAATCTGAATAATATAACAAAATATATATTACATGTATAGGTTTAGTTACTGTATTTGAAAATAATTTCATCGAAACTATGAATACCAGCAAGCCTAAGCAAAAAACGACCTTCGTTCCAATCACGGATGAATGTATTATTTCAAATGAATTAAACTATACGCCTCACCACAATATTATTTTATCAAGAAAACTTATAAATTGAACTTTCTACTGAACTATTTCAACTCAACAATGATGTTACTACCGATCAGAGTTTGCTTGAAACTTCCGCTGTGTGCTGACTGGTAGAGTGCTGTATCAACTTGTACGAATCTGGCAATTTCGAAGTGGAAAGGGAGAAAGGAAGTATTTTTTCAAATCGTCATTAATTTTGTTCGTTATTAAATTTGTTACTGTATTTCTTTGTTTCATATTAATTCATAAATATAAAGCATTCGCAGCTACTCTTTTGAACTGAAAATAGAATATTTCTTTCCTATTAACTACAATATTTTGAAACTTGGAAATGACAGTAGCCCGACATAAAAATTATTTTATTTTAATTTATTTACAATTTTTATTTCCGTTCTTCAATTTTATTATTAGAAACAATAAACATTGCATGATACGAACGATAACTCATTCTTAATTGATGATTGTATGTAAAAATATCAGAGAAACCAGAGCAAAAAGAAATGGTCCAGAGCGGGTTTGAACCCGCAACTCTAGGTTATCACGCAGAGACTTGCACTGGAGCGACGGAGACTTTAGGATATGTTTGCTAATATATCTGATCTTGAAATTGCGATCATTTTCCGTTATGTGGTACAGTTCGTGCCGGCAGCTTGAACGTAGCTCATGAAATATTTGATAGTTATGTCATTAATGTAATAACTACTATTAATTATAAAGGATTTTCTTATATTTTGTAGATATTATGTTAACCAGTGTTTAAAAATTCAAACGAACTAAAAATCATCTAAATCGGTTCAGCTGATTTCTCGAAGTGCCGGTATAGCGAGCGTACAGACACCAACTCTTTATTAATATAGATTTTCAATGACTTGAGATGTTGAATTGTTTTTCTAAAATAAATTTTGAATAATTTATAGAAGACCATTTAGGTTAGCGGATGGCATTAGAAAGATAGAGAGATACTTTTTGCGTTGGTTGATGACCGTAAAGAGTCCGATGGCAAAAATAATATCTCTATCTGTCTAGTGACATCCGCCAACTTAAATGAATTCCCACTATAGTGATCACTTAATAAGGCGGCTGAGAAAGTTTGAGCTGTTGTCAAATCTTGCTAGATGCTAGCCGACTACTTATTGGTTTGAATAAAGTTGTAAAATAGAGCTCCAGCCGCGGAAATAGCGTTGTTAATTATTGTGTGAGTAATTGCAACTCTTCAAATTATATCACATATCCATGAATATCCTCCCCCATAATTCATAGAAAAGTTAAAACAATTCAAGGGATGAAAGGAAACTGAACTTTTTTTGTAAAATTAAAAATGAAAGTTATCTACAGGGTGTTTCAGATCTCCCTCACCAATACTCTAGGGTATTGTTCCGGTAAACCATATCTAAATATCATATTTATATTGTCCGGGAAGTCCTTAGTTACTCACGCAGCCACCATTTTGTTTTTTCACTTATTATTTTTTATCTCAATAATGTTGAAACATATGGAATTGAAACTTGCAATCAACATTTATGACAACTAGACAAAGCTACAAAGAAATTATGACAATTTTTCATATCAACAGCAAACAAAATGGCGGGTCATTTAAAATTTTGTTTCTTGAATAATTCGGAAACTGTTGATATTAGGAAAATTTTACAAGAATAACTTTTTAGTGTTTAATCACAAATCGATTGAAACCTTATTTGTTAAGATTGGACCATTGACTGGAGATATGGTGCTTTCAGGTGATAGGTGACCGCTGAGGCTGGTTGCAGTGCATCCTGCAATTTATGGCTAAAGTTCATGCTACAACAATGCAAGAAATCTCGTCTGCTTTATATGTTATTAGCGATTTAGATTATTTTTTGTGAATTTTCAAAGATAATAAAAGGAGTGCAAGTAACCTTTCAGCGGTCACCTATCAACTAAGTTGCCATATCTCAGTCAACATTGGTCCAATCTTGATAAATAAGGTTTCTATCGATTTTGTAATTGAATTTCCTAAAAAAAGTTATTGTAAAAAATTTTTCGTAATATCAACGGTTAACTAGACATAAAACATATGATCGACGAGCATATGATCACATTACTTAACCTACAAAAAATGCTAAATCACGCAGATTATTGAAAAGGTCTTTTAAAAAGTTATTCTTTGAAAGGTCTTTTAAAGACTTTAAAGCCTTTTGATTATTGTGTCGAAATCACTGTTCAATTATTACTGGAACAGCTGATTTATGACAAGTTAATTGGATCCTGCTATAGTTTGTGGAAACTGGTCGTTCTGAAGTTGCCCGGGCTGGTTCTGGATCCCCTAAAAGCCAGATGCTGTGCATGTCACCCGGAATCTGGTACACAATATCAGAAGTTGAAGGAATATAAATTTGACTAAAATGTCGTTTCACGCAGCCGACATATTGGTCCAACACAGGAATGTGGTACAGAATGTCGTCACTGCAAATGGAATAAAATGTCGTTTGGAATCCTTGGTACGGTGGATCAGAATGTTGCTGGTACACTTTGATATCATCCCATAAGAGTAGCCCAAATCAGTAGTAGATCAAGAAGGTTGTGAGCTTATTTTGACAATCAACATGGTTGAAATTTTTGTATTGTTCCGTTTATAAACACGGGCGTGAAATTGTGTTGTGTTAGTGAAAATATTGTATATTATTGTGAGTTATAAAATGCAAATTTATTTTACGAAGCATTCTGATCAGTTTTATGAGGATATGTTTTGTAAGCGGAAAATGATGAGAAACTGATCGAACACTCAATCATGTTTCTTTGGTAAGGAATTTCAAACTTCAAAGTACGTACTGGAATTTGTGTAAATGAGGTTATTCGAGAATTTATAAGAAAGTAGTTCAGTAATGATTTTAATTATTGGTTGAGGTATACTAATCCTTCACTCAAATATAGTAAAATGCATTCTAATTTTACTATATTTTAGAATGCAATTCTAAAATATAGTAAAATTCCTACTTGACTAACTTACTGAGCAAACTAATAGTTTTGATAGCAGGTTATGCAAATACCTGAATTGGCCAAATTTGATGTCAAGTTATTGTTTTTACGAATAGATTCGTCATTGGTTTGTTCTTATTTTAATTTGTAAACTCGGATTTTTGAAAGTGAGCAATTTTATTAAAATAAATGTAGTCATAGATTACTTTTCATCTTCAGTTGCCAGTTTTTGAATTTTTCTAAGAGGCGTAATCTTTATCTTTCTCAACTAAACTTTCAGGAAGTTATTTATGAACTTTCTGACTGTAAGATCAAACTTTAAAAATAAGAAATATTATTACATCCTACAATAATATATCAACTTCAAATATGAGTTGAAGGAGAATTTTTCAGTATTCACTCTCATTTTATCACTTCATATTACGGCCTCTTTCATTCTCATTTGAATTATGGCGTCCGATTGTGGGGTAACTGCTCTTCTGCAAACATTTCATATGAAAGCTATAAATGCATAGAGGACTGAGTTTAACGAATCATGTAGAGAGACTTTTAAAAATATTATGACCCTTGCTAGTATGTATGTATTCACCAATGTTGTTCATGTAAAAGAGAATGAAAATGACTTTATTACAGCACAAAATCATGAGCACGATTAGAAGGTTTGATTTGGTAAAAATAAGATAAGTCTGGGAGTCATAAATACCAACAATTTGTTTTGTTCAATAAACTGCCTGTAGAAATCAGATGTCTTCGAAAATAAGCTCAAAAAGAAAGTAAAGGAGGTTATTACATTCGGGCTATTCTACACAACAGAAGAATATCTCAACAGTCAAATTTAATTCTATTGCAATGAATTTAAAACTATGCTTTCGTTTTGTTCTACCCGCCTATTCTCTAAACTATTGTTTTCATGTTCTTCAGTGACTTATGTACCTACCTATGACTTTTGTTATTACTTGACGAGATCCATGTATATTTATATTTGTTGATCAATAAAAACTATTCTATTCTATTCTTTAAATTTCGAGTTCACTTTAACTTATCAATTCGAGATTGGGCAGTTGAGTAATAATTATATACTTATCATTATTTTTCGCACCATTTGATTGTCTGCAACGAACAGAGAGACTTCTATACTCTCTGAGTCAGTTGCTGGTTGCTGTACAATGAGTCAGTTAACTGGTGACATACTAATCATCCTTTTTTTTAATAATGAATTATGAATGATGATGAATTACAAATGAGATGGCAGTGATTCCATAATTACTAGACTGTTATTTCAATTAGGTTTAATTGAGGCTATTTTAATTCTTGAATCGTATAATTTGTTTTTCAAAGTCACTAGTTACTTTAAATTAACTTATCATTTTTTCAATTAATGAGAAGTGGAAGCCGCAATGTTTTCATGGTCTTGTCATCTGAATAACATGCTGAATTGATTCCAACTAGAAATTTGAAGCTGAATAACTAGGCAGATGAAGTAAGATTTATCTGAGCTTTCTTAATTCAGCGTAATTACATGTATTTATTTTATTCAATCCTACTCAGCATTGTAATCTCAAGTGAAGAAAATAAATTATAAGTTTATTACAAACTTATGGTCTTAATTTAATGTTCCTATTTTATTTTAATTAATGTAAACTTTTAGTTGAGTAGGCTACTGTGCGTCTGCAGAGCCATTTTGCAATATTCTTCAGATTTTGCCATATTTTGCATTCTTTAGTGTGAATGAGTTATTCTGTTTGTTTTAGATGAAGACAATTCCATTTCCATTGACTAGAATGATTTCCGAAGTGCCAATAATATGGCTCCTATCGCTGTGCAGTATGGGCTCAATCGTTGCAATTGTTTTCGGATGCGTTTGTGGCTGCCGTAAAAAAGTTCCCAAGTAAGCGAGTTTATATTTTATTTTTGAAATTTTAACGTTGTTAAAAGTATTATCATCCCATACACACTGATTTTTTTAACCATATGATTTTTTTTTTGTTTGTTAATTTCTCAATTTTTAGAAATGGTTCAGTTTCAACATCCACTTGACTGAATCAGCAGAGGTGAATGATCATTAACCAAATAATGAATTTTTGACATCTCAACCATAAGCTGGTTTTGTTGAGCACTGCTGGATAACATTGTGTTAAGCAGCTATATAGTGCAATGCAACAATTTAATATGCCTCCAAAATATTATATGAACAACCATATGAATTATTCTTAATAGAAGTACCCGATCTTATCTCAAAAAAAATAGCCTAATTTGAATGTGAAGAATCATTTTCAAACATTCACATTCGATTTACCAAATAATCTTTTATTCGGGTCCGTTCGACATTGTTCTGAAAATACACAGGTATTGCCATTCTATATTGAAAAAGCTCTACGGATTATATTTTATTGTTACAGTATTTCACTTTCCACTTTATGCTCAAAACACATTATTATCTTTTAATGTAATTCACCTATCAGTATTATATATTTATATTGCTGATTGAGACAAGTGATTTAGTCAATTTAAGATAGGCTACATCATGAGATAAGGTATCATAAGATAAGTTTTGATTTTTGAAATGAAGTTATATAATACATAGTATTATTTTTTAATCGATTTAGATTATACGATGCTGTGCTTATACTGTTATATTTTTGCCCAAAATATGAAAATGTTCAAATTTAACAAACAGGAATGAACTGATGGGTCTTGCCGGCATGGTCAAGTTGACCAATCCTGAAGGAAGTATCAGTTACAATTCAACAATACCTGTCGTTCAAGTTGACTCAGACAATGCCACTCCGGACTATGGTGCAAATTTTCAGGATCAGCCTGATCTGAATAAAAGGTTTCTTTTTAGTCACAGATCTTGCATGGGTGATGGGACCAGCTGTACATTTCCCAATATCGTTCATATATGCTACTACATTTAATAATAGAAAAATAAATCTATTGCGGAAAAACAAAACAATACAAAAACTTACAACTTATCACAAAAAAACGGAGTAATTAAAAAGTAATTTGAACTATTAAACCAGAATAGATTAAATATAGAAAGCTCCAAGTTAGTAATACTACTTGGATTTGGATAATGCTACTGAACTATTTCGATCTTGGTTTCAAAAGTTATAATGGACTTTCAGTTCGACTGAAAATTGAATAGGGTCTCTGAATATAGAGATTTTTATTTATTGAATGTTTTGAAAATTTTAATGGCACTTGATACGTTGATAAAGATAATTTTCCGATTATATTGTTTACATTGCTATAAATTCATATGATAACAGTAATAAAAACTCGTACGTATAATTTTTTTCTAAGAATTAGAAACAATTGAGCATCATTATTGCATTCTCGTCCAATAATATTCGAAAATAAAATATAAATTTATTGAAATTATTATATTATCATTGTGTCTTAACATATTAGCCCAATAACTAGAATGGAGAGCATTCATGAAGAATTTTGTTCGTTACTTTAAACCTATTGAAGTGCTCTAAACCGAAAATTCCCAAGTCTTATAGTGATCAAACATGAAACCTCTCTTCTGATGCAAAAAATTTGCCTATATCAAATCTTCCAATTTGAAACAAGGCTAGAATTTCATATTACGTTTGTTTCTTCAGTCTCTACCCATCTTCGCTTCTTGGAGTTTCCAATTTTTATTTAATTGTACAATCTTAGCTTTGCCTTTCTAGACCTTTTCCATAGAATATCTCAAATTTCTCATATTGATTGTTACTGTATTTTCTCATGATACACTGTCAATATCAAGATTAATCGTATATTAATCAATCCCAGTAATGAATGAACTCTTTAATAGCATTATATAGTATAGAATCGATTCCAGCTTACTCCATTTTCTTAAACCACTCTCGTGTTTTGGAGGACGTTAGGGCGTCCGTCCTGCTGCCCTACGTACAAGCTTAGAGCGTAAATCATTCTTTAAAAAATTTTATGCTATAACGATGTATTTGTTTTGAAAAATATTGCTTTAATCTACGTATGTTCAATAATATTCTAATTTTAATGCTCTCTCTTGAATTTCTCTTTTCTGTATATAAGGTATTCAAGCCAGCTTCAATAGCAAACACTGTGTACCTTTGCAATCATAAATATTGAAAAAGACTTGGATGCGTTGGAGTATTCCTGATGAAAATAAGACAACTCTCAACTTACTATAGGGTGTTTTAATGGTACACTTTAAAATGGAATAAAACAAAGATGGTTCTTTAAATTGATATTAAATTTACATTATTCTAAAGATAATCTAAAGAAAGATGAAGACGAATAACGTCTATTACATGTCAATTTAAAGAACAACCTTTGTTTTATTCCATTTCAAAGTTCTATACCACTAAAACACCCTAGCACCTGTTATGCTTCTGTAACATATTGAATACTTGCAAAAATGCCTATGGTCAACCAACACATATATTATATTTATGTATAGAATCTGCAGTTTATTGTAATATTGAGGTGATGGCACAAATGGAGAACAGTCTGATTATTATATGTTTTAAAATTTTGTTGGTAAATGTATCTTTTTAGACCATCAGTGCTACAACCACTGCCGCATGCGTAAATCTGGAAATCTTTCCCTGTGGAGCCTTGAGGTCTCTGCTTGGGACCACAATGATACCCAACTCGGATACTTTATGCTACAGTGGAAGAGAATAAGTCAGTGGTAAAATCTTACAAATTTACAATTTTGTTTATTTATTCACTAAAATTATCCTTTGAAAATACAATAACCTGTAAATAATTGATATCTTATGAAATGGAAATATTCTTTATCATTCAAGTATTGTGATGATGTTGCTTGTCGAAATAGCTGTTTTCTGACTGGATTAGAATTAATTCTGCTATACTTCGTCTGCTCAGAAGTCAGCTTGAGCACCTTACCTTCAAAGTTGATTTTAAAACTTATAATTGAAGGTATAGTAATGATTAAAGAACATAGCGATATACGTTCATTTATATCGTTCTAAATATTATTTCCACAATGATCGATAAGTAGGAAAATAGCGACATTAATTCTGTTGAATTATAAACTGAATTTTACGTACATATAAGCCTATCCTTTCCCCATGTTAATCTACTCCGAAAGATTCATACGATTATCGCCAGAGAGCACAGCTTTATAATTACTGCTCAGCAAATAAATAGATGGGCCAAAATTTCTTGGCACTTTGGCAGCTATCTGTCTTCTACTAACGGCATTAGAAAGCACTGCCTGCCTGCTATAAATCTTTAAGTCTGGCTGTGATTATACTCTCAATGATCAGTTGCATGTAGTAGCCCAATATTTTCAGAAACTTACCCGCACTACCCCTCGCCATTGCTCAACCGGTCGAGCTAAGGTACAGAAATCCCCATGGTTTATCAGTACTTATGTATTACAGTACTGTAGTTCAGCTGGATTTCAATATTACTAGTGGACCTGTGCTGCTCCGCAGCATTTATATATTTTTTTGGTGCCGGGCGGGGAGGGGCATGTTTATAAATCGTTGACATTGTCTAAGCAGAAAACACGGGTTGTAACTATGCTGTAGTTAGTAGATTGGTTTTATTCGTTTCAGTACAATGACACGCTCCCCCACACAACGAAATAATAATTGACAACATATTGTTTCCAACCATGCCTTAATAAACAAAAACTTATTTCTACTGGCAGGAATTATTACATTTGTGGGTCGCCCGTGCTGGGTCTCAGCAAATCCACGTTGACAACCGATGGCGCGGTTCACGATACCAGTAAAAGTGTCTTTGTGTGGCGAGCAGGTATCTAGTCCTAATACGATGTCCACTCTATACAAACAAAACGGGGCGTGCACACTGACTGGGTGTGCACGGAGAATCTGTTATTTAGAGGAAATTTTAAAGATATATGAAAACTCAAAACCCGCTATTAACATATTAAACCCTATTTTGCATATTAACTTTGACATGGAACGACAAAAAAATGTAATGATTAGGCCCTATTTGATAGATGTAGAATTTTAAAATGAGGTGACTGATACAAAAAAGTGGAGATACATTTTGATGGATTGTGGTATCTCTATGTTTTTATCATGATCATACTTTCCATTCAACACATGTTCTTATTCAAATTACTTCACTGACAGCTTCCCCATTCCATAATAGTAGTATAAAGAACATGTGTCTGTTATCTTTGAATGATATTCAATGGTGAAAACTTGGCAGTAAGTTCAAAAATTACTACTTATGGATACATTGATAATTTAAAAGTCCTGTAGAATGACCTCCTTGAGGTTCAGGACCTTGAGTTATGGCTAGTAACCATCCTTGGGTTAAAATTATGTAATATGAAAAGTTTCGTGACAATCGGATGGTATGTTCACACCGTGGAAAAAACGAAAATCCTCAGCTAATTAATAATATAGATATTATGATCTTTTTTTTACTACGCTGAAGATTTGGTTTTGCTTGCCTGCGCTTCAGGTTTTTCCTGTATTTGTATAGCTTTTGGTTTTGCATGATTTTTTTGTAATGTATTGTTACAACAGAGGAATAATAAATTTGATTTTATTAAGTATATCACTAGTTATTTGAAATGTAAAGAATCTTTTACTTGTCATTGGAAACAATATAAAGTTATCTTAGTTAATCATCATGTTGGAGTATATCATGATCCTTATGTTTTATAATTTTCCTTTTCAAATTGCAGATAAGACGATGCCTCATGCAGAGTCAAAGTGGGGACGATGGCTATAACTCGCTACACAACAGATGACAGCCTCTCCTTATGCTCGTGTTACGAACACCCATATGACCAATTGAAGCAAAGTGAGTATGGCGATCATTTGCCTGGTTTTATTTGAATTACAATCAAATCAAGTGTTGTGTATTGTCGAAACTCTTATCTTAAACTCTTTCAATATCATTTGCATATAATTAAAATAACTTTTTGCGCTATTTCTGTATAATTTATTGTGAAAATAAATTTCGCTCGCGTGAATTGCATGCTTTTGGGTCTAAAGGGTTCTTTGTAACTATGACATTCCAAAGGCTATTTTATTCATTCATAAAATAATAATGAATATTAATAATTGAATAGAATAATTACCGTATCGTATAATGTATATCATTATATTGATATACTGTAGCCTAGATTGTTTTAGTGTTGTTTAAAAATCAATTGATAATTCAAAGTGCTATGAATGATTGTATTTTGTTCTTGTATATTTTAAATTCGTCTTCGACAACTCCTGTTGAAAATGGACCTAATAATATTATCTTGAAAAGTTGAAGAAAATTGTTGTGTCTAAAACGTTATTGTTATGGAAAAGTTTAAGATGGAATAAATCTTACTCATTGACCCTATTTTCAACCTTAGATTATTGTTTTCGAAGTATACTCGAATAATTTGCAGTGTAGCTTCTCTATAACAGAGTATCGTAAATTGAAGATATCAAATTAATTGAAGGGATAAGTAACTTGATATTATTTACTGATTTTATTTGCATTTTCCAGGTGAACATCCGTACGCACAAGTACATGCGAATGGAATACCAGCTGGATCCATTCCAAAGCACAATAGACCTAATTCAGCTATAGCATCAGCATCAACACAGTATGTTCATGACTTAACAATTCGTAATTTTCTATCCTTTCTCTGTTTCCTTAGTATTTTTTCAAAATTTTTCAATCATGATTTGAAAACTAACCAAGTGGTGATTTTTATCTTGTTTCAGATGCTTAAAAATCTGAAAACTTCATAAGTGTCACTATTCGTAAAATAACGTGGCTATTCTTTGAATTACAGATGAATATTGAACAATGGTAACTTGTGAAATTAACTCTGATTCAGAAATATTATGGAACTTCTCCTTACTAAGATAGATAAATTTAACAAATATTGTCAACTGTGCAATCTATTGTAATTTATTCTATTTATTCAGTCTATTGTGGAATCTGTCTGTGGAATGGACGATATATATGTTTCATTTCTTCATCTAAGAATGATAACATGCTTTGAACAATCAAGTGTGTAGGAGAGAGAAATAAACAAAAATGATTTTAAATGTAGTATCAATATTGTCATTTATATCATTTGCTAGTTATTTTAGTAATAGGCCTAATAATTGACGTTGAATTATTTTTGATATTCTCATGTGTTACAATTACAAGATAAGATATTCTTCAATAAAAAGTGTTTATTTATTCGAAAAGTGCTAACACCTCAAGAGTTGATATTGATTCAACTTTGATCATTTATTGCCAATACAGTATTTATGTAACAACAATCAGGAAATTAAAAAACAAATTTGGATATGAATTCTGGGAATAGTTACACTTATGAAGTTAAAATGCAAACAAAATAGATCTCTTGATAAGTAAAAAATATTGTCATTCTAATATAATTAAGTTAGCAATAAATTATCCAGAAGATTTAGAAAAGTTGAAAAGGAATACTAGAAATAGCTACCCTTACGAAGTTGAAATACAGCTGTGGCAGATAATTATTAAGTGGAAATCATTCTTGATCTAAATTTTCAAGTTTTATTCAATATTTGTTAATATTTTCAATTATCAACGACTCATTTGGCGTGTCTATCAACCTTTGAGTTTTCAATTTTATAATCTAATAATTGTGATTACTTTTTTGAAGTGAAAATTGTGTATGTGATCAAGAAATTTTGAACATAAACTATCTTTGGACATTCTCAACTAAATTTTGGATTAGAAGAAGTTTTGGGCTAACGCCTGTTTTTTCTGTCCTTAATATTGAGTTTTTGATGAAATAAATTGACTTATTTTTTTAAATACTGGAGAAAATATTGTTGTTTCCAACTTTGATAATGTGCATTGTGCCAGGAGCGCGGACAACGAGAGAGCGGACAGTAGCAGCCCGATAGCACCACCGCGCATGCGCAAATCGCTGACTGGGCTGTCAGACAGCTCGCTGCCGGACTCGATAGCGGCGGCGACAGCCATTGCCGGCGGCATTCCCGCCAACCAGGAGCTGCCCTACATGACGCCGCCGCTCATCACCGCCCCCGCCAACCACACCCAGCAGCATTTCAGCGGCGACTCACAGGACTCCAGTAGTAAGTCTCACTTTTTGCTTCTTGTTTTTGAATTTATTTATACATCTATTCATTCACTCATTTATTTATTCAATTACTAGTTGTCCCAGCGAACTTAAATAATCCCCTCAAATGTCCCCTCTTCTTATCAAATATTTAAAAATGCAAAAAGTTAATGCAACACAATTATCGCCTTATGTCTTACTTATGATGTTTTGGACAGTGGGTAACACTCTTCGCTTATTATTTTGTTTTTTCGCTTAATTTTTTGCTGGTTGATTCATTTATATTATTCATTCAAATTTATTGCAATCTCTTATAGATAAAACGGTTTTGTATAAAGGTTTGGACTTTAATCCCTTCCCCATGAAACTTTGTAAATATAGTAGAGTCTCGCTTATCCGTCATAAACAGGCGGGCAGAGGGCCGGATAATCGAAAATGACTGATAATAGGGAATGTTTCAAAAAAATTATGTTTAACTGATTGAAAACGTTGTAATATTGAATCTTGTATGTAAAAAAACATTAATAAGTCCCAATGAGTTTGTATTGAGTTAATACAGTATAAGAGATTGTGCAATGAAACGTCCGTACACACATATCATTCCAGTTGATATTCGTTGTGAGCGGCCTTGAAGAGGCCTGAGTTCTGATTTTCTTTGGAATTTAAATAATTCCGTCTCTGATTAGTATGCCAGATGACGGAATGACGGATAAGCGAAGGACGGATAGGCGAGACTCTACTGTACATAGTGTCCCGTTAAATAGTGATAGCAGTACCACCTAGTTTTCCACTTTAGAAAACTTAACTAAACCACCAGACTATTCTATAAGATAATACAGCTCAAAAATTTCACTAGAAAATAATGTTAAATTCACTTTAGTTTTTCTGTGATCCACTATGTTCTTTTTCAATTATTCTATTTATAGTTTTTGGTGATTTATCTGAGTGGGAAAATTATAGAATCTCTTGTTAGATTTGCCAATAAATTCAATAACACTAGTTAGAGCTTGTTTACTGTTTACAGTTAGAGTAACTGTACACATGCTATTGTATGATCCTGAAATTTAACACTGAAGCTGTCGGTGGCTCTGAAGGGGCAATTTTATTTGATTTTTGACAATATTAAGGATCAACAAGGTAGCTGCTAGCCTATTTTCCGGTTCCTTCTCCGATGTGATGCTTTCTGACATGATTCAGACCATTTCAAAGTATCTCAAAATAGATTAATGAACCTCAGTGGTATCACTGCGGTCTGCCCTCTCAATCTTGCAACAATTGCAATAGTGAGTATGTGGATGTAAATGTCGCATTTGTCGTAGTGATCTACCTTACTTGATCCAAAAACTTTAAATTTTTACTATTTCTTGAACTGTTCATCACGATTGATTTTTTTGGTGTTGTATACAGCATTTTGACAGAAGTAAATTCATACAAATTTTAATTAATAAAATAATTTCTATATGAATAAAAATAAGCAAATGAAGTTCAAATATTCATTTGAATTATCTTATGTACATTGAAATTAATATGAATTATCTTATATTGCCTAAATATAAATGGCTATGTTGCTTCCAGCCCTGTTGTTGGCTGTATGCTGATTTTTGTTTTTCCAATTTTTTTTTTCAGAAGGTTACACAAGTATCAGTGTTCGAGAACCTTTGGCCACCATTCTTGGCGAGAGAAGTCGTTCTCAAAGACAAGACTTGATCGATTCACATTATATGACTGTGTCTGATGACTCAGGTAATAATTTTTCGTTAATAATATTTTTTAAATTAATACCTTGAATTGAACGTTTTGAATGAAATGGTGCATTTAATGCAATTGCACCAGTGATGGGCTTATGAATGTATTCATAAATTCCTAGCATCGAATAGAATTTTATTCTGCTTATTATTGATAGTTTATCACGCAAGGACACTTCTGTTGACAAAAATAAGAACAACTCATTGACTAATTATGCCGCTCATGGGAGATGGCACCGTAGAGTTGTTTTATTTTGTGTGTTCACTGATGAAATTCATGATTTTATAGTTTTTTTTATTCAAACTTATATTCCTTTTTAGATCTGTATGATGAAAATAACATGCATAAATTTCAGAGAAGGGTTTTGCCGTGTGTTTCTCGACTTGCTATCGTACCACAAAACTTGGTCTTGCTACCCTTCCAATTAATATTCCATTGATTATTGGTTCATGTACTATATTAATTGTCTGTGTTGACAGACGAAATGTATGCGGCAATAGAAGAGCCAGGCGGGCAAGCTGTGTACACAAGCGGAAGCGAAACGTACGCTCGAATCCGTCCAAACCCTTCGCCTCAAACGAGGCCGCCCGCCGAGGAAACTGTTGAAAGACCACCGTCCCAGCAGGCCAGGCGAACGTCACACTCCAGACAAGGTACACATCACAATCGTTCATATTCAATTCTAAAAATATCTCATCAACCTCGGATTCTTTGCAATGTAATACAGCTTCACTGAGAGAAAACTTTACGTGTAACTGTGGTAGTGAAATTCATCGTGATTTACATGAAAAGAAATCACTTGATTTGCAACGAGTATTATTTGTGAAATACTAAATTAATGAATTTCAAGGTTAATGAATTTACTATGATTCACTTCACTACCGACATGCAGTCATTCTATTTTAAATGTAAGGAAGAAATTTGTCGACTTACTGACTGGAGCGCTTTCGATCATCATGTACTCATTTTCAACAGTGATCACTGTTTCATCGCAGTTCGTAAATGGATCAAGAAATCATCATATTCATGGATTTATTCATAGACATCCCTTGATTTGTTATTCTAGCTCATAGATGAAGTTTTCTGCAAATAATTATTGAAGGTTTCATTTGTCTCAACCTTCCCTTGAAGGTGTTAGAGTGCAAGGTCAGAATGAACTGCCAGCAGTTCAATTAATGATTTTCACATTGAAAACAATGCATGATAAATTTGAAACATCAACTAGTATGGAAATCAAATAGGATAAAACCAAGCGAAACATTGTTGAACGAGTAGCAAATATTGATCTTAGTTATTAATAATCGATCTTAATTGAAATACTGTATCATGGACTCTCAAGACCTTTTACGTTTGTTTGAAATATGTTCCCATAGAATCTTAACAGAATCTCGAGTAGGGATGGGTCGGTTCCGGTTCTCGGTTCCACCGGTTCTTGGCAGAACCGGTCAAACGGCGAGGTCAAAAGTCGGTTTTCAGAATCGACGACGACGGATATTAGCATAGCCCCCTCTAAACTACATGGCCGCGGCCTTCAATGTGACAACGTCGCTGCATCGGCTTGCATGAGCAATGCAAATCGATCATGTGTTTATAAGTCATGTGTTTGTAGTATTTAATGAAACCAGCCAGTATTGCGAGGTTGTCACATTGAAGGCCGCTGCCATGTAGTTTAGAGGGGGCAATGATATTAGCTTAAAAAGGATATTCTGTTTGTCGTGCATTTATTATTTGCTTCAGCGCTGTATTAAATTAGTTTCAATCAGTTTATGTTTACTTGGTGCTTGTTACTCCAGTTAATATTGCCAAAACAAAACGGTCTGACTCAGTTGTTTTGTTAGTTTTTCTTAACAAAAATCTTTAATCAACTACCTTTTCAAATCAGAAAATAAATTAAATACATCCAACACCATAAAAGAACTTCTCCTTTCAAAATAGTAATTTTTACCATAGTATCCTACTATTTCTTTATTTCATTTTTTCCACACACATTCTTTTTCTTTTTGTATTTAGTAATAAAAATTGTTCTACTTGTATTTATTTTGTTCTTTGATTATATTTAAACACAAGAATGTTAATTTTTTTCCACTCACATTTTTTCTAACTGAAAATTTTATGTTTTTGAGCTTGAAACAAAGATAACCTAAACATTGTATTAATACATTTTTGTCATCTTGGTTAACTGTGTCAAATGTTGGTAAAGACTGAAGAAGATTGTAATTTAAAGGGTGTTGTTTATTCTATATGATCTCTTTCCTTGTTGTATTTAGTAATAAAAATTGTTCAACTTTTAAACACGTAAATGTTACCATCAATTTAATTTTTTGAGGGAGGTGGAAGAACCGGAACCGAGAACCGAAATCACGGAACCGGTATCGGAAATGGAACCGACCCATCCCTAATCTCAAGTTTAGGAAGGTCAAAATATGCAAAAACACATATCACGCAAAAAACAAAAACAAAGGATACCACCCTACACACGTACTACCTGTGTATAGGATCATATTCTGTGCTGACACTTCATTTTAATTAATTACATTAATTTGTGTGTAGGAGGTTTATTAAGAAGGTGCATGTGTGGTTTCAGCGTCATCGTCATCAGCAGCCAGTTCAGGCGTGAGTCCGAATTCGCCGAAACCTGAAAAGCGGCAAGCGAACTCGCCGCTGCCTCGGCCGCCACCGCCGCCCACCGACGCCGGGCTCAGTGCGCCAGCCGCAGCCGCAGCAGTCGACGACATGTACGCCAAGGTGATGAAGAAGCGGCGCTCCAGTCAGTCGGTCACCAGCCTTGAAGAACAGCAGCAGCAGCACATGGCGGCGGGGCCGGTAAGTGACGGAGCCAGTGCTGCGGCGCCCCCCGGCTACGAGCGGTTGTCTCCGCAAGCTGAACCCAACTACGAGGAACTCAAACCCCAGGAATTGAAGCCCACCAGGAGCCCAATCGAGTCAAACTACGCAAAGGTCAACAAAAACCGCCCCAAAAACAATAATAGCAAACCTCTATCCGTCGAACCCGCCTATGCGAGTTTATCGCGCAAAGACAGCGGCCACGACCCCGACTACGAGAGTGTTAGTGCTAATTCTCAAAACGATCCCAACTATGAAAGCTTGGAGAAAACTGACAGTGAAAACGACCCGCCTTACGAGAAGCTGCAGTCGACATCTTCGGCATCGTTGGACGATGATTACGAAACTGTGTTCAGGGTAGACTCCACTCAGGTCTATTCGCGCATGGAGGAACGCGATTCCTAGGTCAAGGTACGCATTACATCACCGTTAAAATTATATCTCTAAAAGTTAAAGCTATGAAATTGACAGAGTATATAGATTTTATATTATTAAAGTACATTCTACACCCTCCATTGACATAGCTCAGAGCTATGAACAGGTTTTTATCATTCATGAATATTATAAATTCATTTCTTATACAGTAGGTTTGAGATGGTATTAACCATAGAGATTGTGAGAATTTAATTACTTTGTTGGAAATATAATAAGTATAAAATTTATTGTATATAAAGCTGCCAATTTGTTGAAAGTTTAACGCACAATTCAATTGTTTCAAGCTGTAAGTATTGTTTGATTTCAAAATAAATCAAAACTGTTTGTAATTATTAGCAGAGAAGACTGAAAACAAATTGCTTCAAGTACATTATAACTATTAGATTTTAACGAAAGGTGGTAATAGAAATCGGCAACTGAAACCCAATGCAATACAAATATTCAGAATGTTGTAATCAGATTTTAGTTGAGAAACTATTAAACTTAAGAAAAAGATAGTACTTCATTTTTTCGCATAATTTTGGGAAAATTGGTTATTACGGCTTCGGGCATAACGTCTTTTATTCCCAAGTTCCACCAAATTCAATGTGTAAGCTTTCTATTGCCGTTACTTTGATATAGCATTTTAAATGTGTGTTCCTTTGATAGTGTTATAACCAAGTTATAATACGAAATTGAAATGATATCATGAAATCAACAATTTTGATACTATTTAGACACTGTTTTCAAAAATAATTTGGAATTTTTTATACCATCCATTGTTACATTAACAGTTCGAGTTTCAAACTAATGTATTGATATTGAAAAGCTCATCTGAAAGGCTTTTTATATTTTGAAGAAAGGTTCATTAGAAAATGGTTTATTATGATTGGTTCCTCCATTATAAATTCGAAAAATGCGTTTTTGTATATTATGACGACAATCCACGTTAATAAGTATACCATGTACTACTGTATGTTAACTAGTACAGTTCAGAGGCTTGTAAGTCCTCTACAATGAATCTTCCTCTTTCTAATTATAAATATTAGCTTATCTTTTAAGGAATTAAGTTCAACAACTCATTCCAAACATAACGAAGTATTACTTTGTACATTCTTAAATATTGTGTTCATGGAATGTATTTTGAAAATAACTGCACAATTTATTAATTAGCAGACGCCTCTGGGAATCGTCCCCGGAACCTACGTTGTAGTAGCAGCCAGGTATTGCATTTCTACCCCTGCATCACTAATCGGTAGTCGACAAATCGTGTATATATTCTTCTATTGCCTACCTCTCTATCTTTTGTTGAATAAAAAAATTGTTGAACTATTGTCACATATTATTATTATTGTTACTTAGTTATAAACTTTCATGAGTAGTTCAAATTATTATAGATAAATCATTATTTGATAATTTTATGCATAGTCTAGAAAAGTATGTTTTCTTCCTCTAATAATTTAAAATTGTGTTATAGATTAGTATCATTTCATCACAAATTTTGTGGAAAAGTTGTTATTTTTTGTTATTAGTTTTTAAGATATAAATGTTAGTATTCTATTATGTTTATATCTCTATGCAAATCAAAATAAAATATTTCTATGAGATATCATATATTACAGCATAACAGTGATTATATGTCAATTTCAAACTCGAAAAGTTGAGCAAAATTCATTTTTAAGCACTATCTTGTTCAATAGCTTTCATAAGATTAGATTACAGAATTGACTTTCTTTTCCGAAAATCAGGGGTATTCAGTTTCAAGAAATTCCATCTTTTGCTGTTTTTAATGCAATGAAATTTGCCTTATCTCTTGTTTTCAATATACTAAAATTTGCCGTATCTCTTGTTAGAGCAGTAGAACTGCTGCTAACGTGTTCCATGTATTTTCTCTTTTATTAAACTATTTGGCATAGTTCAATAAGGTTCATTAGCAGGCAAGTTCAATCAGTTCATACACTCCTATGTGTACAGCCAGGCTATTTTTTTTTTTTATTAAAAGATTGTTGAACTTCCCTGCTTCTTCTTCTAACTGTTGTTCGTCCCTCATGAGATACCTTACGATTCTTTTCTCTGATGAGAACTCCAAGTTCTTCTTAAGTATTATTAGAATTATTACTTTTCGTTTTAATTTATTTATAGTTTAATGTTGTAACGTTGGTACTACTTATTTTATAGATTATATTTTTATTGTTTAATATTTGGTGTGGTCACAGATAAAGGAAAAAGGACTAATACGGTTCAATTGTGTAGTGGTTCTCTAAATAGTTGAAGAGTTCATCTTGAGTATTAATCTACAACATTTTCTTCATAAGACTGCTAGTTTATTAGATGAAACAAATATTATATGTTGAGGTTTCCACAAATTTCTTGCTAAATGGGATATTCTATCCATAAAGACATAAGATTTATTCTAATATATATATTATTTTCACCCAAATCATTTTAAGTTGATTTGTAATGATTTAGGTGAAAAACTAAAGTTTCATATTCTAAATTAAGTTTAATCAATCTGTCACTTCCTAATATTAACTATTGTTTTAATGCAGTTTCAAGTGTTATTACCGTACTTGTTGTGGTCTATGTTGATAAACACTTGCAATATCAATCAAGGCCTGCATTGGTTCTCAACACATGTAAGAAATATACCTAACAGTCAATCTATGAGGCATAGTATCGGTTTACAAAAATTAATATTTATTCGGGACTTGGTTAATTCCAACTAGGTAACCGCAGTCCTGGGGACTGTTTCATAAAGCTTAGAAGTCTTGTAAAACTGGAAAATGGCAAACTCACACTAAAAAGCAGATCAGGTGAAGTAACTCATTTGAAAATTTTCAAGTTTTTATCAAAAATTATTTTGTGAATATTTTCAATTGTTTATTGCTAATATTCACAAATATAAAATAAAAACTGTTTATTTAAACAATTTCCATGATAACTATGATCTGTCTGTTAAGTGTGAGTTAGCCATTTCCCTATTTTACAAAACTTCTAAATTATGAGACAGGTTGTTGTCCACAGCAAAATAGAAAGATACCTTCAACAACGCATGTACGACGGTGATCCTAAAGTGTTAATCTCCTATTTCCTGAATAAGTATCGGCTCCATTTATATAAATCTAATTTTTTTCGTTCAAAATTAATTGCTTTTTCTGAGTTGTAAATTCCATAAGTAAATGATTACCAACCACTAAAAACCAGGATTGAATTGAATTACTTTTGTACCGTACAGGTAGCATTGCTTTTGAATACAGTACCTATTCAGGGTCTCTATTATGAAACTGGGATAACATTGATTCTTACATTATTCTACAACTATCATGGAAAGGATTTACAGTAGACTCCCCATTATCCGCGGTAATTGGGACCGGGACGACATCGGATACGGGAAAACTCGAATAATAAGAGGGTTAAGTTCAGTTATGGTAAAAAGACGTAAAATCCCGTGAAAGGTTAGAAAACTGTTTTATCGGAAGCAAAAACATAATTATAATAATCCCATTACAGACCTGTAAGCAAGAAACATAGACTATTTCTTTTGAATGTCTGATCGCCTTCTGAGATAACCTCCTCCATCTAAGTGTTTTGATTAGATCTTTATTTATGTTTGTTATTTTTGTCTGACAAGCTTGATTATCCCGGAGGCTGAGTAACCGAGACTCGGATAATCGGGAGTTTCTGTACTTCCATTTTTTTAAATGAGTAAAACATATCTATAATGAATATTTTATTGTACAAAAAGTGCATCAGAGTCAAAATAAATTAATGTATTTTAATAACAGTGTAATTGTACTTATTAATCCCATTAATCTCAAGAATAAAACTCAGGTTAGATTTATTTATTTATTTTATGATTGATTCATCATAAAATTCCACCTGCTCTACGTACTTTCCAATGTAGCAAAAATATATATAAAAGAATCCTGATTTCATGGCTAACCGAAGCTGGCAGAGAAACATCTAATAATTTCCTAAGGTCACTACATACAGATAATTATATATTCCAAATTTGTATTTGATTTGCTCTTTATATCCCTTCCCTCAATCTTATTTCATTTTTAACTTTCAATCCCATCCTTCTTTTACTAAACTACTGTCTCCTTCAAATTTTTTTTCTTTTACCAATTTTTTTTCTCTTCTCAGTGTTTATTTTCCTCCTTACTCATATTGTTCTGGACAATTGGCATAGTACAGAACTCGGTTCCCGCGCACAGGCATGACCCATGCGGGAACCTTCCTCTTATCACTTTGCAGTTTGCTAAAATTATGAGTTAATTGCCACATATGAATTTATGTTATGTTATTTCTAATTATTTTCAAACTAACCATTGTCCTATAGTAAGGATATTAAAGATATAGTAGGATGCGTTTCTCTGAAAATTCCAGTTTAAAATCAGTGCGCCCAAAGCTGCGAAAGTTGCACCGTAGAGAGAGCATGCGCATATACTTGGCGTATGCTTTCTCTATGGTTGCACTAACCGTGGTAATCCTAAAATGGATTAGGATATCGATAGTTTTCAATCTTCTTCTATATCTTATATTATAAAAGAGTTTGGTGCCCTTGTAGAGTAGATTTTGGAAAGTTCGTGAAGTTTGAGTGGACCGATTTTGATGCGGTTTGCTCCAAAAGAAAGTTAAAAATCTAATTTCTGCAGGCTCTATTTGTTTAAAAAAAATAATCATTTTAAATGGGAGAAAAATAATGAAAACCAATAATAGGTACCCGTGGAGCTATCTGCTGGCATTAAAAGTTATTAAATGAGTTAGTTTGTAAAATCCCTCATAGATAGAGAAGCTAAAAGTACGCGGTAGGGCAGTGACTATAAGCATAGCCTCCTCTAATACATATGTATTAGAGGAGGCTATGCTATAAGTCATCTATAGATGGACTGTAGTCATCTACATCCAACTCATCTAAGTTGGACTGTCTTCCTTTTCAAAATTCTCAATATCATGCATAACCATCTTGTGCAATTCAAATTTCGAGACAGGTTTTACATTACAACCGACCGGCCCACCGAATTACGAATTTTATACCAATATATATATCGATAAGTATGAATGAATCGATGAAAATATCGATATTTACACATTCCTGTGATGGACCAATATGTCGGCTCCGTGCACGACATTTTGGTCCAATCTATACTCCTTCATTTTCCGACAATTTGTACCAACGACATTCTGTCCCACATTCCTGAGCTGGACCAATATGTCGGCTCCATGCACGTCATTTTGGTCCAATTTCCTTACATTCCTTCACTTTCCGACAATGTGTACCATCGACATTTTGTCCCACATTCCTGAGTTGGACCAATCCATGAAACGACATTCTGTCCCAAAAATGGGACAGAATGTCGCTGGACCAAACTATCGTTGGGACAAAATGTCACGCTCCCATTTTTTCGTTCACTGATCCTATTCAATGAGACTTGAAGAAGAAAAATTATAACTCATCAATAATGAATTCTTGAATATTATAAAAAATTACTCAGTATTGAATTGATACTTTTAAAATATTAATGATTCTTGTGGTTTTTCTTTTACATTTTAGGTTGCCTAACTTGAGGCATAACGGTTGGCGATCTGGAATCAGTCGACAGGAGCAAAGATTTCGGATTCAAAGTATAAACAAAACAAACAGAGACACAGTGACAAACTGTAAACTTCAAACTGAAGAATTCTTATTTCTGAACGAGAAGGATCTGGTTTTGGGTTTATCAATATTCTGCAGATGAATATTTCAAGCAACGTTCAATCTGTTACTATTTAAGTGCCTAAGTGACTTCTTTTCAACACTAAAATGCTGTTCGTTGATTCTTGTTACTAAATATTGACACCTTATTTATTTGTTGTTGGAGAAAACATCCAAATCTTGTGTCGCATTTGTTGAATTTTCTTCAGACTATGAGATGAAGTAAGTACCTATTTCAATACTTTTTTCTTGATTGGTTTTAATCTCATGTTTAAAAATAAGTTATTTGATTCTTTTGTACATATCATCCAAAAAAAGTTTTATTATTCAATTTGAGCTAGTAACTTATAGGGTGACCGAATCAGCCACAGAAAAAACCGGGACACTTTACGCCTTCCTTCACTTCAAAAATATTTGATCCGTTTCAATTTCACTTGAGTTTCAAGTTTCAATTCTACCGCAGCCGCAGATTCTGCTTCAGGTCAGGTAGAAGTTGTGCTAATACATTTTCGTTTGCACTCGTACTCAGTTTGAGTTTTTTACTCCAACCCTATCATCAAAATCTGTAGCTGCGGTGGCATTAATTCATGAGTACCACTTGAATTATTATTTGAGAAAACTTAAATATTAAATTTTCTGTGTGCTGGTTCAATTCACACTTAGTAAAACCGAATTTGAAATTTCTATAGTAGACTATAATTTGAAGATCAAATCGAAACTATTATGTTCATGCAGCTCACTAATGACAGATACTTAATTTCAATTAGATTTTAATTAGTTATTTTTTGAATTATTGTGTGTTTTTAGCATTCACATTAAAATATGTTCAATTTTATTAGAAAACAATATTTTTTAAAATATCGTTCGGTATTGAGCAAGCAAGGGCTTGTGGCGCGGAGTTGTTTATGCAAGCTATTTATTATCAAAATATGAGTGAAAAATTAATAGTGCTTGAACGAGCTAAATTTGAACGACTTTCTAAGCGTATTCAACGAACATTTGAATTGTCCAAAAATGCTTTGACAGATGAAAAAGTGCTAAACAGTTTAATTCTATATAGTTCCACACTCAAAACCGTAAATTAATATGAAACTTAGTTTTTTAAATTGAGAAAAAACAAGTTTCCAAATAGTTTTAACTATTTGAAACATTAAAAAATAAACAATAAAAAAGAGAATATAATAAATTCTAGGATGTATAATAGCTATTCTACTATAATGTATAATAGCCACATTCAACTATGACAGTTGTAGTTCTAGTTTTAATAACTAATAAGGTAGCATTTTTTTAGTCAGAATTTCTCAGTGGGTAATCAATAAGGTATTCATGGTGTTTCTATTGAAAAAATATAAAAGGTATTTGACACAAAATTCCGGGACTTTTAAACGTCCCAAAAAAGTTTTTTGGGACACCGGGAATTTCGGTTAAAAACCGGGACAATCCCGGAAAAGTTTGGTCACCCTAGGCTAGTAAGAATAGGCCTATTTTAGAGCAAATTACATCAACACAATTTATGATAGGTTAAGTAATAATTACAATACATTATTGTGATTATTGATGATATTATTGTCCAGTTCCAGATTTAAACAATTTTTAAGAAGTCTCTTTAAGCTGGTCAGTCTTCGAGGGCCGAAAGCATTGAGTAAATTAGTGTCTTCGGGAAACAAATCTCGGAAATGAAAACTGTCTTCTAAAGCACTTCAAAATTGAGAGACGGATTCTGGCAGAAAATGTTATAAATTTTTGCAGTTTCAAAGCACCTGGCTTGTCTATTGCTTGATGTGTATTGTTCTATGGCATATTAAAATTACATATTTCAATTAGCATAAACCCAAATTTTAGTAGCGGTCACGAAATTAGACTTACAACTTTACTATTACATGACCACATAAATGATTGAAACTTTCCGTTCATGTTTGGACATCCAATCAGGTTTGCTCAAGTTATGAAATCCTCGAGCTCCAAGGGTGGGTAGCCTACCTATAGTCTCTTGATCTCAATGTAAAATTATTTGCATTTCTACTAAGTAGTCTACTAATAAAATAGAGATTCATTCATTTCATTTAAATTGCTGTATGCTCTAAAAGGTAAAGTTTCATTCAAAAATTTTACGAATTGTATGATTTTGTAAAACTTAGGTTTGTATTGAGGAAAACTTCGACTTTACTGCCATTTTCAAAAATTTCAATTGTAAAATACAGTAATATGTTTTATTGAATAACATATGCGAAGCTCTTAGTCTAGTTAATATAGTAGTTGCACTTGGATGATTTGTTTGAAAATAATATAATGTAAATTAATCTATTTCGCCCAAATACAGAACTGTTTTAAAAATTTCAAATTTTGTTTTCAGGCGTGTAAAGCAACAGCAAACTGTGAAAAGCACAATCAAGAAAGCTAGGTCAAATGAGAGTGTAAAAGAAAAACACCCTTTGCAGGTGAGTGGAATAATTTATTTTCACCTATAGGTAGCCTACATTCATTTAATCTGGAGGATGGCGAATAACTTTTATTTAACATTTCTATGGTAACGGGTGATTTTCTGTTGAATTTTTTTCATATGAATAGGCTACTGTATATAACACGTAAAAAACATATTTTAAAAAATAAATCAACAGAACATCAACCGTTACCGTAGAAATGTTAGGCCTAAGTGAAAGTTATTCGCCATCCGCCAAATTAAATGAATGTACCTATATTTAAACTCGTCATTTTCCTGAATATTAATAACTTGACCATCTCTGCCAAAAAATAATATTCTTCCTATATTAATAATTACTAAGTAGAATGAATTTCATGGTAATGTATAGAAGGAAGGAAAGCTAAATAAATTTTTCACAGACATGGAATCCATGATTCAGTTGTTGTTCCCACGTCTACTTCAAATAGAAATTAAACCATATTTGTCAATGCTTCGCAAATGGAATCGGCACTAGGAAGCGCTTTTATCAAGTTCTAAATCAGAAAATATGGGAAAAATCTCATTTTTCTCCGCATAATTTTTATGAACACATCTAGGGGATCTGAATTTTGTGAACAATTTGCAAACGGGAAGCTTGCTGCTGAGACAGTGCCGACTTCATTCCCTCCTAATGACAGAAAAATAAAAATTCAGTTCAACCTTTTCTTGAAAAAATATTAATCTAGGCTACTATAATTTTACTTCCAAGTAGGCTATTATAATCTTATTTTTATAGTATAATCTCATTTTCATGTATTATCATTCTTTCCAAATAATGTTATTTTTCCATTTTCTTATAATTGTTCGGTGTGCAATAGGTGTGTCAAGACAATAATAAACCAATCAATCATTTGTGGGTTTAGTATGAATTAAAGAGATGCCCTCTTTACCGAGCTGTAAAGCTCCATATCTTATTATTATCTCAAATGTATTCTATTGATTTATCTATTTGTTGTTGTGATCAACTTTTTATCATCGACTGGTTTTCAATATGCATTATTCTGAATATTTTGTATTTAAATTTATTATGTCAAATTTATTGTGCCTTCTAATTGTTTACTATGTTTTTATAAACTTTAAACTAAGCTGTGATATTTAGATGGTGTTTAAATGAAATGAATTTAACGAGTCTTTGCACCTCTCATTCAATTTATTCACTTAGGCCTATTGGGAATGTATTCATGCTGAAGACAATAAGTTATATTACTAATTTTTGTTTACGTTTTGTGCAGGTTTATTGTAGAGTGCGGCCGTTGCAGAACGAAAATGAATCATCCTGTGTTAACATCGAGCCACCCAACAGTCTCCTGCTCACTGTCACCGACGCAAATCGAGCCGCACTTCAGAGGCAGACGCGTTTCGTATTCAAACATGTTTTCGACGAAACAACAACACAAGAACAAGTCTTCAAAGAAACGTCTCTGCCTTTAGTGCAAAATTTGATTTGTGGTCGAAATGGCCTCCTGTTCACCTATGGAGTGTCAAATAGTGGCAAGTCCTTCACCATGGATGGCACTCCCGAAAACTATGGTATTATGCCGAGGAGCATCAGTGTGCTCTTCAATTCAATCAAACCTCATCAAGCGCCAAAGTACCTCTTCAAACCGGATAGATTGAACGGTTTCGATGTCCAATCAGAACCTGACGCTCTGCTAGATCGTCAAAGAGAGCTCATGTCTTCTATGAAGAACCCAAAATCGGCTAAGAAGTAAGTGGGCTCGTAGACCGGAGCAATAAGCAATATTATCGCCAATGTGTTTTTCCATTAGATTTCAACTGAACTCGCACACCGACGCAATATGATATCGCTATCGCCTCTGTAGAGCAAGATATATCGCTAGCAACACAACCTGTCGGTTGAAAAGCAACATATTTCTTAATTAACACATGATATTTCATTTAATTTTTAGTGCAGTAACCTAAATTTGAAAATTTTAGACAGAGTAATTCCCTTATTGTGATTTGAAATAGATAAAACTTGTAAAATTTAAATTTTTATTAGAAAATGTTTCAAGCTCGCATGTTACGTATTACTAAAATAAGTATTGGAATATTAACTAACCCAAGAATGATTAATTTATATACAAAGGCTCGAAGAAAATCATTCATGATTAAAAAATCAGGTATCATGATAAATCAAGGCATATTACGAAGAGGATGCATATGGTGACCTGATGAGAGGAGGACCAGCATCTACTGAAAAACTCAGTGTCAATGAAGAAAATGTGTATTCAGTCTTCATAACGTACATTGAAATCTACAATAATTCCGTTTATGACCTTTTAGAGGACTATCAATCAGACGATTGTACGAGAGTAAGGTAAGGTATTTTGGATCAAAACTTAGATAAAAATTTAGCATTGCTACATCGTGTTGAACATTTAATCAGTTTAAACTTTGCTTGAATGTCAGTCAGATTACAGTAGCCTATAACAGTAATCTTATTTGCTCATCACCTGTTGTAATCTGTGACTTGATAATAATACTGTTCAGCAGGGTCAAATGATTATTGTATAGCCCAATAAAAGTTATTTTAGTTTGCAAAAGAGCAAGCATTGTGTTCGCTGAGAGTCGATATCATACAATAATCATCAAATTTTCGCATCTATTTGGTTCTGAATTTGGAAGTTAGATGCAGTTTCTGTTACTGGAATTATTCAAGAAGCCTTCAGGTCATCCATTAATAACATACAGCGTAGCCTACTTCAAAATATTTTCAAGATGTAGTTGACTATTTTCATCATCTAAATTCTAGTATTAAATATCATCACTTATTTGCAATGTATGCTTAAGTCATGCTTAATTTGTGTTGTTGATTTTTGTACTGTCAGGGCTCCACAACCAAAAATAATAAGAGAAGATGGCTCGAAAAATATGTACGTGCATGGAGTGGATGAAATTGAGGTGTCGACACCAGAGGAAGCTGTCGAGATATTCTATAGAGGCCAGAAGAGAAGGCGACTGGCCCACACTGCCCTCAATACAGAGTCCAGCCGAAGTCACTCGGTTTTCACTATAAGGCTTGTACAGGTGAGACATTTCTCAACACTTATATGAAGCCTACAGAGCTCTTGGTGATTGTTCGATATTAAGTTCTGGTAAAACATTGATTCGAAGTGAGATGTGAATTTTTGAAATTTGTGAAATAGTTCTTGTTCCATGACTATGTATATTTCTGTGCAGGCGCCTCTAGATTTGGCGGGGGGTGAGGTGGCGCTGAACGACAAGAAGCTGTTGAGCATCAGTCAGCTGTCACTGGTGGACCTGGCTGGAAGTGAACGTACTTCGCGATCTAAAACCGCGGGCGCGCGGCTGCGTGAGGCAGGCAACATCAACAATTCGCTGATGACGCTGCGCAGCTGCTTCGAACTGCTGCGCGAGAACCAGCAGAACGGCACCAGCAAAATGATTCCCTACCGTGAGTCGCGGCTCACTCATCTCTTCAAGAACTACTTTGACGGCGAGGGCGATGTGCGCATGATCATCTGCGTCAATCCCCGGGCTGATGACTGCGATGAGCTCAACGTCAGTTGCTTTAATCAACTTATTTATTCATTCATAAATGTACAATTTTATACTTAATAGATGCCCTTTTTCCAATTTATCAACACATGCATTGCGTACACGTTGCCATTTGCCTAATGACTGGCAAAAAGTGATGTAATGTTTTTTCTCCATTCGACTGGCACCTTAATATGTCATAACTTTAACTTATATGTCATATTTATGTTATATGGCATATAACATAACTCGGCAGTGATATGGAGTGATATTCCAGTGATATGAAGTCATATGTGATAATGAAGTGATATGAAGACAGTTATATTTAACGAAATTGCCGATAGCACGTGCTAGGACAAGATTCTGCACTTCCATAATATGCTAGTCAAAAATTTTTCTCTTTAGAACAACACCAAATTCAGTTCTATATTTACCTTCTGAATTACCTTAATGGTAAAAACCTTAAGGCTACTGCCATCCACAAATTGTCAACTATCAACATTAATACTCTGCCTGTACGTTGCTATTGGCATATGCCTGTCAATTGGCAAAAGTGATTTGATTGGCTTTTCTCTAGTCGACTGGCACCTTGAATTATTATAGGCTACTGTCTTTCAAACGTATATTGAAATACTTCATTTTCCTCAATAAACATAACAAGAGAATAAAATTGAAAATACAATAATTGGAGGCTCCTCTTATGGGCACATGCCTATGAGAGAGTTGCAAGTTGTATTATATTTGTAATATACCTCAACCTACTTGAAGTTTTACTGGCTTATTAATAACTCGTTATAATAATAAATACCAGGTGTTTCAAAAAGGACTTTACAACTTTGAAAATGCATATAATTAAAAAAAGGATATAGAACTGAATTTGGCGTTGTTTTAAAGGGAATATCATGGAAGCGCTCCTAGTACTTGTGATTGGTCTGACTTCATCGACGCATATGCAGAAAAATTTTCGCCCGCGTCAATAATATGGGTCTTATGATTTCTCATGTTTTATTGATACTAGAAAAACTCATAAATTGTAGGCCTACTAAGTGTATCATTTGCCGTACTTGGTATAAAAATTACGTTGAACAGTTGTTGCCAACTTTGATTCTTCTAGCCAGCTAGCATGCTCGAGTCCAGTGATATGAAGTCATAATATGTGATAATGAAGTGATATGAAGACAGTCATATTTAACGTAATTGCCGCTAGCGCGTGGTAGGACGAGATTCTGCACTTCCATTATATGCTACTCAAAATTTGATGTGTTTCTCTTTAGAACAACACCAAATCCAGTTCTATATAAAAAAAACATCCATTTTCAAAGTTGTAATGCCTTTTTGAAACATCCGGTATAAAATTTTAAACACTTTCCATAATATTTCAGTGAAAATATACCATTGGCTTCGAGTAAACTAGGCATCAACACCGGTCAAGACGCTTGAACATATAGTCCACATTTCTGAAATTACAAGTACATTTTAAGAGGCAAACTCGGACTAGCATTTTACCAGTCGACTGGTACTGTCGATTTATAATAAAAATACCAATTATAATGCCACTGATATTATCAATTATGCGATTAAATAATTCTCTCATACCTAAAATTTAAAAAAATGCACTAAAAACTAGTCCATTGGCAACTTGTATACAAGGCCCAAAAGTCAGTCCAAAAATTTATTATTAGTTTGAGCGTCTAAACCGGCCTCTAGATAGATGGATGCTTAAATAGAAAATTAAATTTGGAACTGTCCTAAAATTGAAAATCTTCTATTTTAACTGATAATCACATTGACAGAGATGTATTATTTTCCCTTTATGAAATCAATAGAAAAATAGATTTTTGATTGAATGTCCCAATATGGAAAGAAACTGCAAACAAAGTAGAACTGTAGGCTACACCAGAGGGAATTAAACAATTTATAATACACTACTTCTTACATGAAATTGTTCAAATCCACTTCCGTTGATGAGGTGAGAGGTGACAATTTTTCCTGAATAATTCTTTATTAAAAATACCTCATTTTATGGTGTTATGTAGAACAAGAATAATAACATAGTCTATAGGACTTTGGCCTAGTGTTTTTTTTTACTTGAAGACAACTGGCCAGCTTGGTGCGTTAAAATCCTATTGGAATGTTGTCATATTGTGTGCTGCTCAACCATCTGTGCACGCATGCATATTTTACCGAAATTTCAGTCTGATATCAGGACTCAGTGTGTTAACTTGGATGATTTACTGGTGTGTGGCTGGCTAGCTCGGAAAGTTGTGGGATACTGTTTTTGTACTCAGGTGTCTTCAAGGATGAAAAGCACTATAATCAACAAATCTTGTAGATTTGAAAATATTTTGGACTTGTTTTTCTATGTATGAGAAAACATGAAAGTTTATTAATTTTTTCAGAAGTATTCTATTATGAAAGCAAAACGTCCAACGCGGTTAACTGCAAACTTTTAAAAAGAAATTAGAATAAATTTGTTTCTTATTTTATCAACATTTTGTGGCAACAATATTGTTCTTAGGAAGACAAAACTTCAAATTAGAGAATAGTTGTGATTAATTTCGAACATGTTTTTGTTGCAGCATGTACTGAAATTTGCAGAGATGTCTCAAGAGGTGAAGGTGAATAGAATCAGACCCGCCAAGGAGGTTCAGTGCCCGTCCACTGTCAAGAGGAAACCACCAGTGAACAAACCAGATGAACTGGTGCCACCAGCCAGCAGTAGCTCCAATTTGAACGCGTCTTTCCTAATGAGTTGTCGGTAGGCGAAATATTAATCTTAAATTAAGTATTGTTTTGATAGAATTTTAGGTTGCACCAACCAGGACCAAATATTTTTAATCAGTTGATCCCATTCAATTAGCATTGTACTGATCCTGGATCAAATTGATCTTGCTTGGTGCAACTCAACATTAAGGCCCGATTTCACATTAAAGCCCGTAGCTGCTTCAAACGTAGTTTTCGAAATCAGCTGATTTTAAACTGGTGTGTTAATATTATTTTTGTTAGTTTAGAACTAATTAACTGTTGCTCAACTGTTTCGTTTTTAGTTTAATCGGGCCTTAGTCTTTAATATTTAGTTGTGGTTTCCCCTTTTCTTTTTCTAGCTCCTATTTCAAGTAATAAGAGGTAAGTAAATCAGTATTTTAGACAAAGAAAGACATGTACCTAGTTAATTGCCTTCCAATTTACATGGTCTGAACCAAACTAGAATAGTTGCGATTATGAATTGTCAAATTATTACTTTCGATTTCAATATTGTTGTAATATTTATTTTCTCTTCGATTCTGATTACTTAATATATATTTATTTATACGTAATCATAATGTATTGGTTGTTCCTTTCCAAATTATTATTTCTTATTTCAACAATGTTCGAATATTTATCACTCCTCAATTTTGATTGCAGATTCCAGCAACCATTCCCAGTTCCGGATTTCACGAATCCTGCAAATAACGGATTTATTACAGAAACGCTGCAAGTGCTTCTCGCTAGGAAAGAGAAAGCAAAGGAACTTCAAAGCCACATAAAATCATATGGTAATAACTGATTTGTGAAAGTAGTTGACTATTGAATAGCCGAAAAATGATGGTTGTGAATAAATGGAGGTAGATTGATTGATTGATTGATATTTATTGACAAAATTGTGTGCTAGTTCTGGAAAGACCTATAGCTACAGAACATTACAAATTTCACGCAACTATACATTTAAATAGCACGTAAGAAGTAGAAACAAACAATGCTATATTCAAGCAATGTTTGATTGCGAAGAGTTGACGCTTTATTTTTCCACTCTGATGAGTCATGAGCGCTCTTTGTAATACTACTAATTTCAGCAACAACATGGGTTTTCCTATGTATAATAAATTTATTTATTTATAAATTATAATTCCGTGTAACCTGGCTGGCTCAGGTCTGGTGTCAGAGTTTTCAGGTCACTCCTGATCAATAAATAAATACATTTTCAATAAATAACCCTGATGTAGTTAATATCCCAAAAACTGAATTTTATATTTCGAGAACCGAGAAACTTTTTTTCGGAGGTAATGTTCATCAATTGAAAGTTTTACGTCTATTCATTCTGAGAATCCTGTGATGTACATGTATTAGGTGTGGATGAATGTAGATGGCACTTGAACAATTAATTAATGTTGATATTGTGGGAGCGGAAATCCTCTCATTAACAACATAACGCAATCACCCGCGCTCTCTCCTTATTAGAATTTGCTTAACAAGATCATCGCTTGGGAAGAATATTTTCCAGAAATTCCATTACTCTTATATTCATATATAACACTCAAATCAAAATCACTTAATTTCATTGCAAAATACAAATTTGTATAACAAGGTCAAAATACAGTTGAATATTATTTAAAAAACACAATACATGGTCAAATAGCATTGGTAATGGTAACTAAATTTGTTACCCGTACAAAAATTCTATAAAGTATTATCAGTCAAGTATTACATAAACTCTTTGACGCCATAGATACAAAGTTCTCACAACATTTCTTTAATATATTTCTTGAATTTTCTCATGTCCAAAGATCTGACTTCACTTGGCAATAAGTTATACATTTTTTTGTCCAAATTCATGAACAATATTTGAGTTAGTTGTAAATTACATACTTATCATGTTTGCTTGTAAATTCCTGGTTTAAAAAAATATATTTTAGATAAAAGTATAAATTATTGCTTCAAAGTGTGCTTGCTTTTTTGTTTTTGAAGTTCTATTTGCTATATGTTATTAATTTATTATAAACTCTTGGTAAAATTGTTATTTTTTTCTGATGTAGCATCAACCTTCCGTGCAGGACTTGAGGGCGTATTTGGCGAACTGTCTTCGGCTCAAGACGAATCTAAAAGATTAGCCGAATTGAACAGAGAAAAAGACGAAACTGTAAGTACTGTATAAAAAGATGGTATGCATAGCATCGAAAACAAGCCAATTTTCTAATCAAATAGGTACTCAATGAATTTATTTCATTTATCCATACAAAAGTAATTTCGAGTTATTTAAACTGCACGTAATTGTAGGCTGGTAATAGTTGAAAAAAGTTGAGCATCCTAAAGCATTTGAAAAAAATATTATTCTTTCAAATACAAAAATTACATATTTAGAAAACAAGAGCGAAGTGCTACTTTAAGTAGGCCTATTCTAAAGTACAATTTCAAGTCTAAGTTAGTCGATGTATTGAAGTAAAAATGAATTGAAGTATTTATGAGAGGTAAAATAATGGAGATAATGACCAAGTGACATTTTACGTTAAATCGTATTTTGTGTTCAATCCATTATGGATGGATCGATGCAATAATATTTTCTCCAATGTTTTTCCGACCAAATATTTTGAGTAGAATTTCGCTTATCATGAATAGATCTCACAGGCACATTTTTGTTTGCTTTTCAGATTGAAGAGTTGCAGAGAAAAATCCATCAAATGGATTCAGAAAAACTCAATTTGAAAATGAAGTGCACCAGTACCGAACGTTATCTTCGAACTCGGGAAAATGAGGTGAATGCTTAAAATATTTTGAATGCTTAAAGAGTAATCCACTCCTATTGTCTGTTACGTTCTATTTGCAATTTATAGTGCACTTCCATAAAATTCCAAAAAGCTAAAAGTTCTTAATTCTTTCAAAAAAATGGATTTAATTAGAATAAAAATCTCTCAAAATAACTTGTAAGAATAATCAATTAGTTTTCGTTTAATTGATTATTGAACGTTCAAACGGGATGATACAAAAACCAACGGCATTCTGGTAAATTTTATATTTTACCCTGACGACATTTTGTTCCACATACCTGAGGTGTACCAGATTGGCTGCGTGCAACGACACTTTGGTCAAATTTACATTCCTTCACCTCTTGAAAATGTGTACCACTTTTCATTCACAATATCAATTTAGGCGAAATGTCGACTGTTCAAGTACCTCAGCAAGATCAGAAACTTTATATTGAAAATTGGTAGCTCTGAATTTAAGGCTCCGCAATGTTCCATTTTGTTAATAACTGTAACTGTTTGCTCTGGACTATACAAACATGACTCAATAATTCAGTAAAATGTGTAGCCTAATTAGAACCTAAATTTATCTTCAGATATATATATACACAGTATCAGATTTACAGATTGTGAAGAAATTAAACTTGAGGAATACAGTATCCTATGAAAGTAATTATTTGGACCATCTACCTTCTCAATACCATGAGCAACACAATTAAAATTTCGAGGCACAAGCTAGGTTATACAACCGACCTCCTGACTCCCCGAATTCTATACCAATATATCGATAAGATTAAATATATTTTCAATAAAGAATATCGATGTATTTTTTACGCATTCCTGAGTTGGACCAAAGTGTCGGATGCGTGTGACGACATTCTAGTACAATTTACATTCCTTCACTTTTCGATAATGTGTACCAACGTCAATTTGTACCACATTCCTGAGTTGGACCAATATGTCGGCTGCGTGTGACGACATTTTTCTCTACGAAATTTACCAAAAGGTCGTTGGTACGGTACAAAATGTCGCCATTCCGTTTAAACAATCGGAAACTTCTTTAAACGTAATAAATCATTCCACTTACTTATCTTTCATCTCTAATGGCGCGGTTTCGCGATACCAGTAGATGTGTAGCATTGTAGACAAGTAGACTGACTGGTGTGCATCGCCCTATCTGTTTGTATAGAGTGGAAGATCATATGACCAAAACTGCTGCCAGTAACCTACACGTCTACAGGTATCGTGAAACCACGCCATAAGTGTATCTGTTTGTGCGACTGTAATATTGGTATATTCTAATTCTCAAGCGTACCGAAAATGTCCAAGAGTGAAATGTTTTTCTTTCATTTTTATCTAGATTAAAGTGAATCAAGAACTGATAATAACTGACAAGTTATTATTATTGTGAAATAAGTGGTTTGTTTACCTATTTTTCCATAATCTCAAAAGAGCTGTAAAACAAACTCGAACCGCGTTCCATTTGATTTTCAATTAATTTTTAATAAAAATTTGCCACGAGCAAATGTACCTATTCTTATGAATATATTTTTATATAATTCTGCTTAACAACTAAGCGTTTCCAACGTCCCTTGTTTTTCTACGAGCCACGCAGAAAATACTTGAATTTTAATTTCTGATTTATTTATTAGGTAATTTCCAGAAGAATGTAAATAACAGATGTGAGATTCAATCGTAATAATCAATCATATTTTATTAATTTGGACCCTATTACATATTATCGGCTAGTTGTACGAACATCCAATTGAATCTAATCGCCATAAAATGGTTTCATCTGAAGGAACTAATACAACGAGAACGAGTGAGAGAATCGGACGTTAATACATTAACGTCATTTTACGATGGTTATATTCAATTGAATCTCGTGCTACTGGTTGTATTTAATGATTTTTACTAATGCCTTTACAAAAACATGTTCCAACGTATGTTTTCTAGCGTAATGTACTAATTAAGATTTATTTTAAAAAACATCCAGCTGGCAGACAAGGAACAACAATTGTCAAAAGAACAAGAGGCACGAGAAAGAGAGAAAATGCGCCTGAAAGATCAGATAAACCAGAAGACTGAGAAGTTGACGAAGGAGATGCAACGTCAGAAGAGCCAGATGGAAATGGAGATGTGGCAGAGAGACAGGAGGCTGAGGAAGGTGAAGAAGATCCTGGATAACGGGCCGATGTCGGCACCGGCAAGTCGGTTCACGCCGTCGACTGCGACCGGCAGCAGCGAGTCGGACGTGGAGCCGCTGCGGCTGCGAAACCGCGTGCTCGCCTCTCAGTTCAGAACGCCTAGCAAGTACACGGAGAGCAACGATGACAATGTAGTATCCTATTCGGCCAGTAAGGTGGGCCGAGGTCGCGAGAACACGGCCACTATCCCCAGGCCGTACCGACGATCGAGGTCAGCTGGCCCCGGGGATGTGTGGCTCGATCACCGGCCGCCCAACGTGCCGCCCGACACCGTTTTCCAGCCGGTCATGAAGAAATCGCACCCCGTCAGCAAGCTGACCGACATCAAACGCGTCAACAAGTCTTCCAAATACTGTCTCACCGTACTTGATAAGGACTCCGATGGCGATATTGAAACTTGCTTGTACAAGGTTAGTGTTTTATTTGCTTATTTCCTCTTATTGGTTTCTACTGGGTTGTAGATTTATATTTTAATGGGTATGGAATCATCATATTTTAATTATTATACTGACAGTGTATACCCTTGATTCACAGGACACAGAGTATTAGTGCTTTGAGCGTTTTCGTTTGAAATAATTTTGTACATGCTTTTTTCAGCTAGCATTACACATTGTACTGTAGCATCGACAAACGTATGTCTCGACAGTGGGTTAGCAGTAGAGAGCCTTAGTACATACGTTTTGTACAGTGTATGAGCGTTTTCTTTTTAGTCTAGATTGTTTTTATCATGAAAGCTGTTGAACTGACTTGGAAAACCAGTGCTCTACTTAGAAAGTTGTCAAAATAAGTGTAATTGAATCATTCTAAGTTAGTACACTCGAGAACGTACAAATGATCCCAATCTTTCGAAATAGATGATAATTATGTAATCACACTTCATTAGAGTTGGTCGTTCTTGAAGGCACGCATATATTTCCGAGGTTCTAACTCGATCCCAACCCACAATTTTGTGGTGCGCTGTGCAGCGCATGATGCATGCGATGCAGCATTCGTTTTCCTCCCAATCTTGGTAGGAGGAGCATGCTGCAACGCAAGACATCCAAACCCGTGGATCGTGTTGCACTTGCAGCATGCTTGAGCAGCACACAAGATCGAACAAGTGTTGACATAGCTGTCAGCTTCCTAATCTATTCATTACTCACAAAATTGTTGCTTACTTATAGCTGCTCGTATATTGGGAGTTGACTTTTCTATACTATGTGACAAAAAACTGAGTTTTGCAGTGTGTGAATCAATTTGAGAATACTTTCTTTGCACAGGGAGACGTTCTGCCTACACCGTCCGGAGGTGCGCAGGTCACTTTCAACGATGTCGAAATACTGAGGCAGAAATCGCCGACTGATTGTCCTCAAAGGAAGCGCTCTAGTGCGAGAAATGCCACTCCATTCGATGATGTCGAAAATCGCTGTGCATTGTCTGTTGAATGCCATGCAAAAAAATCTCGTCGCTAAGGAATTGATTAATAAAATTGTTATTATTGTATAATTTATCTGAGAGATGAGGATTAGAGTCTCTATAATACATGATGTGATTCCTTTTGGATTATTCTGTTTTCACTGTACTTCTCTTAACGTAACAGTTTTTGCTTCTTTTATTACATGACTTCATTTTTAGATTCTATCTATACATGTTCTATGTTTTTCAAAAAATTAGTTGATTAGATTTACTTGAAAAAAGTACAAATTTTCTATAGTAATAGATATAACAAAACTCAAGCTCTCTATGTAATAATTATAAGTACTCATAGTAATATAATTTGTTCTCAGAATGTACTTAAATTTGTATTATCAAATACCTCATTTTATGAATTAGTTGTATAGCTCAAATATCCATGACTTATTTTTTAGTTTATTTTTCTGTTTTATGTATAAATGTCTGATTGTGAAGAGTTTTCCAGTGAAATTTCATTCATTGATACTATTCTTAAATCAAGTTGGAAATTGTATTTCATCTGGAAGAGCAATAATAATAATCAAATTGAGTAGTTGCTATCAATAACTTCAATATTATTATTGAATTCGGCTATAAACATTCGGATGAGAGTAGACAAATTACAGTCGTATCAATTATTTTTAAACCAGCCAATTGTAATAACTTTTCAAGATTTGCAGTATTATTAATATGATCTTATTTTTTTGTGTTTTATCTCAATTACCTCTTCATGTCCTTTATTTTTTATCAAATTTGAAATATGAATTCAATTTACGTATTATTCTCATGTTAATTCAAGGATTCCAGTATTGTAAGACACAGGTTATTAATATTATATCTTTCACTTTGAACTTTAGGAATATTTTACTGCTCTCGTGCTCTTTATATATTTATCATAAATGTTCTCATGTTTCCTCATTATATAATATATATATATTAAAAGACTACATATTAATTTGAATATTTCTGGTGAAATTTTACATTATGGTGACAATATTTGGCATTATGACATTTTATATTTTTACATTTTTACATTATGAGCTGTTCCCATGACGTATACACTTCTATCTTCTAACCATGACAAATTTAATTAAAAACGCAATAATTTTGGTATTTTTTGAAATTAAATTATATACCTACATTTTTTATACTAGAGAATTTGTTCTACTAAACAGTATGCTTATCAATAAATTTATAATATTGTTCTGGTGTCTAGGAGGAAACATTTTGAAAAATAATAGATTAATGGTAGGTATCTACTTCTAATGAAAATGTATTTTCTTATTGATGTGAAATTCTTTGTACAATTTCTCTTGTACAACGCATGATATTAAAAGTATCAGCATATTTTTGTGAATATCAGCATCACGTTAAATGTTTTTGTACTAATAAAGTTTTGTAAATTTGTTAATAAATGTAAAGTAGCTCCATCCTTCGCCCTTCAATACAGTCAGGGCCTGGTCACATACGATTGTGGTTTGCTTTACTTCACTTCACTAACAAAGCTAACTGGTTTACTTCACTTCACTTCACTTACTCGCATTTAATCGTATAGTATATAGTAAGTGAAGTGAAGCAAAGCAAACCACAATCAAAGTAGCATTGTGAGTGAAGTGAAGTAAAGCAAACCACAATCGTATGTGACCAGGCCCTAAATGAATTACGATTTTTTATAATCTAGTTTCATAGTAATTTGAGAGTGACTGGTCGAAAGGACTAGCACGAAAAATCATGAGGGAAGTGTGAATCTTTTTTTGGTCTATTCAAATAAAATAATATTGAGAACAAAAAGAGGCGCCTAAAAGATATAACTTACTATTGTAGAGAAAGAGGGCAGAGAAGAGGGAGCAAAAATTTTCATTCAAATTTAATTAGGATGACAAAAATCTTGAAATTTTAGATTGAATTTGTAAAATGATTTTTTTGAGCATAGATTGAAATACCAAATAGGGTATTAGTCCTCTTCAACTGAAAATAGTATGATTCTAGTTACTAAGTAGGCCTTTTTAAAAGATACCGTATCTTGCACGTTGACGTTCAACAGTACATCCTTATTAGATTTCATAATTATTATCCTCATTCAAGTTGAAAGGCATTTGAATTTCTTTGTTACAAAATGGTTTTGGACAACTACAACTGTTGTTATCGTTGCTAAACGAATATCTGTATTAACTTGGAAATTAACGAATATAATAGAAATGAGGATCTCTCTTAAACTCTCAAGTGTTTCTTAACAACTAAATAGTTTATATTTTTGTTCTCTTTTCTTCGTACGTTTTCTCCACTAAGGTGGAGTTTCGTTACTGCGACAAGTGCCGCAGCGGAGCAGTCAGCGTTGCCAGATGCAATTGATGAAAATCCTCACCATAAATTGCTGGGATTTTTCATCATCGGCAACGCTGGTTCGGCTCCGCTGCGCATTGCCGCAGTAACGACCCACCTTAAGCGTACAGTACAGTATGTACATGGTACAGTACTATGGTAGGTACTGTACAGTGCATGTTCTCGTACTCTGAATGCTGTAGAATTCATTTTGGAAAGGAAAGCGCCCGGCCTCACTTGCAATTACTAGTCATACGATTTTTCTGTTGTAGAACTCATTGCTTCAAGATTGAACCCAACGATTTTTCAGAAGAATGAGGGTCTCACTCTAGATAGCCTGCGTCATGGCCAACTTTAGACTACTAAAACTAAAGAAGGCCATGCCTGCGTTCACACAAGAGACAGTTGCAGCCACTGAGCTAAATATATCCATCTGGAGGTAGCACAAGCTAGGGCTGCTAGCAGGATTAGTGTTCCGTCTAATTTCGTTAGGTTGGTAATAAAGTGGGGTTGAAATATTTTTTTTTCTAATACAGTATGTAGTACCAAAAAAGTTTAGTTAAGTTGGCAATAAAGTGGGGATTGAAATTTTTTCTCAAAACAGTATGCTATTGAAAAAAAATAGGCGGAACCCAGCTTTTTCAATCAGTGCTACCTCCAGATGGTTAATTTTAACTCAGTGGTTGCAGCAACCGCGTCCAGTCGGCGACATTTGTGCCGTTGCGAAGTTCAAAATGTTCAAATCGAATGTTTGTTAGGATGGAAAGGTGAACTAGTGAGAATATAAATTTCGAAAACTTATTAATGATACCTTGAGTATTTTCAGTCAAAACCCTGTTTTGTTCCTTTCTCGCGGAGGAACCGTGACGTGGGTTAACGTCCGCCAATACTTGCGTAGTTACACCACCAGCGGTGATTTGTTATTTCTACACTCTGTACTCTGTATTTTCTTTGGTTTGTTGGAGATTGGAGTTGAGTCAGTTGAGTGTTATGAAGATAGCTATCGCAAGTTACCGGCAAATCAGTTAATTTTGGTGAATTGATTGTAAGTAAATTTAGTATTAGCTCAAACATCACATTCAGTTGAAGATTTGAAGAAAAAACGCATCCAAAAAGAAGGCAGGAACAAATCAACTCAGGTAATCTAATCAAATGTTTACATGTACTGAGGCCTACAGCCCTACAACACTGTTTTATTTCCCTTTATTGTAAATTTTAATGAAAGTGAATTTTCTCTTATTAATTGATGAATGACTTCAATTATAAGTTATTCAAATTCATAATAATGTTGACTTGAAATCGTTAAATGTTTGTTTTGCGTTTCTAACCTCAATCCTTATTGCACGATTGAAAGCAACTCATAGCTCGGCGACTCAGCGACGCAGCATGTGTTTTCAAATGACGACGCTCATACTAGGCGATATCGCTTAGACGACATCGCCGCGCAACTGAGTTGCTCTTCGATGTGACATGCTGGTCGCCGAGCGATGTGTGGACAGATTCTATGTACAGAAAAGTGAGGTTAGGTGATATTCTAACCACATCAAACTGGGAAAGTAGGATTATTTGCTTAAAAAAGTAGTATTTCATTATTTTTTGGTCACATTAACTTATAAAATAATTGAGAATATTGTGATAGTAGTCGAACAGCAACTCTGGCAATTTGAGTAGCGGCTGTGAGTATGACAAGCAACTGCTGCATCGCTGAGTTGCCGAGCGATAAGTTGCTTTTCGATGTCAAGTTTCCAGGTGTGAGTAGTGGGTTAGCTTTAGCCCAGTCGAATGGTACAAAAAATGCCTTTTTCCTTAACGGATTCCTTATCTGGGTAGGGTCCGTAATAAACATATGATCTTCACCCAAAATAAATTGATTGCAACACTAAAACGTTGTTAAGTTCTTTACAACTTATCAAAGTAGATGAGTCAAGGGACATTGGCAATAACCAAAGATTTTACCATAAAAGTATGATTCCAGAGTTTACAAAATTACTCCTTTTTTGCAAAATCCCAATTTTTTATGTTTGTAACTTTTCATAGCGGTTTGAGGGCACAGATGTATCCTCTAAACGCAAGTAACTTAGACTACACGTGAAATGTTATAAATTGATGTTCAATACTGAATGTTATATGTGTTTAAAGTATTTTTAGAAATGAAAAACTTCCAAGTTTACGAAATTATTCGCCGAATAAAATAGCTCAGCTATTGAAAGTAAAAATATGAGAATTTCCAACGCCAATTATCTCAATAAGTTAACACTGTAACTTAGTTGGTGATTTCAAACCTTATTGTTTCACAGGTGGAGGATTTAAAATAGGGCCTATACATTATAGGGGGTGATTTTATGATTTTTGGCAATTTATTATTTTATTGAGATTTCTTTCAATAGTTTTCTTTGTTTCATTCACTAAATAAACCCTTAGAAATTTTTTCAAGCTTTATTTAATATTTGTGAATATTTTTAATTCTTTATTCTAATTTGGCTTTTCTATTAACCTTTTAAGATTTAAAATCGATTATCTACTTGTGGTTTGCTTTTTCAAGTGTAAATTATTCCTATAGGCTGTATTTGAACAAAATAATAATTATGTTAGAAGTAACCCAACTTTGTATTATTCATTTATTTAAGTGATCCGTAGCCGAGGGCGATAAGCGCCGGTCTGATAATCCAAAGGTTCCTGGATCGAATGCAGTTGATGGGACGGAATTTGACGAAATCGGCCACTCCCGTCTTTCGGAGGAGACGAAAAGCTATCGGGCCCGACTGTCTAAAAACAGTCGTCATCTCTCATCGTTACCCACGCACAAGCCTAGAGCTCATGTGGGCATCTGATCACCCTCATAATAAAATATATTGTAGTCTACCTACACGTTTACAGATGGAAAAAATATTTTTATTGTTTAGAAAATTAAGCCAAGTTTCGTGTTGCAATTCTTATCACCAATATTTTCTCTTAGGTTCAACTTATTTTACTTTCATTTTTAATAATTTTCCAGCATAATGTTCAGTCAAGGCGGTCTTGGCACTTCGTCAACATTTGGAGGAAGTGCGACTCCGTCGAACGTCAATCCCATGAAAGATTTCGAAGTGGTCTCACCGCCAGATGACTCGGTGTCCGCTTTGGCATTCAGTCCCGCATCGATTCAGCAGAACTTCCTCATCGCTGGAAGCTGGGATAATAATGTCAGGTGCTGGGAGGTAGAACAGAGCGGAAAAACAATTCCAAAGTCAATGCAAAGCATGCAGGGACCTATTCTAGATGTATGCTGGCATGATGATGGCTCCAAAGTATTTATGGCATCCTCGGATAAAATGGTGAAATGCTGGGATCTAGCCAGCAATCAAACAGTGCAAGTGGCTGCTCACGATGCTCCCATAAAAACGTGTCACTGGATTAAGGCACCGCAGTACACGTGTCTCATGACTGGCTCATGGGACAAAACGCTCAAGGTTAGTTCCTACAAAATTGAACCTCAATCTCGACATAATCATTCATCCCAATCAAATATGACCACCCTCTGAGGTCATTTTTTTATTTGAATACATTTTCATTTGTTTATGAAATTAAAATTACTAATTGATCGAATCTCAATATGTCCAATATTCAAATTACAATAAATTCAGAGAATTTTTAATAACAGTGTGGCCATTGGAACCCGCCACCGCCAATCTTTTGAATTGTTATGGGATTACAAGCAACATTGAACTCACTTAGACTCACCCATTCACTCTTTGTATAGCTTTGAAAGCTTGAATTGTTTAAACTAATAAAAACTATGGCATGCAAATTTTATGTTGCCTTCTTGAAGCTTCAGCTTCTAGGGATCATTATCTTTAATTGAGTTTGGATTCATCAAACTTCTCACGCCTGAACGTACAGATTCAGTTATAGACTTTACGTTTATGACGCATAACAATGATAGGTTATCTCCAACTCCCTCTAGAGAACGTAATAATCTGTTTTGAGATATTTCAAACACCTCTGATGTGATGTGTGCAATTAAAAGCTTTTAGCTTTTTTTGTAGACTGTAGTCTCTCCACGTGGAAGATTTTCGATCAGAATCAACTTCACTTTAGGTACCTGCACTCTTTCCTAATATATCTTTAGTTTTAAAGTGATGAAAGATTGTTCGCCCGAAATAACTTTTAAAAATGTATTTTTTGTTTCAGTTCTGGGACACACGCAGTCCAAATCCAATGCTTATCATAAATTTGAATGAGCGTTGTTATTGCGCTGACGTGGTAAGAGTTCTGACAATAATCTATTACAGATACTGATAATTGTAAACTTTCATTTCTCATCAACATTGATTCTGATATTCATTCTTTCGTCGAGGAATATTTTTTATAATTCTTATTATTTCTAGAAAATAATACAATCGTGAAAAAATCTTCAGCCTCATCTCTTCTATTTCAATAGTGCTCTTTAATTGTAATAAACATTGTCATTTCATTTACATGAAAACAACCAAACTATCTATGCTTCATTTAATAGAGATTTTGTGCCTATGTAACTTATCACATATTAATTTTGATGACAACCTAATAGCGACTGAATTCGACTATCCAACCGTTTTCTTGTAAATTTGTATCAAACTTATTATTTTCCGGCAACTATGTAAGTTAATAATCAGTTATATCTTTAAGCTTTCTTGTTATTAGAAAGTTGAAGCTATCGGGTAAAAGTTGAAGTTTGAAGCTATAGTTGTTATAACAAAAGTTCGTTTGGTACGAGGTAGTGTACAGATTCAAGTGAAAATATTAATGATTTTTGTCTCCACTCTACAATTGAAAATTTATTTTCTGGTTGAATCCATAAACATAGGTTAATACTGCATATTTACGATTAATATTTGTGTTATATATGTTGAACAGTTATATACAATACAATATAATTCTAAAGGCAGTATTTCTGCCTTAAGAATGGGTAGGGATGGTATTTATTACAGTATTGTTTTGAGCTGACGCCTCAGAGTGAATTTCTTAGAAATCTTTGATAACTTATGCTTAGGTAAATAATATTATGTTTCATTTTTTATCATGAGCTGGAAAATTTCAGGAAGAACTATACTCTCTTCAACGAGTGTTTCTAGTGTAACTCTGCCTCCTAAGGCACTGACGTTACGGTCAGCCTTATTCACAAACTGTTGAAAGTGAGATGAGCTGCAGTATTTCAGTATTTAGCTCTCGTTAAATAGAATATGGTAGTTTGTATTGGATTGTATTAAAATGCTTTGTACGTTGAGAGTTATTTCACATTATTCGAATGTTAGAATCACACTAACATTTCGATTAAAATCAATCGACATTATTGAATGTTAAATTTTCAGGACTTCCCAATGGCGGTTGTAGGAACAGCATCCAGAGGTCTTATCATCTATCAGTTAGAAACACAACCTAGAGAGTACAAACGAATAGATTCTCCTCTGAAATATCAACATAGGTGTGTTGCAATATTCAGAGACAAGAAGAAAGTACCTACTGGTAAGAAACATTCATGCTTGATGTTTAATATTTCAATGGTTTTGTTTTTATTACTTTGTTTTGTTGGATTAAGATTTTTTCTTTATTAAATATATTACATATTTATATAATAATATTATATAGTACCTAAACCTTGTCAGTTACACACAGTTTCTCTTCACTACCGTAATTTGGAGTGGTCCGTAGCCGAGGGCGATAAGCGCTTGTCTGATAATCCAAAGGTTCCAAGATCGAATACAGTTGCCGGAACGGATCCCGACTGCCTAAAAACAGTTGTCATCTCTCATCATCACCTCTCTCATTACCCACGCACAAGCCTAGAGCTCATGTTGGCATCACCCTCAAAAAAAGTTTTTCTATATTTTTCTAATAATTAGATATTGACTTATAGTATTGAAAGCTTTACAATAAATATATGGGCTAGCAAATCTATGCCTGAGTTTTAATAATTCCCAGCATCAATAATATTAAAGCACTTTGAGTAAGTTCTCTGAAATGGGCTTACTCATGGACTTACTGGGCGCTGTGGGCTTACTCTGCTAATGAATTGAATTAGTTCTAAACATTAACAACCCGAATCCGAGAGGAATTCTTGAATCATGACAGTATGAAAAACTTGTTCTAAAATAACAGGCTTGTTACACAATGATACTTCCGCATTATTAATGTGTTGTTCGAAATTTGTTTCAGGCTATGCATTGGGAAGTGTTGAAGGTAGAGTAGCAATACAATACGTCAACCCGCAGAATCCAAAAGACAACTTCACGTTTAAATGTCATAGGTCGAACGGTGCCACAGGAGGTTACCAGGATATATATGCGGTCAGTCCCAAAACCTGAATTTATTCAATTGTTTCTGAAAACAATAACTCACATTCCTGTTCACTTTATTCTTATCTAATTTCAAAATATTCATTTTTTCATGACCTTTGATCATTTTTGTCTTTATTAATGGTTTTTTAAGGTAATTTTCTACATAGACACATAGAATTTTCTCACACATAAATGTAGATTATATCCATAGTTGTGGATCTTCATCCACATAGGATTTGATCGGGGTTAAGTCATTTTTCACTACTGCACATTTTTATATTTTGGTTCTTTGTCCTCGGTGTCTAGGAATAGAACATTATTTTGTTTGCTTGAATTGATTATTGCATGTATTGTGCTGTTTATATTGAAAAATTATTTCTTTATTACTATTTTTTATTAGTAGTAACTCAATGGAATATTATTATATTAAACTCCCTTCTTCTGAGTATACCAGAACGAAAAAAATTAAAAATGGAATAAATTATTATTTCAAAATTATTCTTACAAATATTTATGAGTAACAGTTGACAATCATTTCCGTTCGGATATCTTATGTATGAAAAGCGGTATGTTTTGGGAAGCGGTATCCCAATGGCAAAGGCGAGTCTAATCGGTGAGATTAGATAAAAGACCAGCGCCTCCCGTTGTAACGGGTACTGGCTCCTCTAAATACAAACATTTATGAGCTTAAAAATCGCTTCCCGGAGTTTCGGAACCCACCTAAAGCTGTTGGTCCATTCATCATCTCTCATCATTATCCTTTGCATTACCCACGCACACGCTTTTATGTGGGCATCATCCCTAGCAAAACAAAAAGGAGTCTCGTGCACGACTTTGGAAAGTTCGTGGAGAAATTTGAGTGGACCGATTTTGATGCGGTTTGCGCCAAAAGGAAGATAAAAAATAGAATTTTTGCAGGCTCTATTTGTATTTCAAAAATAATCATTTTAAATTGGAGAAATTTGATGAAAACATAGAATGGTTTCCTGTGGCACTATCTGTTGGTATTAAAATGCACTAAACTTGGGTTAATTTGTAAAATCCCCCATAGCTTAGAGAGCTTAGAAGCTGAAAGTAGTACAGTGACCAGTAATCAGTAAAATTTCAATGCTATGATTGAGCTGCTGTCAGCTGCTGATGGTCAATAGCAACTATAGCAGGATCCAATTAACTTGTCAGAAATCAGCTGTTCCAGTAATAATTAAAACAGTGATTTCGACACAATAATCAAAAGGCTTGAAAGTCTTAAAGACCTTTAAAGGTTTCAAAAGACCTTTTTAAAGAAGACCTTTCAAAGAATAACTTTTTAAAAGACCTTTTCAATAATCTGCGAGATTCAGCATTTGAAGGTTAAGTATTGTGATCATATGCTCGTCGATCATATGTTTTCTGACAAGTTAAATGGATCCTGCTGTATTCAAAATTAAGGTCCGATTCCACCAAAACGCGAAAACGTAGTTTTGGGCCAGCTGGTCTAGGTTTCAATATAGAAGTCAGCTGGCCCAAAACTAAGATGGGCGAAAACCAAGTTTTCGCGTTTTGGTGGAATCGGGCCTAAGAATTTTAGAAAATTCAAATGAACGGCGCTTTGCGATGCACGGGATGAACTCGTTCATTTAAAGAATGTTTGCAGTAGGCTGAAACATCGTTCAATTTTTAAATCCAAAAAAAACCTTTTAAATCTTTTGAATAGGTGTAATGTATTCAGTATCTCACCCTTGTTCCAATACTGTTCAACGATTACCCGAGAATTGTTCAAAGTTTGTTGATATGGAAACATTGGAACAAAATTTGAAGAATCGATTGAATTAGAAGATATTGACATATTTCAGTTCCAAAAATGATAAATACAAATCCAGGTTGAATTTATTGTATAACTATATTTTATATTTATAAAATAACTTTCAATGTAACTATTAAACTATAATAATTATGTTTATAGTATAATTAAAATTATTTTATGATAATTGTAATTAGGTAACTTTAGTTTTTATTAGTAAATTACAGTATATTGTTTACCTTTGTTTTCATTTCTTTTGTAAAATTAAACAAATTTACGCATTTGTTTATCTGTGCCTTGTCAAACAGTCTTTCTTAGCCTTGAGACACAGAGACTGCGACAAGAGACACAGACATCATACATATCACATCAGACAGTATATCTTGTATGTGCTAGAGCTAATGTGATTTTCGGTTGAATAATAAAATTTCTATTGTATTATTATTTTTATTAATTATGGATTTTGAACAATGACCTGCTTTCCTTTGTAGGTAAATGATGTGAAATTCCATCCAATTCATGGCACTCTAGCGACGGTAGGATCAGACGGCACGTTCAGTTTCTGGGACAAAGACGCAAGGACAAAACTAAAGCCCTCAGAGCCAATGGAACAGTCCATTACAAAATGTGCCTTTAATCATAACGGACAAATATTCGCGTACTCGGTCAGCTATGATTGGGCAAAGGTGAGGTTTATCATCATTTGTGTGCATCCTGTAACTCATTATTTTATTGGCAAACACCTTGAATGTCCCCACCATCTTCCATTATTATTGACGAATATTTCGGTTTTGGCTTCCTTATCTGGCATCCTTTATTTGAAAGTTGTTTTATTTTCAAGAATTTTTGTTTAATTACTTTCCTAATCCAACAATTATTTTTCCCCATTTTCTCTCTAATTTTTGGAGTAAATTTCAGAAGCCTAGATTCCTTTATCAAATTTCTTATTACTGGGTCCCCAGGAGCCTTTTTCATAAAAATGATAAGATACGTAATACTAAAAGTAAAAAATTTACTGCCAAATCACGTTTTACAGGATCCGTATTTTTAATAGAATCAGTGGTTGTAGGCGATGTAGAAAATTTGGTTTACTGCTACTTTTCGAGCTACTAATCCCTGACGTATTTGCGATAGCTTACTGAATCACGAAACCAACTAGCTGCTTGTCTGACAAACATTCCCTATGTCCACACTTGGTCGAATAGAATCAGACTCCAGCATTCGGCACGGCGCATGCTATGTAGTACACGAAGCTTGCGGTGCAACGCAAGACGATCAAAACTCGTGGATCGCCTTGGACTTGCAGCATGCTTGAGCCGCACACAAAATCGACCAAGTGTGGACAATAGCTATTGCTAGCACACTCCAAACATAGCCACATAATAGGTCTTCCAAATTGTATTAATCAGGTCCCAGGTATCTCAAAAGACTTATTCAAAACAAAACTTCTGTTTCAGGGACATGAATTCTACAACCCCATGAAGAAGAACTATATTTTTCTAAGATCGTGCTTCGAAGAGCTTAAGCCTAGAGCGGCGTCATAAAGAGAAAAAACGTCATTCTGTACTTGGTAAAATTATTATTACTTCAACGCAACATAGATACTTCATATAAATGTTTTTTACATTAGTGATTGTTTTATAGTTCTGTGTATTGCCTAGCTAATGTATTCCTTAAACGTAGGACATCCTACTCAGAATTTAGTACACCCGATTTAATGTAATCTATACCAATTCTAGCTATGGCTAATTTCTGTATTCATTAAATATTTTTATTAAAATCGTTTAAAAATATTGATTTTTTTTCCTATCCAAATTGAAAGTTTCTCCATTTATAAATCCATTGAACTTGTTTTAGGTATCATCAACATGCATCAAAGAGTAGAATGATCATGATCTTCATCTATAGTGATCTGAAGTTTTAGGATTTCTTATTCTTTTCCTCAATGATTACCCGTTTGTTTAGTGTCTAATGCCGGATTCACACAAGAAATGTGAGGCGGAGTAGTATACAATACTCAATACAATCAAATAGTTCAATGCACACCTAAAGCACGTGTTTTGGTGTGCATTGGACTATTTGATTTTATAGACTAGACCTGGGGTTCCCAAACTTTTTTACCATAGACCCCTTTCAAAATTTTGCTGGTTTCGGTGGACCCACTGCAGCTACATTTCTACCGTACTCTCTAAACTTGACAAAATTGTGAAGATTAGTTTTAACTATGGAAATTTTCACTCCATTCCAACCACAAGTTAACAATTTTTTATTAAAATCTCACAGCACAAGATACCAGGTTGTTGTGGATCCATCCTTTTCTCACTTGATCAAAATATAGACACTAAATTGACTTAGAATGTAAGATAGTACTCACAAATTATGTGTTGATGTACATTTCGCGGTGCTTTGCCGCATCGTCGGAACACGTGTACAGGTGCTTAGACCATGATGTATAGAATAGACACGGCCTATGCTATAAATGTTGGAGCAAACATGAATTGGCTGATTAGGGGCAAATCATTATAGTCGAAACTATACGCGCGTTCTTGGGGCAAGACCACAAGTCACAACATTACTATATGAGCGTTCTTTGCTTTCGTATTATAGGCTACACTAACAGTACTATATCATGTACTACTGTATAGTTCATAAACCATGCGACGGCCCTGGAATTGTAGTCGTGCATTAAAGTATCTCAACAGCTGATATAATCTTGTCTCTCTCGCACAGTTCACTCGCTCTCACTCTCTCTCTCTCTTAGGGGCAAGAACAGTGAGATGTTTGCTTCAAAGACTTCTTATGTGAAGATAGGAAAGACCGTTTCTATTCTATACATGGTCACAGAATAAGGTCTAAGTACAGGTGAACAAGGCTGAGGCTATGGGAAGGAAGTAGATAGGTGTTTATGGGAGTGGGGGATTAGTGGGCGGGAAGTTTGAAATTTCGAGAAGATTTTGGAAGAAAAAAAACAGTAACAACATTTTACAAACATTAAGACAATAATTTCATAAATAGAAATAATTCACAGTGGAAAAATACAAAAGATTTCTTCAAATTGATAATATGAAATGAAAATCTAGTTTGATCGCCTACTATTTGTTTACTCTTCTCTCACCTGAGCGCTAGTATCGCTCTCAATGGTCGAGAGTCAATTTTCTTAGATCTTCTATGCTATTCCTCATTCTCTTTCTCTTTGGGCTCAGTATGTTTGGTTTGGGCTTCTGTGTTGGAGGAGGAGGTGTGGGAGAGCAGTTCAGTTTAGTTTTTGTTAAATGTTGTCTGTGTTAATGTATTATTTATTCTTAAAAATGTTTGATGTGTTATTGCAATAATAATCTTATTAATGTGTTCATTCTTTAATCTCAGTTATTTAGAAACTTGAATTAACGTGCTCCTTGCATTATTTTTGCATCAAAATCCAATATTGACAAGATGGTTAGTATTAGGTTATGTACAGAGTCTTGAAGTAAATAATATTATTATTATTTTTCAAAGAAGGAATATTAAGCCTCTTATCTATTCATTTATTAATTAATTTTTACAGACCCAAAGATCATAATAAGAATAGAAAATCATCCTAAGAAGGTTTGTTCAATTTTTAAGTAGACTAAAATAAATAGAAGACTATCAAAGTTTGATTATCAATCAAAATAAATCTTGAGCATTTTAAGGGTAAGGTTAGTACATTTTAAATGTATTATTGTTCTGTAGTGATTAAACATTACATTACATTTATCAAGACGTTACAATCAATCCGATATGGAATTTATTACTCAAGAGATTGATAAACTAATCAAAGAGGATATTATAGAGCCAAGTGACTCCCCTTGGAGAGCTCAAGTGCTTGTAACCTCTAATTCCAATCACAAAAAGCGTATGGTAATTGACTACTCCCAGACAATTAACAGATTTACTCCACTTGATGCATACCCTCTGCCAAATATAGAATCAATAGTTGAAAAAGTTTCTAGATACTCTGTATTTAGTACTATTGACCTTCGAAGTGCTTTATCACCAGATACCAATCAGTGATTGTGATAAATTATATACTGCTTTTAAAGCAGCTGGCCAACTCTATCAGTTCAAGCGAATTCCATTTGGGGTGACAAACGGAGTCGCTGCTTTTCAAAGAGTAATTGATGAAATAATTCGAAAGAAAATCTTTCAAGTACATTTGCGTATCTCGATGATGTTACTATTTGTGGAACCACGACAGAAGAACATGATAGAAACTTTAAAAGTTTATGAATGCTGTACAGAAGTATAAATTGACGATAAATATGGAAAAAGCTCTTTGTAAAATCTGAAATCAATCTTCTTGGCTACGTTATCAAGGACAAGACTATTCGCCCAGATCCTAACAGACTAGAATCACCAAATCCTTCCCTCCTCCAACAAATGCAACATCTATGAAGAGAGTACTTGGTATGTTCTCTAACTATTCCAAATTTATTCCTAATTTCTCTGACAAGATACAGCCTCTAATTCAAACCACATTCCCTTTGAAACAATTCTACAATTTTACAATTCGAAGCTATGAAACAATCTATACTTGATGCTATGGTAGTTTCCATCGATCCAGAAGCTCCATTTGTTGTAGAAACCGATGCATCGAATGCTGCTATTGCCGCTACTCTATCACAATTAGGAAGACCCGTTGCTTTCTTTTCCCGCACTTTATCAACAACAGAACGGCATCATCCAGCTATAGAAAAAGAAGCTTGTGCTATAGTTGAAGCTGTTCGTAAATGGCGTCACTTCCTTCTAACGCGACACTTTCAACTCATCACAGATCAAAGATCAATTTCTTTCATATTTTCCAAACACCACCAAAGTAAAATCAAGAATGAAAAATCCGTCGCTGGCGTTTAGAACTCTCTTGTTTCACATATGACATCACTTACCGTCCAGGAAAAGAAAATGTAACAGCAGATGCTTTATCTCGAATGTGTGCTACCATAACAAATGGAATGAAAACCCTCCAGAAATATCATGAAACACTCTGCCATCCAGGTACAGCCCGATTTTATCATTGGATAAAAAGTAAAAATCTTCCATTCTCTCTGGATGAGGTACGACAAACTATAAATCAATGTAGAGTTTGTGCTGAAATAAAACCAAAATTTTACAGTCACAAAGGAACTCTTATCAAAGCTACATCACCTTTTGAACGTCTCAATTTAGATTTCAAGGGCCCAATACCTACAAAGACCAAAAATCATTACTTTTTGACTATCATCGATGAATACTCTAGATTCCCCATAGCTATACCTTGCCCTGATATGTCTACCACAACTGTTATTAAAGCATTGCAAAGCGTATTTTTCATGTTTGGAACACCAGCCTATATCCACTCAGATCAAGGATCATCCTTCATGTCTCAGGAGCTCAAGAACTACTTAGCCATAATGGTATTGCATCCAGCCGAACAACACCATATAACCCAAGAGGGAATGGGCAGGCTGAAAGATTTAATGGAACAATATGGAAAACAGTTCAACTAACACTGAAATCTAAAAATCTACCTATCACACACTGGGAAGACTGTCTGCAAGAAGCACTTCATGCAATTAGGTCCTTACTATGTACAACTACCAATGAAACTCCACACGAAAGAATGTTCCGGTTCTCTAGACGGATCAGGAAGTGGTGGATCCACTCCTTCCTGGTTAATCACACCAGGTCCTGTGTTACTAAAAGGCATATAAGAACGTCAAAATTGACCCTCTTGTTGAAGAAGTCACACTGCTTCAAGGTAATGCTGAATATGCTCACATAAAATTTCCAGATGGAAGAGAAAAGACAGTGTCTTCAAGGGGCCTGGCACCAACTGTGCCTATAGCGAGTTTAGAAGAAGAACCATCATCTCCAGATCCCTTCAGAGTCCAAGAACCAGAACCAGAAGAAGAAAAACAGTCATTTACAGATTCCTTCAGAATTCAGGAACCAGAACCAGACACCCAAGAAAAAGAAATGGAGAACCCGCCATTGGTTCCTGTGTCCGATACTTCTAACTCAATAGATGGTGGAAACCAAAGGAGAACTAGTAGGATAAAAAGACTACCCAGTTACTTGAAGGACTACGAACATTCTCTCAGGAGGGATGAATGTAGTGATATTTAACTGATGTTCGATCATATGTTTTAAATAACATCATGTGTTATCTAGTTCTAAATATTCATTTATGTTTGATAAAGCCTTCGTTAAAGGTCTCTCTCTCTCTTTTATTTCATGTTCAAATTAACTAAAAGTGTGCGTTGAAAAATGTGTAATGTCGTGGGAAAACCTTGAGAATTATATTTGAAGTCAATAAACTAGGCAGTTTTATCCCCTATTCAACCAAACCATGTGAGAATAAATAACTGGGAACTGGAAGTAAACTATACTAGGTGGATTTTTAAAATGAAGGCAGTCATCTATTTAGGAAGATAGGCCTACCTAGTAGTTTGTGGTCAAACGGATTAGGATTTTTTGCTTGTTGATCACACTTTAGAAATAAAATTTTGATCTCTTGAACCCTGTTTTGCCTTAATAATCTGGACTTTGCAGCCTTCATTTGGATCTTTCTAGAGGAGAAAGGATAGGATCCGATCATTTCTATAATAGGTAGTTGAATGTGTCCTTAGTCATGATCCTTGAAAATTCTTTATTCCTCCCTCCTCTAAAGCGACTGAAATTCATGGCAGTAAAATCCAGCTTATTGCAAAACAGAGTCCAAAACATACTTATCTATGGTAATGCCCCCATGAGCTGTAAGCATGTGCGGTTAGTCATAAAAGAGGTGATGATGAGAGATAAATTACGACTACTTTCTTGGCAGCCGGGACCTGCGGCTTAATATATCCTCTGAAAAAGGGAATGGTCTTCGAAAAATATCGTGCAATTAAGCGGGATCGAAATTTGGCTTATCGGACCAGCGATATGAAGTACGGTATATATTTATGTTATGTTTCTAAAGGGACAGATCCAAAGATCCTCACACGTCAACCGAAGCTTATTGTGTGTCCCTAGTACGTTAGTCGGGCAAACCAATACCTGTACCCTTTACAAGATCCAGGAGTTTTGCCCCTATACTAACGTCCCACTCATCACCTGGTTGCTTGCAGCCAAAAAGAGCCCTTCTCCTTGCCCCGAGTCTCTCGCAATCCAGTACGATGTGTTTAGCAGTCTCTTCAGTCTGATTGCAAAGTATACTCATCACACATCTGACTTTCATTTCGAAGTCCAATTGTGTGAAGATGTTTCCTGAAGTGGCCATGTCCAGTTATCAGAGCAATCAACTGCTTGACCTGACCTCTACCCAGCCTCACCAGCCAGTTGGTGAAGTGAGAGCTTGTGTCTGCTAGCAGCAAAAGTATATGTAACAAATATAGTAACAGTAGGTTACTATAAAAATTTTAATGTGAATTGTCGGATGGCTTTAGATAGATAGAGAGATATTATTTCTAGACGTTGCTGATGACCGTAGAGTCCGATGGCAAAAAATAATATTTATCTATCTAATGCCATCCGCCAAATGAAATGAATAGCTACTTCAATACACAATGCTATATACGAAAGGGTAATCCATAAACTTAATTAATGTTTTTCCACGAACTACTTTGTATCTCTCGAAATTGGGATAAAACTGAGTTTACCCAAATTCATTATGTTTTGCAAACATTTGTAATTTTGTGAATAATTTATGTATGATCTCTTCTATTTTTCAGTCTTTCGAACAAGATGATGAGCAATTGCAATTTGGTCAGCGTTATGAAGTCGGTTCATTCCCGAAAGATTACGACTATTCTAGGTTTGATCAGGAAGGAGAGGGCGCTGAGGGACCATCCTCTGGCGAACAGAAACCTCGAATATTATTAATGGGATTGAGAAGGTCATTGATTTTTCTATTATAATTTTTTTTTCTGTACATTCCTGTAAAATAATGTCAATATATGCAAGGAAAATATGTGAATTGATGTATTGTTATTCGAATGTAAACTTCAATTTATCTTGAATATATTTTGTAATTACAGAAAGGAGAGACCGACGTAAGCAATGTTGAATTTTTAAACAAACTGAGCGAGCTTTGTGTTTTGGGAACGATAGTAATACTGCGGCCAAACAGGTATTTTTCAAATGATAATAGTATCCCATTAAATTCCAATACTGATTATTTTTCTCACTTGTTTTCGTGCTGCGTTTGCGGGTGAAAAATCTACGTGTATCCGTAGCCTAAAGGAACTGGCAGGAGCGTTCTCATTTTGAAATAAACTGGCACATGCCATATTTTCTTTCTCATTCGCGTGCAGTATGGAGTTTAAACATTACATGTATCAAACAGCCCACTCTCCAATCCATCTATCCATCAAAGCAATTTATTATAATAATTTATAAAGTTGTTTTATTTGCGATCGTAATAAGTTTTATCTATTCGAGTTATGTAACGAACTTTCTCAAAAAAATGTGCTCAATTCCTATACGTTTGTCTGAAATATTTCCAAGCCCATCTACCTTTTATCTTATTGAACTTGTTGTTGGATCTCTGTAATTATAATAATGAAATTATGATAATAAATTATGTTTTCGTTTTTTTTGTAGGAGTGGAAAATCGTCTATACAGAAAGTTGTTTTTCAAAAAATGTCGCCAAACGAAACACTTTTCCTAGAGAGCACAAATAAAATAGTAAAAGAAGATATTTCCAATTCATCATTTGTTCAGTTTCAAATTTGGGATTTTCCTGGTCAAATAGACTTTTTAGATCCCAGTTTCGATTCTGATATGATATTTGGAGGTTGCGGCGCTCTTGTATTTGTGATAGATGCTCAGGTAATCTATATTATTAATTAGCTAAGGTTTTTCCAAGGCATGTAAATACCATACATCCGATTGTCACGAAACTTTGCATATTATATAATTTTAACCCAAGGATGGTTCTTAGCCATAAATCAAGGTTCTGAACCTTGAGGAGTTCATTCTACAGGACTTTGAAATTATTAATGTATCCTTATGGAGTATTAATTTTTTAACTTAACGCCAAGCTTTCACCTGTGAATAACGGTCAATGATAACAAACATATATCTTTTGTACCGTTATGAAATGGGAAAGGTTACATAGAGTGTATAGTAACAGTGTGGTCATTTGTGTGCAGAAGCACTCCAGTAACAGTATTACCTGTCCGGGTGTGATAATTTTTCCCATCCGGTTCCTGATGGTGAAGGACTTTTTGCCAAATTCATCAAAAATGTTGCGTCCTTAGTTTTCTCTCAATGTACTCAGTGTTTAAATTTACACCTCTAGCAAATAACTGCGCGGCCGTCTACATATGGTGGAACAGCATACGCCGACGGGTTCTGTCAGGGGAGTGCCTAACATACAAAATAGCAGGTTTGCGAACTATATTAATAGCGGGCGACCTTTTCAGTTTCATATGTTTTCAGAATTCCCTGGGTGAACGCGGAACATGCGCCCAGGTGATTAGAGATATTTCACACTCGTGGGAATGGGTTTCAGAGAGTTATTGCTGACTCAAACCCGCTGGAAACGGTACATGCAGAGGAAGGCACTACAACTGAAGATTCCGCAATGGAATCTGGAGGAGTGTGCAGACCCATCCTCGATAAAAGTTGAACAGCTTCATGGAAGGTGGGTCCAGAAGCGAAATCAGCAGCACATTGTTGCTGGAATGTCCACACTCTTGCAATGAGGAGGAGACTTCTGAAAGGCAACCCTCCTACCCAGAGGAGGCAAGAGAACTGACCTCAAGGCCCCTGAGTAAATTCTGCTCTGGCCTTGATTATGGAACATGGCATAAGCCAAAGAGGGATGCCAACAAAGATCGGAATAGCGGTCAGGTGGCTAAGGGTTACAAAGCCCAACCCAATTAAAAAAAACACAGTGTATTGATGTTTGTGAAGCAGTCCATAACAGTATTTAGATGTTTTTCCTGCCGTCATTATATATTTTGCCAAACTCATAAAAAAAAAAATGTATCACAACTTTCTCTCAGTAACCTCATTTTAAATTTACATCTATCAAATAGGCTCAATCGTGTACATTTTGGGTTCTGTCAAAGTTAATATACAAAAATAGCGGGTCTAATATGTTAATAGCGGGTTTTGAGTTTCATATATTTTAAAATTCCTCTAACAACGTGCACGCAGAAACAAGATATTTCACAAATATCCTTGTATTCCTTAACGGATTTCAGAGACCTGTAGGAAGCTAATGTAGGATGCACCACCTTCAATTATAATCAGAACGTGAAATTAGTTTGTTTTGTGAATAGGTTACAATATGTTGCCAACTATTATTACAATTGATGCTTCTGTGATATAGGCCACGGTTTTCCATGTGACAGAAATAAATGATAAATTATCTAAATTAATTATATTAAATATATTTTTACTTCGTATTCTGTGATGAGTTTGCATTTATACTCTATTGTTTTTTGGGCAGAATAAGAAATGATTTAACTTGATTTTGATTTCCTGCTTTGACAATGTCAACAATTAATAAACATGCCCCTCCCCACCCGGCACCAATAAATAATGACAATAAGGTAATGCTGCAGGGTAAGCAGGTCCATCAGTTGGAATAATTTTCTATTGTTAACTGTGTCTACATGAACACAGGAAATTCTACCATGCTGAATTCAGAATGAGTTCAATTTCAACTGAGACATTATCTTTTGATGAATGGAATTTCAATCGACTATCTCCTATTTACATTATTAGTCAGGCTTGCTGGATAACGAATGATCCGAAATACTCTTGATGCATTACAATTCGTCATTATATAATTATAGGCTATTTGTCTAGTATTTTATCTATTTAAACTTTGTTTCCGAAATCGGCTATTGCAATCAAAGTTAAGTTAATCACGTGTTTAGTGAATGTATTTATTGGATGTTCGCGAGTTCGAATATTAATCAATTATTGATTTCGGCTATGAAAGATTGTAGCACAAAATTAATTGAAGGAGAAAATCATGCTACCCTGAAGCCCTCATATTATGGATATCAGCTGACCCTAAATTTTGAAGTCTTTCTTGAACATGATGTTTTAAAAAAATTATATTAAACCTTTCCGTACTTTACCCATAAATAATATGCTTATGAACATGATTAATATTATTCGATTGAAATTTCTAAAAAATCTCAAGCTTATTCGAAAATAGAAACACTTTTCAAAAGTGTATTAGGAACCTGATTTTTCCTATTGTTAATGATAAGCTAGAAACTTGAAATCAAGATTACATAAACCTTCTAAAGAAAAGAATCTGTCAAGTTTGATTTTTATGTGTTGACAATGGTTTTTAATAGGAAATAATGAGCTGAAAACAACGTTTAAAAAAACGTTCATAAATATGTCAAGTGTGAAAAAGGAACTGTCCAATCTTCGCTTGATCATTAAATTTATGTCAAACTTCAATTTATCACGAACTATGGTACTCAGTTTCCAATTTGTTGAATTCTGTGAAACTTTTCACACACTTGTTAAATATGTATCAACAAGATCCAAACTTATCAATGCAAATTATTGGATTGTTACTTATAATTATGTATGTACATGAAAGTATTTTCTGTTCAAAGTGTTTTTAATATGCTATTTAAATATTCCAATTCTTCATAATAATTTTTATAGAACGGTATTTATTTCAAAAATTCATTGTTCCGCAAAATGCTGAATTGGTTTTATCTTGGTGCCAGCCCAAAATGATCGATAGTTCGTACACTTGTCAGTTCGAAACAATTTTAGCAGAAGATTGTATGTCAATTTAAAATTAAACGTGAAGATAAGGGAAAGTTCGACACCAGTCGACACGCCCGTTTCGTATCACATCCATTCACGTTCTCGAGATTTGTTGTATTGTTCGTTTAAGACATCACCATTGTGGAACTGATGTGATTGCCAGAATTGTAACTGCCTTCAACTCCGGAATGGTCCGGGATTTCACCATGTTCAGATCCTTGCTTTAACAGTCCTATGCTATTTGTGAGGGTTCGAGGAAGGAGGGGGCTTATCGAAATACTCCATTACTGGTATAAATCAAACGGCCAGGGCATAAGCGCCTGCCGTTTGATTTCCCGTAATGGAGATTATCCATTGGGCCCCCCGCCCACCGGACCTCAGTACGACTTTTCTCGGCAGAGCGCTCTGTTACCCTGGCCGTTTGATTTCAGTAATGAGATTTATTGGCCCCTCGCTCACTTGTGACCCCACAGTACGTGACTTTTTTCTCATAGGACTATTTAAAAGCAAGGATCTGCTGAACAAATCCCGACCATTCGGGAGTTGAAGGCACTACAACGAAATCAGCATCAATTCCTGTGATGTGCTTGAGCGACAATGCAGAATGCTGTCGTTCGATAGTTGAGTGGCATTGATGGATGTACTTTGATAAAAAACGATACAACACACTCTATCGTTACTGGAACTCCCTTGTAACTACACGTTTTGAACTTTATTTCAATCCAATACCTTTAAAATTGACAGTTTGACAAGTATTTCAAAACCATCCAATCCATTTGCGCCACCCGTTATATAGAGTGAGACAACATCACTTCCTTCTTTGAAATGCTCGTCATTCAGGCTGGAGAAATCATAGCGTACTGGGAGTAATTCCATTTGAATGGGTTTGATTTTAAAATGTTATTTTCGCCCACAGTCAGAATGAATGTTTGCCGTAAAGCCATAGTTTTTGAAACCAACGCGCCTTCTAAAATCACTTTGAATATAGCTCTAACTCTGGCTTATTACAGTGCGGCCCACGGTTTACAGGGTTGCAAAACTCAATGAATGATTTTTACTATTATTCATATTTTATTGTTTCATGTTGTCAAACGCGATACGCTATTATTCTTCACCGCTTTACTGGCAAGAATTTCAAACAAAGGTAATGCCGTACTCTATACTTTCACAGGTGATTTATCTATTAGACGATGAAATCATCAATGATTTTGTACTGTTCTGTTTAGGACGACTACATGGAAGCTCTGAATAAATTACACCCGACAGTTACCAAGCATACAAAGTGAATCAGAACGAAGTTCGGAAGTTTCCTATTCACAAAGTTGATGGTCTTATGAGAATAACAAAATGGAAACCCAGCGATATTCATCAAAGAGCTAATGATGATCTTACTGATTCTGGTTCGTAATAAATTTTATTTTTAGTGAAGTATTAGTAGTATTGAGTAATAAATTATCTTTATGAAATATCAACAGTCATTGAGTATTTATAGTGAAATCTTGTATTGACCTGACTTAATCTTTTTCTTCATATATTTAAAATATATCAAGAAATATATTTTATGAATATATAAAATCGTGTGCCTCTAGCACAGAAGATATCTTTGGTATTCTACAGTGCGTTCATGAAGTCACGCACATCAAAAGGTTTGAATTAATGTATTTTATTTGGTAATATCTATTTGTTATTGCTAGATCTCTTATAAATTTTTATAATAATTATATACAAATATTTATACTTGTTTCCAACATTTTTATATGTTTTTTATGTGTTTTATGTTACATATTCAAATTGGCTTCCTTCTTTATTAATACAAGTACGATTTCGTTTTACCACGTTTGTTGACACTTTGTGGAGCTCACCTACACTAATATTAGTTATCTCTGTTGTCATGTTCATTTTTAGTTTATACAGTGTATAAGCCCTTTTTTTCTAAACTCTCCCTTCAAGATAACACCACAAAAAAAATCTGGATACTTTAAATCAGGAGACCATACGGGCCATAACCTGCTCTTGGGAAAACAACATGCTTACGTACCGTAATGTAATCTATACAGCACTGCACACTTATTGTAACCTCTATCAAAATAATGGAATTCAAATCTGTTGTTTATATTACCAGACACTAGAATCATTATAAAAACCATCCTTTATACAGACCAGCGTTTGGATGTATGCGACCAAATGAAGTATATACTTTCACATTTCTTTGTCACTGGTCTGTCTTGAAGGATTTTATTCTTGGAAACAAAACTTGCCATTATTTTCTTTCAGGCTGTGAACAAATCCACTTGATTTGTATTTGACATCCATATGATCACAGTATATTCGAGCTTTCAGTAAAGTTGTACAGAAATTGGATTCCTCAACCACCAGCTCTAGAGAATCTCTTAATATTTATGATGCAAGTGTTGTATTATTGATATTTTAAACTTAGTTGATTCAGTACAAAGTTAGCTCATTTCACTGTGTGTCAGACGTTCATCATCTTGATGATCGGTTGGTTAATAAGACAATACAACATGTGTCCTTTCAATACATGGAGCTAGAAAATAGTGGAGATTTATTCACCTATTCGCTGTGTGCTCACGCAGCGCCAAGGTAGAATTATTCTTTTAATTATTCGGATTGAAGAATTAATTATCAATTTGAGTTGACTTCAAACTATAAGTTTGCAATCAAATAGTGCAATACACGAATCTCAATAACACAATCGTTGATTTTACTCAATTAATGTTGTTGGAATTGATTCTAGATGAGTCATTTTCCTGTTATTAAACGTTTTGTGTAATGTTTATTCAAATGTTTATTGTGTATTCTATTCAAATGAAAAGACTAGAAATTGTCACATAATTATAGAGACATTAAGATATTGGTTTTCGGCTTAGTCCATTTAATGCACCTCAATATCTGTTAAACCATTTGCTATTATTTCCATTTTAGTTTATTAATGAAAGTGGAATGACTAATAATCAATTTATTCTCCTGCGATTAGCCTAGAAAGAGGGGTTATTTTTGCGTTAATTACAGTTCATAAAATAATTTATTCAAACCTACTTTTTCTTTATGCCAAGTAGTTTGTCTCCTCACTAACAATATATCATCGAAGAAAAAACTATTTGGGAATCTAAGAAAAGAAGGAAATGTGGTGTTGTTACATGTTCTCAGTTTTAATTAGTCCAGTTCGCCTTATGTTTATGTATTACTGTAGTTAGAAAAATGTAATAATGCAACTGAGCGCAATATTCCTCTGGCACTCGAAACGTTTTTAATCACCTTTGGCTTTGAAAAAAACAACTGTTTCTCTCAATACAGACATCACTCACTTACTCCTCTCGTTTCACAAATAACTATTTCCATACTTTTATCTATTAAGGTATTTTTATAATCTATTGAAGTATTTGATCCAGAAGAAATTCACCATTCATTTATCGTTTGACATTATCGTATTACATATTTTTTCAGAATTCGGCAATTGAAAAAAGCATTTCTGTTCGGTGCTGTGTCTAAACTATATATAGCAACCGCCTCCTCTCCAGTTGACATGCAGCGCTACGAGTTGTGCTGCGATATGCTTGATGTAGTAATCGATGTCTCCGGAATTTATGGGTTCGTTATATTTTTCTCTACTTACTATCATCAGTTTATTGTTTACTTTCATAAAATTGACTCCAGTATCGTTCAGTTGTTTGTTAGCATTTTTGTTATTTAAAACTATAATGTTCATGTTATGAGTTTTTTATAAATTCTATTTTATATTATGAGTTTGTGAAATATTAATATGTTACAGTAGGATTGCATGAATAATACTCAATAAATTCAAAAGCGCACACAATTCACAGGTATACAGAGATACACAGATGTAGGGACATCAATAAAGTTGTTTGGATTCATCCGTGATACCTCTCATCCACCATTTGTTCATTCTTCCCTAACGGAATTGGGATGTAAGGAATATCACAGAATTTATTCAAAAACGGTGGAGATATTTTTTGTATTGTAGAGTGATGAATATATTGATCCAAATATTTATTATAACGCTACATTTCCTATTTCAGTCTTCAAGAAGAGCCAGAAGCTCCTGCTTTTGATAATCAAAGTTCTAGTCTGATAAAGCTAAACAACGGTACAATACTCTATCTTCGTGAAGTGAACAGATTTCTGGCGTTTGTTTGTATATTGAGAGAAGATAATTTCGACAGACAAGGTAATGTGAATAAATGCCTTATTACAATTGCTTATTTACCAATTAGAAGCCTACTAATTTTTCTATTGTTAATTTTCCAAGTCTTTTTGTTTTCTCTGATCTTTCTTGATCAGTTTCGCTCGCCGATACAGTTTTAAGCTTTACGAGCTTACCCCGTGCAGCGCAAAGCGCTGCTTGCTTGCTTAGTACTGTATCGTTTGGGAATACAGTATCATTGCAACAGACTTGAATCAGAGTGAGTTTGTTCTAGATTTCACATCAAATCTCGCAGTGGTGGAAGCACAGTAGAAAGTAATGAGCCAAGGTAGAGCCATGAAAGTAATGAGGTTTTTAATATAATAGATGGGGAAAAATTCTTCAAACGGATGACATTGAAGGGATGAATGATTTTGATATTTTGCAGCCTCTCCATGATAGTATAGTTCTTTTCATCCTTAAAGATATCTGAGTACAGAAACAGTACCCACACAACTTTCCGAGCCAGCCAATCACACGCCTGCAACGTTGCCACTGTGCACACTTCTATAATAGTGATGAACAGATGTTCAATATCTGATCATCTGCTCTATATCATCCAAGTTAACACACCGACACGTGATATCAGACTGAAATTTCGGTATCATACGCATGCGTGTACAGATGATTGAACAGCACACAATATGACAACATTGCCGGGCATTCCAATTGGATAACGCACCAAGCTGGCCAGTTGTCTTTAAGGATGAAAAGCACTGTAGTATAAAGATCATGTTGAATTTGTATATTCATTCAAATCTTTGACTTGAGTTGTTGATCCTTGCTTGTTAATAGAAAACTTAGCTCAGTTTCGCATGAACTGAATCAAACTGGGGACAAATAGTTTGAGTTTTTCTTATCGCGATGCAGATAGATGGTATTGGATAGGCCAATTGATGGTTGAAATAAAAACCTCTAACAAATCCTGAAGAACACTGTAGATGGGCGGTGGTTTTTATTATTAGCCGGCTTTGTGTAGGTAGGCGGAATCATTTTACACGACAGTTTTACAGAGCAACATAGAAGTACTGTACTTGTACTATCGTGTGTATACATATACATATGTTCACAGAAGTAGTTATATATCTACAGAGTTACATAGTAAAAATATTATTTGACCCCGTGATGTTCAAGTCTAAGAGAATGCATTTCTATTAAAAGAACAATTTTGCAAAAATATCAGTTAGCTGATATTGTTTGTCAAGCGACGACATAATGAAACATATTTTCATTCAACGATTGTTTTTTATAAGCTTTGAAGTATATCTCCAATGCTGTCAGTTCTTATTGTGATCTTACTATTGAATATTTTTTGTCATAAAAAATGCCATTCTATTTAAAAGAGCTTGATAAATTACTCGAATTTCTTCGTTAATTATGTTTCAGGTGTTATAGACTACAATTTCTTGTGCTTTCGTGAAGCAATTCAACAAGTATTTGAACTGAGAAATAAACCCAACGGAATTGCAAACAATGGTGATGCATCAACAGCATCGAGTAAAACGGAACCTACGTAGCTACTGAGAGAAACACAATATTAATTGAATGTTTGGAACATTTCACAATAATCTCCAAAATTCGCATGTGACAAGTATGCAACATTCACTTTCTGAAAACATTCGTTCCATTGATAAAATTTATTTGAGACTTATCTATAAATTAATACCTATGAACTTATGAAATCTTGATCTACTGTCAACGATATATGAATGAAATACGTTGTATAATTATGTTGTATCTGTTGTATATGTTACCCAAATTTAATTTTATGGTTATTGTTAGACTAAATATTATATTTTGTATGTGTAAATATTGAGATTTGTATTAATATTGGTTCAAGTGTGATTGAAATTTAGGTTGAGACAGCATAAAAAGTGGATGTATGTAAATGAAAAGTGAAGACCTACTGAAGTTAACATGAATTAAACTTTTGTTATGAATGTTGTTTACAATTTGTATGTGTGTTAATGTTAGCTGATATTGATTTTGAAACAGTATATCAAAATGAAATGTAGTATTTTTATGTTCAAGGAATAACAGTTGCATTAGTCTACCAGAGTAAAATTATGAGAACTCTTGTAGAATAGAAATATTCTATGTTTGTCAAAATTGTAACCCCTGCCTGTCAAAGTTCAGTTTAAATGAAAAATGATTCGAGAATAATGAGTGACATTTATTGAATGTGCTAGTTTTGATGAATTGTATTGTTGCTGTGTTTGATGAACAGTTATTTAAATTGAACTGATTAAAATAGATAAATTTGAGATGATAGTAATTATATAGAAACATGGAATTGGATCTGTCAATATATTTTCTCATTTAAGTCTACTTGCTGTGCAAAATACTACACAAACCAAAGTCTTGGAAGCAATATCGATACCCTAGATAAAATATAATTTTGGCACAAGGAGCATAATTTTTTTCCATATTTACCCGCTCTTGATTTCTATTGAAATCTTGACGCATTCATTTCATCATCAACAACTAGCATAAAATTTGAAACGCTCAAGTGTTGCTAATACATTTTTAAAAATAATACTTCTATTTAAGATTCATCTGGAACATAATATAGTATATGTAGAGAAATTATTTTTGTGACTATTTTTGGAATTACTGTTTCTTAATATAAACTTATTAGGTAGTCGTTTACTTTATATTCATGTTATATTACTGTTGGAATGTTACTTATTGTTAGTGTTGAAGAGTGTAAGAATGTTAGCTGAATGATTGTGATCAATTATAATTCATAAATAAAGTTCTTAGCCATCTTTTACAGAATTAAATGTAATAATATCAAAATCGGACTTAAAGTGAAGCATTAAGTTATCATTTGGAGTTGTAGCGGCTGAAACATACTTTTACATCGTAATAGTGTCATCGATTCTTAAAGGAATTATCTATATTTATGATATTTTATGTATTTGTATTGCATATTTTACTAGATTACTATTCAACATCTATGTGAACCTTATTTTTAATTCTATCTGTAGTTACGAGTATATGACGCACGTTTAAAAAGAAATCCCAAATATTATAAGAATGTTTATGAACGAATGTGAAGAGTGAAGTTGTATAAATTCATCATCAATTCAAAATTCAAGAGAGTTTTTTTTTTCAATTCTATCCTTGATAATGATGTCATTTCTTATTCCAATTTTGTACATTTATAACAGTTCTATAACATAGTGACAACCACTCTGTTATAGCCTGCTGCTGCAATGATATGATTGTGTGTGGGTACCGTACCTTTATTCGCTTACACAGCGAATATGACTTTTACAAAGTCATCCTTTCAATCAATGATAAACCTTCCATTATTAATCTTGTACTGTTAGTAAGATTAAGATAGTAACGTGATGAACCTGCTTTATACTCGAGTTTTATGCGGATATAGTACCGGTAACCCGGGGCGAAGTCGATCAGTATGGGTGAAGTTGATCACACCTGACTTTTTCAAATAAACTGCTTTTCACCATTACAATGAACACTATGAAAACTAGGAACCCCACTATATGGGGTGAAGTCGATCAGTCTTCAACAAAAAAATGATTGTTTAAAATGTTAAAAATTATGTTCAAACTGTAATAATAAGGACAAGACTGATAGAATAAATCCTTTTTTTTAGAATTTTATTAGGGCTTCTAAGCAAATTTATCACAAAATTTTTTGATCAACTTCGCCCCGTGAGCGGTGCAATCGGACTCTACGGTCATCAGCATCGTCAAGAAATAATATTATATATGATTCGTATTATATAGTCTATATATGTTATAAATGAGTTAGTCTATGATTTTATTATGAATTATGTAAAATGAAGAAATTGGACTAGGTGAATGAATACGGCACCGTATTGATTGGAAAAACGCCTCTTTTTCAAATGAAGACCCGTTTTAGAATAGAGCTTAGATATCAATATAACTTGAATAGGTATTTCAATTTTTTTTTTGTTAACTCAGTTTTTCGCCATCTCATTCACTGCTCTTTTAATTCAACTTTTGCTCTTTGGTAACACACTTTGAAATGATTGTTGTCAAAATCAAAAGTAGCCGGGATCAGTTTGATACGAATCGCTTGTCAACAGATGGCGGTAGTTTACGTTGCTGTTCTTGTGCCGACTGCCGAATCGAAATTCGGATTGATTACGAAGAGTTAATTTATTCTTTAAATGTTGATTCGTTTTCGCATTTATATCTTACAATGAAAGAGAAAGAGATGATTATTCGTAGAATGGTTCAAATAAGATTATCAAACAATAACAGTGTTAGATGATTGCCGAATTCCGGCTTCATTTCTTCGATACATCTTGTGTTGTGTGTTGTGTTATTGTAAGTTAGTGAATCGAAAATGGCGTCTGAGAATGAAGCTTCACGTCAATCTTGTGCGTCTGACCCAAATTTTGCCGTTATTTGTTCATTTTTGGAAAGATTTGCAGAGCAGTGTGGCATACCATATCCTGCATTCAGTGATCTTCAAGAAATGATCGAGAATACAGAACAAGGTGGGCTTCTAGACATAATGAAAATTGATCATACGTCTTGGCATCTTCTTGATTGTGTTTGATACTTGACTGATTGTTTTGTTTGTAGGCCTGTTTCAGTACTCTTTTTCTTTTAAAATTCAAATCATACTGTGATTGTCAGTATGTAATGAAAATATTCTTGTTTTTTGGGTTGATACTGGAGTAAACCTTTCATGCAATGCTTTGTAGGTTTTATTGACATTAATTTATGTAGGCCTTGCTGTAGCCCATATTCTAATTTATATAATTTATTCCCTTCTATTAATACGGTATCCAGCAGCAGCAAACCTCTGGCCTGTTCAAACTATCAATTATAGTCCAACTACTGACCGACCACACAACAAATTATTCAAAACCACAGACAAAAAGTTACCCTGCCTGTACATTAAGTTAGGCAACTCCTAAAACTATCCAATTTAGCTTTAAAATTCAGCGTTGAAAATACAATTACCATCTTATTATCTGTTTTAGTATCGCAGTCCCTCATAGATCTTCATATCAAATTACTACGGAAAGCTCGAAAAACATTTTCAACGGAAAAATGGGAACGAACTTTGGTGCGATTCTGTCAGCCTTATTCACCATCAGATGCATGGGATCTGGAAAGATACGGTTACATGAATACCAAAGTGGATGTGAGACTGAGGCTTCTAAAGGTTAGTTCATTAATTACATTTAGTCGACTTCCAGTTTGCCAATTGCTAATAAGTTACGCTGAATAATGTATGTAGCGGATACTGACTGACATTTCCACCGCCAAGTGGCATAAGCCATAGGTCCTTAGCCTTGAAGTGTAGTGCCTTGGACCTGGGTCAAAAGAATTCAATCAATTATCATGGCACATTATTGCCAAATCTAAAGGAAAAGACAGACAGTTGTTAATTTGTCCAGTGTCCAGCTTCAATGATTCCAGATAACCTGTAGCAATTACAAGACCTTTGTCCAAGTTCAAATAGAGGATTTTGCTCATTTATGTAAATAATTATAAGGAAATAAGATATTGCAACTATACAGTTGATGTTAAATCATAGTCTAATAATTAATTGAACAGAAGAACGAAATTCCTAATTAACGCCATATAATATTCTAAAGACTTCTGCTACTGAAAATATTGACAAGAGTAATAGCTAGTAAGGAAATTCGATGAACGCTGCTTCTCGAAAATGAACGCTGCTATACAGAAGATCTCCGGTGGTCAAATGGCTAAGGCACCAATAGGCAAGGCAAGGCACCTGGTCCGGCAAACCAGGGGTGCTGTGTTCGATTCCCGCCCGGGGAAAAGTTTTTTGTGCAGCAGCGTTCATCGAATTTCCTTACTAGCTATTATTCTGTTGTCAATATTTGCAGTAGCAGAAGTCTTCAGAATATTATATGGCATTAATTAGGAATTTCGTTCAATTAATTATTAGACTATGAAATAATTATTCTTCTACAATGATTGAGTTGAATACTAGGGGTTAATAATAGGCTTAACAAGAATATGTCTTAACAAATAATGATCAAAAGTAATAATTTGTTTTAACAAAAAACATAATTTACTTCCTGACCTGATGTGTTATTGGGAGGGGTTACAATTTCCGATCAATTCGCACATCCGAGCGAGAGAGCCTCTTGAGTCTGAATTTCAGTGCTCTTGAGTCAGCCTTGTTCTTCTTATTCTTTCACTAGAAGGAACCCCTGAAACAAGCGGGTTCTCTTCTACCTTCCAGCTGACAAGAACGCTGTTGAATATCTACAACCGTGAAGCCTACTCTCAGCTCTTGAATTGAATAATCTTTGAATGAAATGATTAATTCGTTTTCTTACTCACATGATTATTTCTGACTATTTCTCCCAGATCTGGAAGAAACGAATGGGCTAGTACATAGTGTACAGTTGGGCAAATCGACTTGGTCTCAACTCAACGAAAAATATTTTCATCTCATTGTAAAAGTAAATGAAATAATTGAATTGTTGCAAAGTAGTGCTTTAACTCATGTTTTAGTTGGATATTTCTTATTTTCCAGATTCTACTTGACGCTCAATTCGATTACAACCTGAAATTTAAAACTGACATCAATAAGCTGGATGCAAGTGAATTGCGCAGTGAGCCTCTAGGCCGCGATAAGTTGGGATGCAACTACTGGTGTCAACTGGATCCCACAGCAAATATTCGGGTCTATAAAGAAGACCAAGAAGAAGAAACATGGGAGCTAGTTGCCAAGTAAGATTCGAAAAATATATTTAGATTCATTGTACATTGTAAAAGTTATTCGGCCACCAAATTTACCTGTATGTCTGGTTTTCCTTGGGTCTCACACTCTCCTATTGTATAAAACTTTCTGGCTGGAATTTCTTACACAATAGCCTAATTGAAAACTTCAAAATTACTAATTGAAAACACATCCTTGAGAAATCTTTCTCTTATTTCTTCTGGATAAAACATTTTAGTTCCTGCTGGTAAAGTTCTCATGATAAGATGTTTCTCCAAGCATTCATAGATTTCATTTTAAAAGTAGAAGTTTCAATCGTAATCTTGCTATGCTCATATTGAGAATCACGTTGAGATTCATGTTTAAGTTATTGAAATTGAAGTTATAATATTTACTGGAGAATTGCTCTTGATAGTTTAGGCTAGACTGAATAGAAAGACTCACGCCAGAGCTCATTCAACATGCTTGTTGTTGAAATAAAAAATAATTGTGTCACAGTTGATGGAATGAAAAATTTATAAATGAAGTTGTTTTTCTTTTTTTTGTGGTGATGCCCACTTAAGCTCATTGCTTGTGTGTGGGTAATGGGGAGGATGATGATGAGATGAGTGGATCTACAGCTTTAGTAGGGTTTCGAACCACCGGGAAGCGATTTTGATTCTCATGAATGAATTACATTCAGCATAAAAAAGCCTGAAGTGGTCACCCGTACTATAGGAATAACAGGTGCAAGTCTCTTATCTAATCTAGCGATTAGACCGTCACAACCACGAAGCCAATCGCTTCCCTAAATTATTACTATAAAATTGGAAAATAAATGAAGAATTTCATATTTTTTCCTATTTGTAATATATTTTTTGCAACTTGTGCCTGAAAATCCTTTTCAGATAGATCCATTTAATTTCTCTACTAAATTAAAATGTACTTTCTGTTTTGATTGCGGCTATGATGAAATCGACGACTGTTTTAATAAAATATGACTAATTCTTTAGGATCTCCTCCATTGAAAGTAAAAAACCAGGTGTATTGGAGAACTTCTGATATGTATCAGGCAAAATCACAGATTTCTTGTTTGATACACTACGTAGCATACATTTTTATTATAAAACAGCAACTCATCAAGTTGTTAGTTTTAAAACAATTGCTTTCTACTTATTTCGCAAGAGGACTACTTATTGCTCGATAATGAACCATTCATACATTCAAATTGCAATTTCACTTATATTGGTTCCGTACTATTAAACATTGTTACAAGAACTTGAGTTTAATTAAAAAAATACAAAATTGAAACTTATCTCGTTGGTTTAAGAATTTTTTGGACTGCGTGGTCTCATTTTTGTTTTTGTTTTTCAGAGATCGCGAAGGCCTTGTATCATTAATAACGAATCTGTCTGCTGGAGAGAACATAGAAGGTCTTGAAGAATTCCTCAACGAAGATAGTAATAGTCAAGATCTAGAAATGAATCCGGTATTGGATACCGGACAAGATGCTGATTCGTTAGATGAAAATGATGATCCAGGAATTTTGAAAAATGGCATCAATAGTAAAAATGAAGAGGATAAAAGCGAAGTATCCGATATCAAGGAGTGTGTAGAACCTAAGTTGATTAAGACTGTTGAAGAAGGTGATGACAAGTCAAAACCATCAAAAGATATTGTGAAAGAAGAAAGTATCCCTGATGAAGACAAGTCAAAACCATCAAAAGATATTGTGAAAGAAGAAAGTATTCCAGATGAAGACAAACCCAAGGTACTCGCATCACAAAATCCCGTTCCAGAATCTGACAAAGAGGGTTCTTCTGTAGTCAAGTTAGATGAAGTGAAGAAGGAAAATAAAGAAGCTTTAGAAACACCTCCAGAAACGAAGACTGCTACATCTACAAAATCTGATGATATTCCCAAATTGAAACCCGTCAAAGGTGAAATTGAACCGTCATCAACTACACAGAAGTCAGCCTCGAATGTATCAGCTGCAATGGATAAAGTGGAAGATAGTAATGTTGGGAGTGAATCTCATAAGGAAATCGATCAAGAATCAAGTCATCAAACCTCTCTCAAAGAAATCGAAACAGGTAAAGTGACAAAGGAAAAGAATTCTAAAGTAGGTGAGAATGAAAATAGAACAGAAAAGATAAGCACTGAAGCAGAATGCATTGATAAAGAAGAGAAAACAAAGAATGAAAGTAGTGTTTCTCAGAAATCTTCAAAGAAAGACCAACGTGCTGGTGATGAACTGGTAGAAACTGTTGAGGAACAAAAAAATTCAAGACAGAAAAACAAACCAGATAATGATTCTACTGATTCAGATAAGTTGAAAGAAGCAAGTGAGGCTAAGCCCACTGTAAAACCCACGCCAGGTAGACCTCAAAGTAACACCACTTCTACAGTTGAGAAAGTACCTGAAAAAGGTGATGAAAAAACAGAAGAGCCTGTTACAGTTCACAAAGATTCAGAACCAAGTAGTAGAGAATCAATTAAGAGTGCTATGAAAACTGTTGAAAATAGAAAAGAGCCCAAAGATGAATCCATGAATAAACCTGTCGAAATTTCTAAATTAGAGTCATCATCTAAGCTTTTATTGGATAAAACCGATAGCAATTATAGTAAAATTGATAAGAGTGGAATCGATTCAAAACCAGCTCTCAATCTATCTAAAGAGCCTACAGGTTTTCCATTGAAAGATGTAATGCAAAGTAAACTAAGCAAAACATTAGTGAAAGCAATGCATTCAGTTCCAAAAGAAGTAGACTTGAGCCCCCAAAGTTCGTTGATAGCCGCCTCATCGACGTCTTCCAGGATGCCAAGCAAGAATGTGCTCGACGTCACCGAAGAACTGAAACAAAGGAGTGCTCTGCTCAAGTCAGGTCCATCTGCATTCAAAGGAAAAGACGGAAAGAGTGCTCCCGGCTCCAAACTGGATGAAATCTTCAAACTGAAAAGAAGCATGACCAGCCTCCCCGAGTCGCAACCACTGCCGGCTCACTTTATTGGAACAAGCAAAAATCTCTTACTGGAAAAGATGCGAATGAACAGTATGAATGACACATTGAACCTGACGAGGTATACTGATTCTGGAAAGTTCACCCAACCACCAAGTAATGTACCGTATATTTCCAAAGACGTTGAAGACCTTTCAATGGGTAGTCTGAAACGCCCATGTCCGGAAGACCTGTCGGTGTATTCCTCGAAGAAGGCTCACGTCGAAGATCGAAAGTTGGAGCCAATGGTAAGTGAAGCTATTGAAGAACCAATTATGCTAGTGAAAGGAGAGGGATCTGGCAGAGATTGTGAGACTGGGAATGTAGAATATTTTTATGATTATCAAGAAGAAACAGATAATAAAGAAGAGTTGGAATTTATTGTAAGTGATGCTATTGAGGAACCAGTAATGTTCGTTATAGGAGAGGGGTCAGGAAGAGACTGTGAGACTGGAAATGTAGATAAGGAGAATGCAAACGTAGAAAAAGAGAAAAATATGAATGCTACTGAAATGTCTGCTGTTGGCAAAATTGAAACCAATTCCGTTGATGATCCCAATGATTCAGAAAGTATTTTGAAAAAAGAAGATTCCACTTCCATTTGTAGGAAAGAAAGTGTAACAGAAACAACGACTTCTGACTCAGCTTTGTCATCTGAGAAGAAGTCACCAAAGCTGTGGAGTATTGATACAATTTGCTCGTCTGAAAAGGACATTAGTTCAGAAAATAGTGATTCAATAAAACCTTCTTCATCCAACAAAAAATTATCGGAGGAAAAGGATGATAAAAATGTTGACAACACTTCGATAAAATATTCTGTGTCTAGCGAAAAGGATAGAGAAACCAAGGAAATAAATCCAAAGGAACAACTTTCTATCTCATGCCAGGAGGATATTAAAGAAGCTCCTGAAGTCAGCTGTTTGGTGAAACTTATTAACGAAAATGATGAGAATGAAAAAAGGAGTGAGATGAAGGGTTCCAGCAAAAAAGTTGATGAAGTAAAACTTCAAGAGGACATCAGTGGTAAGGAAGTTGTTCGTAGCAAAAAAGAAGACAATCAAACTCACAAGGAAAGCAATGATACAACAGCTATTTCCAGTGAAAAGGATGAAAAAGAAACAACAGCTACTTCCAGTGAAAAGGATGAAAAAGAAATTCAAGTAGAATCCAATTTGAAGAAACAAACTGCGTCCAGCAAAGATTACAAAGAAACTCCCAAGGAAAAAATATTGGTTGAAAGTGCAAAAAGTTCTTCAATGAAGTCATCCGAACTCAGTGAAGATGGAAAAGAAAGTCCCGCCGAAATCAATTTGAAGAAACCAGTTTCTTGCAAAGATGGTAACAAAGGAACTAAAGACAATATTTCCAAAGAAACATGTGTTGATTCCATCTCTGAGTGAAAGTGGCATTAGTGAAAATCCTTCTAAAACCTTAATTAAAGATAAAAAAGATGTTGAAGTAAAGGAACATATCAGTGATGGCAAGAATACTGTTATAGATGAAAAGAATGATGATAGTGTAATGAGTAAACTAAAAGCTGAAAATCTGAAAGAGTCTGATGATGTAACGTTAACGTTTGATGGAAAAATTGATTCAACTATCGATAAAAATGAATTAGAAACTGAAAAGACCAGCCAAAGCTTGCCTGCTGATGATTTAAAATCATGTGAAATCAAGATTGACGATAAAAATGGTAAAGAGGAAAAGAAAGAAAGCAAGGAAAGCAAAATAACCTGTTCAAAGAGCTCTGAGAAACAAGAAAGTAATCCATCCTATGGCTTGAAACAGAGTCATGAAGCTGTTGAAAATCTAGCAGATTCTGGGAAGACTGAAGTAGTTGATAATAAAGCAGTTAATATCAAAAGTTCGGAATCAAAACCATCATCCGTTAATATGGAAGACAAATGTGAGAAAATTTCTCATTTGTCATCCGATGTTGAAGATATCACACAAAAAGATTCAAGATCAGTAGATGCCTCCAAGGAAACTACAAAACATGTCAATAATATTTGTATAGATAACTCCTTATTAAAAAAGGCGGAATCATCAAATGAAGAAGTGACTAACAAACCATCTCTCAAAGAAAAACTTTCTAAATCAATTAAGACTAGTGAGTCTGAAAAATTAAAGGAAACTTCCAACAAGAGTGATTTGCCCGTCGAGAAGGATTTGCCGCTGCGTGTTGGCTCATTAGAAATGAAATCTGCTGATGAAAAAACTGGAAATAAAAATTCGCTGACTAAAAAAGGGTATGCTGATACATCGTCCATTGATAATCCTGCGAAATCAAAAATTAAATCTTCAAATGAAAAAGAAAAGACTGATGAGGATTCCTTTAAAGATAAATTGGTTTCATCAGATATGAAATCATCAGAATCTGATAAAATTCAAGTTGCATGCAAAAAAGACTCATCATCAGAGGGGGAATCAACTGTAACAAAAGAAAAAGAAGTTGCTTCCGACAAGACTACCTTGAATGATGAGTCGGTATGTAAAGTCAATGAATCGAAAGCAGATAGTAGTGCTATCAATGATGAGAAATCTACTATTAATGTAAGTCTAGAAATTGATGACGGGAATAGTAAGAAAGACTCTATTCAGCTGGAGAAGAATTCCACTTTGAAAAATAGTGAGAAAAAAACTGAAGAAATTGGTGCTGCTAAAGTTGAGGAAACTTTAAAAGAAAACAAGACCATTGCGAGAAAAGAACCTCTGTTAGTAGATGATAAAAAACTGACTAGCTCACAGTCTGCAAAGGAAAATGTTGAAACCAAAAAAGTTGAAGAGCCAATCAGTCAAGTATCATGTGATGTTACTTCACAAAAACCCAAAACTTCAAAATCCATTGATGAAAAAGAATTGAAAGCCGTAGTTGAAAACAGTGTAGAAAAGACCAGTTCTGATGTCAAAGATAAGACATTTGATAGAATCAATAAAGACGATAATGTTGAAAATTGTGACTATAAGTCCGATATGACTGCTAAATCTGTATCCAAAATAGAATCTAATACTGAAATAAGCATGAAAAAAATGAAAGACGAAAGTGACGATAAAGATGCAGATTTAAAAGACCCAGAATCCAATGAAGCTGAAACCTCGATCGAAGCAGAACTTGCGTTGATGGAGGATGATTATTGTAAGACAGAGAAAGAAAAGGATTCAGTTGAAAGTAAAAAGAACCAATTAAAAGTGAAATAGATAGTAGAGAAGAAGATACTGAAATTGAAATGCAAAGAAAAAGATACGGAAAATACTTTGGACAAGAGACAATCTTATACAAGTTCCAAGACTCCTGATAATGAATTGTCATCATTACAAAAGATGATGTTACAAGCAAATACTAGCGATAAAGCATCTGATTCAAAAGCCGATAAGCAGAAATCCGTTAAAACTGTCCATTAAACCCATGGCGAAAAACTTGAAACCTGATGTGCTTTGATGCTCACGGTTCGGACAAGTCAGAAGACAAAGGTGCTGAAAAGAGAATCCGATATTGATGTCAAGAGGCTGGTGAAACTGAAAAAGCTGGTGAAAGTAAACTTGATGATGTTGTTCCGGTCAAATTACGAAAAACTGAAGAGAAACTGAAGGAGGATGAGGCTAATTTGAAGAAGGCTTGTGTCGACCTGAAGGATATGCTAACGGACGATAAAGGGGAAGAGGAGGGGGAAGAAGAAGAAGAAGATGAAGATGATAGTTCGAGTGTGCAAGCAACACCAACTCGTGGACGCGGAAGGGGGCGGGGGAGAGGACGTCCTCGGGGATCGGGAAGAGGGAGGGGAAGGGGTCGAGGGCGAGGAAGAGGTCGAGGCAGAGGCAGAGGAGGCTCACGTGGAACTCCTGCAAAGGAGTCCGAGGAGGCCGCCAACAATTCAGACGCCAGCCAAACCTCGCAGACATCTGTTAAAGCTGAGAAAAAGTCTGAACCAGTCGCATTCTCCCTGTCTTCGTTCTCTTTGGACGTTCCCGACGATCCACCGGAAGTAGTGGAGAAAAGTGCAAAGAAGAAAGTCGGAAGAAAGAGGAAGATCGATCAGCAGCCGGAAGTGAAGAATAGCGATGAAGATGACGACGATGACGATGTGAGCAAGGATGATGATGTTGATGGTGATGACATTGCCAGCAGTAAACGGGCTAAGCTCAAAGGTTTGTTTCATTCCCTTACATTCATAACAATTTCTTGGCGAACAAGTTGAAAACAAATCAACTATTTCTCACGTTAATACACACTTCTCTCTGTATGCTCAATTAATTTTATTCAAATTAATTATAATAACATTAATAAAAATATTTCTAGTCAACTGTAATCAATGACACTGTGCAGTATTATCAATCACAGTTTAAACGTCGCTTAACTTGAACCTTAAATCATGGGCCCATGTTATACGAGCGGCATTAAGTTCTTTTCTGCGTATGCGTTACATAATTACTCTCCTAAAATACTTGATTACTCATCAAAACTAAGTTTGTTCGCTGGCAACGCCAATATTTATTGTCAATATTATTTATTGGAAGCTTAACATTCTTCAAACTGATTATTAATTTTATCTATGAAACTTCCAACCCTAAGTGCAAATTAGGTTAACACTTACGGCGAGTGGAACAACCTGAGGGTCTCCCCCACCAACGAAGGTCATACTCTAAATAAATACTACTGTATAATTACTTTTATGATCTGTGATTGGTCCTGGCGTTATTGCATGCATGCATGAAAAAATTAATGTCCCGCTCTTATAACGTGTGGACCCAAAGGGAGTTTCAATTTAAACGAATTTTAAACTGTGATTGATACCAATGTAGGCCTGCTATGTCTTAACAACGTTAGAATCACTTTCACTGTACATTATAATTGGTGTTTGGACTATTCCCAATAATTATTATTACAGTACGATAACGGCAAAATTCGATTTGTAAGATAGTGTAAAATTAATAAGATGAGTTCTCTATCACAAAATTAATAATTTCCTATGGAAATAGAGATCGGGGAATTAATATAGGCAGTTGAGATATCTTACTGGTTTGTTTTTTTAAAGGAAGCAAACTACTATTGAGGGAGAAACAACATAGACTGCAGAAAATCTTGAAAAAACTTTTATTATTATTATTATATTGTAGGAATAGTTTTAATGAATCACTCTTTAATTTTGCTCTAAAACAATTGTTCTTTATTACAGCATTCATGAATTTCCTGAAAAATAAAGAAAATATCATTACTGCACATGTATAGTGTGACTGGTAAATAACTTCATCCCTTGATTTGTCTGTACCTGCAGGACGAAAGATATCCTCACAAAGCAAGACGCAATGCTGAAGAGAAAGAATAGGGGTCGAGGAAGGAGTCAGCTAGTGACGACGAAGACCAAGCGCCTTCCTTCGAGGTGCATTCGCCAGTTTCGTGTCGAAAAGATATGTCAAAACATGACGCGCAAAGACAAAAGAGCACTAAGGCTGAAAAAGAAATCATGAAAATCGCGAAACAATCAGCAATCAGAAGATGACGATGAAGACGCCGAACAAACTAAGATGATGAAAGTGGTCACACATCAGCTGATGACACACAAAAGCTCGTAAAAGTCGAGAAAAAGGCAGGCCAAGTAAGTACTCAGGGAGTTTGTCTAAAATTACTAAAAAGCTCTGATAAGAACTTTTTGGGGTAAAATTCATTCACGATAATCATAGAACATGAATAGTTGAAGCGGTATTATGTGTTGTTACTGCCTTGATAGCTACAGTATAATAATATACTCTTTCAGAGATGTCCGTTCTGTTTAAAAATCAAATCTCACGAAACTATGACCACTACAATCTTGAATGAAATTTTTCCAATCAAGCCCAGTAAGCTAATGATTGGACAAAAGTAGGGTGAACATAACTCATAATGAATACTCCTGTAATATTTGCCTGCAATTCTCACCATTGAACATAATTTATTCTATATATTATTGTTCTCATTGTGCTACTACGAAATAATTATTTTTTGGATCAGAAATATTCATCAATACATTTTAATCCATACTTGCTCTCAAAAAGAAGTTATTTGTGTAGAATTATTAATATATCAACTTATTATTTTATAATATCTCAACTTAGAAGAGGCCCCTTACAAAAGGTAACTTGAACAACAGTTCATATTAAATGAATAGTTTTTTGTTGAATAGCATTATATTAGGTGTGGGGAAATGGGTTATGTGAAGCGATGTTAGTTCTGGATCTGTTGGGTGGGAGGATGTTCATTGCTTGAACAGAAGAGTGTTACCCAGTATGTGGTTGTGCATTGACTTTTTGAATAAGGTTGAATGTTGATCACTTTGGAGATGCTGCAGGAATTTTTAGTGGAAGAATCATTTGATGAGGATCGCACTTGACAATCATTGTTCCAACACACACATTTCATTCATTTTGTTCGTTGAACACGCAAAAATTAATCTATTTTTTAAGAATTGAATTGATGTACATTTATTATGTAGATTAATCTGCAATTAGTAGATTGATGTGCTTTCCAATTTTTTGTATTTTACATCATTATATACATGTCATATTCTATCTACATTTCAACTATTTACGTTCAATATTACATTTTGATATAAGTTTTATGATTACAAGGTTGGTATAATGAATAATGAATTATTGTCTGTTATTGAACACATCGAATAGAAAATACATTGAACGGAAACCAGAACTAGATTGAATTGTGTCTTGTGCTATAATATTTTATCTTTTACGTTACTAAGTAACAACTCAAGATGATGTATGGAAGATGATCTACAGATGATTTGTAAAGATATGACAATACGCCACCTCTGATTACCAGTACTCTCTCATGTCGTATACTGGAAGTCAATTATTAGGCTAGGCGTACACCAGTTTAGACAGGCAAGAACATGGGTCACGTTGGTCACAGTAATTCACATAGTTGCTTGAGCAGCACACACCGATGCAATGACTAATCGGTGTGTGGCTTTATAACAACTATGTGTTTCTGTGACTGTCTATCTTGTCTTGTCTTTAATAACAACAACCGGTGTACGCCTATCTCAATAATAATAATTAGCAAATCCCAACTTTGAATTGAACGGTGGGAGACCCGAAGAGTGAGTGTTCTATGTGGCCGTGTATAACCTATTTTCACTATTTTTTATCCTATTGTTAAAGGAAAAAATTGAGTACGTCATTGTTTCTTCTATCTAAAGAAATGACTACTAAAGTGATCATTACAATGACGACAGAAGTGATCCTAAAACTTATCATAGCCTTGTTCCTTAAAGTTATTAGAATATTTTTCAAATATGGATTGGTTTAAAGCGGTCAATTTTGCTTCAATGCTGAAATATCCAATTGTTTATTCTTTCATTTCTTTAGTGCTCGTATCTTGAGTTTCGATCTGCTTGTTGTTGAAGGTCGTTTGGAAATGGAAGTGGGCAGGGGAGCGGCAAGTCGACGGCGGCGGCGGCTGAGTGAGGGGAGGCAGGTGTGGCCGGTCGGTGCGGGCGTCGCGACGCATCGCTCGAATCGAGATCAAAAGACCAGGCCGAGCGAAGGCAAATCGAAGAAGCCACCCTCATCAGTCTCAAAGAGGCCAACAAAAAGAAGAAGAAAGAAAAGGATAAAACTTTCAAAACAAGCGCGGTGAGCACTGTGGAATTCATTCACACTACTACATAATTTTTAAGAGATCTTTCCATGATATTATTTCTCATGTTAAAGTGGATCACACGAAAATAAACACTCGAGGCCACAGTTTACACTGGGCACTGTTGCCACCATAGTGACAAAGTCTTCCACACCTCACTATTCGCTGTGTGCATCTACCGATAATCGGATGAATCTACGAGGGTGTTAGATTAACGCTGGGCGGGGATAGGCTTGAGATAGGCTTATTTTCTTGAAAAGGGTTGGTTTATAATTGGATAATAGAACTCCCTGTCGCTATTTTTTCCTACTTATCTCGATTGTGGAATTATATTTAGAGATAATAAAAAATTAACATATAACATATCGCATATTCTTAAACATTATTATAATGTTTAATTCAAGTTTTTAAATCAACTTTAAAGGTTATGTGCGAAGCTCATGGAGCAGACGATGTATAGCAGGATTCAATTCAACTTGTCATAAATCAGCTGATCCAGTAATAATTAAAGAGTGATTTCGACACAACAATCATAAGGCTTGAAAGTCTGGGGCCTTTAAAGTCTTCAAAGACCTTTTAAAGAAAGGCCTTTCAAAATAACACTTAATCTGCGAGATTCAGCATTTTGTAGGTTAAATATTGTGATCATATGCTCGTCGATCGGCTGATTTATGACAAGTTAATTGCATCCTGCTAAGTTAATTGCATCCTGCTATAGTTTATCCACAGCTGCAAGGTTCATTTCCATTGTGGTTATCAATTCAGAAATTGTGCATTATGGGCGTGAGACTTCAAATCAATCATAACTGCTTTTTAAGACTGGATTTTTTCACTCGATTAATTCAAAACTGAGATCCGATTTCTTTGTTGAATCACTTAACGTTTTGGAAATATACTGGAAGGAATAGAAGCCTGTAATTACCATTGTGAACGGTATTTAGACAATTAGGAATACAGTAATACTTTAAATGCATTGTAAATGCTAATTCATATCACTTGATCTCATGTTAAACCAACATTTTCGTTCTAAAAAAATGTACGCGTGAGCTTAGTGTACATTCATTATCCCCACCACCTACGTGCACACAGCGAATAGTCTATACACAATAGGCAACCGTGCTAGTAGAGAAGGGTGGCGATGTCAAAAGAAATTTTTAATTTTGAGTGTTTCATTTTTGTGTTATTATTTATTTATTTAGCGTATGGCTTTCGTCGATGGGGAGACCCGAAGGTTGTTCCACCTCGCCGTGTTTAACCCAATTCCACTTAGGTTGAAGTTTTATCCACTTTTCAGAATGATTTCGCATTTTGAATAAAGTTGTTTTTGATACATAAAAGTCCAAAAGTTCATAAAACACAAGCTTCACAAAATTACGAAATATACAAAAGAAAATATTGAATTTTTGAACTAAAATTTAGAGGCCGAAATTAATGTTATTTACAAATTTTTGTCATGACAACCATCCTATAATTAAAAAACTAGCGTAAAAATAACAGGAGAAAACTTTTGTTTTTGCTGAAAGTTGTAATCACGGCTAATTGGCTCTGGCAATTAATGGAGTTCAATCTCACTTTACTGTAAAATTTTGCTGTTCTATGTAACACTTACATGAGACAAAAAAGTCTTCAAAAATTCTAAGAGAGTCATTATTGAGATTGTAGAACCGTTCCATGATAATTGAAATGAAAAAACACTGATTTGCCAATTCTACCACACTTTATTTTGTGGTAAGGACCATGGTTTCATGGCCACACAGGCTACATCATGTGGTATACACAGGATGGTTCACGAAAACCATGAAAACATGGTCTTTGTTTCACTCAAATTAAAAGTGTAGAACTGAAAAAAAAATCAGTGTTTTTTCATTCAATTATCATTAAAAAACTTGCTCACCTGCGGTGATAATTATTATTAGTTTATTTATATTGTAGGTTTCAGAGCATCCCATAACGCTCGTACATTAATTTGATTGTTATAATTAATATGGGAAACCAGATGAAAATCCCTTGATATTTATTATCTCTTTCCCTTAGTGTAATATAAATATATAGCATAATATCTGCAATTTATTCATTCCTATATTGTTATTGTTTGGCATAATCCGCCACATCTACAATAATGTTATAAAACAATGAAATAGGTTACACAAAACAGGTAATGACAAGAATTTATGAGTTACAACCAAGATACATGCAAGTAAAGAAATAATTGATAGTAAAGTTGACAAATCAGATGAATGAAGAAGCTAAGTACAAATAATAAAAACCAACGATTGAAATTTAATATCAATTCACAGTGGAATATTGAAGGTATGAATTTCATCAATTTGATAGATTTTGTTGAATTTGTATTACATTGAATACTGGGGCTCGAAAGAAAGAAACTAAAAGTACAACGTTCAATAAATAGCTAAGTGCAACTAATAAACACTATCCATTAAAGTAAAGGTATCACAGTAAAAATTATAAGAATTATTATTCTGCTTACAGGTTAAAAGTGATTCGCCCAGGAAAAAGAAGAAAGATAAAGACAAAAAGGTGAGGAATTTGATTGTTATAATTCATTTATTAGAACATATTGCATTTTTTAGACATTTTCAATTTTCTTCCATAAAAAAATTGGCAAATTACTATCAACATTTGTCTCTTTTGCTCTGTCTCATTTAATTTGAAAAAAGTGTCGTTGTAAATTGATAATGAATCGTTTTCACACACTCCAATTTTACAACTGAAGCTCCCGCCGGTGTCGTGGACGATTCATCGACGATGTTGAAGTTAGGTTCCACTACTTAGTCCTTCAGTTTTAATTTTCTCACTTGAAGTTCATTTTTCTTACTTCATTCTAACTTATTGTAAAACTTTACTTCAAAGTAAAAATTTTACTTGAAACTATTATTTCAAGTTATTCAACGACAGCTAGAAATCGTGACGGTAAGTGTAAGAGGTTTCAACGATGTCGTGACAAAATCGTCGACGGCTACGACAATCGGCGAAGAATCGTGTCGTTTGGAAAAACGGTGTTTGTGAGAACGGCCATTGGATTCAAAACATTATTTATTTGGACACTCCACTATTTGTATTTTTGCCTTATAATATTTCAGATATTATTATTGAAATAAAATGACATGGTCATATTCAAGTTCTAATTTCTAATTAAAGAAAATTTAAAAAAATTTTAATTACACACACCTCTTGTTGCTCCCAGTATTTTTGTAATACCATAATTTTGAAAATTTTTATTTATTAGTATTTAACTTTAATGATTTTAGGTTAGAATAAAAACCGACGCATCATCTATTGGGTCTCAAGAAGAAGTCTTGGAAAGATCGAAAAAGCATAAGAAAAAAAAGAAACATCGGCCAGCTAGAGCTTTTGATGGCAGGAATCCTTGGTTGTCAACTTCAGATTCCAGGTAAATACTCTGCTATATTTATTCAACTAGTTTTTCATCAAAAGATTATGAATCTGAAATCAGTGGCTTGTTCACTACAAGATAGAAAAATGAATATGCCAGAATATGATATGCGAAAATATAGAGTGATTCAAAAAGAGCGCCAGTTTCAAGGCCCCTTAATACCTTTGACTGAATTTATAAAATCGGGATGATTTTTGCGTGCGCGGGTGAATGGGGGTCAAAACGAGTTTACTCCTTCGGACGCTATTTACCAACCGATAAATGCTTAAGAAATATAGGTACCAAATTGTTCAGAAAGATCTGTAGAATATGAGTATAACCTTAAAAAGTCGATTTTTTTATCTTTAAAATGGCAGTATAAGTCGATGAACATGAAGTAAATTTCACTCATTTTAACCATCAACTAAAAAAATTTGATAAGTGGTAATAAAATTATAAAGGTACAACAACCATTCTAGCAATGCTTATCATCAATTTAAGACCATCCGCAGATTTCTAGCTTTAAAAATAGCGACCTGAAGGATTAAACTACGGAAAGATGCCCTGTTTCCTCATGCTTTTCCAAAGTGTGCAAGGCCCTTAATATATCAAATTAAGAGGAGTTTATTTAAACGAAAATTGAAAATAAATCTCCTACTCCATTAAAATGTTCATCTCACTTTCCGATTTGATGTATGAAAATGAATGTCATGCATGTGTCCTCCTCTACTGCGCTGGCACGCATCAACTCTGTCCATGAAATTCACTATTACTGCATGGCAAGTTCCCACTTCCGATAACTCGTCGAATTTGCCGATAACCCATCGAATTTCCTCCTTCAAGTCATTGATGTTTCGAGTTTTATTAACATACACCAATGACTTCAGATGATTTAAAAGGAATGAAAGTCTGGAAGCCGTCAAGTCACACCACCTTGATGGCCAATGACATAGCCTCCTCTAATACATGGCCGCGGCGAGGTAAATGGCAACGTCGCAGCATCGTCTTACTGAGCCAACACTTCAGCATACAGTTTGCATTGTGCGTTCATGCAAATCGGTCGTTTTGTCAGTTTTGACAGCGGTTTTGACGTTATTGTTTTGTAGTGTGAAATGTTATAAATAAGTGAAATGCCTGACAAGTGTGTTGTACCGGGATGTACCAACAATTACGAAAGTGCCGTGAAAAAAGGAGGGTTATGAGCAGATATTTAGATTTCCCAAAGATGAAAAACTTCGTAGTGAGTGGATACGGGCCATTTCTCGCTCAAATTGGTTCCTCTTCAAAGAGCTTATGTTTGTATTAAACATTTTCATGAGACGAATTTAGTCTGGAGTGAAAAATTTAAAAACAGTGATGGTGAATGGTGCGAATTTAAAAGAGATAAACCTCTTGCGCCGTCCCAAAATTGTTTCCCAATTTGCCAGCATATCTTAGTAATAACTGTCCAGCCCGAAAACGATCAGATCCTGAAGAAAGAAGACTTAATTATGAAAGAAAACTGATGAAGGAAGAAGAGGATAGAAGAAGAGGATAAGATCTGTGACTATACTTCTTTTTCAGAAGTTCTATCAGCTAAAATTAAAAGTACTGGTATTAAGTGTTCCTCATTCAAAACTGAAACCAGTTGCATTGTTTATTCATTAGATGCAAGTAATATTCCTAAAGTTAGTTTCAGTATTAGAATTAATAATGATTTAAGTGTGGAGACCCATATTAATGGAGGATTAATTCCAAACAAAACTCTCGTGCATAAGGAAAATAATTCATCGATACTTTGTGATTGTAAATTAAGCCACTGGAGTCAGTTATTTCATTTAATAAATTTCTGTAGAGATTATAGAAAATCAAGCAAAGACAAAGACAGTATTCTTGGCATCATTCTTGAAAACATTGAGTTGTTGATAAACAATTTGGAAGAAGGTAATAATGAACTTGTACCGGTAGCAACCACCAAAACAGTGAAACATTTACGTGACCAAATCAGTCTTCTTTTTCTAAAAAAGCCAAAATACAATAATGACAGTTTTGACAGCTTTTTTTATATACATGCAATCAGTTAAATGCTATAATGCTATAAGACTAAATGGCATATTACTTATACCTCATTCTAGATACTTGCAAAAACTATGTGCTTCATTTCATATTTCACCAAATAACAATAATGAGAATAGTAATTTTTTAAAAGACATTGTGAAAGATCTCGAAGGTGATAAAAAAAGCTCTTCAAATTGATAGCCTGCTTACTTTTAAATTTTTTTTTTTCTGGCCCTAAGTGGAAGTTCTATGGGTAGTCTATATTGTATAATTTTTTATCCCCAATAGTGTCATAACTGTTCGCCGTTTTAGATAGTTCATGATAGGGAATGTCAATTCTATTGCAATTCCTTTTGTTGTGACGATGTCTATCAAGTCTCAGATTCAAAGGTGGATGAGTTTTTTTTAATGTACGATAAAACAGTGTATATAAAGATTAACTATTGTCATTATTCTAAGTTCAATGAAAAGGGCTTAGCATGAGCCAACCCATGAGATCCTGTTATCAATTTTGACTATCCTTTTGTAACAATAAGATTTTTTCAATATGCCCAACTATTACCCACAGAAGTAACCCGTATGATGTAATACTCTGGAAGAAGGCAAAGTAGGATGATCTCCAGATAATTGTCTCACACGGAACATGAGACTTCAGTTGTTTCCGATCAAATAAATAACTCTTGGATAGCTTACCAGCGATGTAATTACACAGAGCCTCCCTGTCAGTTTCCTATCAATAAATAACCCCAGAAATTTGTGTAACTTGTCTCATTAGAATTTATTAAACCATCACGAAGTGAAAAGTGCATTGATTGAGTTTTACTTTTCGTTAAGTACAAACCCATTTGCTTTAAACCACGTTGCTACTCTTGTGCTAGAGTGAATTCACAACAAAATGACGGAACATCAAAATAATGGTGCGTTTTTGTTAAAGCAGTTCATTTGCGATATTTGCAAAACCATTTCTATTTAATTCTTGGTTTTTTACAATGTTAATAAAGTAGAAAAAATTAAAGAAATTAAAGAGGCATGAAAGTGGTAAACCATAAAAGAAATTGCCTTGATTCGTAACCCCTTATTCAAACTCTGATGTCCATCAATCGCTACCGGTATGCACTTTTTTCTAAAGATTTTGTGTGCTAATTTTGTTTGTCCGCCATTTTGTTTTGATTAATCATAATCAAATGAAACTCGGAGGTATTTCTTTTACATATGTATTTATTATAACTGTAGAGTTTCAAGTTTGTAGCGTAATCTATACGTCTGGTATATTAATTCAAGAATAGCGACCTCTTCGTGGGACACATGGTACATGTAAAGATGTACATTATGTAGTATGGTACGCTACTACTGTTACTGAGAAATCAAATGAAACACGATAAAATTTTTCAATTGCTAATTTCATTAATTTTCAACAAAGTTTTTCAATCTTCGTAAAGTGTTTCAATTCAGAATAGAATATTGGAAATCACTTTGTTTGATTTTAATTAAGAAATAAGCTACAATAATGAGAGAAGATTGACAAACAATATTAGTCTCAATTTATATAACATTAAAATTTATCAATTGAATTCCCTTTCGATTAGGATGATGCTCACATTTGCTCAGAACGCATATTGAATCTGACATAGACTAGACACTAGAGTAAAAGAGATCAATAGTTTGAGTATAACATAGATATTTTTTCTATAAAGTGCTGATAGATATTTTAAAATAAAACAAGAAGACTGCGTAGTTATCAGAACATTCTACTGGTTTATTCATTTTTCTTTTGTGTAATAGTGTTTAATAGAAGAGGAATTATGCAAACAGGTGATAAAGAAGAAGAGGTGGAAGACCATGCGTGTCAGAAGTGCAGCAAGGCCGATCACCCGGAGTGGATTCTGTTGTGTGACAAGTGTGACAACGGATGGCATGCCTCGTGTCTCAGGCCGGCGCTCATGGTCATTCCTGAGGGCGACTGGTACTGTCCCAAATGCCAACATGTAAGTACTTGCTTCAATTAGCGGGAGGTCTAAAACCAGGTTTCCTAAAAATTTCAAGTCAAGTTGTACAGGAAACTATACTAAATTCACTTTTAAAGCACGTTTTTTAAGCGATAAAGACGAACCGTTCGGAAAATTATGTTAGGCCTCACTGAAACTACTATTAAACGTGAAAAGAAAACTATTTGAAATATCTGCTTTTTACAAAAGTAATACTCCAACATTCTTTTTTGTTATTTTCACTTATCAACGATGGAAGGCTATTAAACTCTCAAATCTTTAGTGGGCTCGCACACTGAAGGTGAAGCAATAAGCAATTAGCAACACATGGATCACATGATCGTCTACTCTATACCAATAGTCCAATGCACACCTAAAGCAGGCGTTTCAGTGTGCGTGGGACTATTTGTTTGTATAGAGTAGACAATCATATGATCCATGTGTTGCTAGTTGCTTATTGCTCCGGTGTGCGACCGGGGTTACTCATTATGAAACGATATCAGCTGATTAATTTGTAAATTATAATACGTGTGACTCATGGTTAAAATTTTGTTTTACAGGGGAAACACATAATCCGTTGTAATTGTTGGAATTCTCCTGTATTACGTGACTTGTGAGTTCTATGAAACAGGCACCAGATAGCATGTTCTTTAAGGCGCTTATTGACAGGGAAAGTAGAGAGAGAAAGTAACTTCCAGCAAGTACTTGCCTCTTCAACTTACCCCTTACTTTCCCTGTCTATAGGGGTACTTTCCACTTCAGAGAAAGTAATCACTTTCTGGAAGTAAAATCAAACTTGTTTGTTTTTACTTGCCACTCCAAGGAAAGTAGAGGGTCACGTGGGTGGTCATGTGATCACTTTCTCCCACTTTCAGCCAGTAGAGCAGAAGAAACGCATCGTTTTATTAATCAGATGATTTGTGAAAATATAAACATGTGTTGGGAAAAACATTAAAAAGTAAAGAAGAGAAGACAAGTTACTTCCAGCAAGTACTTTCCTTTGTTTAAAAGCAAATAATTAGAAAGTGACGTAATGGCAGTACTTGCTCTCTCTAATTTCCCTGTCAATAAGCTCCTTTACGTATTCAAATGAAGACAAGACTTGACGATAAGGACAAAGACAATACAGCTTTATCGATATTAACATTTTATTTTTCTAATAATGTCAGAACGGCAGATAGAATAGTTTCACTATAAAGTAGTTGACTAGCATACTTGTGGGTAATTAACATTGTTATATGAACAGAGGCAACGAACTCAGAACATTCTGCTTCTTTGACCACAACTTATTGTAAAAATGATTTAAATTTGTGCCAACAGTTTAATTTTTAATGAACAAAAAATCTCCTGTACTTTGTCCTCTGTTACTACGATTCTATGAATTTGATTTGTTGCCATAATATGCTGAATGAATGAAAATTCTCGAAAGACTCTCTTTATAATTTCTATGCACTGTATTTGTAATTCATTGATCAAGGGCCTGCCTCAGAAAATTTGGTAGTCATACAATACAGGAAAAAAGCGGACGCATAATTGAATTAGAAAGGCTTCACATAGTACGCCGTGCTACTAATTTCTAGTGTGTCCGCCTTTCTGATGTGTTACAGGATTGCAAAAATTTATGATAGAGGTCCCAGGTATTAGTTAAGTAGTTCTTTAATTTGAAATCCGGTAATAAATACTTGAAGTTCAGTTTCTTTGGAAGGTTTTCAAAACATCTGCACTCGTTTCCAGGTGTCTTTGATTTGCCACTTGCAAGAGACGTTGAGAAACTACGATAAAGAGACAAAGCGGCGAACCAATGAAGAGCTGAGACGCAAGCGACTCGCCTACGTCGGTATCAGTCTGGATAACGTGTTGTCGGCGGAGAAAAAGGACAAAGTGCCGAAAGCGTCGGCCGAGTCGGGCTCGTCTCGCTCGTCGTCGTCGGCAGAAGGCAGCGGCAGCTCGGCCGAGTCAGGCGAGGACTCTGATGACGAGCCTGTCTATCAGCTGCGGCAGCGACGGCAGGCCGTTGTCAGCTACCGCTTCAACGAGTACGATGATCTCATCAACTCTGCTATACAGGTAGACAGCTTACTTTGTACTTGATCTATTTGATGAAATTATTAATGTAGGATGGGTAATTTCAAGCATAAACACCATAACATGCTTGTAACATAATGATTATCTGTAATAAACTTGTGAACATGTGACTATCATCCAAAGTAATTGAAATATATTCTGTTTACCTTCATATCATTGGTAACAAAAATAAATAGTTCAGTTTGATAGAATCAACTACACACGTAGTTGAGAAATTAGAGCTGTGAAACTTGATGATAAAGTAATGATTCTTATTTATGATATGTTTCAACATTATTACTTGATCGAGTTTTGAAAATAGTTTATCTCTATTGAGCACGGTTCTGGCTTCCAAAAAGTCGGAAATTATGAGAAAAGGCCATGGTCTTGTTAATTTGTTAATAGTAATTTACAGTGATGAAGAAACTATTCAATAGGTTTAGGTTTGCCTTAAGGTAGGTTTTCGCTTCTGCGTATGCGCAGCCGATCTCGGCTGCAAAATAGCAACTAATTAAAACTTGAAATAAAAATATACAAGAAAAACCATGCATAAATAGGAACAATTTAGTACGAATATCGTTAATTCACTATTTATTAATATTCAGTATTTAATATACGAATAGGTACAATGTTTTGTTTGAAAAAGTTGCTATTTTGACTATCCGCAGCCGAGATCGGTTGTGCAACCGCAGAAGCGAAAACCTACATTAAAATATATGTCAGTTCTAAGTTGAAGTTATATTGTTATTTAGTCAGGAAAAATGCTTAGGGCCGATTGCACAAAAACCGAAGAAAATCATCTGCTGTAAAATGATCTCATCTAATTCTAATGGAACCAATGCACCAACTGCCCTATTGATCTCCGTTAGATTGCGTCATTTTATGGCAGTTGACCATTTTTTCGACTTCCATGCAAGGTTCAGTGACTTATTTTCCATTCTCAACACACTTTCGGCCTTCCCTATCCCTTTTTATGACTTTTTTGACATCTTAACTTTTTATAACTCTTTATATGTATTATGTCTTATCTTTTTTTCCTAATCCTAAAAACTTGAACTACCTTCTGTGTTTTGAAACTTACCATAGGTATGTGTTACACAATGGAATCTTCAACATTCTCTGTTTATTCATGTTTTCACACTTCATTTATTCACACTAATAATTGACAAAATATATTCAGTTCTTTATTTTCAAGAAAATATTGGTTACAGGATGAAGTTGAAGCTGTTGAAGGCATACCACCCATTCCTAATGCAGAAGGTGCTGTCGCAAATCAAGTAATCGATGGAGCCACACCTGCTGTTCAGGTACCTAGTTTTTTTGTTCGAACCAATACAAGCATTACCATGAACGATAGACTAATTGGAGGTAATTCACAATATGATAGGATAACTTTTTGTGTTCAGATTTTATTTTCATTGAGTTATCAAACGAGTACTACTATATTGCGATTATTTATATTGATAGATTGAACGAGAATACTTTCATTTGCCATTGAAAAATTAGTACAACCAGTTCATTGCATTGCAGCAAGTTTGCAATTGAAAAATTGCAATATAACATGATTTCTTCATGTTTCATAATTATTATCATTAAGTTATTGATGGGATGTTGTTTTGAATTGTAAATTTGACAATTCGAAAATGACTTCTAACTTGTAATAATTGGATTCAGCAGGTTGAGAATGAAAGTTATCTTCTTAACTATTGTTGAAAATGTTTATTAGTGTTATTATTGTGTTCAATGTATTGGAACGAGATTGAGGAACTTAGCCATGTCGTTAACACCAACTTCCTAAACGGCAATTCCTCTACTGATTGCTGACGAGAGCATAATTGTCTCGAAAGTGGATTGTGTTAGCTATTACCACTATTTGACTATTTTCTGTGCGGCTCAAGCATGTGCCAAGCGCAAGCCGATCCACGTGTTTGGATCATCTAGCGTTACAGCATGCTACTCATACTAAAATTGGGCAGAAAAACGAATGCTGCACCGCATGCTTCATGTTCTGCACAGCAATGCCGCATGCTGGAGTCGAAAAAAATTAAGACCAAGTGTGGACATAGGTTATCAGTCGAATGTGGAATTGTACGGATTTTTAATGCAATATTGCCCAAAAACACATGATTGCTTTGTAGAATGTTCACTCTTGATTCTGTATACTATAATATTCTCTTTATATAGTGTAATATAAAAGTCTCAGTTTGATGTTTATTGTTCTCTTTCAGAAATCTGAAGGTGATGAGACAGTGCCGTCGCCGAAAAAGAAAATTAAAAAGAAGGCAGAGCGCACAGAGAATGGTGATGAAGATGGAGAAGAGAGTGAAAGCGAATCTGTTGAAGACGAGCAAGAAGAAGAGGACGAAGAAGAAATTCTGAGGGTTGTGCCCAAGGGCAATAATGCACTTCCCAGTGGACGCAAGAAGCAGAGAAAGTTGAATGCTTTGGATTTTAACAGCGATGATGATGATCATGGCTCGGATGAAGATTTTAAAGGCTCCAGGTAAGTTTAGAGTTACCTTCAACAGTCTTTGGTTGAGGATTTTTGATAAAATAGAGAATACATTAATATAATAATTTATTGAACGAAATTCCTAATTAATAATGCTATAAAGTACATGTATTTTATAATGTATATAATAATGTATTCAAATACATGAATACATTTTCTCAGCCTGCCAATATTGTGTGTACTTAGCTGACCAAGAGAGCCGGATATCAAAAATGAAATATGTTTTTTAGGATGGTGGCTGAATAGATGTTCTCCCCAATAAGCAGGAGAAATTCATTCGTCATCCTAAAAATTTCTCCTCTACTTGAGTTTGTCAAGCAGTCCAACAACCGGATTCTGACAGCCCCTTGCATTCAATATCATGTACTCACGATATCACATGTATTGGCGTGCAAATGCAGCACCCGATTATGACCAGCTCACTCGACAATGTGTAGTAGGAGTAGGACCAACTTCAAAAATTATGTTTTACCAACATTCACAGACATATTGTGGTCAAAGCATAGCTTGATGTCTTTCAGCCCCCGAGGAGATCAGTTGAGGAACTCAATCTGGAATGTACGGGAAAACCCTAAGCCAAAAATTCATCATTAATTGTTATTCACTGAAATAAGCATCCGTTTCGTTCTTATATTGTGTATTGTGGACTTCTATTCAAAGAAGAATTGTTTGTTGCAGCAGTGAGGAGGAAGATGATGATTTGGATGACCTTGAGGATGATGACTCTGCTGTTGGCAGGCGGATTGGTGCGGCGCTCCTTCCCAGAACCTCCAGGTTCGACAGAAATTCAGTAAGTAATCGATTCAACTCATTCCTACCACTCTTCACTCCAAAATTTCTAACAAAACCTAAACTGGAAAATGAAATATATTATTTTTAGCGGTATGTATAGGTTGGTAAAATTTAGTATTAGAATAAAATTTCACAATGGACACGTTTTCCCATTTAAGCAATTGAGTGATGATGAATTTAATGTTGTGAGTGACGACCAAATTACAGAAACACAGTACTGTGTTTGAAGTTGGGTTGAATTTTTATGAAACCATTCTACGAAAAAGTTGAAAATTGGAAGTGAAGAATATTGTATTAATGTTTTGTCTTCATTTCATTATACAGTTTATGGATGAGAATGACAACTTATGATTTAATATTTCATTGTTACGAAAAAAGAGGCGTAATATAATAAGAATCTGATCATAGTAAGCACTTCAGCTATGAGGTGAAAATATCTGTTAATTTCCTATTACTACACACCTGAATACAATAACATTTCCGAAAAGATTGGAGCTCTTTAAAATATAATTCAAAGTGTAAAATCATGTTTACTAATTGATAGCTGTGAAAATCCTATGGGCATTGGTTCTAATTATGAATTTTTTTTCAGTCAATGATAGTGATAGTGATGAGAGTGATGCACCAAAGCGGAAGAAAACTCGTCGAGTCTGGCAAGAGTCAGAAAGTGAAGAGAGTGATACGACGTGGGGACGAAGAAAGAAAAGGTGAGTGATCTGCAAATGGAACTTAGATTCCTTATTAGAATGAGAAGAATTTTTTACTTCATTTTGTTAGGCATACCAAGTAACTTAGTAGTAGAATTTATCGTTACGTTTTTCTTTGTTGAAAGCAAAGGTTTTGTTTTTAATTAATAATAATGTAACTTTTAAAACTTAATCTTAAAATTCTCGCATTTCATATTCAATGTATGTGTATGTATGTCAATGGCGCAACAGCCCTATGTGGGCTTAGGCCTACCAGCTGGTTGCCAGTTTCACATCCACTTGACTGAATCAGCAGAGGTGAATGATCATTAACCAGAAAAGATGTAACGTGTGGTTAGCACATTGACATCTCAACCATTTCATATTCAATACGGAATGTAAATCATGAATTGATAAGGAAAACTTTAAAATCTCTTTGATGTTTTTAAAATCATTTCCTTTTTCTCGAATCATGAATAATAATAAACAATCTATCAGTGTTCAATCGCCTACATTTTCTAATATACTTTATCAAACACTTGCTCAATGGATGATACTTATCGTAATAAATTTTATGGTTAACAATCTCGTATATTCTGATTGATTCGTTCTGGAGAGTTACTATTTGAGAAGTGAATTTAACAAGTATTCAGATGTATCGATTACGAGTTACCAAGATTTTTATTATGTTATAGAACATATTTATTATGTTATAGAAGATTTAATTCTCTGGAAGAAAATGTTCATTACAAGATTCACTGTTATGTTATTACTGGTATATAAAAACGTATTTTTCAATTGTTCAATAAATCCAACGGAAAATGGAATTAAGATGGAATCTTTTGTAATTCTTTTAGATGGTATTTGAATTATACAGTATTTTTAAAATTTGATTAGAATATTATTGTAGTTTTTATTCTCAAATTATGTTGTAGAAATATAAAATTCAAATACTCTTAGGACGGGAAGTGTAAAGTGATTGAAATTTCTGTTGCAGAAGTAGTTATGCTGCTCCGTTTAGAACGAGAACCTCGAGTAAAAAGAAGAAGAAGAAAGGTAAACGTAATAGGAAGCCGCAGAGAATCAATGATTCAGATGAAGAAGGTGTCAAAGTTCCTAAGCCTAAAAAGCCCAAGGTATAGTCCTCTATTCATCATAATTCTCTGTTATTCGATGATGCATGACCTCTTTGGATTACAGTATTCATTTGTAATAATTTATCAACCGAAAACCTCTGCATTTAGATTGTTCGTTTTCAACTTTCCGATTTTAGTTTATTAAATATAGTATCATATGCAATCTATTTTTGGATTACGAAATCACAACGAATTGCTGTTACAATTGATTATTTTGATTCCATTGTGTGTTATTATTAACTTCTAAAAATGATCGGTTGGATGGGAGAGGCAATAATAATCACTATTCTTCCAAAAATAAATAGATTGGAATATTATATTGTTTGCTTTATGAATACAATTATTCTGGATCTTCTCATGGAAGCTAATTCATCGCAAGGCAATTTTCAGTAAAGTTTGAGTTAGAAATTTCCTCATGTTATTTGATGATTTAGATGTTTGTATAGTATTTCTACTGTTATTATACCATATTTTACACTATGAGAAGAGCTTTCAAATTGCCTAAAGACTTTATATGAATATCTGGATTTTTTCTTCATTGATCACAATCATCTTCAATTTTGCCTAAATTTTCCTGAATAACAAAAAAGTTGTAAATTGAAAGTTTGAACTATGTTATTTGTTAGGATATCATAAATTCATTTGCTGAGATGAATCAATTGAAAAATGAATATACATATGATAATAAACATTAGTATTTTCATCGAAATATTCTATTTCTGATTATCTATTACAGTGCTTCTCAACCTTTTCACCACAATATCACCATCAATAACCCACACATTAGTTTTCCTCAAATCTGTATTAACAGGGAAGTACTTCTTGAAGTGATTTAATTTATTACTTTACCAGTGAATGTAAATAAAATTCGGCAGACGCATAATTTACATCTCAAGAGCCAAGATTTAACTTGATGATTATTAATTCGCTTTGCGGTCCTCATGAAAACAGTCCTATGACCACAGGTTGAGAACCACTGATCTATTAAACATGAATCAAACCGATCAAATAATTACTGAGACATATTGTTAACTATTGATAATAATGATTGATCTTCCCCAGATAAAATATGGATTAGATGAACCGGACCTGGATTTAACATCTCGAAGAACACGAGGAAGGAAAATGAATTATCAGGAAATAGTCGGCTCCGATACTGAAGAGGTAAGTTCATCGACGAAAAGACTCGATGAAATGTTTGTTGTTGGACATAGATATGTCCAACATGTAAAGTTGAAAATCTAAAATTGTGGCAGCTTCAAGTTTCCCGCTTGGTAAGCGGTTGCCTTCCCGTCGCGCCAGTATTCAATCACTAATAATAATAATAATTCCGTGTAACCTGGCTGGCTCAGGTCTGGTGTCAGAGTTTTCAGGTCACTCCTGATCATTTCATGGTCTCTGACGTGAAATGATGAGACTTACGTCTGCAATAAGAGACTCTCATTGTAAGAGTGGTCGCTTGCGGCCTGTTCCGTTTTATATATTTTTTTAGCATCGAAATCGCTTTCCTTTAGTTTGGAACCAACCTAAATCTGTGGATCCATTCATCTCTTATCATGATAATCTTTCCCATTACCCTCGCTCAAGCCACGAGCTTTTGTAAAAACTATGAATTTTGCTGTGTAGTGATAGGTGTTCAAATTACAGAATCCATGATGTGTAAGGATTGTAAATATGATATCCCTTGTAAATTTTAGAATTGGATAAAGAATTATAAAATCAGGTTTATATCATGGAGATTTTTCACGCCTTCACGGTATTTTAATGTAAGAAGACACAAACTCATGAATCTTGTGATTTATAGGCTCTGTGCTCATGGGCTACTTTCTACTTCATCACCTTCTACTGCCTCAAAAACTTATATTTTGATTGAATACGAGTTATTGCCACTAAATTAGCCAATAAAGAATTGACTTATCTTGAAAAATAAAGGAAACTGTAATACCTGTTACATAATTTACGAATTCCATTAACCTTGTAATTTATAGTATATTATTTTTCCTCCACCTACTATCTAAAGTCGCACTTTACTCCCTGGAATCGAATACTAAAGTATCACTTTTTCTCCCTAGGTAATAAAGTGGTCAATTAATTCCCTAGGGACTAAAAGTAACTCCATTTAAATAACATGGGAAGCATCTCTATGATATTTTGCGACTAATGTTTGAGACTCAGCCATTGGAAATCAGTGTACTGTAGAACAGTACACAGTATAGAGTACACTGTTCGGAGATAGAAAGCTTGGTTACGTTGGTATAGGTTATGTTGAAAACGATAGCGGAAACGATGAGAACAGCAGCAAAAACGAAAGAAAAACAAAATGAATTGAAAACCAAGATGGGAAGAAACAGAGAATAATTCAGAGAATATCCAAAAAATAAGAAAAGATAATACATCACAAAAATAATTGAAATAACAATACTGAAAATTGAAACGACAACCAACAAAATGCGATGCAAAGACGAAACTCACAGAAGCAGTGGCTATGCAGAACACATCCGCAGCCGGTCAAAGCTAACCTAAAAATCAAAGCATTGCAGACGATTGCATTATAAGGTAAAATTGAATTATATATTATTTCCTTACGAAGCCTGTTAATGTAGGTGGAGAAAAAATGTTGTGTGCATCACGGGACTAAAGTACTTTTTCTCCCTCAGGGAAATTGTTGCCCTCGGCTACGCCTCGGGCATCAACAGTTTCCCTCAGGGAGAAAAAGTTGCACTTTAGTCCCTAGATGTACAAATAACTATTATTTGTTTCATCTTCAGGAAATTCTCACCTCAAAGAAACCTGAGAAGAAAATAAGTGACGAAGAGGATGAATTCAAAATTGAAGAAAGTGATGATGAAGCAAGAGTTGGAGAAGGCGATGGCAATACCAATACTACAGGAAAACGCAGAGCAAAAATTTATGATTCTGAAGACTATTCAGGTATGTTTTAAAAGTTACTTTTTAAAAATAATCTTATTGTTTAGATGTACACAGTCCAATCGAACTTATTTATAATTTAAGTTAGTATTTCAGGAATTTTAAGAGTAATACCGGGTGACAAAAAACCGGGAACTTTTGAAATTATACTAACGCAGATAAGAAAAATTCATTTTCAACTTATAATGGTAAAACATAGAGAAATACTTGCCATTACCTGTTCTAATGAATGAATTTCAATTCTCCAAGTCAATCTTTATGTTTTTACCATTATAAGTAGAAATTTAATTTTTCTTATTTACGTTAGTGTAATTTCAAAAGTTCCCGTTTTTGTGTCATTCTGCATGCCTTGTTAAGACTATTAGGGTACTATTAGGGTCACTATTGTGACTTACTCTATGTGAAATTGAAGGCATATGGTGGGATTCCGTGTTTATAATATCAAAGACACGTTATTACCTAATTCAACATTACTATCATTATTCTTGAAAAGGATAATGCTCGTTAGATGATTTTGCACTTCTAGTGGCAGTGTTACGAGTACTAAGTTGAAGAAACAAAATTTACACTCATTATTTATAAACTCATATACATGCAATTAACATACATTTCCATTTGATGTGGTGTACTACAAACATTTTTAACGGACCTCAAGTTGAACTTTCTGTATAAATCATTTCCCAAATTTATTGTTCATGCATAGATAGATTCTATTCAGTTCATTGCAGAAAAGTATTTAATGTTGCGTATTTTTCCTATTAAATAGGTGAATCTTCAGGAGAGGAAGAAGATCTTGATGATATTGGTAATAGTGATGAGGATGATGAAGAAGGTGGAGAAAGTGAAGATGAAGAATCATCTAAAAAATGCGAAATCAAGCCACAAAAATCTGTCAGTAAACCAAATTCCAATGCTCAGAATTCTCCTAAAGATAAGTCTGGCAAGGTAGTGAAATTTCAGACTCATAATTCCAACAAAGTGGGAGGTCCTCCCAAAGTAACAAATGCTAACAGCGGAAAAAGAACCATACAGGCTGCTGAAAATGCTGAGAATGTTGTAAAGGATAACCAAGAAAATGATTCCAATTCGAACTCTGAAGACAAGAAAAAAGACCTGCTTAGCGGTGCCAGATTTTCAACATCTACTTCAAATGCGGTTAAGAGTGGTCTGGTTGGTCCACCACCTCTGAAGATTCGGGTTAGCAAAGGAGGACTGGCATCTCTGACATCTCCCATCAAAGGTGAAACTTCAGGCCCACCAAATCAGCCTCCTCCTTCTCTATCACAGGAATCTATTGGCAAGAATCCATCTGTCTTACCAGGTGATAAATCACAAACAACTGTTTCAGAGGGTTTAAGGCAAAAGTTACATAATGCACTCACCAAAAAAATTAAATCACAAATATCGGACCAAAGGGATCTGTCAGAAGAATTGAGCGATGAAGAAGAAGAAGAGGACTTAGATGAAGAGATATCCGATTTTGATGAGGATGATTTTCCGGACTCTGGGGAGGATGAAGGTAAACTGGAAGCGCCTTTTACAGGGTTAAATCAAAAAGCTCAAAATCTTCGAACACCTCAAAAGTTTCCTGTTGTTCCACATTTGAAGGCAGGTGTAAAAGTAGAAGAAAAGGATGAGAAATCAGGAGCACCTGGAATCAGAGTAATCTCTCCATTAAAGTTGCTGGCCAATCCACCTCCGGCAATGGAGCAAACTCGGTTTCCAATGGCTCACAATCCTCAACAGGTGCAAATGATGCGCTCACCAATGCCACCAATGCAACCTATGATGGGAAAGATGGGGGGCATTGATCATGGCGGTGCGATGGGGGTCGGCGCTGGTGCTGAAGTGTCACCTCCAAAACGGAGAGGACGCGGACGAGGAAAGAAGCAGCTGGCCTTGGAGAAGGCCGCCCAAGAACAGCTGGCCATGGACAGGGGTGGTCAAGATCAGCAGCAGCAGAAAATACCACCGCAACAGCAACAACAGCAGTCACCTCTAGCTCAACTGAAACAACAGCAGGCAATGATGACAGCAACTCCACCGCAGATGGCTGGAGGTAGTGTTATCAGGGGCATGCTGCAGACCGGGCAACCACCTCCTCCTGCAGCAGCTCATGGCTTCCCGCCAGTCGGCAGGCAGTCAGCAGATCAGATGCCACCTCGACCCGACGCCAGATTTGCGAATATGCCAAAGGGGGGTCGCATGCCGTTTCCAGTGCAGGGCCCGCCATTCGCAGGCAGCCAAGCAGGCCACCGCATGATCAGGCCTCCCTACCATTCCACTCATCGGCCGTTGGATCCGTCTCCATCGGGAGGTGGCGCAATCAACGTGCAGCCATCCAAAGGCGACAGCTCGCAGCCGCCTGCACCAACACCACCACCAGCAGCTAGCAAAAATCAAGTCAGCAGCTCTCAAGAGAAAAGTCTGAATGCTCCTCATCCTGCCCAGCCTTCACCGGCCGCCGCTTCCTACATGCCGCCGCGGCCTCCTGGCCCAGGCATGAGGTTCCCTGTGCCGGACTCGAACAGGCCTCCGCCACACAACTACATGTCTTCCGCGCCTAATCTTCCTCCCAGACCAGCTGGCAACTTCCCACCCTACCAACAGGCACCGCCCCCACCGCCCTCCAACTACCACTACTCTGGCTATTCGGGCATCAGCAATGTTGACGAAGGCATGTCGCCGTTCATGGAGCCACAGTATGCCGCCTCCGCTTCCGCCACCACCACCGCCGCCGCCCCCGAGGGCCAACCCGATGCCACCGAAACCAGCAGCAGCAAGTCGACGTACGACGAAGACGCGAGTGGAGGTGAGTTCGGTGGCCTAGTTTCCTATTTCTCTAGCCAGCGCGAAGAAGATGGCCTCGATACGTAGCCTGTGAGGCTTCACTCTTGATAAGTATTACTTTACCATTTAAGAACACTTGCTAGTGAACACATAAAATATGTATTTAATATTATAAGTAGCTTTAAGTGTAGGAACGAAACGATTCCATGAAAAACGAATAGGAAGATATCATCGACCGTTAATTATAAATTGTGTGGGAGATATTGAACAAACCTCAATATCTCCCATCCAACGATTTCATGAATGAAAGAGAGCTAGAGAATAATGTTACTTTTATATATTTATAAGATGGGTCTATTGTTTCTAGGTTATTACTATGAATTGCTATCTAGTAAAGGCACTCTAAATTGTATAAAACATTATGTGTATCTTTGTTTTCTCTTTTATAAGATTATCTTGTAAATATATGTAAATATTGCACCTCCAGTACGAGTTATGACGGCTCTTAGCTGTATCTGATTATTGTACAAAGCAGTCGCTGAATCTACATTTAATTATATATTTATTCTCAGCTGCTTTTCACAAAGAGATCACTGCAGCAATGAGTTTTTCCATGTAATGAGGGACAAGTTTTAATTAGACTACTTTCGTAAAATAGGTTGATAAAGACCAACAGTCAAACAAGACCTAGTTGAGCTTTGATAATGTTGAAATTACATAACATTCTAACCTGTCTTCAAATTTTGACTATGTATCTCTTTTTCTGTGCAATAAAAACATTCATGCCTTCGAAACTTTTAAAAAAGAAGCAATTTTATTTAATACGAATCATCCGTTTTTAAAATTGACTAACATTTTCAAATACTTTCAGTTATACGCCGATACAAGGGTTAGTTATTCAAGTGTAGTTGATTCCTCTCAACATTAAAATGAGTTCTGCGAAAAATCGATCTCAATAATAGTTCTAAAACGGATTTCAATTCTTCATCACAAGAAGAAGAGATGAGTGGACAATAAATTATTCTGTATCTACTCTCGATACCGATACTACCGATGAACACATAAAAGCGCACATCGAGGTGATGTGCGTTGTTTCATTTAGTTACATATGTTTATATTGAGCTTGTTGCCACGCCATCGCCACTTCACCTCAGTAGGCGCTTGGACTAAAATTCTAAATGAAATTGAAAGGGGTTTGCCTTAATTGCCTGTTTGTTGAAAATTTGTATACTGCTTGTTTATTACGAATTTGTTTTAGTTCAAGCTTATTAATGATATGAATACTCTATGAATAAGAAGCTATAATCATCATATCATATAATTATAATTATCATAATTATATAATTATGAATATAATAATAATTTATCTGGTTGTGGGAACAACACCACCAGAGGAATTAATTCAAATCTCAACATTATACAGCAAATACATCAATATAAATTTTATCTAAATTTAAAATTTTGAATAGTTGAATTTTGAAGTCCCTACTATATAAAATATGTGTCGGGATGCCAATGGGTTTCTGTTATTCAAGTTTCAAAGCATGCTGAATTTTATAATTCACTATAATACAATACAAAATGCTACTACTAAGAGAAAAACTTTTAATTGTTAACAATGGAGAGTTGGAATGGTAAGAATTTGAAAATGTATGATATAATAATAGAAGACTAATATTTTAAAGATTTTCATATCAAACTAGGCTACTAATTAAACATGTAATCAATTAAATATTAAAATTATGAAAAGAGAAAAAAGACATGAAGAGAAACATAAAGTAATAATCAACATAAACAAAACATAAAAATGATAGAAAAAAAATAATTTTTTTTTAATGTATGATTATAATAATAATTATTATTACAGAAGCTACTCATGAATTAATGAACAAATATACATATACAAAGTACAAATATAATTTTTTCCAAATCAAAAGTTCACTGCGATTTATTAGATTATTATCAATCAATCAGGTCTTTGATTCAAATTGGTACTTTGTACATGGAAGATGATAGATATAATAAATAGAGCACAACAACCTATTTTACTCCTGTAACAAGTAAGTCTTAAAAGCTAATTGATGAACTAATTCAAAGTTTAATATTTAGTGGTATTCAAATTTTAGTTTTCCTCCTCATAAATATTACATAATTTTTATCCTGTTCATTGATGATTATCACAAATGTTCAAATTTAGTGAAATGTGAAATAAATGGGATAAGATGAGAATGGATGTGATTCGGTGAAGAATTTCGCACAAATAATTAATACTGATTGAATGTTCAAGAAATAATTGAAATAACAACAAAATCAACAACTTTCAGATTAGAAATCAATTAAAATAAATCTGAGGCCTAATCAGCCAGAATGTATCCAGAATCTATTTGCAAAAATCTCTCAGTGCAATACGGTACTCTTCTATTTTTACAAAAAAAAACAAAACAATTTCTCACTCTTCAGAATAAATAGGAATGTATTGAATACATGGAATGAAATTAGATTAGTATTGTTCTGTATAGTCACAAGTAGTATTTTGGACGGAGGGCGGCGCGGGGGCGGTATCTGCCGCTGGCTTGGAGGCAGCTTGGCTGGAAGCTGTCGTACTGTTGTAAGTGTCTTCATCTTCTGAGATCAGCCCCATGAGATCTCTATCGGACATAGAGAACGGACATAGAGCCGTCGGCATCTGCTGCTGGCTTGGAGGTAGCTTGGCTGGAAGACGGCACATTTGTCAGCGTCATACTGTTGCCATAGTCAGTGGAGACAGCTTTTGAGAACTGCCTGTTGTAGTCGGACGGCGGAGGGGGGGCGGTGCCGCCGGCATCTGCCGCTGGCTTCGAGACGGCTTGACCGGAAGCTGACATACTGTTGACGGAATTGATGTCAAGTTCAGTGTCGGACTCGCTCACAGAGCCTGAGTCAGTCGTTGTCACACTGTCCTCAGAATCACTCAGCGTTAGGTCGATAACCTCCTCCTTCAGCTTCGTCCGCTTCGGGTCACTGCCGCCCGCGTCTATGCTGCATCTGCAGCGTCTGCAACTGCCGTGTTTGGTGACAGTGTCGATATTTTTTTCGACATTGTCGTCTGCATTAGGTGTCTTGGCAACAAACTCCTCCATGCTGCAACTGCTTGTCTTTTTGGTGTCAGTACAGTTGTCATCATCATCGATTTCTACTACTTCTGTTGAGTTGAGCACCTTGGCAGCCGAGCTGGTTTACCACGTGCCATCCTGGTGAAGAATGATGTCTGTGGCGTCTGACGGCAGCTGGCTACTGTCCAACAAGTCCTGAAAGTACCCGTCGGCTTGCGCTCATTCATCTGCAGAAAGACGGAGGCGTCAAGCACTGCACATGAGAGCAGGTCGACAAGCGTACAGTTGTCATTGTCATCGATTTCTACTAAGAGGGGTTCTGTTGAGTTGAGCACCTTGGCAGCCGAGCTGGTCTGCATGCGCAGAGCTTGGAGATGGCAAGTTCAGCATGCCACAAAGCATCTTACCAGCCTGAGCACCTTCACCAATACACCTTAGGCCATAAAAAAGTCTATTATTTATATCAAATTTTCCATTTTTTTCACATTTATCAGAAGTGCAAAAGTTATGACTAAAATCACAGTCAGTTTCTTGACACTCCAACACAAATGAACATGCCAAGCCATTCCTCTTACCTCTGTCTTCTACAAGTTTTACTGTACCTCCACACAATTTACAAACAACAAAGTTCTCGAACACTGAACATAAAATATTATTTGAAATGATAATATTAGAGTCTGTCCCTAAGAAATCTTCGTACTGTGGTAGACCAATACTAATTTTCTTTTTTGAAGCACTTATCGGTGGGGTGCCAGTATCAGTTCCATTATCATCCAATTGTTCCATACACTCTTGTGAACATTAATTTGTTTGGCCTAATTTCACGTACATATTACCCGTGAATTTTCTTTTTTTACACCACTTTCTAACTCTTTGCATAATTAAAATAGATAAAATACCGAATCACTGAAAAAACCGCACAAGAACTGCCGAACCCGAACGAACTTTGAAATCAAAACAACTATATTTCTAATCGACTATCGACTATATGAATTGACTATCTATAATCGATACTGAGATCGATATCTAACAATCGAGTAATTTGAGCGGTAATTTCAAACTGAACAGCACTACATAGCTGCAGATGAAATAATTGCGGACAGCTGAATTCCAAGGTGCAGCTGCTTGAAATAGCGATCAGATGGGTTTTTAAAAATTAAAATAAAATAGTCACGATCATCTTACATAATAAAATTTTATATCAAAATGTACAGAAAAAGATGCACTATAATATGGAATATTATCATTCAACTCCCCTTAATGAGAATATTATATTTTCGCACTTCCTCTCATTAAGAGCCAAATGATTAGCTGCATACCATAGCTTTGATTGCTCTAAAGCATTGTTGAGTTCACTTAAAACAGTGCTTAAATTTTATCAATGCTTAGAGAATGGTGGTATCATCAGCATATAACACTGAGAAACAAGATTAACATTGTAGTCATTTACGTAGACAATGAACAAAAATGGGCCCAGTACCGATCCGAGGTACGCCTGCATTTGTCAACTTGGGAGCTGAGTACTTATTATTGACTCTGACTATTTGGATTCTATCCTCCAGGTAGCTTTTGATTTTAAGTTTAACTTCCCCTCAATAATAAGTTTCTAGTTTTTGCATTGGAGTGTGATACGGTATCAAAAGCTTTATGAGATCCAGCAAGCCACCACCAACAATTGAACCTCTCAAATCCCTCCAGTATAAACTCTACAATTTTCTTCATAGTGGTAGAACATTTGTTTCGAAAACCAAATTGATTCCTCATTGGATTGTGTGGTATTGAAGTTCAATTAATTGCTTTCAATCACTTTACTGATAATTGGTTCTATGGCAACAGGTCTAAAATTCTCTGAAAGTTTCGTATCACCCTTCTTGTAAATGGGGTTAACTATTGATTGTTTCAACAGTTGGGAAAAAACTCCAGATTTAGAGATCGAATTTATTATGAATGCCAATGAACATTGATGAATCAATGGTGTTCTTTAATAAGAAATTTGAAATTCCAAAGACATCTTCGCTGCGTGATGAGCTAAGTTTTTACAATTTTTCTTATCATATTGAATCCACATTATTCCAGGAAAACTTTAATGCAGTCTTATTTCCTTCTGTACTAGTTTTTGCTCTTAAATATAATCAAGTCTTGTTTGTAAATGAAACAGTTATAGCAGTTAGGTCTCAAATCTGTAAATAAGTTGTCAAGGCAGGCCTTTTCTTGTTGGACATGAGTGAGTGTTGTACAGATTGAATGATCTCATCATGTTCAGAAACATTTGAGCTTCGGAATATTTCCTTGAGAATGTCGATATTGAAGTCTCCCAAGCACCATGAATCTATATTTTGAATTCACACAATGTTAAATAAATCAAATCTCGAATTAGAAGTTCTAGACTAGAGTCAGGTGTTATTATCACTACTATGACATTCTGATTTCACTATCTTTTATTGTTGATATTTCAAAAACTGTTGGTAAACAAATACATCAATTGTGGTGAACGATGTTTCTCTCTTGATCAAAATAGATGACCCACCGAGTGAGAGGAGGTTCCTGCAATAGAAGGCTACTAGGGCAAACCCATTGGGCACATAGAATGTGACCTCGTCCTCAACCAACCAATGCTCATTTAAACACAAGATATCAAATGATTTCCAAACATTGTTTAATTAATTTAGATCGCAATGAACATATGTTTATAAGCCAGCCATAGTGAGCCAGCCTGCAACTGTGGGGCGTATTTGGCAACAATTGATTTGAGATTGCATTAGACCATTCTGAGAAAGCCTCTTGTTCTTCACTCATTCTCATTGGCTATGCTTCCAACAGTAGGTACTGATTTGTCTTGGACCTAAAAAATTTGTCAGGGATATTTATTATTTTAATTTTGTTTCTCAATGCGAGTGTCTTTATGTATCGGCAGTTCAAAAGAACTATGTCTGGAGTTGTTTAGAAGGGAGTCACCCTCTGATATTGTTGACAATGAAAGATCAATGAAATTATTGGCTTGTGGTGCTTAGAATTTAAAATTTTCTCATCGGTAAACCCTGAAGAGCTGCATTATCTTTCTGAATAGTTTTTTCTGTTCTATTCGAAAGCTGTTTGTGTGGTGCACGATCCTGTATTTGTAAGTCATAGAGGTCTATTAGCGCTGACGTCATAAAATTGTGTTATATTTTTATGCCTTCATTGAATCTCATAATCATTCTATTACATGTTGATTGTGACGGCTGATTGTATCTGTAGGGCAGTGTAAAATAATAACATTTGTATGGCTTAAGGCTTCAATTGCTCTGTAATTCTTCTCAAAAGTCTATCAACATTACGGTATTTAAACTGGTTTGTTACATCATTTGATCCACCTGTCAAAACAATTGTGTCATTCTTAGTGAAATTCTTTTTGCTCCTTGTTCGATATTACTGCTTTCAATATCACCGTCTAATCCCGCTCCTGAAAATATATTTCCAGATACAGTTGTATCTGAGTCAGCCATGTTATGTAGCATTGGACAGATTGATCTCCCCAGATTCATCAGCAAACATTAATCTTTTTCAGGAGATTTTCCACTAGTTTGCTAGCATTCCGATGAACAATGTCGTTCCGGATGCTGCAATAAGCGCTTTGAATTTCCACGTTCTCCTTATCTTCCTGTTTCTTTTCTACTTTCCACTTTCTAACTTCTTTAACATCCTGATTTGTTCTCTTTTTCAATTCATAGTTAGGTACTGAATCATTATTACATAGCTTCAAGTACTTTTCTGTTTCGGATGCAATTTTTTTTTATTTTCATTCTGCAAAGTAGTGTTGTCTGCTTCCAGCACTGTAATAGTAGTAAGCATAGCATTCACTTGTTCATTAAGTGATCGTTTTATTCTTCATTGAGTTTTTTATTTCCTCTTATAGATTAAAACATTCTTGTTCTTTTTGTTTGTTTCATCACATCATATCAGTATCGAATCCAGTAGTCTGCATTATTTCAATATGATAATTGTAATATTGTTCGAGGATATTTGTTGTCGACTCATCCCTTTTCACGTGATTCATATCCAACAATGGGTTCAATGGTGAAATGCTTTTCAAACATTATAAAAATTCCGGCTTCAAGTAACAAGCCCTTTATAGATTCTTTATGTTTATTAAAATCAATATTTTTTATGAAAAATAGAAAAATCTTGATTACGCGTTGATTGAACATGGTAGAAACCATGGAAACCAGAAATAATGGTTAAAAATAGTGGGAATACTTCTTTATTTATGAAAGATATAGTATTTTATGTGATAATTCAAGTTTTATTCTCGTTACTTTGAGGAGAACATGTTAGTGACATCAGGTGGAGTGAATAAAATAAGTGAATAATGAGAATAAAATTTTTTTGTTGATTGAAAAATGAGTCACAGTATTCCGCAATATATTTAACAGATCTAGCCATCCATCCCATTTTTTTCCAATAAAAGGTTTCCTACATAATGTAATCAGTACATAACGTATTGTATTATTATTTTTACCAGGACTTCTTTTTGAAACTTGTGCTGTCAATTACTGCAACTGAAATTTATAAATAATTCTTATATATAAATAATAATTTTATTCACTCTACCCATGATCGAAAAGCTATATTTTATGTTTTCATGATGTAATAGAACACTGTAAAACTTCTAACATTTTTTACTTAAACATTCTGGAAGCTCGTTATCCACTTTCAAGTTTGAGACTTTCAAAATATTTCACATTGTTGTCAGTTTTACGGTACTTTGATAAATCAGTTCAGCACATGAGATTGATTTACAACTTTTTTAGTCTGTGAAAAATAGAGAGAAATAATAGTCTAGTGCCTAAGCTCGTTTTAATCATAATAGGAAAACAATTATTTCAAGTGCCTAGAATTAATTTGAGTGTCGAATCATTCCATAAATAACACTTTTTGCAAAATGTTTTCGATTTCAATTAACTTGAAAACTATAAGTGTGATAGTTCAATCTGATCATTCTGATGAAATTATGTAGTTCATAAACTTTTCGTCCGGGATTGAACTGTAAAAATCTCAATGCAACAAATTTCTATAGTAAGTTTTTCAAATACCGCATTTTATGAGTCTAATACATGGATTAATTACTATTCAATTAATGTATTATAGGGGGCTATGATATGGTACATAATTATTATGTGTTTATTAGAATTTTTTACATGTTAAGTGTGCTTAATAGCGTTACTCATAATAAAATAGTTATTTGGTGAATAGTATAAAGATAAAGATATTCTCAGGTTATAGACTAATAATAAATTTCACTATTTTGAAAGAAATTTGCCAACCAAGAAACAATAAATATGTACTGTAACTGCGCTTTGTGAACTTAGCTGGTTCTAATGACACGAGTATAGTACAAGAAAACTGAACTATCAAAAAATACGAAACTAGAAAAATACATCCTATTTGAAACTACTGCCCACTTGTCAAATCTTTTATTCCATATTATTTTGTGGGCATTTTATCCAAAATTTTGTACATTAATGTTACTGCTTTAATTTAATACTCATTAATGTTACTTTGATAAGTATCATTGATAATTAATTTATTGTCAATTTCCTGTTCCCTCAAAAACTCAATGTTGTATTAGTCTCGAAATCTCTATGCATCACTTGTTATTATTTTGTAAATTGTCTAAAAAGATTTTTATTGTATCAATATATTTTGTTTTTATTAATCGATAGTGCCTATGGTCCTATTTGATTTTGGATTTATATTGTACTATAGTATATAATGAAGTAATAAATGTTCTTTTAGATAAAGAGTTTCATTCATTTTCTTAAGTCTAGAATGGCGCTCGTCAACCTCGTCAAACTAGTGAATCACAAAAATTGAATTTCAAATTCAATTTTCAATTTAAGTGAATAAGTTACCAAGCATATCAATCAATTGAACTTTCACAGATTAAACTATGCATATTTTTTTGGCGAAGATCGTTCTAATTATTTAGAACAAATTGTATTTAAAATTTACTTTACAGTCTAATCACATTTAGAACAAATGTAAACGCAATTTGAAGCATGCGGCTGGAAGGCGAAATTTGTAAATCCAGAACAGCTCTCAGATTTCCTGTAATCTATTCCTGCATTGTGTGCAAAGTACTACCTTCCTCGCCTACTGCGGTGAAGTAGCTTTATACTACCAAGGTTATAACAACCATATGCATATTGCATTATTTTGAAGCACATTTGTTATAGATCTACTTTTCCGCACTAGAGCGGAAAGTACCTAGTATTTTGCGCTCTGGAATGATTGCAATATTTGAGAAATTGTAGGTCATTTTTACTTTTAATTACCTAATGTTAACTGTAGAAAACTTTAATGTGTAGTACGTGCGTATCTCTCATGTTTGATACAATAATAAAACCTATTCAATACTCGCCTACGGCTCCTACTAAACCTTCATTTCAGTGCACTATTAATAGGTGGCAGCTACATTTCTAGGTGTGAATACCGGTACCTACTCAATTTATACATTTCCAAGTACACAAAATAACTATGTAATAGGGCTTTGATTTTCTTTCCGAATTGTAAAATTAGTTTTCATACTATAACACGAATGAAATATTGATCTTGTCTTAGCAATAATATGTTTTTAGTTTTTCCTAGAGAGCGAGCACTGATAAAGAAAGCATGCGCTGAGTTCTTAAATAAATACTATATTATTAATAGGTCTCCTCTGGAAATTAATTTGAATGATGTCCAACTGCTAATACATAATATTGAAGAAACGCTACAATAATGAAACACGATTTGAGCTAGCTCATTTTGCAACATCATTTCAGAAACTGAGGCTACACTAAGTGTACGCCTCTCTTACACTTGGTAAAGTCTTATTTTACTTTACCAAGTAAAGTAAATATTTTTTATTTTTTTTATTTAATTGCCAATCTAAATCCAAACCTGAAAGGCTCTGCATCAAATTTCGGATCATGACTATTTTTTCAATTTGTTTTAATCATCTAGTTCTTTAAGGATACTTCAAAAGGAAAAATTTCAGCATTGTATATTATTTCATCCAAACTTTTGTTTCTTAAAGCAAAGTTGTGGTTCAACAAAATCACTAAGGCACTAAAAAAGTCATCAATTTCTCAAAAAAACTTGAGAATTCCAACTTATTTTACACATTTTGAAAATAAATTAGGCTAATGATAAAATTATTGTCTTATATATATTTTTTAAATGACAGGTACAGTTTAGCGGTCAAAATTTAATTTTGTTTTCTTAATGATTTTCAATTTGAAAATAACTTGGAAAACTAATCCAAGCTTCGATGTACAGTCTTTTACTTTATTTCTATCACGTTTTTTCAAGTTGATATTATAAAACAGTTATTACAGCCCTTGATGCTCACCGGTCATAGATATTATGATATACCGACCGGCTTGCGCGGGTGTATTTTACTGTTGAAATTCAAATCAGATAATGGCTGAGATGCGAGCGGCAGAGCTCTGTCTTTTGTTTGTCATTGGACATTGGTGAGGAGGAGAGCAGAGAGCGGACGGAGTCTGGTCATAATTCAATGGCGCGTGCCTCGATTTCCAATAACATTAGAAAGCACTCCTCGACCATCTGCTATATCGCTGTAACGACACACCGAACAACAACATTTCCGAATCAAATAGCTCTTTCTCATCAATATTGTAGGTGGCCCCAATGTTCCCGCCAAGAAACCACCATATCACGCCCACTATGGTCACTGGTTGAAAACAGATAATTTTCTCAGGAGTCAGCTATTTCCAGAAGTGATGCTGAATTTAATGTACAGTATCAATTTCATTTCAAGGAAGGAGCCTACTCATCACACACAAAGGTGTGATGGTTTCTGTACCGGTACCGTACATCATTGTTGAGTTCTGCTATAAGAATGTTGAAACAAAAATTCTGTATCGCATACCTGAGGCATCACAACACGACGACATGCGACGTTATGTTTTGTATCTAGGTTGAGGCACAAATAATAGAGATTCTTGACTTTCTGTGATCTTGATTTGGATGGAAGTATTCACATCTATAGCAGCAGCAGGCGCGACACGACAATGCAACTTTCATTGTTTAGTCTCTGCATCATGCTCCTCTAGGTGCGTTCATCCTAAATAATAATAATAATATTTATTATTTAGGATGAACGCACCTTGTTTTCCTTGCCTAGTAGCCTAAATTCTGCTAGCACGAGCAGAGATGTAAAATCTATTATATCGTCATGTCTTGAAAAGTGATAAATCCAGTCACTAATGTACCGTACCGGTATTACTAAGAAATTCATGATTTTCTTTATGTAAGTGTCATTCGATATTCAATGTACCTAAGAGAACTTGTACCTTTACTGGATGAAGTTAAAATGTTCAAACCCAGAAGATGTACGTACAGTAATATACTGGCTCTACTCGTAAATTCATATTATTTTGCAGATACCGGTATCCTAAGTCTTTATCTTTATATTAATATTACTACTGTCAACCTTATTTGTATATCTTTATCCTTTATTCCTCGTAGGAGCTTTTAATAAGAAATATTGCTTCAAGGAGTAAAATGCATTCCGAAAAAGTTTTACAAAAATTTATTAATAAATCAAATTAAAGTATCCATATACGGTAATGTACAATAATTCGTCTTTAATGAGAGAATATCAAAAAACTATTCTATCATTAAGATCATTATAAACTTTATGGTACTACCATAAATGATAAGTTGGATATTTATGGCTTTATATTTCATATTAGGTGAAATTAACGCTCTATTTTTTCCATTATTTTTCCTATCCAACCTATGAAAGGTTAATCTTTCTTATTTTCTCCACCCTTAATTTCAGCAGATATCATATACTTTTATTTTCAGTTTCATTGAAAAAGTTAATTTAATTAGACAATAATTATTTCGAAAAAGTATTCTTACTGCTAGTTCAAATTCTTACGATAATATTGAAATTCGACGTAATCATTTGATCTACTATAATAAAAAAAGAAACCACTTTGTGAATATGTTCTGGAAAAGGAATAAAAAATCAATAAGACGAGTTTCCAAACATTTTACTATACGTAATTTATACAGTGATTTTAGAAATAATTAATAGAGCCTATTCTCTATTCGGATCATCTTAAACAATAGACTCATTTCAATAATTATAATTATTATTGTATAAATTTGAAATTTTTACACACTTAACCATTAGCTTAGATCTAGTTCATTTTAGAATATGTGTTGATGTGTGTGTCCCTTCCCGGAGTAAAAAACACGACGAAGCGAACATCAAAATACATCTGGGATGTATATTATAATAATATATAATATTCTTAACAATTAACATGCGTACTTGAGTACCTTCTATTAACCTAAAGACAAGAATATAATAATAATAATTATGATTTTACATTAGCTGGAAAAATAAAGGCTAGGTGATTCGACAAGTTCATAATAGATAACACATTTTTATCAACTTGTCGAATATTTACATATATAATGATCTTTAGAATAGTTGTCCTATCATATTTGTGATAACAATATAATTATTAGTTTTCCGATTTACAGCAGTTGAATATTATAAGTTAAGCAAGATCATTCACTAGAATAGTTAATAAAATTTTAAGGTAACAATAAAAACTTCTCTGGCAATCAGATTCGACTCATTTTAATAATTACTATCACTAAGTGTAGAGCTAATGTTTTAATAAAGTTGTTACGAAATTCATTTTGTATTAATCTAAAAGCATGATCAAGATACATCATTCCATACATATTCTAACTAGCCATTCATTCACATTAGGTAGGATTTGTAGAAACGTTTTCAATACTTAAAAAAAATTGAATTGCAAATGAGCAAAGCAGAATGAATGGACAAATTATTAACAAATAATAACATAAAAATCACAGAAATGATCTCTTGCTAAAGGGGACTGAAAACACTGAGAGTTTACTCAGTAGCCTACCTGATAATTATGAAGTCTACAGAATAATAATGAAAGAATGTTTTGTTGGTTCTTAATAAGAGCCATTCATGAGAGATTAGCCTATTCTAATAAACTAAATAAGTGAAATTTATCCTAGTTACTAGCTAAAAGTTTATCATCAAAATATTTTTAATTTTATAAAAAAATCCTTTGATTTATTTGCCTGCAGACTCATATCTGAGAAATGAAAGTTACATACATCAATAAATTAGTGCATGGATTCATAAGCAATTATTGGTATTAGTTCCTTGTCTAAAACCTATTACAGAGTTAGTACCAAGAGTGTCTAGAATTTCAATTGAATAAGAAGTCATTCGCAGATAATTCTTGAAATATTTTTCTCTCTTTCCCCAATAACATATTCCCAGGTACGCTACTTGAGAATATAAAATACATAAAGAATGTATTAAAAAAATGGACAAATTTTCCTTGCTATGGAGAACTAATCGAGCTGATCGAGTCAAGAATTATTACAATGAAACCAAGTTAGACGCAAGAGACATCACCTTTGGAGTTACTAAAAATAGCTATAATGAATCTACGTATTGGAAAATTTCATGTTACATGTATAAGGAATACAATATTATTATTTGAATAAGAAAAGATAATTTTTCAATGCGGATTGGAAGACTTATTTATACTGCTCGTTAAAGGAATCCATCTTTCCCTGACGCCTAATAATAATAATATATTATTCTTGGTAATTTTATTTTGTTTTAGAAAATTAAAGCATGGGACCAAAGCTTTCTTGTGCATGATATGTTATGAAAAAAATAACATTTACAATGCAAAATCAATTACAGTAGTCGGCCACAGTGTTTCTCGAAAATTCCTTACAATTGAAATGTGTCATACACCGATCAGTTTATATTGAAATGCATCCTTACATAGAAAAGCAGAACTTTGTAAAATACCTTATTTACAATGAATTTGTCTGTATGATGAGAAATCACATTTTTGTACACGAAACTCGTGGGAAAAATTGAAATATTCTAATTGTTTATGAATATAAATAATTGAAAACAAGAACTCTATCGTTCAGTAGTAATCAGGGCAGTAGTAATTAATGTTTAGAATAGAAGAGCTCTGAGTAACGTACAAGCTTTACAGTTTGATATCATAAAGCGTTCTTAGAATAATAATTTGCCAATGTTTTAAGAGATACCCTCGAACATTTCTTCATTTTGCAATGAATATGCATCCCAAAAAATATCAAATTCTGGTTGAATAGAGTACTCTTGTATTTCACATTCAAATAATAACTTCATCAGAACTAGGCTCTAAATATACATTCATTCCGTTTCGATTTCGTGATTTCAGTTGATTTACTCAAATTATAAAAAATGTGGTCTTTCATGATTGAAAAACTTCAAAACACACTCATGTCCCTAATCCTACTAGTATCAATTGTCATGGATAATAATAATTACAATATATAAATTAAGTATGAAATTATAAAGAATTAATGACTGGTTTAAGAAATTGTAACAAGACGATTCACTTAAGAATAGAATCTTATTCTGAACCATTATTATGATTATGATTTCATACAAATAAAGTTTGAAAATTGCTTATAATGATTTGCAGCCATTATAGTTGAGGTGAGATGTTTTCTAGCGGATTACTTGATTATCTGCAAAATTGACAAAAACATCTGCATTATGATTTAAAGAGTTGAATTACGGAGCTCTAGTGGTCCTATATTAAGAAAAAGGGTTTAAAATAATGTAATATCATCATTTCTCGATTTTTAGTAATTGTTAGAAATATGAATATTTTGAAACCAATTTTGTTCATTTAGAAAAATATTTTTTTTATTAGACAAGTTACTTATCTATTGGATTGTCGGGATATAAATAGGTGAGAATTTTATTGCCTGATCAATCTCAATCGAAATTTATTAAGAAGTGATATATGGAGCTAAAAATGCGTACATTTTAAACGAATGAATTATTTCACTAGATGCTTTCATACAAAATTTTCATAATTTTTCAATAAAATTGGGGTTTTGATTATTTCTTTATAATTTTTTTCTTATTGATTAACTCTGAAATGTTTTTCAAAACTTATCGAGGAATCGTCTTGTTACTACCAAATTAATTCTCATACCATCATTGAAAAATTCAAGTACGGCATTAGAATATTAAACAAATGGCTTCAGGAACAATACCACTAGAATAAATGATGTAGAGTACATTAACCATATTTGAAATGATAACATCCTTATAAAAATACTAATCTATTAGTAATGCCACAAGAAAATATTAGTTTGAAAGTGCTTTTCATATTTTTGCAAGTACAGTAAGCGAAAAATTCTTATCTTGATTTAGATTCCTTACATACTTTACTAGTACTTAATGTTCTGTTACTAGTGCTGAAAGTTCTTATTCTTTACTATGCATTTATGTACAATATTTATTCTACATGTATTTCTCTGAAAAGTTTCATCGAATCTTCCAGATGAAATGCAGATCACTATCATTTTTTAAATTCATCATTAATCATTCTGGAAAGTTAAATATACCTTCAATTTTTGAAAATTCCCAGACAATCGAAATATGGAAAGAATATAAGATGAACCAAAATAGCAGTGATTAATTTTAAAAATGATAAATAGAACTTTTAGTATCGTAAATTAGGTTTTAAGTTTACTGCCTTGATAATCACTTTAAAGAACCACTTTTTGTTACAATACCAAACAATTCATTTCTTTTGGGGAAAATTAGGAAATAGATGGATAATAAGTTCCTTGAAAACTTTATTTATATTTTTAATGTATGGCGATTATCAGAATAGCCTACAGTAATTATTGAAAGCAGTGTTCAGTAATACAAAGGACCTGAATGTTCGGATAGACAAAGTCTGAAGACCAAGTCAACACACTTTTATAAATTTGCTGCGAAAAGACGAAAATATTCTTAATACTATGAAAATTATCTTTTTAATTAAAATTTATTATCAAGTATTGAGAATAATGTGATCTGGAATTACAACGAATCAAAATCTCATCAGAATGAACATCAAAGGATAACACAAATATAGATGTGAAAAATTCAACCGTACTAAATAGCCTTTAACAAAAAGCCTATCTTAAAACTTGAAACATTATTGACTGGTCCAGGAACTCCAAACTGAAACGTCTTATCACAACATCTGAAAGAACACATCTTTACAATCATATCCACCATCTAATTAATTCAAATCTTGTGGCATTACAATGTTCTCTAGGACTATACTATGTTCATAAAGCATTTCACCATTGTCATTTTATAAGAATGAACATACTGATAGAGTTTAACGAATAAGATGCACAAAACGGCTTTTTATATTTTATTTTAGAAGGTCGAATCAATAATGACGTGAAAATAATCTCAAATGGATTGATGACGATCCTTCACATATTACAATGTCAACTTGAATAGTGGAATGGAAATGCAATTGATTGGCTTCTATCGTCGAATTTCTCAGATTGGCAGACCAATGATATTAAAGATTGATTTATCAAATGTGGGTGATTTATCATGGGCCTGAGAATAGAGCATTTTTTGTATTATTCTCTTGATGAAATGAGAGAAGAAATTTCTGTCTATCAATTCCTATCGAAATGATATTGATTTCAATAGCAGTTTCAATTAATTCATTGATAAATGTTTAATGATTATTTTAAAGCCACAAACTGATTTTTTTTGAAGTACCGGTACTACCAAAATCTAAGCAATTCTTCAATGGAAAAAGTGTCTTTGGAGCTTAATGTCTTTTGAACTGGTGTTTGAGATTTTAGTTTATTTTAGTAAAATTATTCTCCTTACGTTTATAACTTTGAATTTTGAAGAAGAATACTTCTGATCACCTTGAATAAAATTAATCATCACCTCATTGTGGAGAGGAAGATTTTATGTCAATGTAGAGTTACAAACTTTCTGAATATTTTGTTGTGAATTTGTTTTTGGTTTTAAAGTTTTAAACTTTAATTTACTCATCACAAAAATAAAAGAGATTCAAAAACAGCATGAATTAATAAGTGAATAAAACCAGGATAATGAGTTCCTATTACATTTGAAAAAATTATGAAGCTAAGGATAACATTTTAAAAATTTAATAGTTTTTTCACATAGATAAATGAATTTTTGAACCACAAAATCACGATATAAAAAACGCGAATAAATTTTTAGTTTCATTTCTGATTGATGAATTAAGAGAAGATGGATCCTCATTTGATAAGGGTATAGGTTGATGCAATTGACAATGAAAAATTTATGTATTTTCAAGTACGGTGATTTGGTTGTCAACTTCCCAGTTTGTTTTTCTATCACTTTAAACTGCCTCCATTGCTTCCACTCGAACGGAAGTTTCAAATTTTCAATTATTGAGAAATATTTTCTTTGAATTAGCTGTCTACAACATAGGAAGCAACATAGGTAGCAGGCACTGGTGAATAATAGAGAATTATAGTTAATGTAATCTTGTTAATGACAGTTTGAGTATCCGAATGAATTGGTCATCTTATATGGATAACATATAGTTTCCCTCTATTCAACAATGTTACGTTATCCATTACATAAATCCATTTTAATCATAAACGATAGGTTCTATTTCTAATGTAATTCTTCATTATCATCCGATCCTTAATGTTATGAAAATCTAATAATTTATAATCTATAATGTAATTTACGTACAATTTTTCAACAACCAATAACAATTTGCCTAGAATAACTGTTCGTTACATATTGAACGGTATAGCTATTTGCTCCCGAGCCTATACCGTATATAGTATAGAATTTGAAACTTTAGAATGTTTACTCTTCTGTTTGCCTTACGCTAGCTTCTAGATTCGTGATAGGTCATGCTTTCCACTCTCGTGTTTTATCATAATGACTGCCGAAACTCATTTTCCCTTTTTTCAGACAAAAATTTAATTTTGGAACGCTGGCAGGCTTTCCCTGTACGGTTGGTTAGCGGTGCAACTGAATAAAGAAGCAAACGAGAGGAAGGAGAGGAGGCCAAAGCAGGATGAAGAGGAATGGATGCTTCCCATCAAGTTCGGGCTCGGAGTTTTGGAACATTCTACGATCTCACTGCAGAAAATAGGAAATGGAAAACTAATCCCATATTGGCCCTAGGGCAGAAGTATCGACTGCTGTAGCCTGCCTGCTAGGCGTATAGCCCAACCCTGTCCAATCTCACTGCTCTGTCATTGAGCTTCAAAAGACGCACTCATTCCATTCATTATTTGGTCAATAGATAGAAACAATCCATTGCATATTGAATCTCCTGGCATCTAATCCTGTAAGTAGGAACAATTTGATGCCAGTGGTGGCTTAGAAATAAGAAAAGGAGTTGCTGAGTTTTTCCAACAAAAAATATTTTCATGTGAGAGTAAGTAACTACGCAATATCTCCATAGAACGCTCCGTAGGTATGAGGCTGCTGTAGAAATTTGTGTACTATAAAGTGAATAGACTAGAGAGATTCCAAGAACGTTTTCCATCCCGTGGATGTTACTCACGCAAAACTTATTTTTTCCTCACACATTTCTGGTCCTACGCATGTAAACAGACCGTAATTACGCTTCTCAAATATTTGTACTTTTTGAATTGCTTCAACATTTACCTCCGCTTCCATCCACTTCTATTTACATGACTCAACACTTCTTTTCATAAGATTTTCTTCATATTTTTTTATTTCCTTGCTCGGAGTGAGCTTGAATGCCACCTTATGCTGTTTTCTTGTGTCAATACTTTCTATTTGTACGAAGACTATGCACTCAATATTTCAATGTTTTTTCCTTGTAATTCCAATGTTGTATTCTTGTAAACCATGCAAACATGTCACAGGAGGACTGCTCTCTAATTCCCTATTTATATGATTAACAAATAACTAAACTGCGAGTTTGAAAGTTTCTATTGTGAGTTTGCATTGGATCTCTCATGAGAGCGCTCCCTTGTAATAATCTCCAGCTTCGACGAGTAGTACGGTATCCATGTTTCAAAATAATGTACTCGTAGTATAAGTTTAAAAAGTCCATTGTTCGCTTACTCTCGCATTAGTGGCATCGAGTTGGAGTTTGCAGAATATACATATTCGAGCTTAATATCGGCTCAACAGCAGTAAATGGAATTGACTACAGAATTTGTTGTTCTCAAAGTGATGATGGAGTGTGAGTTGTGGGGTAAGGAGTGAGGTTGAGGCGGAAAGCCCATGAAGTGGTGTGTGCTTGAGTTTAGGCGGCAGAGAGAGGCTCGGCGTTTTCCAACAATGGGAATTAATGAAATTCAAATGCATGTTAACGAATTCGGATCGCTGTGAATGGGTGGGGTGGCGTCGCCGTGTTGATTACGAGGAGATTTTGTGGCTGTGGTCGCAACGCGCTCTACAGCTTCCCACCGAAATCGTCACTGTTATGCGCAACATCAAGAAGAAAAGTGGCCTGAATAATTGTGAGACATCTTCGCTGGTCGAAACACTGTTATTGTCGACCATCACAACGCGCGCACACATACACGTCCACACAATGCGCTCTCCGCGCACTGTCCACAGTCGACAGTAAAAACGACGCTCTGTTTTCGTCGTGACGACAAAAGCGTCTCTTCGTCTTCCCCCAGTCATCTTCTCAGCTGAATATTAAATCCTCTCGTCGAATAAATAACGACAGCTACTCAGGATTAGGTTTTTGATGTGCCACTCCCCCCCCCCTCCTTTTCGTCCCTTCTCCACCAGTAACCATTTTTCGCGCTACTGCATTGTCTTATTCTTTTCCTGCTGCAGCAAAATCTGCAACTTGTATTGTCGCGTCTGGAACGCGAGCCAAACTGTGGTGGTTTCTGCCTTACTTATTATTTATATTCTCTCAACAACTATATTCTTTTTCCAGAGATTTCCTTAATATTTAAACGCGCGCGAGCACCTAATTTATGAATTTCAGCGCTACCCTGTTTCAAATTCTGAAACTTGTCTTTATTTTTGAAGTGGGATTACAACAAGTCGATTATTGGCAGCATCAACATACTACTCCACAGAAATCATCTCGTTGCTCATGGTAGGATAAAAACAATGCGCCTTTTTTAGTTCATGCTTTGACCACACAGTTTTCTAGGCACGTCAATAGTTGAATAATTTGTTTCACTATTTGAAATGCATTTTCAATGCAGTTTTTATTGGGATACATGAGAGAAATACATGAAGAAGATGAAAACCAATGACTTCACGTACAAATTGGAAGCATTTGGATAGGAAGCTTTTTGGCACATTTGTTGATATTGTTATAAAAAACAAGATATTTTGTTAAAAATATCGCGGAATTGTTAGAAAGAATTCAAATTAGGAAGAGGTAGATTGCATTACACGTTCCATTCGATTAAATCGGTTTTTTCCAAATCCTTCTGAGAAACTGCATCACAAGTTCATAGTTTTATAACATCCATCAGTCACAACTTCAACTGGAGGCTGGACTGTCCAGTTTGAAGTGTTTTGTGCTGAATGTCATAAATTGTCAATTCTATGACTCTTCTCATCCAGTTGTGATTGTCCATTCGGATTTCGTAAATAGTGCAGATGCTCACATTCAAGCTCAAATATTATCACATCAAGAGATAATAGAATATTCTCTCTTCATGTGGAAATGATAATTAACAAAATATTGACTTAAGTCTGAAAGCAATCATAGATGAGTTATTGGACTGGTTCATATATAGGTTTTGTATGAATTTCAGTAGCCGCAGTGGTATATTTATTTATAGAATGTGTTTGCTCATGCGTATCAAACGAGCATGATTGGAGTTTAATTGAGTTCATATATTCCTTTCCACACATGACACTGGAAACGAAGAATCAATTATTCAGTCGGTGAATTTTCACTTTTATTTATACAAACATTTGGGTGTTTTATTTTTATATGAAAGGGGGGAGGGGAGCTGCTTCATAGCTTGATGATGGATGATGGTCCCCAAATATTTATTACAATTTCTTTACTTGATAAGCACCATGATTTTATCGTTTATTCTTACAAAGTTTCGAATTATTCACTTACATCCAAACAAATTGTGGTAAGAATGTATGAAAATTGAGACATTTTTTGCATCTGAGTGAATTTTGTAAGACATTTTATTCCATCGTTTCATGGCCTGTTATCTCTTTAGTTTAACACAGAAATCCTTACAGATGAAACATAAAATCGTAAAATTTGAAATTCTAAAAGTATAATCTCAATTCAATTCACATCAATGCCCTATAAAAATGGAGTTTAATTAGGATTTTATATTCATTTCCACACATGACAGTGAATTATAGTGTGAAAATCAATATACTAATATTCTCAAAAAATTTGAGAATTATAGAGGATTTGAGAAAAAGAGGTTCTTTGTGATAATGTATTGTTTCAAGAATGAAATAAATTTGAAATTTTCAGAAAAAAATTGCTAAATGAAAAACATATTTTACATATCTTATTGGGTCAATCAAACAAACAAAAATAGGAAGGATAAACAGGCAGTCACAATATTAATGACATTAATAAATTAAGAATAATTTGTTTTAATGGCCACAATCATATTAATTCATGACTTGTGCGAGGAATGCTACAATAATTGCCAAATGGGAAGAGAATCGAACCAATACAATGACCGGAGTAGCGATAGCAGATTGAAAGTGCCGAGCTCCGCAGACTACTAGGCTACTGACACCAGTTACTACGAGTATATTACTATCGTAGTCATATCGTTAACATCTATCATATCCAAGTAAAAAGATTTTCGAAATTTGTTCTCTTGACCTATCTTGTATCTTATCTTTTGACCTTATCTTGTGACCTCATTAAACCTAATTTATTTTAAATTTCAGTTTCAAAGTTTACTCAATGGTTATGTTTTAAAATTGAAGTTTGTGTTCTGAATTGGATTTTTTTAGAATAGCGATGGAAGTTTTTGGTGAAAATGAAAGTGAGATGACATGAGTGATAAAAGACACTGTATATTAATGTTAAGGGAGTCGATTCAAACGACTCCTTGTTCCACACAATAAGAAGACAAAGTAAAAGAATGTTATCATTTCATGATTCGATTGTGCCTGACTCAGTAGATAAAAAGTAAAGCGTTTGTTACTAGTGTCTTTGTTTGATAACAGCATCTGACTAGATGTGTCGATCTCAGTTGAGACGACGCTGCGACGTCATCAGTGAGGTGACAGAGAGGGTGATGAGGGGAAGAGCTAGCACTGTCCACACGTGTACCGACTGGTGACTCGCGCCTCGGTTGCATCCGTCCTCACGGCAGCAGTAGATCTTGGTGCCCCATGCCTCGCCTGCAATCACAAATCATCATCATTACTAGGAGCCTACTGTTACATTTAGAGATGAATCATTACTAAAACATAGAATAATCACTGTTAGACTAGGCGTACACCGGTTAGTCAAGACAAGACAAGACGAGATTAGTCACGTTTAGTCACATAGTTGCTTATGAAGCAGCACACACTGATGCAATGACTAATCGGTGTGTGTTGCTTCATAAGCAACTATGTGAAGTATTGTGACTAAACGTGACTAATCTCGTCTTGTCTTGTCTTGACTAACCGGTGTACGCCTAGTCTTACATTAGAATCTCATCTATCAGTTGCAATTTCCATCTATAAAGTCCATAGTCACAGTCGAAGGATATTAAAGGATGAAGGATATAATATTGTCCTTAATCTGTGCTATAGGATTTCCAGGTGTTACAAAAATACACTTTTCGTACTATTACAATATTGCACTATTCGAATTAGTTTGTCAATTTTCATGTGTTGTTAGACATGAAAGCCGATGAAACTAGTGGATTTCCACATGTTACAAGAAATACATTTGCAGTACCGTAATAGTAGAATTAGTTCTCCAATTTTCACTGTACTGGTATTATATATACTATAAATTATATATTATAATTTTCGACATTCCCTCGTTTTACCGGTTCCATATCTGATACCAGCGAAAAGTTTCTCAGCCGCCCAATTTCGTGGCCGCTACTTTAGTTTAAAACAAGAATAAGCCTATGATGAGACACCATCAGGACAATTTCCAATACATTCTTGAAACAGGTACAGTGGTTTAAATAAAACAAGTTGGCCTGCCAGCTTCATGATAAAAGTGGATGCCAAATCACGTCAAATCTTCTGATTACAACAGAAATTCAGTTACTAAGAAAGGACGGGCGGAAGATTTAAGGTAGATTTTCTAGCGATCCACATGGATTGTAAGTAGGTGAAATTCACTTATGTGAAATTCTTCACTTGCTGATTTTCTATAACTTGAAACTTGTAATTTTGAGCAGCAATTTGATTATTCATCAGTTCTCCTAAATCCAGTTATTACAGCAGAGTTTCCAGATTCTTCAGGTCCTTTTTCATATTTTAATCCATATTGGTTCATAATCCATATTTTTGGGATTGTGAGTCTTGAAATAGAATTCATTTTCCATTCTATTTTATGGAGATCGAATATAATTGTCTCTGATATTGTTATCAAATTATGATATGATAACGTTATGTCATGACAATATGATACGATTGGTCAGAGCCTGCAGATTTGATTGGACATCACCATAGGCGTTCATCAAAATTATTAGATTGATCCTATTCTGTCTTGCTTACTCTTTATCATCCTTGACCTCATCAACTAGACAGACATAATACTCATGTAAATACTGTACTACTAAAAACAAAAATAAAAAATGAATAATGAGCAGAGTAGCCTACTAATACAGGGTGCGGCAGTAACGATTAAGCAGCTTAAAGGAGCAATAAAAGTGACTCAGGATATATGAAGGAAATATGTTTTTATTTTCTAAATCGGTCGAATATACCATTTCATATTGATGAGGTTTTGAAAATAATGTCCTGAAGATGGCGGCCGTTAGCATCAATGCATTGTTCATGGCGATCTCTGAAGTTTTAAGCAGCTCTTGCACACATATCGCGGGGTATGGCATTCACTTCGACAATAAACCGCCGTTTCAACATAGCTAAAGTGTGAGGGCGGCCTTTGAAAATCTTTTCCTTCAGATATTCCCAAAGAAAGAAGTTACAATAATGCTCAGATCTGGTGATCGCGCAGGTCACCCAACATCACATCTCAAAGAAACTAGGAGTCCCGGAATCATTCTCTCAAAACGTCTAGTGAAATTCGAGCTGTGTGAGCATGTTCTTCAACAAATTCGTCCAATTTGGGTTCAAGAAAATTTCTCAGCATTGAAACATAACGTTGGGAATTCACTGTCAGTCACTTCTTCCTCCTCAAAAAAGTAAGGGCGATCGTTGGACTGCTGTTCTAACCCGCTGCACATTTTCTGGCTCTGATAGATTTACAACAACCATGTCTAGTCTATCCGTTTTTAGCGTATTACCTGTTTCCTTCAAGTGCCGAACCAAGGACCGAATTGTGGTAGCATTAGGAACGGCGTTGTTGCATGGAATTTTGAACTGTTGTCAAAATCTCATTAGTGTAGCGATCGTTGTGTTTTCATAATAAGCGCGAACGGCAAAGCCACGATGAGCACCGGTCCAAACCATGTTGGCTACTGAAATGGGGTTGACTAATAAACAAAAACAGACCATGTGCAAATTTTTAACTCTATCACAGCTGATGTGACAATGGAAACAAACTGCTTAATCGTTACTGCCGCACCCGGTATTTGTATGTTTCTCTTATGATCTTGTGAGCATAATGAGATTTGAGGTGTACTGTATTTCTATCAGATTGAAGTTTATTTCAATTGTCATTTCCTATTTGAGACAGACAATAGATTATTGCGGCTTCAAAACTGTTTCAAAACTGACGAGTTAAGAAAAATTCTCAGATTTGTTTTGTGCAGGTGAATGGAGCCATGCAAACGTAGGAAATGTCAGTGCGGATGCTTAGAATGGATTTTGAAGACGCTGCTCACACACATCTCTCAGCATGTGCTATTACCGGTCTATCCAGAGCTACGTTTAAGTGCCGGTTGCTACGTGCCTCACCTACTGAGCAGCCCTTATCCTGCCACAATGCCCCCTATATTTCTTCATTCCAGCCCCTTCAACCTGCTAATGGTCCTTAACTAGATAACGGGCTGCGATTGAGAACCACTAAATCACTGATGAGCATTCTTGCTAATTTCATAATATTATTATTTTCGGTCAAAAATTAAATACTTGCCTCTCATTATCAATATCATCCTTCCTTTTACCCACGCACAAGCCTAGAATGGAGGAAAATCAACTTGGACTGCCATAATTATGATCTCCTAAAAAATGTGCCTCATGAGAGAATTTATTGCATAGGAAAAAAATTGAATTACTGTGTATTACTGGAATTACTGTGAATTATTATTGGAATTACTGTGTATTGGAAATGTATGAAATTCTGGTCATTTGTGAATGATGGATTGTGACACCCTTCAATGTATCTTTCATCAAATGAATTCAAACCAAAATTAATATTTTTTCTATTTTCCTATCCATTTCCATTATCAACTCTCTCTTGAGTGCATCATGTGATGAATGACTGAGTAATCTAGATTGAAATTTGACAATGGTTATTCCAAATTCTTTTTCACAAAAATCTTTTCCAAAGCTCAGAACCATATGAATCTTTGTCTCTCGAGTATTATTGATTAAATTCTCTGTGGTTCAGTCGAATGACATTCCAAGTATTCTTACACTGGTGATGATGTGGAAAAAGAAATCAATGGATAAAGAAATAGCCAGCAGAATTGAGAAGAATGGAGAGGTGTATTCCGTGGGACCAGAATTCTCAATGGGTTGAGACGATCCTAGGGTTGAATGAGAATTCTTACTCAATGGATTTTCTCTTGGAGTTACCAATGATTTAGGCTATGTTGAAATAACTAAAATAAGCTTAATTTATTTTGTATACCAGTTCCACGAAGCCTCCTCATAAGAGTCAAGAGGAATACATATGCAGCTAAAGTAATCGAATGCTCGATTGGGCAGCAATTCATTCGATGTGCTGGTGTATTAGCAATGTAGAATATAATGCGAGGATATTTCGAGCGTCTGGCGAAACAAGGAAACATTTAATCAGGGTGTACGTTCAGCATCCAACTGCTAAAAGCTTATTCATTAGATCTTTCGAGCAAGCTAACATGGTTGCGACTACAGAAGAGTCGTTCTCCTCTTCCAAGCCGCGTTTACAACCAGCGCTTATTTGATTTGGCTCTAAAATTTTGTCCAACTTTGTTTCAATTGCATTGCTGAGCTTTGCATTGCACAACAGAGAAGTTGAAGTTCTCTTATTAACGTTTACTCGCTTCTACCACTCACAAAACTTCTATCCTAAATTATTTAAGGAATTCTTCGATATTGAAATTCACTTACTTAAACTTATAAGAAATGAATTTTTACTCAAAATGATTTAAACCCTTCAAACTGATCAAATTTGGAGAGAGAGGGAGTAAGAGAGAGAGAGAGGGAGTAAGAGGGAGAGAGAGAGAAAGAGTAAGAGGGAGAGAGAGAACTACCCCTTCTATGGGTTTCCACTCATAAAAGTCTTATCATTTTTGCTAGTTAATATACATTACTAAATTTATAATGTAGACCTACCCTTATATAAATGTAAATCGATTATTATCACTAAGTTCACGCATTAATTTGTCGAGAGAAGTTGTTCACATTGTATACAATTTGCAAATGAGAGAAGAGTTGCCCACAGCTATGAAAATTGTAGGTTTCCATTTGATTGAATTTAATAGAATCTCCCTATCCCTACAATTGCCCAGGTTAATTACACCAATTTCCAAAACCATTACTGTACTTATACAGTAAAGTCTGCTTAATCAGTAAAGTGCATTGCATAGATGTAGCTGGTATGCGACAATACGACTAGTCAGCTCTACTCTCCAAATGATAAATAATAGATAATGATCTATTATATTAGCAATTAGGCTATAGAATGCATTACTATTATGGAGCACTTGAAATTTCGTTTGATAAATTTCATTTGGAGTTGAGTTATTGAGTTCAAACTTCATTTTTGTCGAAAAATTTCAATTTACAACATTAGAGCACTTTCAGTTCTACTAGGCGAGCCGGTGTAGCTCAGTTGGCTGGAACGTCACACCTTCAGTCAGCTATCGCTTCACTGGTGTGGTATCGGGTTCAATTCCCGTTCCGTCTGGCACTTTTTCACAATATCATCAATCATTACCCACGTACAAGTAAAACACTTATATGGGCATCATCCGCAGCAAAAAAAAACTATAATGTAGTACCAAGATCTAGTGTGAAGAACTAGTAGGTCTCACTTGAGATTCAGTTACAGTATCTCTCCATCACTCTTATTTTAATGTTTGATCTTGTACCAAACAAATAAAAAATTCTACATTTACAATTTGATTAGATTTGAGCTTCGATATTAACAGAATCTAAGCTCTTAATTAATAATTACTGCTATTTTCAATCTGAAAATAGATATCTCTCTCTATTGATACTGTTACCCAGTTACTGTTACAGTTAGATACTTTATCTCACGATTTTTTCCCACACTGGCTCTTTATACTTTAAAAAATTTCAAATTCTTATATATAAGTAAAAAGATTTACTGAGAAACTATTTCACTATTTGGTGAAAGGATTTCAGTTTGAACAAAGCAAAAAAGTTTGCAGGAAGAGATTCGTGTAAACCTTAGGTGGAGAAATGTAGACCACTTTATGATGGGAACGAGAGTTTGCTATTCTTGTTGTATACTGCTTTAACGAGTAAGTTAAAATTGGATATGAGGGTTCAACAATTGCGCGCAGAGAGGTGACATGGAAGTTTGAAACTGGCAGATAAGACATCCTGAATTCAATATGAATTGTCTGTAGGAGACATTGTCTTGGTGAATAGTTGAACACAGAACTTCCGAAGCGGTAAAATAGAACAGTGGTAGGGTAGCATTGAACAGAGAGAAGGAATGTTAACTGCAATTTCTTGACGCATTAACGATCTTTGCACTCAGTATTTGGATCCCAGAATGTTTGGGCTTTAACTCTTTACTTTCATATAACCAAATTTCAAACAAAGACTACACTCTCTAATTGTTGTTTTGATAACTTGGAATAGTTATATTATTATATATAGTATTATATATATATTATATTGTATATGTATATACAATATGTAGAATATTATATATGTAATATTTGGTTATAGTATATATATTATTATATTCTTATATTATTCTTTTCCAATATCTTGATTATCGTTTGAATTGTAGTGAAGGTAATACTGTATAGAGTAGCTAGTAGGTACTGTATATACTCATTGAATTAGAAGACTAGAAATTATCACGGCCACATATTCAATGGAATAACAAGATTCCGGTTTCGGATTTATCAATATCTTTGACTATATCATGATCAATCTCTATGGTGAACTGCAGGATTCGGAAAAAAATCCAGACTTTACCATAAATTGATAATTATGGAAGAAATATGTTTGTTGTTATTTAATATATATCTGGATCTGGATCATTTTAATATGAGGTAGTGACAATTATTCTAGTATTTTTATTCAGTTTTGATTATCAAGTGACAGTTCAAGAGTTCACTTGCTTTACACACTCAACTAAAACTAAACATGAAAATTCACATTATTTTACTGACTCCTCATTGGAACTGTTGTTCTGAGAAGTGGCTCTTGAGATTCTAGATGTAAATGGAACAATAATAACTATAAAATTATTCAAAGATACCCGAATGTAATAAAGGTGATAGTTTCGTATTCAGATTCTGTACAAATAGTATTGCTCGTATTTCTACGGTAAATTCAGTGATCGAACAAAAAAGTACATATTTTGTCTGAAAGGTTGTTAGATAGTACCGTAGATTAGAAAACACTTTAATAGAGTTCTGAAACTGTAGACTACTTTCAGGTTTTCTTTTATGTACTTTCAACTATTCATTACAACAACACTATTATTAATTATTATAAAGTACAAAATTTAATCAATCTTTTTCTGTTGCTTTTCAGTTTGAAATAAGTTATAGGCTGAACAATTACGTCACTTTACTCATGGATAATCACACTCATCTGGATATTTCAAACCCATATACAAGTCAAATATGTGTTCAATAAATCTCTGATTAAATTCACTGTGTTCCATTTTACATTTTCGTCTGGGTCCAGAGCGCAATTCAGTATATCTACTGACGTGAATTTCATCCCAGACTAAATCTAATTAGGTTTTATCTGCAACTGCAACTACCGAACTATAAAAGAGCAGTATTTCTTCCAGCTAGTGCCTCAGGAAAAATAGTGCTTGTCTCGAATTAAGTAGAGCAGTACCGTACTTCCAGGAGAACATGAGATTGTTTAAGAACTCAATGGATTTGTAGCATTCGCCTATATTTTGTTGCAGATCTTAAATCAAGAACAGATGAGAGGTTTTAATGGTATTGATGTCTTCATCATACTGAACCATTTTTCTGGAAAATTGAATTTCCAGGAAAACAGTTCTGTAAGATGGATTATCAGTAACAAGTAAAAATATTCTCATCCATTTTTAAGTTTGAAAAAAATTAACGAAAAACAATAATTCATAACAAAAACTAAACACAAAACCCTTTTTTTTCTCTCCTGAAAAATAATTTTCAACTACTGTAAATCGTACGTTCTCATCGAAGGAGATACTTTATAATAACTCTACTGAATGTGATCGCTTCATTTTTACAATAAATACTGCACTTCAATACTTGGTCAACATCAATGTACTGAGGAGAATAGATTATCAAATCAATATTTTCAAAGCAACTGTTATTCTCAAAACCTATCATTACATTATTAGGTATCATCAAAGCCACACGATATAACAAAATGTATTTGAAAATCTGATCTCTATAATTTCGTTCATGCCAACACTTATTGAAGCAATAAAACATTTAGATTTCAACATCAAAATATCAAAATCGTAAGCAAAAAGAAAATCTAAATAATTCTAAAAAATCTTTATTGAATAAAGCACAATTACTTGCAAACAAACACATAGATGAGATTTTGAATTTGATTGTTGTAAAATATGTAAAACAATACACCAACATTCTATAAACTTACTAGATAACAATTCTATAATAAATAGGAGTAACGCATCAAAATGGGAATTACAATAAACATGAAAAAAACTAGTGAAAATAACAAAGAATACCAATAATGATTACTTGAATATAACATTATCATGTAGAATATAACGTTATTATGCAAAAATCGAAAGATACTTTTTTTAACAATGAAAGCTTCAAAATTGCAATAAAGTCAACAAATATAAGCCAACGTGTTCAAGTGTTGTATTGTTGATCTATCGATTTCGGGGAGTTGTTTGTTTCATTTTTTAAGTATTCAGTAGATCAATATAGTGGAAAATTTGTCATCATAAATCTTACGTATACCAAATTTTTGAATATGAATTCACAAGTTTCCCTGAATTCTTTAATAAGTTAGTTTATAATAATATACATTTGTCAATTTGTCGTTCCCTTGTTCTTCACTGAGTTGTCTTTTATTGTTCAATTTTTTGCCAAATGTGATTTTCACCTTTTTTCTCTTGATAAAAAAAAATAGGAAAGGAATATTTTGTCTCAGTAATTTAAAAGTGGGATTCGTATAAATTTCCTATGTGTGGCTTTCTTCTGTTGTCATTAGTGGCATCTCTCAGTATTTCATTAATGACTTCGTGACAAAATTCATCCATAAATAGATGAAAAATTAGAAGCTATACCAGAGCGTATAACAGCCGATTTTCTTTTGAATCTGAAGACAATTTTCTCACGATGGCCAACCTGGTTAAGAATTATGCAATTGGCGGAGGCGCGTATCTGGAAAGAGTTGGAATATTATTTGCATGTGATTGTGAAGATGCCAGTGCCGTGTACAGGATTACCAAAAGTGATTTATAACCGAGTTTCCATCATTAATGTCAACATGGTGAGATATGTTAGATAGGGAGGGAGAGAGTTTAGTTGGTAGTAGTGGAGGGGTCTTGTAGCATCCATTAGCCTTGTGTGGAAATTTATATGAGTTATGGTCTGATAGTCGTCTAGTGTTTGCTAATATACACAAGATTTATCATCCTCGACCTGATGTTAATAACAAAGCAATGAACATCATTTACAGAAACATTCATCTTCTTGCTTCTTCGAGCACAAAATAAAAGGCTTCTATTTCGATACTCTGGCTGTTTTTAGGCTGTGTTTTTGCGTGATAATAATTTCTTAAAATGGTGAATTCTAGTTCCCTCGTGAATCTATCTGTGTCTAAATATTCTCTATTTTCTACTCTACAGACCACACTGGATACAAATATTCAAAATTATTTTATAATTAGGTTTATTATACAATACAGCTCCAGAGGTTGAAAACGAGTTTAGGATTTGAGAGACCAAACTCGAAATTGTAATCAATGAAAATTATTCTCGCGGAGGATCTGAATTCAATACCTTTCCACCTAATAACTCTTTTAATCGAGTAAAACGGGCACAGGATTAGGATCTTTAGTGGTGTGAGGATGTGAAATTCATTTTAGTATGAAAAATGTTAGCACTAAAATGTGATTTGTTATGTAACAAAATATTATTGCTGTGAAAAAAACATGGATTTGAAATTGAATGTACAAATTTTCCAGGAATGGGAAAATATTAATTTCAACTTTTAGACCGATCAAGTTTCAAACTGGAAACATTCGTCAATAAGTTGGTACGATCTCTGTATTCAAGTTGAATAATACGGAAATTTTTTGAACCAATATCATTGTTTGATTTGAAGCTCAGGTCATGGATTGAAGCTAATCGCAGTTTAATTTGATCTTGAGCTTCAGAAACGACAGTGTCAACATTAAAAAGTTTTTCTACCATCTCTACTCTATATAGTGATTAATTATTCCAATTTATCATATCTTACAGCAGTCTGGGCCATATTGATTGATGAGGCAAGGCCTGGGTCAAGCAAGGTACACCTCAGCACTCCATCGGTTCTGGTCAGAAGGATGGATTCTCGATCAATCACATCACTTACAGTAGTTTCCACACAGTATATACAAAGTTAAACTATCATAGTTCGAGTGATGGCCTTAAGAACAGACTCTTGACAGAAAAAAATTAAATAATATCCTGGAAGATAATTCTAATATGGTACCATACATAATTGGTACACATATGATTTATTCGAATGATAACAGAAAGTGCTGTTAGAAAAACCTTTAAGCTCTCAATGCATTGAAAATTATAAAATTGATCTCAATATTTAATGTACAGAGAATTTCATGTCCTCAATTAGTTCTCCAGTCCTTCAGAGAAAGAAGGTTGCTGATGGAAAATAAGTTCTGGAATGACAGAGTTGAGGGTTTCCTGAGACTTTGATTAAAAGATCAACAACAAGATGCTTTCGAGTTTTTTCCGGTTAGGCTGAGACTGTAATTTATTTGCCGATAACCCAGTTCACCTCTCATCGAAAACAAACTGAGTTACAAGTCTTATGGGAATTGGCAAAAGTATGGTGGATTTGTTGGAGCTAACCAATCAAAAGTGTGAAAGCAATGTCCACACTGTTACTGAACACTCTCTGTACTTGAAACTCTCCTTGAAATATGTAAATAGGCCTATGACACTCCTTGTTCTACAGACAATCTTTGTGCAAAATTTCAGCTTTATCAGTAAAGTAGGCTATTGTAGGCGTGATGGATCTACAGGCAGACAGACAAACAACATCTTATTTTTATAATAGTATAGATAAAGCCCAATATCCTGTTATAATTATTTTCATTGCCGTGATAATTCCTTTTTCATCTATGATTTGTGTAACTTTGAAGCTCAGTTTTGAGAATAAATAACTTTAATTTGCTTCTGATTTGCCTAGCTCTATTCAATTTCGATTTTTTAAGACTGATTCACTATAGTAATCTTTAAAATATAGTACAATTTTTCAATTTGGCAGTTGGTGAATGATTGTTATCCAATAAACAACTGATGTTATACTCAGTTCTGTCAGGATATTCTGCGAGCAATCTGCAAGAGCATATCGGCCCAGCTGACAAGTGCATTCTATTGAAAAAAATTAATGGAATAAACTCATAAATTTAAAAACAAAAACGTTTTCTGTGCTTCAAGAATATATTTCTATTAAAAATTCATCGTGTTCTTAGACAGAAAAATGCATTAAAACTTCGTCAAAAAAAAACAATTTCATGCAGGACATATTTTATGTGCTTTCATATAAATATAAGAAATATTTGAATGGTCTTCATGCTTTCTCTTCTATCATAAAAATTATAATACTTTCTTTCCCTGTTAACAACTCTGTTCAGCATCCTTTTGTCATCACGGGGGTTTAATTCTTTTGTGCAAAAGATTTGCGAGATATTTGGTTTTGTGGATTTGAGGTATGCTCAAGTGCTGTGATATCAAACATTCTATCATTCTATTCTTGCTGGAGCTGCCTGCTAAAGATGTTACATGTCATGCATTCGCAACGCGTTCATTTCCAAAAACGCGTTTTATGAACCACTTCATGATAATCTTCCCCATTCATGGCCAAATAGAAATTTGGCTTCTCTGTGCTGATTAACACCTTCTCTTTTGCAGGAGGCTCTGAACAACTCCACGCCATATCTCACTATACCAAAAATTAATTCATCAACTCAGGCATATTTGAAGTATTATTTTGATATCTCTTCCATTAATTTGTTATGTTGAGTGCCTTTACATCGTATGGAAATTGAACAGTTTGATTTCAAGAGTATCAGTTGCTGCTGACTACTATACAGTTGAATTATCAATTCATTAAGAAACTACTGGTTTGGGTGGGTACCTCATACGGAACTTATGAAGAGCCCTGTAATTGCTCTTGTAATTGTGTAATATCCATTCAATCGGCAAATTGCATAAAAATCTATTTCAAAGTAAAGTGACGTCATTGTATTGGTGTTCAATTGGTTCTCGGTGCATTGATTCCGTTAAATGACGTCATAATAATTAGGGAAACGAAAATCCAAAGAAAGCTATATAGCTCTGAAGGCTTCCGCTACAGCAATTATTGACAACGGAATTATTTATTTAGCGTACGGATTTTTATTTAACGGAACTAAATAGCAAGAGGATAATCGATGAATGCCACTTTACAAATGCCACTGTCATTTTATGGGGGTTGAATTCTATTAGATTTTCTTGTGAAACGTGACCGTTTGACTTGAAAAGGCTGCTGTCAGAAGTGTATTATACCTCAAACACTGAAAATAATAGGTTCTGAAAGTTTTTCCTGGCATGAGGCACCCAAAACTGTATGTCCTTAGAGGCTACGCATCACCCAATGCTAGCAGGAAAGGAGAACTAGCGCAATGTATTCAATTGCTTGTAATGGGGAACTGCTGAATTTAGCGATTGTAGAGGAGGGGCGAGTGCTGGTAGACAAGCACTGAGGGTGGTGAGGGGAAGGGACCAGAGTCATAAAGACGCAGGAAACAAGTGATGCTCAGGTGACTACAATGTAAATGAGCACAGGAAGCATCCTGACTCCAGAGCTGACCGAAGCTATTAACCCACTCTTGACTCTCGAGGCTCGGCTCCTACGGTCGCATTAATTTCGCCTCCTGTCAAAAACATTGCACCTATTGTTCGGGATTTGGGGGCCCTCCCCCTTGGCGTGGTGGGGCGGGGGCAAGTGAAGGGCACAAGGGCTCAACTTGAGCCCTACCTCGTTCAGCTTGTTCACTTCCCACTTTCCAACTAGGTTTCTTAACTAGTTCATATCATTAGATTGGGTCCTGTAGTATTGTTCTCAACCCTACTCCTGTCTAAAACTGTAAGCCTCTGTGAGTCAATTGTGCTCATTAACTGGTTCCCAAGTATCAAACTCGACTCAATGGTTCATGACAGTATACTGTCTTGGAGTTGCTAAGCACAAATCTACGGATGGATGATTAGAAGTTTATCGTTGATCATCTGTATATTTCTTTAAAAATAATGATACTTCAGTGGTCCTGATGAATTTGAGTTTTAGAAAATTAAATCATAACAGTATTAGGCCTAATAGAACTGGAGAACTTCAAGCAATCAATCTTCGATTTACTACTGTTGCATACCTTGGCTTGATACATTATTTTGGATTCAATGTTTCTCAAGTCAGCTAATGAGTGCGACGTATTGAATGAACTGGGAACTCAACAATCGAGGCCTGGTCAGTAAATTTTTAGATGTCCTATAAAAGAGGAGAGATTTGTACCCAAACTCGGCTTATGTGTTTATTTGGTAGTTCACTGTGCAATTCATGTCTAGGGTGTGTCTGTCTACTTCCTGTTTCCCAGGAGTTTTCAGAAAAATCGACGAAAAATGCCCCTGATTTGATTGAGAATGTAAATGTTTTGATTGAGAAATCAATCAAATGTGTGATTCAGGTCCTTCCTTCCCACTTGTGAAGGATCTGATCTATTAATATGATCTCGTATGAATTATTAGAAAAGATCTGATATTTCAGATGATGTGGATTATTTCTCTACAATGTATGAAGTAATAAAATGTAGACATTGTCAAACCACTATTCATAAAACAATCACAAATTGTTATCAAACTGAACGATTACAAATAAAACTCAGTATGTGACAGGTATTGCCATGAAACCATGATACTGTAATTTGTTTGGTTTGTGCAGTTGAATGATTATAGTGGTTTAACAAACAGTATCTAAGTCATTTTAATTTTGTAATTATCTTAGTTTACATTTTTTTGTGAATTTGATAACAATTCGACAATATGCAGCCTACTTTTAGTTGACCTTTTTTCTGACATGCCTTTCTGTAACTGGAGACTTGAGTCTACATGAAGAAAATTGAGTTTTCAAAAGAGAACTAGCCCCAATTAAGTTCAATAATGTTATTAAGCGGCTATCAATAGAATCAAAGTTGATAGTGGGGGGCAGCTGGCGAATTTATTAGCTTCTAATGTCTCAACTTGATCCATACCACAGTAAATGAATGTGATACTGTATCTTATCTATTATTATCTACTGTCTTATTCGTGTCCATATTCACTAGGTGGCTTGTTGGCTTATCGACTATAATAGCTAGGTTTCACTGAAATACTATCTTGTATCATTACTAAAGCTAACACTATAGGACAGTGAAGTGTCCTCAAGCTCTTTGTCCTTTGCCTATTTGAGCTACACACAAAGTGGCTGATATTGGGAATTTCGTAGTTACCGTACATGAATTCTATTAAGGATTCACTCACCCTGAATTCCAAGTCTATCACATCAGAGTAACGTTACTGATGTGACAAAATACTGAGAATTATTCTAGAGGAATAAAAGTTTTTCATGATCATTGGTTTCAATAATATAACATTTATCTATTGATTCTAAATATGATTCCTTATCCATAGTACTATTAAATTTCGTGAATCTCAAAACGTTTGCCCTTTTTCTACTTGAATTTCCGAGATTTTAAAACCAATGGACAGTTGAATTTAATTTTTAGTGAGTTGGTCAATTTTATAATACTGTTATGTAATAATCACATATATTTCAAAACATTTTTTAGACTGTTAGTAGGTTGCAGAGATCCCTTGAACTTCTCAATTCCAAATATGTTTGAAAACAATCAAACATCTCAAGAAAGACTCAGAATTTAAATCCAACTCAACATTCAAAAAATAGATTACTCTGATGGTGACATTGGAATAAGAATGAGAGAGTTCCAGAGGGCGAGTAGGATGGTTGACTGGATTGGGTAATATAAGTGGTAGGTAAATGACACAACAAACTAACATCAACAGTGACAGTTGCGCTTGCGCCGCATCCGTGCATGCGAAAACACAAAGAGTGTAAGTGTGTTGTGTGAGTGTAAATGTAGTGCCAATAATGCATCAAAATTTACACAACAAACACAAAACACTCATTAAATGTTTTGCACTCACCGAATTTAATCTCACCTTTTTCCACGCATTCTGCCGCGCAGTCCCGTACCGTGCTGCCCTCGCTCACGTATTTCTGGAACAAGTAATACTATTTTAAAACATAATTTTTTAAATTCACTCAAATTCATACAACGTGCTCTCACAATATACCAGATTTTATTAAAAAGATAGTATAGAATAGAAATTTATTCAGGAAAAAACAAACAATACAATAACCTGCGACTTACATAGGAAATAAACGAAACAAATTATTAACTAATGTAGTCTTAGAACTATGAAATAATTTTTTCCCTGAGACAAGCCCAACAGATTAAAAACCCAATTACTGGGCTTGTAAACTAAATAAAATACACCATATCTGTCAAGAGTATTTTAAAGTGAGAATGTGACAAACCTCCCTTCCTCAATTGTCTTTGATAGTCAAAATCGAAATCAAAACAAGAATACGCAAGATTAGATAAGTGAAGCTTAAGACGTAAATCTATTCCAATGTGAAATGAGTCTTCATGTTGCCAATTCGAGAGAAAGAATTGATGAGCAATGGTTGAGTAATGGTGAGCATAAGTTTTCTCTCCTTGAAATGGAGAAATACAATAATTGAATAATATGCATGTTTGATATTAGATTTCTTTATGTTGAACTAATAATGTGAGTTTTGCATTTCCAGTTCACTTTCTATACTATTTCAGCTGATACCGTTTTGGAACAACCTTATAATAAAAAGTGTTTCTAGTTTTGTTATTGAGTTGTAAGGTGAATCAAGATACGCTCCAAAAGCGTATCATCCAAGCTTACTCTTCTCTTCAAGAAGAGAGTACTTGATTCTTCATCATCAAATGACTTACCTTTGCACTGTACCAAACCTGTACTTATGTGACGAGATAATCACTTTTCCACTATCTCCATAAAAAAAACCCATACAAATCAAAAAAAATTTCAATCTAGCTCCCAAGGACATCATCCAACTTACAAGCTGCCAGAGTCGACTCATTCAAGGCTCAGATTCCAGCCAGACCCTGGATTCTAAATTCAATAGACTAATTGCCTCAGGCTAGACTAATTGTAATAATGCTAGCTATCATAAATAGTAGAACAGGCTCGATCTGAATGCTGTTTATTTCCGCTACCCCGAAGAGTGAAAATTGATATGTTTTGTATATTTAGGAATATTCATTGATGAAAAAGAAGAATTACTCGTTTGAATACGGTGCATTCAATGTTTGGGAATAATCGAATCCAAGCGCCAAGGCCTTTCGCGTCGAGCCGGGCCAAGCTCGGCTCCTCTGTCCTTTATTGCTTTTCGTCCCCTACCTGCAATAACCTGGGGCCCCCTATTTCGCGCTCCGTGTCCCCCTTTCCTTGACTATTGTGCGCATAAGTGCCTGCCTGCCTTGTCACAGACACATTGCGAGTCCTCTGCCCAATGACACTCTCCCTCTCTCGCACGCGCGACTATAACTTAGGACAACCGAACCTGTGAAATATGGCGCGAATAAATGACCACTGCACTGCACTGAGTCATTATACGGATGAGCGCTCTTGATTGCTTCGCCACCCCCTCCCCCCACCAGAATAATAGAGCGATTTGACGCTATTCAATCTATTATCGCACATAATATCTCAGCTGGCCACCATATAGCGATAGATGGGTGTCAGCAGGCCATCTCCCACTCCCACTCGAAATTTCGTTGAGTCTTCTTCTCTGAATTTCAGAACCTTGCTTCCTTCGTTCTTCCAAGCCTTTTTGAAGGGAGAAATTTATTTCTCTATTCAGCTCTCTTATTGAATGTTTGGTTCCTATAGTAGAAAATCCTTTAATTGAAATTTGTTGATATCAACTATTTGTTTATTACCTATATCTAATTGTATGAACACAATAAAAAAAGTTCACAATAAAAGTGAAAATTGATATGTTTTGTATATTTAGGAATATTCATTGATGAAAAAGAAGAATTACTCGTTTGAATACGGTGCATTCAATGTTTGGGAATAATCGAATCAATTCTATCTTTTACCTTACAACTCCAAACTGTTAACTTTGTTTGAGATAAGGATTGGGCATTAGGATATGGATTGAGATGAGAACTGACAATGACCAGAGCAGAGCCGCCAGCAGCCAGCAGCGTAGTAGTGATTTGTCCCAGCCGAGCAGCTCTTCATCTTGGAGAGGGTGCTTGATACCATCAAGCAGTTAGCGCCAAGGCCTTTCGCGTCGAGCCGGGCCAAGCTCGGCTCCTCTGTCCTTATTGCTTTTCGTCCCTACCTGCAATAACCTCGGGCCCCCTATTTCGCGCTCCGTGTCCCCCTTTCCTTGACTATTGTGCGCATAAGTGCCTGCCTGCCTTGTCACAGACACATTGCGAGTCCTCTGCCCAATGACACTCTCCCTCTCTCGCACGCGCGACTATAACTTAGGACAACCGAACCTGTGAAATATGGCGCGAATAAATGACCACTGCACTGCACTGAGTCATTATACGGATGAGCGCTCTTGATTGCTTCGCCACCCCCTCCCCCCACCAGAATAATAGAGCGATTTGACGCTATTCAATCTATTATCGCACATAATATCTCAGCTGGCCACCATATAGCGATAGATGGGTGTCAGCAGGCCATCTCCCACTCCCACTCGAAATTTCGTTGAGTCTTCTTCTCTGAATTTCAGAACCTTGCTTCCTTCGTTCTTCCAAGCCTTTTTGAAGGGAGAAATTTATTTCTCTATTCAGCTCTCTTATTGAATGTTTGGTTCCTATAGTAGAAAATCCTTTAATTGAAATTTGTTGATATCAACTATTTGTTTATTACCTATATCTAATTGTATGAACACAATACGAACAGTATACTCGTATACTTGATTTTGAACTTCAAAAAGTAGGCTTGAGAGTATCTTAATAAACACTGAAGCTAAATTAATACTTCTCTGGAAGCGGAGGATTGAATATATACTTAGTGATATTTGAAATATTAGTAACAAATAGTTTATTGACAAATGTTTTGAGAAATTTTTTAATTTTAATATATGAATAATCCGAGGTTTCTATAGTTTAATCTCTAGAGTTTGGCAGACTCTCAAATTGAACCCTCTTTAAAGTACCAAGAGGAGATCTGCGAAGTTCGTAATTTGTCTTCAAGCTCTATAAAAAAGTGTTTCTTTAGAGCTCCAATCAAAACCTCAATTGAAATTTGGAAACTAATATTCAGGTCAGTTCATCGAAATGATGAAGTTTCATCCACAATTTTAGTATGAAGAAGAGGCGAGAAGAGCCTGGAAACTAATACTAATATTATTGAACTGTGGTGAGAGTAGTGTACTTTAAAGCTGACCCATAGTGATCAACTTTCCCTTTCCTCAAGTCACTCGATCATGAGAGTAATTTATGTTCAAAGTCAATTGATTCAAAATAATTAGATTTCTCGAGTTGTTTGAGCGTATTCTATGAACCATACTTGAATGGTTTGAAGCCACCACAACTGCTGCCCTCAGCCATATAGAAAGAGGAAAGAGCTCCAAAATAGTTTAAAGGAAAGATGAAAGAGCTATGGCGTTCAAAGCCTTCGTGATACGATTCAAAAACTTCTAACTAGATTTGAAGAGTTTGTTCCTATTAAGATGTAGACCCACTTTCAAAGTTTGTTAGATGGATTTCTCTCTCTTCCCCACTTCCCACAGATATTTCCTCCACTTTCATACTCTCTCTCACTCTATCCACAAGATAAATCAATCGAACTCTCTTGAAAGAACGAGTTTGGGTTGAAGATTGATTGTAATGGAGATACATGATATACAAACTTTCTTTCCAGGAAAAAGGGGACAATTTGGAGACGGTGAGATTTCAGTCGTTATTATTTTAGGTGTGAAAACTATCAGTTCTATACAACTACAATAGTTTCTCGCTGTGAATTGGAAGTTTTAAACTCTCATCAATCACAAACATCGAACTTTTTTAAGATCGTAAATAAATTTGGTGAGCAAGCTGGAAATAGAGAAACATGTGGGTAATCAGTAGAATTGATTGTTTTTCTCCTTACAAAAATTGGTACATTCAGGAAAATATATAAATATATTTTTTCGATGAAAAATGTTTCGCAAGTTTCTTAGTGGTGTATTAAGCTTAATATAGTCTGCATCTTTACGGAAAAAATAAATAATTTATATATTATTTTGACCAAGACTGCCTCGTTATATTAATAAATATCAACTATTTTCTCTACTAGAAAAATATAATAATTCAGTCGTCAACCATAGAGTACAAACGAAAATCAACGTTTAATTTACAAGTGAGAGTTAGATGCACTATTGATCAGTTTATCTTCAAGTATTTTCTGGTTTCTTAAAGGTTGTCAATATCAGCCACTTCGCCAAATGGTATTTGTGTTTAACACTATAGAGTTCGGGAACTGTTGCCAATCATAATTCTCCTTACCTCGATTAACATCGAGGTAATTACCCAATTCATTAATTGCTAACTAACCAATTACCAACGACGTCTCTACTTGGATTATTTTACTCTTATTATTATTATTTTACTTGGATTATGCATAGCTTTAAAACAACGATCTGATTCAAGGAATTCACTTGAAATATTTGTCAGTGGAACAGTGATTTTGGGGGCTAAATGCCTTTGCATTTCTACCAGCGATAAGCTGATTCGTGAAGGTTGAAAAACCAATCAAAGGTTGAATCAACCTATTGATGTGAACGATTTGGGAACACAAACAACTGTGATAACAAATTCACTGATAACATTGGACAGATCCGACAAAAGATGGATACTTCCGATATGAAAATACTGACAGTTATGATTGAGATGAACTGGGTCATGCGGGGAAATCGTGACCGAACATGTTATCAAGGTACTGTGACATTTTGTTTACAAGAAATGATAAGTGATCGCCCACTGTTTATTCGTCCGTGTCATGACAGTGTTTCTGTACACTGCAATTCTTCAAGTGGAGGACAAACACGATCCATAAATCATGTTATTTTCAAATAAACAATAAAAAATTAGTTAGTTTGCTTACGTGATTCTTAATATAAATATTTTCATTCTTCGAGATTGGTTTGACTTTTGCGTTTGCACAAGTTAAGAAGCCGTTTGGATTGATTTTCTTATATGATCCGATCATTTGCCTTTAGACTAATAGAAGTTTGAAGTTCCAGACATTTCTAAAGTTTATGAGATATTTATATGCTAAAATTAAGCTTTCAACTATTCAAAATTTTCAGCGACGAAAAATAATTACCTTCTTGTGATATCCGTTCTACGTTTGTTGTCTTTACAACTAAATTGAGATATACCGACTAAATTAGTAATGTCGAAAGGTCTCCAAAGTCAGTCATTAACTTAACATTATCTAAACATTAATACATTCTCCCCTTTTCCATAATTCAATCCATAGTGTGCATAAATCAATCCCAATTTTAAATGATTTTTATAAAATTGTTACAAGTATTGGATCATTTAATTCATTTATTCATTCATTCATGCATGAATTTATTCGAGCAAATATAAATAACTCATATGGATAAGAACTCGTATTGAGCAAAAAGGTGATTGATCTCAAACAACAATCAAAAGTTCTTTAGAAAACCAAGTTTCGAGAAGATTGGTACTATTGTGGTTGATGAAATCGATGCAGGACTGAGTGTACTTTATGTGTTAGCTTGCAAGAAATAGGTGATCGGCTGGCAACCGCGAAATTGAAAGTTAAAAGTGAAAAACTTCAATCAGCCGTCAAGCAGGCAGGCGCAGGTGACCCTGTCGCTCACTAGCCAAGTAATGAGCTGGAATGAGTCAAGACGTTGTGAATGCAGGCAGCCTCCGATCTTCTCTTCTCTCTGGGGATTTCTGTTCGAGACAGCATTTTCAAAATCGAGAAAAAGAAGAAAAATACGCGAGTAACAATTTAAGGAAGTGTTGCCGATCGATCGGGTATTGAAAACGTTCGAAGCTACCACCGCATAGGAACCGCAGAACTCCCTTTCCCCCGCCCCAAACCCTCCCTATAACACACAGCATGTCTCTTACTTTGGACCACGTTCAGTGTGGAAAAGGGGAAGCGTTGTACTACTAATGTACACGAGACTCTTCCTTTCCTTCCCCCTCTACCCTACTACCCTATAAAACGTGTTAAAGCATGCTCCACCTCAAGTTCATATCTATTTTCATTGGAAGTCAGGCGAACTGTTCAGAATCCAAAAATGAAATCACATCGCTTTGCTCTTGTTTTTATTATGGCTTTGCATCTCTGAAATTGTTCTGCGATAATGTATGATTTAAATGGAGTTGCAACTGTTATCAGCAGTTGGAATAAATCACTAACTCGTGCTCCGACGTAGCATTTTTCCACAGTCATACGACGATATCAGAGCAAGTTTTACCTGTTGGGTCGACTATAATAAATAACCAATTCAATTACCAATGAATTCAATTACCAATTGATAGAGAACTGGAAAGTATCGTTATCGAGTTGCATCATACTTCATTTTTCCTTTTTCCAGATAAGAGACATTTTCGTCAATTTGACTCATTTCCATTTTTTACATGTTACTGTGGGGTTCATATATTATCATTTGTGATACACAGTACATCTTAACAAAATTGAGAAGAATCTGAATTGAGTTGACAATTCAACATTGTTCATCAAATCTTAGTCTAATAATGCTATCTACATTCTTAATATTATAAATAGTATTAGATTCAGTATACAGTATTAGATAATACAGTATTAGATTCAAGGTGATACCGTACATTAAAAAGCATACATCAGAATTGATAATTGGATCATGATTTCATGTGACATGAGAGATACGAATAGGAATTTCATCTTGATTTCTTTTTATAGGAGCTTTGTAGAAAAATGTATCCTCTCCAAAAAATTCTCCAAAAAAGAATTCGTCACCCGTCCCCTACCCCCGACCGTATTGAAAACTCTGGTGTGGAAACTATAATTTGTGTACCAAAGAAAAATCCGTGTTATAAACTTTCAGTAAGAAATGTTTTGATATAGCCTAAATAAGAAGCCCGTCTCCTCTGCAATATACATATATACATACAATATAATAATTATGTGTAGCCAACTCAAACAAAATGAAAACTCTGTTCTGAAAGCCATTGACATTGGAGAAAAATTTGGAAGAAATTTTGGGGTAGGGCGAGGGCGCTTAATAATTTAGAAAATTCATATAACTTGTTAGGTCAAACACTGAAAGTTTGATTTCTGAAAGTTTACCATATTACTAATTCGTAATTTTAAGTGGGTGAGATTGAGCGCCCTCGCCCTCCCCCAAAATTTCTTCCAAATTTTTTCTTCAATGTCAATGGCTTTCAGAACAGAGTTTTCATTTTTGTTTGGGTTGGCTACACATAATTATTATATTGTATGTATATATGTATATTGCAGAGGGAGACGGGGTTCTTATTTAGGCTATATCAAAACATTTTCTTACTGAAAGCTTATAAAATTTTTTTGGATTTTTTCTTTGGTACACAAATTTTAGTTTCCACACCAGAGTTTTCAATACGGTCGGGGGTAGGGGACGGGTGACGAATTCTTTTTTGGAGAATTTTTTGGAGAGGATATCAGTTCTTTTTTATCAATCACCTACTTCTTAAAGAGGTAAAACACTGCAAACACAATGGATGGGGAGAGAGTCAATTTTTTAAAACAGTGAAATGCTATGTTACTTGATAAAAGATATTTTATACTTACTGTTTGGTTGCTACAAAATTATTCCAGTTATAAGTGAGCCAGTTATGGTTAATACTGAATGAACAAACATGGCGTTTAGCCCAGTAAAATAGTACATTTTACCTTGCATGAAATGGGGTGGTCGGTTTCTTTTTTTAATAATGTTTATGTTAGTCCTGGGATGCTAAATCCAAGTTTTAGACCTCGGCAAACTACCGGATCATCTCCAAAAATCGTACAAAATGGCGGAGTTTTGCACTTTTTTTACGTTTGGCCAATTTTCACACTGAAGAATCACTTTTTCATATAGGACATTTCGCATATTTTTCAAAGTATCTTAAATTACCTTCAATTTGAGACCAAATTTATCATTGTAGGCCCAACTGTTTGCGAGATACAGCTCTTCAAAGTCCATCAAATTATCGTAATTTTTCACTTGTTTTTACATTTGGTCAATTTTGACCGTGAAGCATCACTTTTTCGAAGGTGACTTTCAGCAAAGTTTTGAAAGATAATTTAAAAAGATACAATTTGAGACAAAATTGATCATTGTATACCCAATAGTTTGCGAGATGTAGGCCTTCAAACTTTATCAAATTGTTGAATTTTTCCACTTTTTCTACATTTCTTCAATTTTGACCCTGAAGAATGATTTTTTCATGTAGAACATTCAACATAGTTTTGAAAGATGATTAGATTACCTACAATGTGAGACCAAATTTGTTATTGTAGGCTCAACCGTTTGCGAAATACAGCTCTTCGAAGTTCATCAAATTATCATAATTTTTCACTTGTTTTTACATTTGGTCAATTTTGACCATGAAGTATCACTTTTTCAAAAAGGACATCCAACATATTTCTCAAAGTATATTTAATTACCTACAATTTGAGACTAAAGTGGTCATTGTGGGCCTGATAGTTTGCGAGATATAGACCTTCAAAGTTCTTACAATTTTAAATGAGTGCTAGACAATTACCCTATCTACTCGTATATTATCATAATATATAACTGTCTTGAAACTCACTTTCCATGCCTTGTAGTATATTATTCCACATTCCAAGCAGAAAAATTAAGTGTCATTTTGTTGTCCATGATGCGCGCGGATACACCTTGCATAGTATGCAATATGCATACTATGCTAGTTGAGTAACAAGAGACAATTTTGAAAACTTATGTTGGGTTAATTTGATTTTTATCTCTACGAACATCTGTCGATATGTGATTGTTAAAATAGCTGGTTATGTGATTGTTAAAATAGCTGGTTAAGTGTACAAACAAGTTCGAAAAGCATATGTTGGCAGTGTTAAAATCGATGTTTAAACATTTTTGTGGTTTGAATTTAACCTTATATTCTCTAAGGTGATTTGTGGAGGTCCGACGATAGCTATAAAACTGTAGCGGCCAGTTAAATACAGTAATATATAGTAAGAAAACCTACGTTTAATATAATTTCAGTTTATAACAATGTTGATTTGAAATGTTCAATTGTATGTGAACAATGCAGTGGACAGTCCTGTGAGAATCGACCAGACATTGACATGAACACTTGATGTCAATGAACTTATGGATATTAATGTGGCGAGAATGCCAAGACTGAGAAAAAGGAAATGGAATTTCATGAGTTGGGAAGGCCTCCCAAGAGGTTTAAGCAGGGTTGATATAAAAAATAAAAGTTGAAATAATGATTTACTATCACATAATTTACTCAATCATATGCATATTGCTTCTAAAACAGTTTGTTATTTCAGTTTGTTTATCATCCACACTTCTGAAATAGTCTTTACTGAAACAGTCAATAAAAACCTCACAAAGGTGTTCTTTTTTTTCAAAAGTAATAGTATAACATTGTAAAGTATTAAAACAATAAAAGTCCCATTTTCACATTAATCAACTTATGTTGTAATGTTACAATATGTTTTAATCAACTTATGAGTTTCATTACTTCTTAGATTTGATCTAATTGCATTGTATAGGTTCTTGTGGCTATCCATGTAAGTTCGTAAGTGGTGTTTCATTTATATCAAGAGATGAATCAAGAGGTATAGCAGGATCCATTTAACTTGTCATAAAACATATGATCGACGAGCATGTGATCACAATACTTAAAACCTACAAATGCTGAATCTCGCAGATTATTGAAAAGGTCTTTTAAAGACTTTCAAGCCTTTTGATTATTGTGTCGAAATCACTGTTTAATTATTACTGGAACAGCTGATTTCTGACAAGTTAATTGGATTCTGCTGTACAGGAAGAATGTAGTCTTGCTCTTCCAATTTATTTGTCACATTTCCACAGTGCTGATTTGTACAAGTTTTTGTATAGCAGGATCCAATTAACTTGTCATAAATCAGCTGATCCAGTAATAGTTAAACAGTGATTTCGACACAATAATCAAAAGACTTGAAAGTCTTAAAAACCTTTAAAGTCTTTAAAAGACCTTTTTAAAGAAGACCTTTCAAAGAATAACTTTTTAAAAGACCTTCTCAATAATCTGCGAGATTCAGCATTTGTAGGTTAAGTATTGTGATCATATGCTCGTCGATCATATGTTTTGTGACAAGTTAAACGGATCCTGCTGTAGATATTATTTTAAAATATGTCAAATTTTGTAGAAACACACAATGTTTCAGCAATGATCTGTAAAACTCTTCAGCATCTTGTTGATTATCATTATTAAAAGGAGGACCAAGAGCCATCCTGAGCTCTGTAGTGTCATTGATACGCTTGCCAGGTTTTTTGTGCTCTCCCAAAACCAACATGAATTTGTCAAATACCTCTTTGTCTTGAGAAAAGGTCGAATTTGGCGGTGGCAACAGTGTGAATCACTTTCAGTTTTTAACCGCTAGGATCGCGACATTTACATAAGGGCCACCTAGGAACATGGCCCAGAACCTGAATTTAAACGTGCAGCTAACGTCATCACATCGTGTCCATAAAAACTAATGTTTAAGTTCAATTCCCACATTGACGACACGACGACGACGACGACATTCTCATTTCGTTCTGCGCATGCGTCACCAGCCCGCGCTCTGATTGGTCCATCCTTTTAGAACTTCTGACCAGCCGAATTTCTAGGTTAAGTGACTAGGTACGAAGTTTGAATGTTCGCTGTTCGGAATCAATTGTCAATTAATATTAATAATATTAGTACGACAATACAAATATAATAATCAGTAAATAAAATTATAATACAAACCTTTTCAAGTCATACCGGTACTGCAATTTTTAGACTTGATAGCCGACAGCTACAGCTATCATTTGTAAACAAAGATAGACATGGACCAATCAGAGCATGGGCTGGTGACGCATGCGCAGAACAAAATGAGAATGTCGTCGTCGTCGTCGTCGTGTCGTCAATGTGGGAATTGACCTTTACAACTCATCCCTCCATTGAAATTGGAATTCGTGTATGGTTTTTCTCGTCTCGAGTTCATTTCAACTGCACAATTACATTTTGGTGGGTGAGTAGGTCTATTTATTTATTTTTAAATAATAAAAATTTGAATATTCAAACTTGGTTGTGATCAGTGGCTGTTTATGAACAGTATAGTGGAGTAGTAGGCCAGTTAGCCGTGACGTCACATTTCGTGTCTAGGCCTAGGCCTTGTTCTTAGGTGGCCCTGTTTACATTCGATAAAAAGCTTCAAATTCTAACTTCAAATTGCAACTTTAATTTTTATTCGGACAGAGCTACAGAGCTTAATCCTATTATATTAAGCGAGCAATTTCTGTATTTATTTATGTATGTATTTATGTGTATTTATGTATGTTCAACGGATCTCAAAAACGGCTCTAACGATTTCGACAAAATTTGGAATATAAGAGGTTTGTGATACAAAAATTAGTTTACACCGGGTCGAATCCTTAGGATAACTTGCTAAAGGACCTTAAAAAGGAAAAAAAGATCCTTTAGGAATCAGCTGACAGCAGAAACAAATTTCCCTCAGCTGTAAATGATAAGAAAGAGTGAGAGCGGTGTTTGTGGGAGTGAGACAAGATTATTTCAGCTGCTGAGACAATGCATTTCAATCACATGGTCACTCGTGAAATACACAACTACACTAACTTTTTTGGTAAAACCATTACTAGAATTGAGAAAAATATCGAAACACATAAGCTGCTCCTATTCCCCTTTTTATTTCTGATTTTCATTTATCTATAGAAAATTAAAAGGAATTAGAAATTTTGAAAATATTCCATATTGTACTGTATTGTTATTTTTAAATTTGAGGCATGAAGTTAGCCATGTGATCTGTTTTTATTTATTTGAGAAAAATCGTCAAGAGTTCATCAAAACAACTTAGTTAAAAATTGTTGTAGCAGGAATATTTTAAATTGTCAGAAAACAGCTGATTGATGTACGTTCGTTTACTGACGTTAAATCAGCTGTTTTCTGACAAGTTAAAATGATCCTACTATATCAACCCATATCCTATTATATTAAGCGAGCAATTTCTGTATGTTTATATTTATGTATGTATGTATTTATGTATGTATTTATGTATGTATGTATGTCCAACGGATCTCGAAAACGGCTCTAACGATTTTGACGAAATTTGGAATATAGGAGGTTTGTGGATACAAAAATTAGTTTGCGCTGGGTCTCATCCCTGGGATAACTCGCTGAAGGACCTTAAAAGGAAAAACCGATCCTTTAAAAATCAGCTGACAAAAGAAAGAAATTTCCAACGGCTGTAAAATGATGAGAAAGAGTGAGAGCGAGTGAGCGTGAGTGAGACGAGATTATTATTTCAGCTGCTGAGAGACAGAGACAGGAATCAGCTGACAGAAGAAACAATTTTCCGTCGGTTCTTGATGTTGAGAGAGAGAGTGAGCAAGTGCAGTGAGAGAAGATTATAATTATCAGCTGTACCATTACTAGATTTGAGAAAATATCGAAACACATAAGCTGCTCTTATTCCCTTTTTATTTCTGATTTTAATTTATCTATAGAAAATTAAAAGGAATTTGAAATTTTGAAAATATTCCATATTGTATCATTATTTTAAATTTTGGGTATGAAGTAAGCTTAATGTGATCTGTTTTATTTATTTGAGAGAATCGTCAAGAGTTCATCAAAACAGCTGAGCTAAAAATAGTTGTCAACTCATTTTATTATTTCTATGAAGCAAAATTATACAAGTGCGATTTTTCAAATGATATGCATTCAAACTCGATTATTCATAATATTTCGAAAGCTTAGATTAATCTTTTTACAGTGCAATGATGATTCAGTATAAGACTGATAGCTGTACTTTAAAAATTGTTTAATTTCATTCCTTTTTTCTTTAAAATTTCCATTTCTGTGCCTTTGTAGACTTACTCCGAGCAGAGCTCGGTACCAATATTTTATATTAAGCGAGCAATTTCTGTATGTTTATATTTATGTATGTATATTTATGTATGTATTTATGTATGTATTTATGTATGTATGTATGTCCAACGGATCTCGGAAAACGGCCTCTAACGATTTTGACGAAATTTGGAATATAGGAGGTTTGTGATACAAAAATTAGTTTGCGCCGGGTCTCATCCTTGGATAACTCGCTAAAGGACCTTAAAAGGAAAAATCGATCCTTTAGGAATCAGCTGACAGCAAAACAAATTTCTGTCGGCTGTAAATGATGAGAAAGAGTGAGAGCGGTGATTGTGGGAGTGAGACAAGATTATTTCAGCTGCTGAGACAATGCATTTCAATCACATGATCACTCGTGAAATACACAACTACACTAACTTTTTTGGTAAAACCAGCGGTTCCATTACTAGAATTGAATATCGAAACACATAAGCTGCTCCTATTCCCCTTTTTAATTATCTATAGAAAATTAAAAGGAATTAGAAATTTTGAAAATATTCCATATTGTACTGTATTGTTATTTTTAAATTTGAGGCATGAAGTTAGCCATGTGATCTGTTTTTATTTATTTGAGAAAAATCGTCAAGAGTTCATCAAAACAGCTGAGCTAGAAATCGTTGTAGCAGGAATATTTTAAATTGTCAGAAAACAGCTGATTGATGTACGCTCGTTTACTGACGTTAAATCAGCTGTTTTCTGACAAGTTAAAATGATCCTACTATATCAACCCATATTATTATTTCTATGAATCAAAATTTTATAAGTGCGATTTTTCAAATGATATGCATTTAAACTCGATTATTCATAATAATTATTTTGAAAGCTGAGATTGATTTTTTTATAGTGCAATGATGATCCGGTGCATAAGACTGATGGCTTCACTTAAAAAATAGTTTAATTTCTTCCCTTTTTTCCTTTAAAATTTCTATTCCTGTGCCTTTGTAGGCCTACCCCCGAGCAGAGCTCGGTACCCCGATATTTATTTCTATGAAGCAAACTTTTATAAGTGCGATTTTTCAAATGATATGCATTCAAACTCGATTATTCATAATATTTCGAAAGTTGAGATTGATTTTATAGTGCAATATTGATTCAGTACAGACTGACCCCTGTACTTAAAAAATTGTTTAATTTCATTCCTTTTTCCCTTTTAAAATTTCCATTCCTGTGCCTTTGCTACTGCACCGAGCAGAGCTCTGGTACACACCTGGATATTCGGACATTAAATGATTTGAAATTTTCAAATGTAAATACTGTTTGTATAATAAGTAACTGACCGAGCCGGTTACAGCTGGTTGAAGCGACTGCCAAACCGGTATCTGGTGCTGTAGAGGTTGTGGGGGTCTAGGAAAGGGAACTTGGCGGCACAGTTTTCCTCCAAGCGCTTGGAGAGATAGCATAGAGCAAAAGCGTTGTGCGTGTTCAGTTACCTCGTCGAAGCGGAAATGGAGCGTTTTCGTGGATGGACCCTCGTCGTAGTACGTTGAACGTTCTACAGAGTCCCGAACCGCGTCCCTTGAGGTGTCTCTTGATCTTGGGGAACAGAAAAAGTCCGCTGGTGCCATATCCGGGCTGTAAGGCTGTGGCAACGTTGCCCTTGACTGTTTGGCCAACCGAAGCGACAGCAACACGATGCTCCTTTTGCTCATCAGTCAGGTGTTTGGGAAACAGCCTCGCGCAGATCTTCCTCATGCCCAGATCGTTCTTGATAATGTTGTTAACGGTCATCTTATCAATTCCGACCTCATCTGCAATAGCCCGAATGCTCAGATGACGATCACTGTTCAACACATCACGCACTTCCTGCACATTTGTGTGTGTGTGTGACTCGTTGATGGCGGACCGATACGCTGTTTGTCATGGACGTCATCGCGGCCCTCCCGAAAATTTTTGTGCCACTGAAACACTTGAGTTCTGGACAGAGCATCCTCACCGTAAGCCTCTTGAATCATTCGAAGAGTTTCCGTGGCCGTTTTCTTGAGTTTAACACAAAATTTGATGCTAAAACGTTGCTCGATCGTACGCTCCATTTTCACTCCGACGAGGTAACTGAACACGCACTACGCTTTTGCTCTAGGCTATCTCTCCAAGCGCTTGGAGGAAACTGTTGCCGCCCAGTTCCCTTTCCCTAGACCCCCCACAACCTCTACAGCACCAGATACCGGTTAGCAGTCGCTTCAACCAGCTGTAACCGGCTCAGTCCGGTTACTTATTATACAGAGTAGTAGTTCAAACATGTCTTCAATCGCTTTTGGTAGTCCGAAGTCTCAACTCATTACAGATTTTTCACATCAAGTGCTCAAAGTTGAAAAAAATTGAAAAATCCCAAAATTAGTAAAATGACAAAATACCCGTATATGATATCTTCGCGAATTTATATCGTAGAAATTTCGTTCTGATCTTAAATGAAAGCGCTCAAAAATATAAGAAAATAATGTCATTACAACATTTTAAAATTTTCACTACTTTCCGCGTAAATTGAGATGGCGGCATGCGAACATCAAAGGGATGTTCGTTACAGAATATATAGTGGTCCCGGTCTTTCATTCGTATCACGGGGGGGACGGGTGGTGGAACGACCGTTCCACTAGATCATTACTACCTTCGGAGTCTCACCGAACTCAGCTATGCTTATTTTAGTCCAAAATCAAGTTTGTTTGCGAATAATCATTACTATTATCATAAAAACTTTAAAGTCTACATGTCATTTATCTAGTCATGTAATCATTCATTTATTTAAACATGTTATTCTAAATGGTGACGAGCTATCTTTTTTGGCCAAATAGAACTTGGATGGTGGATTTTTAATTAAAGTAGCCCACTATCACTATAATCATTGAAGTAGTATTATAGTATTCACTATTAAGTAATGAAGTCTGTATTTACAATTATTAATATTATATTGATTCATAGTTCCACTGGTCAACATAATAATGAATTAGTTATTACCGAAAATTTTCGTGTTGGTGCTTTATTGTGAAAGGTGCATGATGCAAAGGGGGTGTAAATTGATAGCTTCCAGCATATTTTCTTTGTGATATTAGTGGTGAGTTATATGCAGACAAACAGCCCTAGATAATGAAGACATCGTCGACTATTCTGTTTGTGTGACTCGTTCAACAAACAAGCACTTTATAAGCGGATACTACCAGCTTTCGCTGAGTGGTAACTGAATAGTAACTAGCTTCTAGCCTCAGCCTCACGCGATATCCTCCTCTGTCCAGGATTAGGCAAGTTTGATCCAATTCAACTCCTTGTGAAGTTTCTGAGCTACATTTGGCTTTCTAATGAACTTTGCCTATATCAGATAAATCGACAGTTGATGGAAGGTTGATTTACTTGAAATAGACTGGATTTTGTCTTTGTGGGGGTGGGCGCTTTATTCAATTCTGTTTGGAATTTATGATTTTCATATGAATAATGAGAAATTATAACATTGCAATTTTTACTAATAGCTTTACCAGTGGTTGTATTGTGGTAAATACATGTTCTTGGATGGTTGTATCTAATATTAGCACAACTCTGAGTGGTGTGAAAGTTGATATATCACAGTTTTTTTTTTTCTAAAAATATCTATCGTTTTCTACTTCAATTCTCCGCTTTACATCATCAATCAGTCCCAGTCATTTACTTAGATGGTTCCCAATTTACAAGAATACAGTATTGTATTGGGTTTGCCAGGGATCGATGATGGTATAACAACCGATATCGGTATCTCAATATTTCAATAAATTTGTGGTTATTATAACTTCAAGTTCCTAGTATGAGATAAATATTTGATTGATAAGTTGAGAATTGAAAACAATTGGAAATCCCAAGGATTAAAAACAATAGTACCATGTTATGCTTCTAACAGGCCACAAGACGAGAATTGATAATGAATGTATTCATTTTAAAAATCAATAATGAGATTTCAATGGTTTAATTTAAGACCTTTCTCAGCTCTATTTAGAATTTTTCGTACGAATGAAACCTCAATATTTCTCTTTACCAATTCCTTTCTGTTTCTCATCAACGTTTGTAAAACTGAGAAAATAACGCTGAACTCAGTTTATTCTTTGATGTGGTTCGCAATGCTGTGATTAAATTCCTATGCGTTGATAGTGTGATTACAAACTCAGGCGCTTTATTCAATTTGCCATGTAGGAAATCGAAATCGGGTCCAAAGCAGTTATTGCACCACATTGACTGGACATGTTATTCGATTTGCTTAAAATCGAATTCATTAACGGTCATTGGGAATTAGCATGGTTAATCAAATAGGAAATTGAGCTGACCTCAGCGCTCCAATGTAACTTGTTCAAGCAAATAGCACGGTACTCGATACGATACTTGATACGATACTCGATTGCGTGAATTTGAATGGTGGCTTGGCGCGTCAATAGTTCTAGAGACCGATTGGGTGTAATCTCGTTTATGGCGTATCTATGAACTGGATATAACGGGTACATGTATCACACACTGTGTTTGTGTATGCTTTGTAAAGCTTATCAGTTTTACGAGATACACGATTTTGTAATAAATCTTTGAGGTATAGTATGAACAATACGCCTTTGCAGTGATAGCTCCATGTCTATTATATATTTGATGTTACTGGTTGAATTCTGTGAATAGTTTTGGAAAATAATTGGGAATGAATAATTGAGCTTTATTATTCCAAAATATTCATTTTTCATAGTAGACTTGGAGTGTTTGTTCATTGAATGAAAATGTTCTATATTCTAATACTCCAATAACTCTAATAATAAATTCCACTTTATTCCCTACGAAGATGATACACGGCAAAAATAATAGTTAATGTAAGGAAAAGGAAATAATTTTGAATTAATAATATAATCTCTCAACTAGTCATCAGATATATATACATAGAATGAATGATTTTCGTTACTATTCAAGTGAACTATGTCCTCTCCCCATCTTCAAAGAATTTCTTTGGCAATAAATGTAAATTCTTTGACAATAGAGTAAACTAATTTATTTCAGGTGGAATTTGTTTATCATACATAACAGTCATACATTGTCAGTCATGTCATACATCAGTCAGACCAAGTTTTAATGAAAATATGTTACAGGCCATTGGGTATTGCCCATAGATCTCTCATTGAGATCTATTAAAAGGCAATGGCTCTTAGAACAGACGTGGAATCTATTTCTCATTGGAAAATTCATTTCAAGCAGTTCAATGGGTGGAGAATCCACGAATATTATGTAAAATTATACTTTATAATTGAAGTCATAGTTCATTATATATATCGATTATATACAGAATAACTATACACAATAATATATTATATAATTATATACAAAATAACTTGATAAAATTATATATTTGTGATTGTGATCTTTCAATGATCTTCAATGATCTCTCCATTGCAGTAGATGAATTTGAGAAGGAATGCTTCAATTTTATGCTATGATTCTGCAATTATTAAATAGTTATAATTTCAACTGCGGATCATACATCATTTCACAAATCGGTGATGATTCCAATTTTGATAACCGCAGCGGAAATTGAAATGAGAATAATAATGATGGAGCAAGTATTTTTCCTTTTCAACGATGATTTCCACAAAGTTCTCGTAAATTCACTCTAATTGCTATCAAGTATGACTTGAGGGTAGAAAGTCTGTACTTATCTCCACTAATATAATTCTCGAGTGATGAATGAATAATCACAGCCAAGCCAAGGGAAAGTTTAGACGCTGAATCTGGAGAATTTTGCGGGAATATTATTAAACGGGCAGCGCTGCCTGGTGCTCGAAACGTGTACTGATGATGACTCCGGCCAAAAATGCTGCTGGCATTCCTCTGCTTAGCTCCACCAATGTGTGGCACTGGTCCAATGTTCTGCTCTCAGCACTATACTAACGCTGCTTTATAAATAGGCGGCTTGGCCACTTATTCCCTTGTAAAAAATATGAATTCGAATAAATGAATAGATTTTCACAGCCGCCCTCAGTATAATGTATAATTTAATACCTTGCTATCATCAAGTTATCAACCTTCGCCATGTTATCAACTATCTCACAACAAATTCTTATTATTTTCCTTTTATATTGTTAAAGGAATATGAGTTCAATTCATTTAATAGTCATGAATAATGTATACATATTGTACATTCAAAATGAGATGAGATCTCATTCAAAATGAGATCTAACAAACATGATGGAATCTCTCACAAAATCAGGTTATAAATCTTTAAACTCTTGATGATTATATTACAATGAAAAATATGTAGATTTACCCGACCTAAGTCGATCTCAATGATCTGTAAATAATTAAGGGATTCTTGTGTTTTGCATATTCGAAATTATTCATCTCACGTATAATATTGAATTGGAATATTTTTATTCTCAAAAAACAAAATACATTTGAAAGAAATAAAAACAATACACGAATATACTCCTTTCCTAGAACTAGTCTGTGTGTGAGAAGGGTCGTATACGAAATTGTAATATTTACATGCAGAAATTTTCTTGACATAAAAAGAAAAAGTAAATAAAATACATTTCATAGATAGGCTAATAATGCTGCATTATTCAATACTCTTAAAATTATTTTATCTAATGTTGTTTCATGGATAGTGATACTGTATTAAAGAAAATAGTATAATAAATTTAAGATGCATGTTCACTAATAATAACATAATGTATGACCAGCAGAACAGGGAGAAGAAATAGAAAAAATATATAGAACATTTCTAACTTTAGCCTATCGCGCAAAACCACGAATGACTTTTTATGCTGATAGAGTCGGCCGTGGCAAAGTATGCTTTTTATAGAGCTCCTCATTTCCAATAGTGACTAGAAATGAAAATTTATCCGTTGAATGAATTGAATGGTGATCTGGTTTTGAAATAATGATAAGTCTGATAACGTTAATCAGGGGTGGAAGTCAAAGAAGCAAGCATTAATCACTCGTTGAATCGATAGCGAAACTTTCTCTCCAGAAAAGAGTCTGAGGCAAAAAGAACTCTGCCGACTTACGAAAACTATTAGTGAGGGTCATTATTTTGGAGTTTCAAAATAGCTGAGAGAGTAAGAAAGATTTTTTATTGAAAAAATGTAGTATTGGAACATGTAGCGTGCCCAATTTCTCTATCCTAATTTTTTTTAGTAATAATTCGATTTTCAATTTTGAATTACTGATTGTTTGAATTTTGTGACATGATGTTTTCGTCATGAGTTTGATGATTCTTTATCGAAAAATTATTTCTATTAAAAATTGATTCTGCTGAAGCTCTTCGAATGAAGCTATTCTTACTGTATTTGGGTTTTTAGTTCAGATATCTTGTAGAACTCATTATTGTTACATCATCACTTTACAACTGATAATATTGTGGAGCTCATTCCATTTTTTGAGGGTGATGCCCACATGAGTTCTAGGCTTGTGCGTGGGTAATGAGAGGGTGATGATGAGAGATGACGACTGTTTTAGGCAGTCAGGACCGACGGCTTTTCGTCTCCTCCGAAAGACGGGAGTGGCCGTTTCAGTCAAAATCCGTTCCGGCAACTGTATTCGATCTTGGAACCTTTGGATTATCAGACAGGCGCTTATCGCCCTCGGCTACAGACCAATCCAATTTCTTATTAAAGATTATGTAAGTTCACAACTGATCACATTTATTATCATGTAATTATATAAATGTTATAAAATGCCTAATAGCTTATGATGACTATATATAACTTCTCAGAATCCGCAATGATGAGAATATCTGTTCATCGTAATTGATCAGAAATTGATTTCAAAGTTTATCCAGATAAAGTATAATTAAATTGAAAAGTATGTTGGTTGACTCTGCATTGATGGCATGAAATTATTCTGTTGACTCTGCATTGATGGCATCGAATTATTCTACTAGTAATTGCTTCAGATCAATACAGTACAGTAGAATGTGACAATTGGCATAAAGTGTAAATAAGTGCTTGTTTTGTGTGAAAATCAACAGATTGGGGGGAGGCATTTGTGAAGAGGGACCTCGCAGTGGATGAGCAAGTGGAATATGATGAGTGGGTGGGGAGGGGTGGGGGAGGGTTGGATAGGAGAATGCACAGCCGCGTTCCACGTACAAAGCATAGCAGCAGAGGATCTAGACCACATCCAGCATCCAAAGCCTGTCTGTCCTCTCACAACGAGAATAAAGTTGATTTGATTAATGGCGGAGCTTTCCAAGATACGTCCTGCATGCGGCTGAGGGGTATCGATCAAAACGATATCCCGTTGACCATCTCACCCGCCGCAGTTCAAATCCAACCCCCCCCCCCTACCATCTACCCCCCACCACCACCACCCATCTGCCAACGTCCACCGGTGAAATAGCAATATCATTCGTCACAGATATATCCATCTCCCTGGAGAGCACTCATTCATTCCAGAAAATATTTCAAAAGAACGTGTCGTGGAGGACCAGAAGATGTCATTCAATTATTGTGTAGAATGTTACTGCTGTATTGAAGGCAATGCAAATAATATGATACTCTAGGAGGTTATTATGTCTGAGTGATATGTGGAACATGCATTTTTCAGAAGGGCGTGACTTAAAAGGAGTTATCAATAACGCTGATGATCTATGTGAAAAATGAACAGTATTATATACACTGTGAATAATGAACAATTTCATATATTGAGACCTTATACATTATACATGTATGAATCTGATAATGAAGCTTTCAATTACCGCGAGACCAAATTAGTGTTATCATTAGGTATAGAATAACAATATCATTGGGTATAGAATTGGGTATTCATTTGCATAATTATAGTGAATCAATATTCAGTCTATACATTGAACTTTTGGGGCTGGTTATGTCAAGCTCATAACGATATAATCTGAAAATGAATCGATAAAATTATCATTTATGGAAAAAAATGATATAAAACTTCCTTCTTCATCTTTTTACAAAGAAGTTCAACAAAATGTTTCAATTTGTAAATTAGGTCCAGGGTCCAGCGGCTTATAAACGGGGAAAGTAGAGACGGAAAGTTACTGGCCGCCAGTAGAGACGGAAAGTTACTGGCGGCCAGTAACTTTCCGTCTCTACTTTCCCCGTTTATAAGCCGCATAAGCTTATTCGACTCAGGTGCTATTCAAAAAGTAGTACTTTAGTTACTGGCAGTTCGAATTATATGAGGTATGTGAACATTGGCTATCTCATTTGATTGATGGACTGTAATATTACAGCCTACTGTAAGTTCAAAGAATAACCAAATAAATCTCTTAAGTCTCCAGGAAGACTCATAAAATAAAGTTATCTCAAAAAAAGTTTGATAGCGCGAATTTACTGGCAATGTATTCTAACTCAGTAACATGAATAGACTGTGTAAGTTTACCCAACTTATTCTGGTGTCAGTTGACAGGAATATGAGTAACAAAAACTTTACCAGCTTCATGAGCAAAACTGACAGAGTACAGGAAGCACCGAGAACAAAGGAGAGCGGATAAAAAGTTTGAAGAAAGGCATACTCGCGAATGTTTGTGTACCAACAAATCAGCAATTAGAACACGGACGGGGGGCGTGGCCGCCTTCTGTCTCAACTAGGCTGCTTGATCCTTGCGCTCAGCTGGAGAACAAGAATTGATGTCTGTTTGTTGTGAATAAAATCAAGCAAGGTAGAAGCACAGCTGTGCGGAGGTTTCTCAGCAAGGAACAAACTCATAATTCTCTATTACAGTTTGTTGTGCGCTTTGCGAATTTTGCTGCCTTGCCTAAGCGATTGAGACTCGCGTCATAAATCTGGTGAGGAATAGCGCGTGAACGTTGGACTCTTCCCTGGCGATTCACTACCACAGCAACATCATCAACCAACAACAGCCCATGAAGCTAAAACAACAACTATAGGAACAACGTCAACTAAAAGAAGAAAAACAATTCCCATAGTAACAAAAATACAAGGGGTAAACAACAACAAGGTGCCTCACTACCAATGCTCCCCTCCCAATAACCGATGCCGATGAGGGTACCCCACAAAAATATCTTCCAAATTCCTGCTGTATTTTACGCTGGACTACTCCGATGCAAACTTCCGTTGCGTCGTTGCGTTGAATTACTTTTCACAAATTTTCCATTTTGTGAAAAGTAATCGAGTAGAGAAAAATTGATAAGAGAAGAAAGTAAAAGGAGATGGGGCCAATAGTTTGTGCGCAATATATATTCTCATTCTAAGCAATTCAACCAGAAAACACCAACAGACTCATTTATACTGAATAGAGAACCTCATGAATGGTGAAGGATTCAAAGATAATACTGTAATTATGTTAAATTGAGTTTATTGATTTTTTCTTATTTCTATGATTTTGGTTTTGATTAAGCAATAATTATTGATAATATTACATTACAAAAATTTATAGATTGAAATTTACAGAATGATTCTAAACTACAATTTTGAACCTTTAATTGGCTGAAATTCTCTCCAATCGATCGTAAAACTTCACATCAAGAGATTTGAAACACCATTCTCAACAAAAGCTACAAATACAATCGAGAATTGTAGATCACTTTCAAAATGATCACTATCAAAAATGTTGTGGACGAGTGAGTCGGCTGTAAAAATGCTGAACAAGGCTCAGCCGTTTACATGACTAGAATTGGTGTTCAATTATGGAAGAGAGTTTCCGCTTTCAGCGATGAAAAATTGAATTGGTGAGAGATATAAGTGAATTACAACTGGCAACAGTAAAAAGTTAATTGGCGCAATGAGCGCAAGTGGCGAATATTTCACGAACACCGCCACGTGCTTTTGACAGACTCGTCAGACGCTTTGGCCTTATCGAGCCTCACTTGTCCAATTGCTGCAATTCTGCAGTATAGCAGGCAGCCACTACCGAATATTATTATTCGAGAAGTCGTTCCGCCGCGTTAGCTTTTGTTGGATATCATTCTCCTCACCAAACGCCGACACTTCTACTCTCCCTTTCATCAAACCTTCTTCTGTTCATGAACACTCTTCTCTTTCAGGCAAACCATTATTGTATAAATGTTTCTTGTGAACGTGAACGATTTTTTCTCATTTATTTGATAGTGGTCTGTTGTAATCTCAACTGATGGTACTGGTAAAATGTTTGTAAGAATTCTTCATTGAGAAATCGCATAGTTTCTTACATTCATAGTGAATGAAATTGAATATTAGATAAGAAGACTTGAAGTTATCAAATAATAAAAAATATATATACAATATGTATAAAAAAGAGTTTTTGGAGTGGCCAGTTAGTCGAGGTGGTTTATCACCGGTCTGATAATACAAAGGTTTCCGGGTCGATCCCTGTTAACTACAACAGATTTTGATCAGAGAAGGCTACTCCCGTCTTTCGGAGGAGCCGTTAAGCCGTCGATCCAACCTGAAAGTTGTCATCTCTCACGATCACTCTCCCGTTACCCTGCTAAAGCACCAGAGCTTGTGGGCTGTTGTTTGTGAAGTCTGAAACTCTAGATTGAAAATGACTGCAGTATAGAAAATAATTTCTTTTGATAAAAGTTGAAAAAAAATTATTAGTGGTCGAAGTACTTATCATTCAGGCCAGTAGGCCTATGCAACATTTCCGTTTTAACTGAGTTCAACCACAGACTAAGAATGACTACAGTACGTAATTCTTCTAATTTCTGTGGTTCAATGAAACTATTGTTTGAATTGAAAAACAGTTGAAAAAGTATCGTTTAAATTAACTTTAGTGTAAACAAAGATGGTACATATGGGCCTTAGTAGATCTACCTCTAAAATACCTCTTCAAGTTATTGTCAGTGCTCCAATGTTCTCAATTGATTAGTAGCATAGCTTAACCAAATATGAATTATTTCTGGTAATAAGAAGGCAGATCTCATTCTCATCTGTCTAGGTATTTGTCTTACAAATTTTTAGAAACTTAATTGCCACTTTGCTAGTGAGGTAACATGATGAAGTGTAATTTCATGTTGATATTTGTGTTTATTATTATGAAAATTATATAATAACAGAGAAACTTTCAGCGAAATGTGTAACTTTTAGTGTATGGAAGAAAAGACCTTTAAGAAGAAGACGACCAAGTTTGCCGTTGTACTGGTGGCCTTAGATCTTGCTGCAGTGACCATATGCGGAATACTTTATCTGCTCATATATTTTCCGACCCCGTGTCAACAATGTATAGAGGAGAGATTCCCAGGCAAGCCCTTGCAAATTCTCCAACAGCCCTTCAGCGTGACTGTGAACTGTGACCATGTTCGTTGATCTACAGCTTACTCGACGCCCCGTCCCCCTCTCGTCATCGTCCCCGTACTCCTCCATCAAACATAAATTCTCCTCTCTAACTCAGTTTCCTGTTGAAACTAGATTCCATTCTGATTTAACGTACTTGCCAGATTCGAGTTTGTGGAGAAAATCCAAAACTCACAATAAATAAATACTTCTCAAGATGTCTCGACTAAAAAGGAGGACTCAGACTACTGGTCGCGTCCTAGTTTTGAAATGTATTAATCAAAATCATCTTTGAACTGATTCCACTTTCTCATGAAATAGCTAGGTATTTATTCAATAGAAGATATTGAATTACGCTATTTGACAGTGAACCGGTTTCATATTTTACACTTTCATACCACCTGAATCTTAGCCAACCTACAGAGTAGCAATTCTAGTCACTGCATCCATTTTATGAGAGTAGAACATTAACATTTTTTATGAGAGTACATCATTAACTTCCAGCAGTCATAGATGTATACGGTACTCTTATACAGTATAAGTATATACTTATATGAGTATATACTCTTATGTAAGTTGAGGTACTATTTGATACGAAACTCATTAATTTCCATTGAAACTTGTACTGTTCAAAGCTACTATTCTATTCAATGAATACGTTAATGAATTCAGATGTATTTAAAAGGCGTTCGCTTGCGTTTAATGAGCTTGTTTTTAAAATATCATTTGGGGGAAAACAGTTACAAATTGAAGATCAATACAACTCATCTCCAGACTACTTAAATATACTTCTGTACTTATTCTAGAGTTTCATGTAGATCACATGTTTCATAGGATTTCGTTTCATGTTAACATTTTGATCATCATAAGTTGAAAATTTTCAATTCACATAAAAGGAGAAGGCTTCTATTCAAATCCAGTTTAATCAGATCTACCACTCCCAAGTAGTAAGTTGATCTATTAAGTAATCTGATCCTCCCTTTTCACTCTTACTCCTTATTTGTAAGATACAAGACCACAATGCACAAAAATCTGTTCCTCCTCAATAAAGTGTATCACTTCACCCAATAAACACCATTAAATGTTCAGTGAATATAATTTCAATAACTCATCTCTAACAAAATTTGCTAACCGTTGTTATCCACTGATATTGAAGTGAAAGTTTCACCGTATGATTTACGGCCGTAATTTTAGTTATAAAACATCCAGCACGTAACGTACGATAATTCGAATGTAAGTGGCGAGTTGATAAATTTATGGCTGTGTAATTTGTGTGCAGAGGAGACTTCTTTCGTCAGCTACTGTACTAGTCGGCTGAGCGAGAGGGAGGATCGAAAGAGTGAGGGAGTAAGGGACAAATTTTATATATTAATGTCGACGGCATTAGGGAGGACGACTCTGTTATGACGGGCAGACAGCTCCTGTACTAACGGGGCGTGGGCGCCCCCCTTTTCCCCTTTTAAAGTGGGGCGCTGCACAAAGGGGTGGCAGAAGTGGAGCGCGGAGAGACGTGATTTATTTCACTCGTTTATCGTACGCTGTCGACGCGCCGAACGCGCAGCGCACCGGATTTTCACTGTCACATGCCAAAGCATGTGAGCTTTCACACGACGCGACAGCCGCGAGCGATTTGTGTCGTGTGATGCACTTGTACTTCCGCTAGCGGAAGCGACAAATAAATCAGAGCATCGACACAGCTAGTAGTCGACTGTGACGGCCAGTGATCGCTTCCAATGAAGTCGCGGACAAATCAGTCTCAGTGGTTTGCTGAGTCACGTGTCGAATGTGATGTAGGATGTAGGACAATATGAATATGTAGGACAGCGTTGAAAAATAAAAGTATTGGATTAAAATATCTTGCAGACCAGAACATTTTCCTCCAAAATATGTATTTTTTATCGAAATACTTTCTGAACCTTATTAGTTTGTCGAGATAGCTGCTAGTAATTTCTTACTTATGCTTAATCTTTCATGTTCCTGTGATTTAGAAAGATCAATCTGCAAAATGTTCGTTTCTTCGTCTTCAGTCTTCCATTCCTTGCCGCTTTACATGGAATAAAGAAAAATTTACAGATTTGAATTCTATTATGTATAGTACTTTTTGGGAATTTAATTTCTGAATGATAACAGTGCTTATTCCATCTACAAAAAATATAATGTTTGTCACAGGTTTAATAACAGACTTCCTCTGCTTCATTTTTGAAGGAATGATGATATGTGTTTCGTATTATTCTTAAGAGTATGTGATAGTGAAATTTGGCGCAGAAGTGGATACTGTAGGAGTATCCTCAATATAACTGAAGTATGAATTGGGTTTGAAGCCATTTCATGTCAAAATTTTTGTTTGTTGAACGTTCAGTCGAACAAATCTCTCCAAACACAGGACTCCAGTCAACAAGTGAGTCGCGATTCGGAAAAAATGTCAGTGAACCTTGTCTACCAATACAGGCCTTCTGCGATACAAGACGGAGCCGGCTCCATTTGCAAATTGCCGCCAAAACTGAATTGATCGATGACGGTTTTGGTGGGAAAAATGCTGCCGTGCGTCCCGTTGAGAATAAAAACGACAGCATTCGCACTCTTTTTCCTACTCACTCTAAACTAGACTCTCCCTTTTTCGTTCTCTCTTTAAAGTTGAATTCCATCTGTACGGCTGACTGTATGTTGTTTCGACCGTCATATGCTCCATTAATTTTGCTATCTGACTGCGATGTCACGTGTCTCAGGGGATCTTCTTCTTGAATCAGCTCGCAAAGTATGAAAGTTTAGGCTATCAACTGGGGAATAAGTTGCATCGCTCTATTTTAGATCTAGAGGCTTCTTTATTTCACTTTGTTATGATTTAAATCAATAAATTATGATAGTCTGGATAGTCATCCAAGCCATACTTTTACATTTTTCATACACATATCGACCAACTTCATTTTTTCTGATCTCAAGCTCAAGACTGTAGAAACATCGAGCATCATTCAGGATTTGCATAATCTGGTTTCCATCACATGAAAAAAATGACTCAGTTCCTCTTGACTCTCTTGTCTTATACGTCATCTATTGCGTGAAAGACACTGATATCAATAACTATTCAAGACTCATCCAGTGCTGGATAATTGAATTCTCACATACCCTGCATTGTGAGAAGTTGATGACAGATAATCATAATCTTATCTCAAGTAACAGAGAAACAGTGTGGAAAATTGGATGTTCCCGTCTCATCATCATTATTGTAAAATCATAGACAATATATGGTTAGTCTATGGTAAAATGGTCACTTATGCCGTGTTCATTTTCATCTGCTTATTATTTTGAATTTTAAACTTCCATGCTTCATGGGTTCAAAATCTAGGTGAGTACCCTAAAATATACTGAATCAACGAAATAATGTATGAGATTCATTACTTGGTCATTCATACAGGCAGATGAAACCAATCATGCAATGTCATTGCTGAAATCAATATCAACTGAATTAGATTTTGATGAGAATTATTGATAAAAATGTGTATGCCTACAAATAATCAAGAACATGTTTGGTAGGTGATTCTGATCTACATCGTCCATATTGTAAATTTCTCTCAATTGAATGGAATTCGATTTAGTAAAGCATTTGAAAAATGGACTGGAATCTGCCTGTCACAGGCGGAAATCAAACCACCACGGTTTTTACGCAATCAGTGACCAGTGTTATTTACGAGCACATGGTGGAAGGGATTGAAATATCACATACATATTTATGCAATGTAATGAGTTTATATGACAATTTTGGACAAGAGTATTCACCGACCCTTTAATTTTTAGTCTTGAATATTTATGGCAAATCACAAGTGATTCTGAACGATCAACTTCATAAATTTCAACACCTACACATAAGCAAGTACAACATACTTAATGAGAGAATATTCTTTAGTGTAGCTTTTAAAATCCACTGCCATTTGTTTGGTGATGCTTAACCACTGTTCTTCCGGCTAGAAGACAAGAGGCTTTTGCTGTGGGAGCAGTAAGCGATCTCGATTTGGGAAACTTACTTATTATAGGGAAGGCTGGGGCTATTCTAGGGCCGTAATCTCATTGAAACGTCTAAAAGGATCAGTGGAGTGAGATATTGGTTTGGATAAAGCAGAAGAATCGTTCAGAGATTAAATTCCCGTTCCCCTTGTGGAGCCTTTTGCCTCTGAAAATGACTATTTCTCGGCAAAAAATCTGAACACATTCTTCAAGAACAACTCAATACTTCCAGTGCATACCATTACTGTCCTAGAATTCTGTAGGGAAATTCAATCCCACGATGATGCATTTTTCCTTTTATATCTGTTTTAATATTGATCCATTATTTTCTACGATCAGCTTACTACTTCTTTTGTTATAAGTTTGTTAGATAAGCTCAAAGCATCAAAGCTCAAGTCTAGAAAAAATTGCCAATATGAAATAAATGGAGAAATCTATTAATGAATGAATATTGATTGAAAATATATATGATCATTAACGTGAAACACATAAAAACGATGTATTTTCCGAGATTCTTGATTTTGTATACAACATTTTCCGTTTTGAATCTCTAGAATTCTACCAGTGATAATGGGTCTAGGACAACTCGCCGCGGCCAACTCGCCGCGACTAGCCCTTATAACGATTGATTCTCCCGGCATTTGTCACCACTTTTCAGGGATATTTAGATGCAGCTAACGATTCGACATGATGTATGAATTAATTTTTAATTCACTAATCAAACTAATGTATTGAAAAACACAACTAAAACATGTTAAAAGGTACAAAAACTAAATTCATTGATGAAATTTGTATTGAACCTTTAGGTTCTCTGTAAAATGCCTAATTTAAACAGTAATTTCAGATTTCAGGAATTCACTATTTTAACAAAGTTAACGAAGTTAATTTCATTTATCACAGAGAATGTTTACCATTCATGGTTTACAGAAACCATTTAATGAATTAGAATACTTTGATTTTCAACGAAAATATGATAGTTACATCAGGTATACGTTTATTGGTGCCGTACTCCATGTCAATATTTTTATTTCAGTATAAAACACTAGAAAACTCAAGTCAATTAGAAAACAAAATGGACTTGTAATTTATTATTAATATTATAATTATAATTGAAATTATAATTTATATATCATCTCGAATCGTTAGCTGCATCTGAATATCCCTGAAAAGTGGTAATAAATTAAATGCCAAGGGAATCAGTCCTTGTGTGGAGCTGGTCGCGGCGAGTTGGTCAGTGATAATTATAAGAACAATCAATAATAGGTAAAGAATACATTCGTATATTATATGAGAAATATTTCCCGTATACGCTATACTAATCAACTATATTTTATACTAGATTAGTCAATTAGATTAGTCTGTGGAATGTTGTATTGATTGTGCTCGTCAAAGTCATGATTTATTTACCTCGGACACTGTTCACAGTCAAGATTACTAAACAAAGTATCTGCCAAAAGTATTTGTCTAGTAATCTTGGTTTACAGTAGCTTATTTCCTAGCAACCTTGAGAAAAGCGACACTGGCAACGAATATATTCGCAGATACTGTAGTAGAAATTTCGAGTATCTATTTCTGTCTCTCCATAATTCTTTAGATTTGTGTTCTTTATCATTACTCTCTATTTTCCACGCTTTCACTTTCTGTGGAGAAAATTCACTGAACATTTCTCTATGGTGTCGTACAATATTAATAGACGAGTGAGTTACAGTAAAATGTGCTCCAAGTTCGGTTTTCGCAGATATTGACTTGGAATTTCGCATGGTAGAAAATAATGGCGGTCTCGGGTAATTGAAATTTTAGAAAGTTCTCGCTATCGAAATTGAATGACGCAGCTGGTGCCAATAGATGTTATATCGTAGTCGTGGCATGCTTTTGAATTCACAGAAAACGTTTTTCAGTATCGAGCTATCCAGAAATCGCATTAAAATACGTCTGTAGATGCTCTAGGGATGTTTTTTTTGGAAGAAAACAGTATTTTGATCTAGGCGGCATGTCTTTCCAATCAGATACAATTACAGTATATTCTTCCTTCCAGAGTGATTTTTAAACTTGAAGATGGGACAATTAAAAATTAGGGTCTATGTTCTAGTAGATAAATTGATGGATTGATAGATTACTCAAGGCTTTTTCGAAATAATTGAGAAGTTTTCATGTTCTCAACTAGATACTTTGGTGCATTGTTTCATTTGATTTCTCATTTAATCACTTCAAATTAAATTTTTTAGCAGAAATTTAGGTGTTGAATTTTCTCTCCCAAATCACATTAAGATTTTTGTGGTCAATCAATGTATCAATGTGTCAATAAAGAATTGTAAAAAGTCTTACTCCTATCGTAACTACAGTTCAGTGGTGTATCAATACTTGACAAGGAAATTGTAGTATTTTTATTTTAGTAAAAAGTATTTTTTGAATAACAATACAAAAAAATGGAAAATATCGATATAATAGAGAATAGGAAGGAAAAGATAGAAACAAAAGTAGAAGAGACAGGACTGAAGAAGAACTTCTAAGCAGTTCTAAGAATTTCTAAGCATTATGAGGTTTTGACAGAGATAGCCTTTGAAGAAACTTTCAATTTTTCCTATGCTAGTCTTCTGTTTATTCTCTTATCTAATTTACTTCTGTTCCACTATGTTTTACTATTCATTCATAGAATAATCTATTTAGATTTATTCTGATAAGACTTCAATTTTTCGGAGAAATCTTTATGAATATTGCAACTTTGATAGTGGTGGAAAATTCAATCAATTTTGGTGCAATCGCTCTAGTTGTTCTGATTCTGTCACAATCAACCCTGTCTATTCCATTTGCGACTTGAACTAATAGCTTATTATAATTGTTGGCTCAGTTGAAATTATTCTCAATCCGTCTCAGTGGTAAACAGAAGAGTGGCATAAACTCCCCTTTCATTTCAGCTGATGTAAGAAATTCCATTCAAGTGACAGAGATTCATTTATCACAGACTCCTTGCAGTTCTCTTCTGATAGAATAAGAAATGACAAATGATTCTTTAATGGACTAACGGGTAGGCTTTATGGGCTCTCGTTGGACTAATTCCTATTTCCCATCATCATTAATGTGTTTTCTATTATTCTCTGGAGAGGTAAACAGCAGTTCTTAAATCCTTGTTGTGGTTGTGAATAAGATATTGCATTTAATATTAAATTTATCGAACACGAATAATTTTGTCAGTGATTGAATAAATGTCAATAATAATTATAAATCTCCCATGGATTGTGTGCATTCTATCAATTTTTAGTATAAAATTGAGATTTTGGAATGAGAGTGTATGTTCAAGTCCCTTGTAGCCGACTCCAATCTTTTTCTGAGCGACGTGGATCTCAAGAGAATGCTTACAAGAATTTTTATCTTATACTGTGCTGACATAAGTTAGTTGAATTCTGCAAGCTGATTCTCAAATAAGCTGAAGCTCTTTATTCATGACAACTTCTGGTACAGGAAACTAACACATTTATGATTATAATAATTATTGCTTGTCGATATTCAATGGCATTGATTCATTTTCTGGGTATAGAATGAATATGATTTCAATTCGCCACAATCCTTAATGAAATGGGAATATCCTTTATTAGGTAGAGTTGGGACTAGAATGTCCTCTCTATCACCTAACCATAATGTTGATTTAATACATTAGGAGATCAGGAGAGTTTTTTAGTTCATACCTTATCATGAATTAGAATTACTTTTGAGTACTGAAATAGGCTTCTATTAAAACAATAGACTTTTATTGAAACTTTTATCTAAAAATATCAGGAAATATAGATAAGAAAAAATATGTAGTCCATCATTAATAATTACTTATCTCATTATTATTTGTACTGAATTGGAGACGCATAATGAGTTCTATGGGAAAGAGCGAAAGAAGAATTTATTCTTCCTTTCCCATTATATGAGAATAAACGATAATGAAGGATGGGAAATAACGGATGAATGAGATATTGAACTTCTATTTGTATTCGAAATTGGAGACGAGTCGCTTTTATCGTAGCTGTTCTGAAGCAAGAGTAATGAAATGAGACAGAAAATGCAAGGGAATAACTAGGTTTATTTAGCGAGTCACAATACTGAAGCTCCCTCCAATTCATGAGAGCAGAGCATACAGGCCGTTTGCGTTGTTTAACTCGGCAAGATGGATGGCACACAACATAATTTCATGCAATTCTTGCCGTCTCTGGTCGTGCAAGAACTCGCAAATTATTATTAATGGTATCCAAACATACCATTTTCAAAATGAAACAATGCCACGCGTAACGACAAGATTAAAACAGCTTTTTGCAAAAATTTCCCTTCCTCAGCATTGTTATCGTAAATGGATGTCATTGTTCTTTTGTCTTAACTAACGCATCCTTTTTTGGAAACCAACTTTGTATTTCCATCCATGTAATTTTCCTCTCACTGCGAATATCAGCGTGGAAAACTTTGTTGATAATGATGCATTCGTTCCTCAATTCACTTAAATAAAGCTATTATAACTTTCAAGTACAGTTAAGACTACTGTTTCTACACTCATTATAAAACACTAGAGATAGTTCATGAAATTGGTTATTTCTTTCTATCACGCTTTTTATAGTCGAGAAAGGATTTCTGAAAATGAGACTTGTTGTCAACTTACGATACAGTTTTGTGATAGTTTGGTGGGGCAGTCCTTCAGGTGAAGTCTTTCCGTGTAGTTTATACATGGTGTGATCGAGCCGACACCGTCGTTGTATTGGCCGCATTGGTAGCACCTCAGCGTCAATGTTGGCACAACTGCAAAGACACAAAAACAAAATGAAATTAAAAAATCATGTCAACTCTCTTAAAATAATTTACTCTCAAGGTTTCCTTTGTATTCATGTTGAATGTTCGTGGAAATTTGAGATTAATGTTGATATAAATGTAAAATAAATTTGGAGCCTGATTTTATGAAAACGATTTCAGTTTTTCCGTAAAACAATGATAAAACACACTGTGTATGAATTTAAAACCAATGGCATATTAAACCTCATTCCAAATTGAAAATGTTCATAAGTTTTTCAACATTCCTCAGAATCATGGAAGTATTTTCTATTTTTAAAATATGTGAATGTAACTTAAATTTTCAAGTTATGAAATGAATCACATTACACCGATCAATAACCAAATATCCAGTATAAGCGTACTCTCGTATCATAAATTCTCAAAATATTCCAGCGAGTCACGCTGAAACTCGAATATCACTCCGTGAAATAATGAATTACGAACTTCATTCGAAAATACAGTGCAGTAAATAGTATTATGATCGCGAATTATTCACTGTATTTCAGACACGGGGTCTCCAAAGTTAATTTATTGCGGAGTTAAAGATGAAAATGAGATGAATGAATTTTGAAAGGAGTTGAGCTTTTACCATCAAAACTCTTGGGAGGTTTTTAGGGAGATGCAACTTTATTATGCCACGGTTTTATTGAGGCATGCGTGCGATGCAACGTCAGAATCTTTAAAGTTCGAGGGTTTTCGTTCAGTTTACGATTTCTTATTTATTTTGGCTTGTACCAGAACTTCATGAACTGAATCTCATTATTATTCCAAAGATATTTTCTGCACGGTGCTATAACTTCGATTGAACTGTGTGTATTGGAGTGGAATCAACGTGAAGCAGCAGCGATCGAAATTGAATGGTTCTTTGTAGTTCGATAGAAACAGGATTGGTTTATTGAGTGATTTAGTGTTCCTTGCGAAACTTTATTTACCGAAAAATCAGCTTGCAGCTCTTATATTACAGATTTCACATAGAGTCTGATTTTTGTAGCTAAAAAACCCCATTTTTTTTAGACATGATCCAATACCATGTTCGTAGAACCCACGTTATCGATATCGCAGTAGAATGAAATGAGCTCAGCCTAAAAATAGTAGGACTTATGTGATTACCTGACTAGAAGTAGACTAGGAGGCCAGATAAATAGCGAACACAATAAGCGTAATTAGTATGATCAAATACCAGATAAATAGCGAATATAATCTAGCGAACATAAAAATATGACTAAGAAGAGAACGCTGATCTTATATGGAAACTTCTGAGATGAAGATGGACATGGGAAGATGAGATGGAGAGGCATGAAGATAATAGAAAAGAAAGAAAGAAAAAAGAATGATTTATTGCCAAATCAGAGAACAAATAATTTAAAAACATTAAAACAATACAGTTTCATGAATTTGCAGTAAATTTACAGAAAATGTTACAGTGAATACAGTATTTTTTTAATATAAAATAAATTGTATAAGAGGTTTTTAATCTTATGCCTGGTAACTCAATGTATCGCCGGAGTCTAATCAAAAACTACTAATTCACACTCATCATTAAAACAAAAACCAAATATCAAACCACAACCATTGTAGAACTATCATGAAATCAAACGAATTCGTCCTTCCAAATCAAAGCTTCATGAATACGAGTCACCCTCTCCACATATCGAATATTTGCAATTGAATTCTTCCAATATTCTGTACGCTTTATCTTTGTTGGCGGTTCACTCTACATTCACAGTGTATGACTGTATAATAAACTCCCCTCTTCAGCTAGTTGTAATTCGAGAAATGCGAATTGAGCAATAAAGTTTCAACTACTTGATATTTGGAATCGGATACGTAGAGTAGACGAAAGTTGCAATTCTCAAGAATAGTGAGAACTCTGGCGTCAGCTGAAATGGCACATGATGTGTGTGAATGTTTGGATGCAAACGCATGCGTGGTAAAGGCCCCAGTTTGAGTGTTTGTGCCCTTTGGAGGAAACTGAGTTTTCCGGCAACATTAGACGCGTGTGTGCGTGGGTGGTGGGGGGGAGGCGTGGTAGTGTGAGCCAGGCTTGGAGGCGACGGTGGCTAATATCTCGTTTCTCTTGTTCAAACAAAGCGCCCCGGTACAGTCTCCGTCTGCATCTGCTAAGTAGCGGCTTGCTCTAATGAGAGCTGCAGATGGATCTCTTGAGGCCAAGGGCTCTCGCTGTTAAGCCCCTAAGCACATATCGACCTAATGAGTGTCTTCTGTTCCAGCCAGTTATTGCTCGAGCACCTTCTTCTTAGCTAATTAAATTCGCCTTTCTTCGCTTCTTTCCAATGTCTTCATTAAACTGTTTTGATTTCTCCTGGCCGCAGCAACGTTTTCAATTTTGCTTTGGAGGTATTTCTCTGAAAGGCAACAACCCCGAAAGGCTTATCGTCAACTGTAAATTACCACTTGGTCCCGGTTTGGCCAGGATTCAAGATTTTATTTTGTTATTAGAACAATAAAAGTTGGAGAACAAACCCATTCATTGTTTTGTTGACCAACCTTATTTGCCACTCTTTTACCCAAGTCAGCATCCTATCACAATGGTTATTAAATGAAAACAATGAATTTCACCCATTTTGAATGTTAAAAGCAGCATCTAGACTCTCAATATCCTCTATAAACGATAACATGGGAGACAAGATGAACGAACATCGATTAATGAATCACCTAAACATCGATTTGTGGCTATCTCTTTGAAATTTTCAAATGACACCAACCACATACTTGTAATATGCTACATGGATTGATTCACCTCCCATAACCTGATTTTTGACATTTTTCTTAGTAAGTTTTGGAATAGAAGAAGTTGGGCTAACGCCTGGTTTTTTTTTCATTGAAATTCGATCAAATGAATCAATATAAATATAAATATTTTGTATTCTCTCATCCAATTTTGTTTCTATATATATAGCAAACTCCTCCAAATTTTGTACTTCCAAACTTTCAATGAATTTATTTATAATCTACCTTTAACAATCTTTATTGGGGAAGAAAACCTTTATTGTGTTTAATTGTGGAAGGAAATTTCACACTTATTGGGAAATCCAGATTTCTAAATCTTTAATGATTGTATTGTAAGAAAGAACACATTAGTTAGAATGGTGCTTAAGTTGTGAATTATCACAGTAACATTGCTCCTGATAATTTGGAATATGATCATTTTTTCCCACACCTCATATTGCAATCTAGTCTAAGAAGACTAATGAGCAATTTTTTTCTAATCTACTATTATTCAAATTGATAAGTTTAGCAGCTCTCACTAATTTGGAATATTATGTAAATGAATTGATAACTTTGCTTTGAGAAACTATCAGTGGTGCATACACATGCTATGCAAAGCTAAGAGCAGTAAGTCATTGACAGTAGTTGAGTGGGAATAGCATGATTGACTTGAGTTGGCGGCAGGATGTGCCCGGAATAAAGCCAGCCGTGGCAATGACAGGCAGGGAAGAGACACCACCCAAAGCATTCATACGTTACATTGACAGACAGCCAATCGCAGAGCAGAGAGAATAGAGAAGTCGCTGCGCTGTCTCGTGTGTGCCTCTGAAAATCTCGCAAACTACTCAAGCTAAGCGCACTTGACGCCCGAAATTGATTTCCTGCTCTTTTGTCGAATCATTTGCCAAGTCTAGCCGTGCTGCAAATTTATATTCTTGCCGCCGCCGCCACCAGCACACACCAGGAAACCTCTAATACTGTACTATGTCGCCGTTTATCTACTATCTTTACGTCGATAAATAATATACACTCCTTAGTCACGTTCGTGTCAACTCAAAATCCCAGTTCAAATACAGTGATACATTGAACACATTGCTAATTCTCAATCTGAATAATATCCTTTGTGAAGATAGATGACTTACATTTAAATCTAATAAAGGGAATCTTGTCGTTAGGATTCAGCGGTTCATAATATATTGACTTCTAAATAATGATTATATATAATTAATAACTGACTATTTTTGAATTGACTAATATTGAATCGTCAGTATTTTTGTTATTTTAGAGTGATGAGTTTTCACTACTATGCTATTCATATTATAATGTGCTCTTTTCTCTCTTGATCGACCACCGAACTCACTTTACCGATTTTACTGATTCAATGCCTGTGTTCCACAATAAAATAATAGGAATAACACTATTGACTCTGACTGTCAGTACTTCTCTATTCAAGTAGGCTGAAAGAGTAAAATACTGTATTTGAATAACATTTAATGTTAAAAATTGCTTCAAACCACCAAGAAAAACCAGCATATTTTTTCAGACGCTTTTGAATGCGTACCAATTTTGCAAACACTGGGGAGCATAATTTTCCATAAATTTTTCTACTCTCATTGACGAGATAATGAAGTCTCTTGATGATGATTATTTTTTTAATCCTATGAAGGAACATGTCGTTACTGCTTATTCGAGAATTTTATTCAGAGAAGAAATATCAGCATAAATCAATGTTGTTTTTCGTAAAAGCAAACAGTTGAAACGGGAGCTCTACATGCGAATATTTTGAGAAAGACCATCTCCATTGCGGGCGAAGTTCTTTTGAAAAGTGTTATAATAAACCACGGTGGAAGTACGATAGCAAAGCTTTCTGTGAGATCGTTGAAAATTATGTCTGGACCGCTAAATCCATCAGGTCTTAGCCGCTCTCGCCTCTTTTCTTGCGAGAGGCATTATTGTTTTTCATATCTTCTTATCTCCCAAATTCTCATCTCCTATTTTCTCATCTCATATTTGTGGAGAGGTTTTTTCTTATTTGGGAGCCGAACTGCACTCTCCAGCAAAAGTTCATTCGGGTGTGATGTTTTGATTCACTTTGTGGATGTTTATGGAAATGCAGTTCACACGGAGAATGAAAGAGTTTTCGCTTTCGCCGTTTTCAAGGAAACCACAAGCTTCCAAGGTTTGTACAGATTGATGGATTAACTGTTCACTAACATTGATCTTGTTTTCTCTCTCAACATGATTCTGAAATGAAACTTTCATTTCCATTCCACCCACTTCCGGCGATACTACTTTCAACATTCAACTACTTTCAACGTTCATGTTGTGGATTTGATGTAGGACTGCTCTCCAAAGAGAGCCGCCCTGACGTTGAGCTATCCTCGACGTCTGTCTTGTGGAAATAGGCTTAGCCCAGTGCTTGTGTATTGCCCCCTCAGGGCATGTTGTGTTCTTATCTCCCTTGAAGAGAAAAGCCGATCCTAACTATATTGGTTCCGGTCGCTTTCCACTCGGGGGAGTGCCACCAAGCCAGCCTTGTTACGATTCTACGCCAAGGCTATTCCACGCCGCATAAAAGCTCGTTCAATCAAATGACGCTTTTTAACTGCCGTTTGCTATGAATGTATTACTGTATTACACCACCACAACCGCACGCCATCTCCTGGGGATCATGACTCCCATGATACTTAACTTGGAGTTGCTGTCCTTTACAAGAGAGCTTTTTTTAGCCTGAGGCTATGCTATGCTCTGTGTAACATAGAGCTTTATAAGCCTAATGGAACCAATAAATTTATACTACAAAGCTTATTTCCACAAACTTGCAGCTTTATGGCTGACTGAACCTCAATACAACAATAGTCGTTGACAAAAAATATGGTTTCTATGAGCTGGAGATACTTAAAAGAATTAGACATTTAAACAACTATGTACAGTTTATATCCTCTCACAGCTGAAATCTTCTACTCTTCATTGTGAAAATAGGTTAAGGATTTGTTGTGTTGAAGATTCAATTAGGAATACCTTTGTACGAAGAAAAACTATAATAGTATAATACTGTCTATCGTTTGTAATTATGGATTGCTAGTTTTGTATTTTGACTTTGATTTTAAGCTTGATAGTCTTGTTGCAAATAAAATAAATCACATATTAAACGGAACACACTGTCAAGGCATATACCATAGAGGCATAGACTAACAATATAAGAATGGATTATCTCTGCTTATGCTATTGCCAAAGACTCTCATCTTTTGGCCATCACTGTTGCCAAAGAGCACTGTGCTGATCTGTCATTGGTCCATTATTATTATATTGACTCATGCGTAGAAAAATTAATGCCTTAGGAGTTGAGCAACTCTTAAACTGTGATTGATAATAAGGACCTTAATCAATTTACAAGAGGTATTTGATGTTAAGAATATTGAAGTGTTCTGTTCAATTGAGGGAAAAAACTCTTTATTTATTCATTTGTTGTCTCTGTACTTTGAAAATAGTTTTAATAAATTATTTTAAAAGTTTTGGTTATCATTGAAAAATCTGTATTATCATTGGATGAGCATCGTGAGCATTTAGTGAAAAGCTTGACGATGTACGTATTTTTTAGTCAAACATCTCATCGATTTTAGAGGAATAATAAATAGAGGAACTAATACAGTTGGACTGGCAGGTCTAACTGACATTTGAGGTCGCTAACTATTGTTCCAGTTTGATTCATCTCTCTGATAATCTTTTATTCATCAATAGTTATAAATTTGTGATTTATTGAATGAAAATGTTGTGAAGAATTCTTGTAGTAGTAAAATTGATTCAAATACGATGAATTCGAACAAACCCTGTTAAGAGCATGTTTGAATCAACAGATGAAATTCAAGAACAATGACTCAGTTAAAGTTATTCAGAACTACTAAACCATAATAACGAGAAAGACGTGCAACGAATCCGGATAGCAGTTACCTAGTTGAAGCGTGTGTCGGGGCCGACTCGTCACGTTCGCAGCGAATTCATTTATTATTATCAGCGACTGCGATCACAGCCAAAGTTACGATGAGCTTAGTACTTGGAAACAAACTTTCAAACAGTGCTACTTCTTTGCTGCGGGTTGATGTAACTGAAAAGAGCGAAAAACAGGAAAACAAGCAGCCGCCAACACAAGAAATGGATTCTTGTCTTTCTTCGAATTGTGCGCCCGGGTTTGGGCGGATGGAGACTTAATACCCGTGCATTTTCGCTTGCTTTTGCCAGTACATGGATATTCAGCCAGCCATCTCATGACCTTTTTCCGTTGAGAGTTATACTAAGAGAAAGAGAGAGCTTGGGTGAGTGAAAGAGCAGTGAATGTTGTTCCATTTCAACAACCTCTCGAGGGAGTAGCTGCCCTCCCTCAACCCCCCAAACGGGCAGAATCGATTTCAACGACGATGGAAAAATCTATCCCATTTATCTTTTGCAAATGTAACATTTCATCACGATAATTCAAGTCGTTTGTATGGAGCAATGATGCCAACATTCATATTTTTGTGTTCATCGATGATGGAAGTGGATGATTGTCTACAGAAGAACTTTGTTGTTTTTCAACAACAAATACATTGTTTTTGTAACAGCGATGTGGAAGCTACTCCCAAATGAATACGATGCGGATTCCATATTCTCTTCATGCGACTGATGGAATTATTCACGATTCAAATAGATCACAATTTATTACTCGTATCATACAAATCAATTGAATTTTCAATTTTCAACGATCAGCTGTGAAAATATCTTGTTGAATGAATATAATCATGCATCAAGAGCACAATATTCCATTATTTCATTATAATTATCATAATCCTCATGAGCTTGAAGCTCCATAATGCACACAAATTAGCTCATCACAAACAGCCAATTTGGGATCTACTTTCTCCACAAATGGGTCTTTATCAGTCACTAATCTTCCAATTTGAGTAGACCAATTTAAACAATTTGGGGATTTTATTTATATTGCATTTTCACAGCGAAAAATAAAAAAAATAGAATTGATTTCAAAAGCTCATCTACCAATGCAAGCTATTATCCACCTGTGTCGACAGATGATTCCTGTGCTCATGCTCGATCATTGAGGAACATATTTTGTGCACTGATCTGATGATCTGTACTGGATGGAGGTCTACACGCACTGCACAACATGCTAGGTGAATAATTTCAATACTTGGTATGTTTTGATTAAAACGCTTCCGGCGATAAGAAGTCGCTTTTTACCAGTACAGCTGCTTCTGCTGGAGACAGATCTTCTCGTCTCCCTGCTTTCTCTCACTCACTCTGCTGCACAATACTCTTCTTCCTCCTCACACCCTTCGTCGCGCGTACCCTGAACACACACTGAACTTAGGAGAACAGAGACAGGCATGCCAGAACCTCCTTTTCCCCCCCCCCATACTAGAACCCCAAGCCACAGCTCACTTCAAAGACCTCCTTCGATATTAATCCTCCATAGCCGGCAGCCACATCTTGCATTCAAAAATATTAATGCCACAGCTAAAATCCCCCCCTGCCCCGTCAACTTCCGCAGTAGTTCATAATAGCGTGTGATGTCCACAGTGAGATAGTTAACAGAAACAGAATTGCACATAGGCTACAATCTGATCTCTCATTCAGTAGGTTGTAATTAAAGAAGAAAATAATGCTCACTGGTTTTCTATTTTTGGTTTTATCAAACTATCATCGAATTTTGAAATGTAATAAATTAGTGAATTTTTTAAAGATATGTTATTACATTATGAAGTTATAACAGTATTCAATTGATTAATCTAGTATTAAACAAATAAAACATGGAACTCTCATATTTTGAATTCCTTATTCCACATGTATTATTGATGATATTATGATGTTCTCTAATTTTATGTATTACTGTATTGGATCTTAAATTTCAACCGCTCAATTATGATTCAGACACTGCGATATGGAGATAATGATGAGGTTTGCTTGCTTTCCTTGTTCGACGTAAATTTCCTCAAGAAATTCATAAAATTTATCAACAATAATTAACTAATTTATCAACACCAATCGACGCTTCAGCGGTGATGTTGAAGTCAGTTGAAACAATCTACTTACTGCAAGGAATCATGTACACTTTGTTATTTCTTGAAGAGTTAGGGACTGCTATTGAATTATTCTGAAATAGACAGTTCTATTTTTCCTGGAAGCTCAAGAACTTTACAAGTACATTTTTTGCCTGTCGTATGAAGTTGGCAAAGCAGTATCAGCAATCTGTGTCAAGACTCTCGTGATCGTTGAACGATGTCTAACGATAAGGAAAACTATTTTATCATTTTATGATCTTATTATCTTACTAGGTCTTGATATCCAGCCCATTCAGTTAGTAACTTTCACCACACTCTCAATTGAATAACTTTTTCAGATCAATCTCCACTTCGTATTCAATTTATAACTTGGGACTTGCACTCACTATTCCACACTTCACAGAAGGCTATTCCCTTCTGGAATCCTCCAATGCTTCGGCACTGAATAATTTTGTATTCCATCAAAGGGCATATACTGGACTATGCTGTAGAAAAGGAAAAGTGGATTGCGGCGATATAACAGAAGAGGAGTGTAAAATTTCTGCCTCCATAAATAATAAACGATGAATACTGGCTGACCATACCACATCGTATGTATCTATCAGTTTCACTTCTCATTTACGATGTATGGAAGCTTTGTTAGCGTCCTTGGAGGATAGATTGCTGCAGCTCTTCCCCTTGCAAACTAAACCGATTTCATGTTACAGTACGTACTTTGTTACTGCAGTTACACGGCCAGAAGTCGTATTTTGATAGAACTGGGTAATTAGATATCATAATTGGCACCGAAATGAAACAATTAGTTCAATTATTGGAACCAAATAATAGGATCGAATTATAAAATAAAGTTAACCTTGATTGGTTGATGGTGCATGATGTATTGAAGGTGATATATAAAAAGGATTCAAATGTGTTATTGACCAAGCGAAAAGCATCGCTCAGTCTGAACGAAGTAAAGTCTTGTTTCAAGTCGATTGGCTTTCGTCTGTGTGTTTGTTTGTGTGAAATGCATTTACGGCTAAACCTATTGACAGATTTCAATAAGATTTGGCAGGAATATTCATTTTGAGACTGCGCGACGATGTATATGTAAGGTTTTTTTTAAAGGACGAAATAGAAGGAAAGAGAATGGCTGTATGGAATATACAGTAGCTATATGGAATATACAATAGCTATATGGAACACGTGATAGGATTTATTTTGAATTGAATATAAACATCGTCAAATTATGGAATGATCATCAGCTGGGTCAGAATAAGATTTTTTCGCTGTGGTCATAACATACTTAGCAGTCAGTGGGTCGCCGCGAAAGCGGCAGCGCGACTGTGGCGCCACCCGGGCGTCGCAGTAAGAGGGCGCTAAAGTGGGACGTCGCGTATGTTTAAAAATAAATAACTAAAAATAGAATAAATAATAAAAATAAAAATGAAATGAAAATTGAAAAATATAGAAAATACAGAATATAAAAAATAAATAAAAATGTGAAAAATTGAAAAAAAAAATTAAATTAGATGTACATAACGTATTTTTGGGGGGCCTGACGACATCTCTCTCGACACAGTTGACAGGACCAATTCTGTACACGTGGACAAGAAAACAGCTAATTTACGGCTAAACGCATTGACAGATTTCAGCTAGCATGGCTTTTTCGCGAGGTCTACTGTTCACAGAACTACTAGTGTAATGCCTAATCATGATGTGGAAATCTATTTTTCAGCCAGTTACGTGACAATAGATCATTTTCAGTTCCTGGTCTTTAACTGTTATTTTGTGATTTTGTCACATTTTGTTACATACCGCTCTTCCAGTATCAAACAGTACCGTTTTTCTTCACAATTTTCAGTCACATAGTGATATTCTGCTATTTATAATTTCCTTACGAGTAATTTACGAACATAGAACCTGAAAACGTAAAAATTCATAGTTTCTAGAAAAAGAGTCACAATCAATGGTACCTGAGCTATTTGAAATGCATTGATTAAAGTCAATTGAAAATTCTCTTTCTGTATTCACAATTTTGATGTAAAGATGACCAACCACTATTCAACATTATTCGCTTCATAGATATTTCTGCTTTTGAAGATTGGTTTTTGTATCAACGTTTCCATAAATAATGTTTATTAAAATCTGTATTATCATGCGAAAAATTTCCGTTGCTCCTTCAAAATAGCAATCTTTGCCTGAATAATCAATTTACTCACTCAATTTATAAATCTGTCTACTGTTCAACCTACTGTGAAAATGTAATAAAGATACAAAATTGAAAGATACAAAATGCTCACAATGAGAGTTTTATCAATCTGAGCGAGAAGTAAACATGAAATTGAGATGCATGTGTACATAGTGTCTGTGATAGAGCAAATATTTGTTTTGTCGAGAAATGAAAACAGTAAAATCTTGTAGAAGATTTATCAAGAAAGCGAAGAGATCTATTATTTTCTATATATCTTGGGGCAGATTGGTCGATTTGAAACGTCTCAAGAGTTGCAGCAACTGTTAAGAAATTTGACAGCCTAGACATAGATTACGAGCCGGGTCCGAAGCAGTCTGCTGCTGCAGAGATGTGGAAACCAATTAAATTAACTTGCCGTTCTCGACATGCGGAGAATCGGAAAAGCGACCCTCTTTGCCTTCTCTGTCTTTCACTCTCTCTCACACACTCATTGCCTCTCCCTCTATTACTGTTCCTCTATCAAACAACGGATAACTCGATTTCACTGACGGACTCCAATCTTTTATCATCCATACCACTCTACTACAGATGTAATTGTATCACATGCAAACCTCGACTATGAATGACAGATCTACTAATTGAACAAGAGAGCAACAATATCAGTCCTACATTCATCTGCTCTCAATTATACTCGATAGACCATGGTGGCCTTAACTTGATACAGAATACATCCTGTATGACAATCTTTGGAATTTCTTATACATTGATGGAGGAGAATGAAAATCAAATTTGAGGCTCTATGCTCAAGCATGCTGCATACGCCTTAGCATTGGTAGCATGCTGTAAACTTTACTGTGGAGTAACGTTTTCTATACTGTAAAAGCATGAAAAGTAAAGTTTTTTATGCTGTAATAGGGAATAACTGTTGGAATGGTGATTCGGATGGTGTACGATTTTGATAAATTCTAATGATACAATGCAATGGACACTTATTGAAAAACCTCTCAGTTCAGGAGTAGACGGTGGATATCTTTGTACTTGGATTTATTTATTCTATACACGGATTTTTCAGCGTTATTTGTTGGAATGTTTTTATTCAAGTTTTAAATTACACTTTTCTAACTGCTTCAATTTCACAATTCCGTGAGGTAAAGAAGGAAAAAAGTAGAGATCATAATAAAATGGTCAGAAACTAGGAATCGAAGAATTCAGAATTGTTTATTTAACATTAAGAAAATGTATTCATGTTATAGTAAATGTTAATAATAAAAGTATTTATTATTGGAAAATAAGAATACCGTATTGAAAAACTTTTGGAGTACAAATGAAGAGAATATTATTCTGTTATGCTTCATCTACTAAGAGAAAAACCGACATTTACTCAAAACCTCTTCTTCAAAAATGACAATATTATAGAATTTAAGAATAAATAGTTTAAACTGAGCTTGTGTTAGAATTGATTTTAATTGATGAGGACAGTGGCATCATCATAAGTAAGAGGTTACATTAGTACAAGTAGCATACATTGGGGCGAATACTGCTGGAGAGGGTGCTGCAAGTTGAAATGCCACTGCAAGCTTAACAGAAGCCAGATTAAATTCCCTAATGTCGGAAACTTCAAGGTAATATTGTGGTTTACATTGCTCAAAGTGGAACGAATATCTTACCGCGGCTGAGCCGAGCTGTGTTCCCCGTTCTGATTACACTTCTGCAGAAATGCGTGCTATCCGCAAGGAGAAGAAATTCGCTGTTGATCCGCAGCCAGCGAGGAATTCAAATCTTACAAAGAAGTTGGCCACCACCGAAATTAGCAAACAAGGTCTGGCAGAAAATCCTGGCTGTACCAATTGAACTCGAATTCCTTGCATCTACGCCAACACATGAGGAGATAACTCGAGAAACAGCGGTGGAAACTTTGAACTTAGTGGAACATTAACTTCAATAGTACAAATCTATAAGTATAATTTTTGATAATGTAAAGGTTCGACCAAACATAATAATAGTAGGATAGAATAATATTGATGCTAAATTTCAATTTTGTATATTTCTGCGACATTTCTGTGCATGTTAAAACTACGTGATCAATGTAGCCGTACTCATTTGCAATATTCTGTTATAGCATCCTGTTTTTAAATTAATTTTCAACATGTATGTTGAGTTATACATGAATCTTCATGAATAGATAGCCAAGAATATTCAGTTATGTTATAAAATGTAATTTAAATTCATAGATAATATCCACTTATAAAATAGGATGATTGACTTTTATTAATGCACTTTCAATTAATAATATTATTACATCAGTGGGCTACGTTCGCTTGAAGATTTTTCAATTCTTTCTGCTGGACATGATAATGAAACCCAGTCCAATAAAAAACTTTGATTTGTGATGATACTGTACAATCATTTATCCACAGCATGGATTTGAAAAAAAATAGGAAACGAGAATAGCATTTTATACCCCAACACATAACATTATAGTGGGCTGTATATTCATTTATTATGTATTTCAATCATTAAATTAATAATGATCTTCATTTTAAAGTTATTCGGAGCATCAAATTTCATTGTACTATTTGTATTTTATTTCATAATTTTCCACATTGAATTGTGAATTATTATTTTGATGAATAAACTTTGATTTGATTCGATTTCAAATTCAAAAATTGTTGACCCTTTGTTTACGAAGTGAAAATCAATGACATAATAAATCGAATGTCATGACACAACTTGGATTCTATCCAACAGATATGGAGTAACGCATATTTGAATGATTGAGTAATAAATTGGAACAGAAATAGTTTTTGCATAAGTCTGCTGAACTCTCCTTTGTGAATGCTTGAATAAATGATTAATTCATAAAATAGCAATTAATTAAATACGTCCTTTATTGGTGATTTTCTATAACCAGTAACAAATTTGAAGTAGAGCGCTGGTTTCCACGGACCCGAACTGACTTAGCTTGCCAGCCGAAGTTTACGAAGTGACCTCATTGAAGTTCTCGATAACTTGAAGTGACACTGAACGTGCTAATCAAGTTTGGCCTAGCTAGTTAGGTAAATTTGCTGAATCCGACCGAATTTGTTATCATAGCGAGAGGAGGCTTTCCCCTGATTACCTTGTAACTCTGCCACATACTGTATAGAATTGTGCCATTCTATAGATGAGGAAATTTAAACAATTTCACGATAACCTACAATGGGCACTGACCGTAACAAATCCTATAACTAGTCTTCGAACAAAAAATGAATTAGCTCATTGGATTATTATTTGAACACAACCTTGCGATCTTAGGCTTGAATTTCTACTTTTTCAATCGTAGAGATAAACTCAGTGCATAAAAGAACCTATTGGCTATTGCAGTGGTTTCATTCTAGTGAGTTGGGTATCCATTATTTTCCAGATGAAAATAAAATAGGCGATTCGATATTTCTTAGGCTCTTTTTAGGCGATATTACTAGATATTACTTAGGCCTATTATGAATGAATGAATTATCGATTTTAATCTGAACTTACTTGAATCACAGTACAGGACATTCACTTTGCTAAGGCACGTGGATTGAGAATAAATTACCTCATCACAGCTTTTTACAATAATGGAAGAGTTTAAGAATCCATTAACTATGATGCAGCCATATTAATATTTTTTAATGTTTATACATCTTGTACTATTATACATCTTTAACTTAAGAGCTGTAATGAGTCGTAATGGCAATACTTCATTTCCAGTCTCAGCAATGTAAACGAGCTATACTGTACAATCATGGAAATATGAAGTTTTAGAAAAGAAAAGTATATTTTTCTATTGTTTTTTGTTTGTATGTTTTCAATTTCCAATGATGCTGATCAGTCACGCATGTTATCGTAGCTTCTGTTTTGGAAACGCTGATAAGAACTGTCTTATCCTTTTGAGCAATGGAATACTTTTTTGTAGACATCATAGCTTGAGTGATGAATGCACTTGAGCTTCTTGATATTCTGTGAATTGGTGTCAAGTGTTATCAAAATTAATGATAGCAGGGTTGGGGCATTTGAAGTTAATGAAGTCTGCTGCTTAAATCTGGGCTGAGAAGAAGGGAGCCTGGGTGACGTTTGCCTTGTTATGATGCCACCACCTCCTAGGTCAGGATGACTTTCAGCTACCGACGTTTTTACTCCATGGCGAAACTAGGTCCTGTTAGTGGAAACCCCTTGCAGAGAGACTCCCCGCTATGTCAAGACTCGAGTGTGTATGTGTGCATGTTTAGAAATGGAACCGAGCCAAGTATGCAAATACGGTCACATTCCAAATCACATTATGATAAGCTCCAATTGAAAAATTGAATTCTCTTCTAAAATCACTCCGTATCGTATGAATAAAATCATACTATATATTATCACGTTTCTAGTGTAATAAGAAACAAAAGTTTCAACTGGAATTTTGGGGTAGCGTACACAGCATGTACGTCCTAGATACTACTATATAAATTTGGAACAATGAAATATTTTATAAAGGTTTTGGTGGAGTGGATTTCGAGCTTGAATCGCAGAGATTAAAAATATGATGAATGGAATTTTTGTTGAAAATAGCAAGAGTTATTTTCTAGACATTGGGAACGGGTCAAATATGATTGAATCATCATAAAATTAAATGAAATAACTTAGTTCAAGTTTTTTAATTGAATTTGAGGTCCATTCTCATTAGAAGGGTATTTGATATTCTGGAGGTCTGTGCATAATTACTCAATCCTCAATGCATAAGTGAGTACAATGTGTTATTAATGTGATCTTTATCATTTTATAGATAGATCTCAATTACAAAAATTTCAAATTCATTTGCATAACTGTCAAGCTAATAAATTCATGAAGTTGCACATTTATCTCTATGATGTTTCGATGTGAATCGAAAATTGTTTCTGTACTGTACTGTTTTCAGAAAAGTGATTATCATTCCTGATTCAACTACACCCACGATTCAACGAGAAACTGGGAGATGATTATTTTTGACAAAAAAACTGGAATACTATTTGCTCTATTCATTTGTAGAAAGTATATCCAATAAATCAATGAAGCTTTTATCTAGCTCGAGCATGACTCTTGATTGTAACGGTAATACATTTCGAACAGGAACTGACTGGTTGGGAAAATAGTATTTTTTTCAGATTTGTATTCAGACAGATTTTGAAGCACGTTCTATGAATCTGTAATATGATGAGGAGTGCGTTCCGAAGGCTATAAATCGAATATCACTTTAGGAAAAGTGGTCTACTTTTGTTTTATTCATCTTTTGTCTGCAAATTTGATTTGATTCTGAGCTGACTCTATTCATGAGTGAGGCATGAAACAATTGAGTTTGAGTGTGAATGTACTCAGCTCTATAGATATTTGTATTCAGGCTCCTGTGTATTCATAGCGTGAATGACGTTATGCACATATTATTAAATTTCGCTATCAAGCCAAGCAGCTGCATATCAAATATTTGTTTGAATCTTACAATTCTTACTGATGTTCAGACAACTGGAGAATTCTGAGTGCTGAATGAGTAGAAGGCCTGTTCTGCTACTTGAATTATTTCTAGTTTCTGAGAGGAATTGTCTGCATTACTGCACTGGAGCGCGTAAATAAACTACAAGTAGTTTTTAAAGAATAGCTGATGTTGAAATTCAAGAGATGTGTGATTGTAACGTTACATAGGAAAATATAACTACACCCTAGTAGAAGACTACTAGAAAATATTTCATCTAATTCAATTCTTCGTAGAACTGAAATTTAATTATCTCTTGTCTGAAAATTTTTTGTACTCAATTATGAACATTTGCTTCTTGCTATGTGATTAATGATGCATGATAAGTCCGATTAGAAGTAAAATCTAAGTTATTTCAATTTATTAAATTCAATTCAAGGAGTTTCAAGACTTCACCACGTTTAGATTAAGTTTACTTAATTAGTGAATATATTCGTGAATTCTCTCTACATAAAAGTAAGTGAAAGAATTTGTGAAATAGTATTTTTTTGTGGTGATACCCACATAAGCTCTCAGCTTATGCTTGGGTAATGAGACGTATGATGATGAGAGATGAGAGGACACTAGCTTTAGGTGGGTTCCGAACCACCGGGAAGCGATTTTGATACTCATGAATGAATTACATTCAGCGGAAAAATTTCTGAAGTGGTCACCCTTATATGGTCACCTGAAGTGGTCGCCTGTATTAATGGTCACCCTTCAATGGTTACCTCTTATAACTAAGGTACTGTTATTACTATGTTATTACTATGTTATTACTATGTTAATAACAGGTGCAATAACTGATAATAACTCTTATCTAATCTTGCGATTAGGCAACGGCACGACCACAAAGCCAATCGCTTCCCTGAATTAGATAGTGACATCAGTAAGTTGAACAGAACTTATTTTTTCTCAATATTCTCTAGTTGTGATATGGTTTTCCGGTATCTTACATAATAAATGTAAGATAGAACCAGGTATACTGATCTGTCACGGAACTGTTTGAATAATGAATATAGAGAAATAAATGAGGTAGAATATGGATTAAGATATAGAAATTACAGAACTGAGAGATATAAATACGCATAATTATGGTAAAAGAGCTCCAGAATATAGAATACCATATTTATTGAACTCAATACCTTTAGAATTAAGAACATTAGAGAGAAAAAGAGAGATGCAAACAAAGTTGAAAATGTTTTTTATGCGATTGAATGAGTGAGATTGATTAACGTAATAATACTTTCATCGTTCAGGTCTGGGTTAAGGAGTGGGAAAGTTAATGGAATAACAACAAGAAATATGGGTTGTTAGTTATCTTATCTTATCCAAGTTGTTTGTGTTAGTCGGTATGTCACAGAATTGTCAATTTTGGATGAAGGATTTTGATAAACTTATTGTTTAGAGAGATAAACAGAGATAGTTAAGGATGTAACTTTTTGCTGTGTGAATAGACTACAAGTGCTATAAGTGCAGTAGAGTGCTGGAGGAGGAAAGTGGATTTCAATGTACGATTTTCTTTTTTTATTGTTTATTTGTTATTCATTTATTTATTTTTTTTTTCGAGGATGATGCCCACATGAGCTCTAGGCTTGTGCGTGGGTAATGAGTGGGGTGATGAGATATGACGACTACTTTTTAGGCAGTCGGGACCGACGGCTTAACGTCTCCTCCGAAAGACGGGAGGCCGTGTTGTCAAAAATCCTTTCCGTCAACCAGGCTCGAACCCTGGCCCAATGGATTTTATCTGACTGCTGATAACTTAATCAGTCTGACGCCTTAGCCGCCTCGGCTACGAACCACTCCGTTTAATCATTTCATCTTATGTATTGTCGGCATAAATGTGGTGCTATGCCGTATTTAATTTAAATTTAATAAGTCCCTCAAATAGCTCTTAGCTAGAGGGACATCATTGATTGTATTGTAACTGAACTCAATAAATTGAAATTGAAATTGAACTCTGATGAGTAGGAAAAGTTGATATCGGTTCCTGTCACATAAAAAATAACCAATAGGCTTCTTCCGCTTATCAATAATTATTATACTACAATTCTCATTTTACAATACTTAAGCAATAATAAAAATACATTAAAGCTCATTAGACAGTAATTTGTTTAGATTTTGAAGACCTCAGGATTAGTATGAGCGATGAGTGATGGGACGTCTCTTGCGAGTTGGCGGATGTTTGTGCATGTTGGAAAATATGTTTTATTATTTGCAATAAAGAGGGAAATGGATTGGGAACGGATGCTGGGACTGAAAGAAACGAAGAAGAAGAAATGGGACGTGGGAAGAGAGAAGAGAGAAGAATGCGTGTATGTGAGGCGAATATTGAGCTTTTTGTTGGCAGGACCAATTTCTAGAGTACAGAATAGGGCACAAATCCCATAAGCGCGGCTTTTGTTATTCTGTCAGTTCTGAGCCGAGGACATTTTTATATAAATAAATGCCCGTTCTGAGAGTGAGAGAGAGAGAGAGAGACACACAGTGACAACAAGAGAGTCCGAGTCACTCATCGGAGAGGAAGAGAGGGATGGATAATTTGATTTGTATTCTAAACGCAAACTTCTCTAATATAATCGAATTAGTTGCACTGCAAATTTCATTTGCCTATAACAATGAAATAGCCCTGCAACAGTTTATCGTAAAAGACACTAAGCTCTCTGGTCTCTTTCTGTAAGCTTTTGTCATTGTTTGGATTCAACTTTCTCGGAAAGATAGGCCAGTATTCTATTTGGTTGGATAAATTCATCTCTTCCACAAAGAATAATTCCTTCTCAGCTCTCAGAAACTCGGAATCTCCCACATAAATTGTAATGAGATTGGGAACTTTTTTCATTCCCATTCTTAAATATAACTTTAATTCTTATTATTTTAGATGAATCTATGTGCAGTTGCTTTTCACTTTAGAACTGCTTCGTTGAATTTAATCGAATAATAATTGTAATATGCAAAAAATATGAATGCATCTGGTACTCTAAAACAAAATATCACAAGTATAGTGGTGGAATACTTCCTCCAACAAATTGATCTATCTTGTTTACTTCTTAATTTTCAATCGCCTTGGTTCTAATAGTACAGCCTACAGTACAGTTACTGTTTAGACATCTTATTGAAGTAATGCAATCGCATTGATTGATAATGTTTTATTAAAAGAAAGCCTATTTAGAGATAATACTCCCTTTTTATATTATTCCAGTGCCTTTAATAGAATATTAAAGTTGAGTGACCAGACAAAAACTTCTAAAATTTCTATTGAACGTCATTTTCTTGATTCCAAGAATTCCTCAATAATTAATGTACTTTTGTTAAAGAATTTCTGCTATGAGATTAGACAGTAAGTTGTTAATTCAGTTAGGTTGCTGAAGTAAGCAATGAATTTTCCTACCTTAATGGATAAAAATGTTGAAATTAGCCAAAGCTGTCACGACAATTCTCTACTGCACTATATAATAATTCTGACACGACGCAAGATGTTGTGAAAAATAGGATGCTGTTATGCAATCAAGATGTACTCTTGACAACATTTCAACGCTGCAGGATTACATTGCGACGACGGAGCAGCTACAGCCGCCGCCGCTTGGTTGGCTGAAAGCTTGTCTATTAGTGGCTCATTCAACCTGCTCCTCTGCAGAAAGAAACGGCCATTGAATAATTAAAAAGCACTCGTTTCTTTCTCCTCTTTCCTTCCTTCTTAGCCTTCTTCTTCCTCCTCTTCAGGCGGTTTCCACCATTGACAGTGCAGCAGCTTCCTTCTTTTACGCCCAGGATTATCCCAAACCCAAACCTATCATAATTCTTCTACTCTCTTGTCAATCCTAAGAGAAGCAAGGTTTTTCACTATCACTACCTCTCTTCTGTCTTCACTTTATTCAACAAGAGAGGGTCTAACAATTAGAGAGATTAATTAATTTAATCAAGAGAGGGACTAGTCATAGTCTAACAATTAGACTACAATATCATTGTAACCTCTAGTTACCAATTTTTGTTATGAATTAATTCCATTTTTTCTTGATGTCTGTGTAGTTTTTTAATTTCTTTTGTCAATTTTTTTGATGTTACTTTTGTACCCATTCTTGTATTATGACTACGTAACGTCTACTAAATGTGTACCTCTCTTGACAGTATTAGAGGCAGGTAGAATAATAAATGGGAGCCTTTAATATAGTACAAATAGTGTCATAACCTGTAAACAAGTCAATTATTACTGTATCCCTTCTCATCCTTATTATTTCTCGCTCTTAATTACAAAGGAGTCGATAAACCGTTGAAGGGAGTTAACTTATCCCCTATTCGATGTTTCATTGATCAAGTAGTGAAGCAGTAGAGTAGTGGTGATTCGTGGTTTGCACACAACCTGCTGGAATAATTAAATTTGAGAGCTATGCCCCTCTGTGCTTTCTCTCCCCCCCCCTGGTACTATTGTACCCTGATGCCCTAAGCTTAGTGCCTGATCCCATACGCGCGGTTTTCAAATTTAAATTAGCTGCGACCTTCTTTCGAGCAGAACTAATCTTTCTAATTAAACAATACCGGTCTCCTCCATCCGACTACAGATTTTGTGTCGTTAAGGATTGTCTCTCTCTGTGGCGTGCGCTCTCTCTGGTGAGCCAGGTGTGTTGTAGCATCATGCTGCTCCAAAAATGTCTGCCTTCTGCGTTCTGCCGCACCGCGGCTGAGACGGTGCAGCCAGCCGCTTCCTCATAATGGCTCAACGTTTACAAATTTATGATTGTAATTTGAGCTAATGGAGTTCACACCCGATGAAATTCTCATGAAGCCATCTCTACGAACGCCAACTTTGCTCGTCTTAGCAAATACTCGAGCATTTATGATGCTGTTAGTTGACTGGATGTGGAGTTATCAGCTGACAAAATGAATTGGGCCAGGGCTGGCCTACAGCTTGCGGCATTGTGTCTGATACAGATACCACCTGTTAATTGTGTGTTAACATGTCATTGTCCTAATTCACAAACAATATCTACTCACCTGTGCACCCTTGTATGTATCCTGTGGTCTCAACCTGTATCAATAAGGGTCTCGGGAGGGCGTTAAGGTGCACATACCACCCGACTCCCACCCACAATAATTAGTTACTCAGTTCTATTGTAATTCCCTATTTTGGTAAATCAGTACTATCGGCTGACGTTCGTCAATTATTGATAGATCATTCAATACTCTAGCAGAAATTACTGAAGCATGAGATTGATTGGCTAGCAATGATTAACGCTAAGCTCTGTTTTCCGTAGGTCTATCATGATTGTATTCATTGTGAGTGAGAGCTATTAGGGAAACTAGTTAGCTTATTACAAATTCATTAGTGAACATTGTAAACTACTAATCTAATTAATTATGACTAACTTATTAGGAAAAGGAAATCCGATGGCAAGAGCAATTACCCTTTAAATCTAGGGTAATTTGTCTAGGACAGATTATTTTCTGTGGAAGTAAAACTCATATTTAACAGTTTATTCATTGATGTAAGCTACAAATTAGTGACAAGCCTTCAAAACTTTCATACAGAGGAATATGAAATACGGAGCTATAATTATTCCATCCAGTCAGATGCAAATTTCATTTTGCAGTCCCTACTCCAGCACAAGCGTTTGGACAAGATTCATGAGAGAGAATGTTTTCATCAGAGTGGGTAAAGCGTGTGCAAATGTTCTATTTGAGCTTGTTCGAGGAATTTACATGACAAAAGAAAGGAAGTTTGCTAAAAACAAAATGTGGAATAGGCTTCTTTTTGCAAGCGATTGCATGGAGATCTATACAGCGAGGAGAAACAAACTTGCAAGCACAATATGTGAATGCTGGTGTTTTCAAAATTAGTTTACCGTTCAAATGATAGCCGAGTGGCTTGATTTAAATGACTGCTGAAGCACAGATAGATGGAAAGATGAAAAAGAACTTTCAGATTTTTTGTTTGAAACCGTTCGTTCCATAATAATTAACCGAATGCAAATCTGTACTCTTAATAACCGTGTATGAGCTAGCGTCGGAGTGTTGTTGCTGCGAACAATCGTTTCAAAGCAAGCAAATCTTTCCATTTGCGTGGTCCATCGAGCTGAAAAAATGTGTTCAGCCAGCTTCACACAAAGCACATACAGTGTGACACTGCTTCTGCAAAATACAATTTCGAAGGAGAAATTAACGTTCTTCCACTATTTGGGTTGAAAGAAATATTAATAGCAAGGGATAAATTACGATGGGCAAATGAATGGATATTTATGTTCTATTTGACCATGTTTTTTTAAAATTGTCTACGGTACGCTTCTTTCAACTTGACAGCATTTGAAAGATAGGTAAACCTGTTTGCTGACAAGTTGAGTTATTTTCTTATTTTTATTCTCAATGTTTGATTCCAAGTGATAAAATCGGGGTACGATAGAAAAGTTAGAAATGGAATGAAAATATTCACCCAGCAGATTGTTGAAGACAATCAGGATTCGAATGATTTTACTGTCTCACTATGACCTCAGATCCGTGTCATATTTTTTCCAGAGAAGCCTTACGACCCTTAAAAGAGGGTTATTGTGTTGAAGAAGGTCGATTTGATTGTCTGATATTACAGTGATGGATGTTTGGAATGGCAGGAGACTATTGGTGATGTAGTAGGTTGCTGTGGTTCTCAACAAATAAATCAGTAATTATTAACCTCGAAAATGATCGATCACTATAGAATTGATTCTGCATAGGTATTCTACACTGATAGACATAATTATTAATTACACATTTAGCATAATTGAAATTTTCTAAGTGCGTTGCTCAACTGCAGTTGAAAAAGAGGTATTGATTAAAAAAGTCCTTGATTTTAGATTCATTCAAGTGTAAAATGTTTTATCAATTCAAGTTGACACTGAACTTTTCACAAGCCAATCGCTAGATTGCAGTCAAAGTTCATTAAAAAAAAAACTGGAATTTTGATCTTTATCACATTGATGAACATAATTTTATCATTATAATTATTATCATTAAGAATGTAAAAGTATAACTAGAATTGGGTTTGGACACATTGGTTTCCAAACTCGTTAGCGTAGTAACTCAATTCTTCCAACTTGGGAGATTCCAATTCCCAATTTTGCATTGCGGTTAGGAAATGACTTGAGAAAATACACGAGTCTGTGTAGCGTGAATTGCAGTGGTTCATCATGGAAAGGACCCAACTCCTCACAACTCTCGAATGACGTTTCCGATAGCACTTTTTGAAAAGGAATGAGAACTAGGTCTGAACAGCACAGCACTGCACAGGTAAGAAAACTAAGCGATGAAGGTTCTTGAGACTAATTGATGACTGGCTCCCCCTATTGATTAATACTTCCAATTAGGAGCAGCAGCAGCCCTGCTCAATATTTCTCAAGTTTTTCTTTCTTCTCTTCCTACAAACTGAACTTTCAAATGATGCTAGCAAAACACTTTTCGACCGGATCCATTTTTCTATTCTTGTGTACCTATTATTGGAATCTTCGCATTGTTCACAGATGACTGACAAGTGATAGGGTATCATTAAAAATCAAATTAGAGTCTGATTGCCTTCTTCATAACATATAGCAATGTTTAGAACTCTAAAAATGTAATTAGCTGGTTATTGAGAGCTTTTGCAGAGCTGACGGCTATAAAATATCAATCTAATTAATTTTCCTCCTGATACTATAAGTCCTAAATTATGAATCACAATACATATTCGTGTACAGGTATCTCAATTTAATTTGGTGTATGGCAAATAACTTTCATTTAACATTTCTATGGTAACGGGTGATGTTCTGTTGATTTCTTATTTGAATATGTTTTTTACATGTTGTATACAGTATTAATGTGAAAAACATTCAACAAAACATCACCCGTTACCATAGGAACGTTAAATGAAAGTTATTCGTTATACAGGCTACATTCATGAAAAATACAAGTAATTATTCTTTAGAAAATTGATAATAAGTGGGAATATTGTGAAAATATTACTATAATTTTTTTGTTATATTTGATGAATTTTATTTGAAGAATTATAGAATTTTTCTCATACCATTCCTTCAAACCCATTTGACTGCACAGCAAATAAATAAAAGAAATTCAATAATTTCGAACGAAAGTCGAATAACTGAAAATCCTGAAAAACACCTTCGCACTTTGAGTGGGAAAAACAAAACTTTCAGATGAACAGTTCAGCTTCATTTCAAATTCAATTTTGGAATAATGAGCCAAGGAAAAACTGATATTGAGCAGCTAAGGAAATTGAATCAATAATAAATTAATCATGATTGAATAAATTCATAGCAATCTGTCATTGGCCTGCAAATAGTCTTCTTCTTCTGACGACCACGGTAGATTTTGCCTGCAAATAATAACCTTAATAATTCCTAACAATACAATAAATTTCCTACATACAATAGCTTCCATCTGTTCACCCACTTAATATAATAACCTAGAAATCCTCATATCTCACTCGCCATCAAATATCATCCATCAGTTTGTTTATTGGAGAAATATTCTCCCATTTCTCAGATATGAAGAGATCTTGGTTGGAAGATGGCGTCTTTGATAAAATGAGCAGATAGCAAACATTCTTAAAGTACATTTTTTATTTCTAAAGTACCTTTTCAGAGAAAGTTCAAGACAGAGACAAACCCATTTATTCTTTGTAAGCTGAAATGAAGTGGTTTTCTAGAGAACTCCATATTTTTTCTCATGCATGGATTCTCAACACTTTCAAAGCCTATTCGTGTGAATTCAAAAAACAGAAGTGCAGTCTCCCTTTTCTTCAACTAGCCTTCTTTGTGAGCTAATGTGGCTTAGTTAGGTCTGAAGAGATGCCTTTGAATTTTCACTAGTGCTATCTGCTGAGATTGGTAATTTTCATATTTTTTGCGCCGCATAATCAGGGTGACCTAACTTGGCTTTGCAAAGAAAGCGGGGGCAAAAATTAATATTCGTTGGGGGGGTGGAGAGTTGTGAGCAGTTGGGTCATTCTGGCATGAAGCCAAAACACCCTTCGCCGCTATAGAGCTACACGACGCGTTGCTCACAGCGACAACACAGGATCCACCTCTCCACCGATAGCCTACTAACCGGAAAAAAGTCCTCAATGAGAAAAGCCAACCAGTCACTGCCGCTGGGTTACGACCGCTTCAGGGATACATAAACGCTCGTCCCAACTCCATTATATCAAGCAACACCATCACAATAATCAGTTTCAATGACCTACCGTGAGACGAATCAAAACGCTAAAAGTGCCATAATTCTATTCATGAGCATTACCGACTACAGGTAGGTCGTTTCAGGAGTGCAATGCATTGTTTTCATCCGAAATCACAAGTTCAACTTGTTATTAGGAAATTTCCACCTTGTTATCAACCATATTATGACTAACCTCATCAGTGAAAATCCTACATAAAGAAATCAAAATAAATGTTAATTTGTGATGTATATTTCGAACTTATATACTGTAAACGATAATAGCCTAATATAGCCTAGGAAAAACGTTTCAAATAATATTCCTGCCAATATATCAATAACTACTGCAGATGAAACTACTTTTTTGTAATCAAATGACTACAATACCATCATGAAATTTTGAAGAATAATTGGAATCTCCTACCTTATCTTGTTAAAAAATCACTTCCAGACCCAATTTTTTATTTTTTTTATTATTTTGATGAGTAGGAACCCTGGAAGTATTGGCAACCCATGCGGAGCACCCCGCCTATCTTGGTTCATAATCATTTCTAGTAAAAGAAAATAACATGTCGTGGTAAGGTGCCATCTCACAGCGTTAACATTTGTTCACCTCTTTACATATGCGGGTGAAAACATTCTAGGATAATGCATTTTAAATGACTGCCGTCATTTCAACGTCTCTTATCAGGGTTGACAGATCGACGTTGTTCGCCATAATAGCGGCAAACCTCTCAGCCGGCAAATATCGAAGGTCAAGTGTGATGTATTCGAGAGAGTGCTTGTATCCATCAACTTGCATCTTCTCAGGCAGCATTTTCTCTTCAGTATTTTTCTATTACTTCTGACGGTATTTATACCCTACGATGTAGGATTCACTACTAGAATGGAAATGTCGTAATAGAGTATTATTGTTAAAAGTATTTTCTTGTCATACAGAAAATAACTTGAGAGTTCAAAATAAAAAAATAACACACAGAGAAATGAGACAGTCATATTCTAATAATAATCAATTATTATTATCATTATTCTTGTTATCAATTGAAATGACTCAATTTCCAAATAATATTCACCATGAAAAGCCTGTTGACACCCGTTAACACCAAGTCCCAATGTGGAAGAATAAAGTAAGACTGGCACTAATACCTTTCACAGAAGTGTGTCAATTAACCGCTTTTTCAGGGCTCAAACAATAGTCACTATTATTGAGCACTGATAAAATTATTATTCTTTAATAGGTATAAAAAAGGAGTCATTCTCTATCTTAAATCTTTATCTCTATTTGAACAGTTGTTGATTGTTGATCTACAGTTCACAAACTATTTCATGAAACTGTAAAGTCGAATAATAATGATCATGAACTTGCAGGCTATAGAAAGAGTGGAATGAATGAGACCATTGCACGGCTCTATCTCTATCTTAAATCTTTATCTCTATTTGAACAGTTGTTGATTGTTGATCTACAGTTCACAAACTATTTCATGAAACTGTAAAGTCGAATAATAATGATCATGAACTTGCAGGCTATAGAAAGAGTGGAATGAATGAGACCATTGCACGGCTGAGCAGCTCATTCGAATAGCGATGATATTGCACCATTGATGTGTGGCTACTTTGGAATATTGAATGAGCGATTATTCGAAATGAGTTTTAAATAGGAGAGCTGGATTTTATTACAGTAATATTTTGCAGTTGGGAACGCTATGGCAATACCAACGTGTATGAGCCATCTGGAAGTATTCTCATTCTATTAAACTGGGATTAGCATTATGAAAACCAGTATTATGTAGAGTTGAGGCTCTGTGTGTATGAATCAGTCGCCTGAATAACTGTTTTAGGAAAGATAGAGGGGTTCGGGTGGAGGGGGAGTGGTTTTTTATTTAAGCATCCTGTAATATATGCAGTGGTTCTGAATTTTTATTGCGAAGTTAGTTTCCACCGCAGAACTCGCTTTCTTTGCTATTCGCCGAACGCGAATTCAATATGCGATGTCGCTTCTGCTGCTGGCTACATTTTCCCAACGGAGTCCCCCTACCCCCCTCTCAGCATCCCCCGCTCGCCAATACAATATTATTCAACAGCGATGAAAAATCGTAGAAAAATAACTACCACTCTTCTGCGAAGTATGATGGGATGAAGTGGAATTTGTATTATACTTTTTCGAGCAAGAGAGAAAATGAGCTATTTAAAAGTATTTTTCCAAACTTCAAACCTCCGCCTCTGAACCAATGATTTAGAACGTAGAGACTGTGGGAGAAATAAGCAGGGTAGACTGTAAATGCTCAATATTCGTGTAATTTTTTTTCAAATTGGAGATCAAACTGAATCGACCTCGCTAATGAATTTTCAACAATAAATATAATGGAATCTAAACTTCAAATATTCCGAATCCGATTTTTTTTTTCATCTCATTTCTTGAGTATCATATCGTATTTCATGTCAGACATCAAAAATATTATTATTCTCGAACATAGAACTTGAACGACTTTTCAAATACATAGCAATTTTCATGCTGCCATGACTGAAGGTATTTTGAGTTTTGCTTTGGTTGGACCTAGCAACTCTATTAGCTTTCGCTGCTAGGATATGAATCCGATTACCATTCCGTCTGGCATACACAAGAATCCAAATTCTAGTTATCATTATTATCGATTGTTTATGACCGAGCTTAGATTAGGTTTCTATCTGAGATTAGGTTTTAAGTGCTATTCATGAATATGGATTTCCTCAAGAAATATAGCTCTTAGAGTTGAGATCTGGAGAGTCACTAACTGTCGTATCGAGAATGTATGGATACGACAGTTTACATAGTTTTCCTTACACTAGATATACTAAAAATAGCTATACTAGATTATAAAAAAAAATCATTCCAATACTTTCATTTTCCAATATTGTTATGTACATTATTGTACTATGAGCCCAGTATTCAATCTGATGAAAAATAATAGTTAATATTAAATAGTAATGAATACATCTGAATATTCTTCTTGTAAGAGTTGTGTGAACTTGAAAGCGTGATTGATGGATCAAGAATTATATAAACTTCAAAATGTTCATCATAATATACTTAGGTACATGTTGAGCCTACTAAACCAGTACATACAGGGATACTTTTAAAGAAAACGTTATTATTCTAGTAATTAGTGAACTCTCTTACCAAAATGTAACTGCCCTCTCATCGAAATATTACTCACCTCTATATAGTATATAGTAGACGGGTTACCACAGTTGAGAGGGTTAACTTTCGTTGTTATTTTTGCTGGAAATATAAAATTTTTCAATTTTTGTAGTTGGTATTTTACGCATTTATTGTTTGATTCTATAGTTTTTCAAAGGAAATAGATTTTTTAATCATTTCTCATAATCACTATGAGAGATATTTTCTCCAAGATCCACCCGTTTTCGTGCTCACCCTTCTGCATGGATATTTTGCCAATATATGGTGAAGGAGAAAAGTGAACTGGCCGTATCACACGCATGATGCCTTCTGCTGGCTGAAAGAGTAGGCTGAAGTTGTCGATCGCAAGCCAACTAACCTGGCGGCCACCTGACTGGCCTGACCATGTCGTCGCTTCAGGCCAACTGAACTTGATCTCTAGCCTACATCATTTCCGCTTTTCCCAACCGAACGAATCTAATGCGCTTTAGCTGCCTTGAATTTGACTGCTGCTGCTGTATCGGCTCCCAAACCTCCCCGCGGCTCCCCAACCTCCTCAGCGCCCGGAATTAACTGGCTGAATGCTCTCTCTTCTCCACTTGCTTGCCGCCAAACCTCCTCTGCCAGCCAGAAAGTCTTCCTATTTGCTGCTAATGGGAAACAAATTGTTCATCATTGCGAAAAAATGACCAATGGAATAAGTTGTTTAGACTCCCGGGGTTGCAGATTGCTTGTAAAAGACTCTCATGTCCAAGTTTGAAATTTGATACACAGTTTATTGGTTTTACCAACAAATAATGAGTTGTACTATTATGATGAGATGAAGAGATTGAATGAGTGGAAGTAGAATTGAACTTGGTAAAACTTATTCAATTTTCAATATTCAATAGCTACCCTCTGCATTTTACCTTCTCAATTTCTTGATACTAGTCACTGATATTTTTCATTTCCATATAATGAATTCTTCTCAATTTCTTTATGGTTCATGACTTTCTCACATTCCCACCTACAATTTTCTCTTGTTTTGCAGGTTTTCCTTGTTCTTCTCCAATATCTTCTCATCTTCCTCCTCCACCCCAACTATATAAGTTCTCCTACTTCGCTCTTTCTTTTTTTTTTCGTGAACGAATTCATCAGGAACTCATGGTTCTTCTCATTTTGTCTACTCCAATCACTTAAAGGTATTCCCTCGATTTGTCTCATTTATCAACTTCCTTTTCATCTCATCCCTCACGTAACCTATTCTACTGATGGTGGTGAGGAAGTAGAAATAAAACAAGGAAGAGGAAGCAATTTACATGAAGCACCAATCCCAATCTGAGATAGATTATTGACTCTGTCAACTCGAACTGTTTAATTTCCGCTGATTGGATAATTTTGCGCTCCATATATCACGACAAAGAGACAAAAAGAGAGAGGGGGATAAGGAGAGTGTTACTGTCTAAATCAGTGCAGTCACGTCTTCGAGCAGACAATGTTGAAACAACTGAGTTTGACAGTTATTGATTGGAGCTACGAGAGTCTATTATCCTTCAGTCACGTAACAAAGAGTTTACGGCACTGTCTCTTGTTGTTAAAAGCTGAAAGATCTATTCTCTTGGAAGATGTGTTATCTCACATATCTTTTGCACTCTGCTGCTGAGATAATCAAATCCTGTATCATCATCTTAGATAACCTTAGAAGTATTATTCGTCATACAGTGCTCTGGATTCTTATACAATACTAAACGCCTTGCATTTCACTTCAACTCTCGAACTGCAATAATTAATTTCAATTAACTTGAGCTGCGTTCCAAATCTTCAATTTCTTGGCTTGGTTGGTAGGTTCTTTTGTGGTCCATAGGTCATCATCCCATCATCATCAACCAAAATTATAATCATCGATTACTTATTATCAATGTGACTAATATGTATTTTGTCTTATCTCATGAATCATAAGTTATTATCATCATCAACCAAAATGATCATCATCGATTATTCGATTATTCGATCGAGATGTGAGTAGGCACGTCATTTGTATTTTATCTTATCTCATGGAATCGTAAGTAATTAATACATTTGAACAAATTAATTAACTAATCCTTTAAGTTATCAATTTTTTCTAGGATTCTTGCCAAAAGTATTGTGTTCAATCCTGAAAATATTGGGATAATATATTTGGTATATAATAATGATTTGGCTATTTCTTAAAGCGAATTTTCAATACCTGTTTAAGTTACGTGAATCACAAAAACAATAATCATAATATGAATAGGGGGAGACAGCCCTTCCTCTCACTTGAATTTTTATGAATATTGCAGTCCAAAATAAGGATATATTTAAAAAAAAAAATGAAAGGTAAGTATTGATAATATTGGGACAGGACAAGCTGAGATTTTGAATTTTCAAGACTCACTTCTGGGGACTAGTCGAATTGAAAGTACAATTTTCTCCTTCCATTTTTCAATTCTCGCTAGTAAACAGACGAATAGACACACTATTCACAAGAAACAGAGAATAATAGCTGGAAGAAGAGTAGGAAAGAGGAAAGACGGTAAATGCGTGCTTATCCATCTCTGTGCATAATTATTCTTTGATGACGATGAACCAGAAGACCACGCCGTTGAGGATATATAACATATTTAAGCCGTATAAGCCACTCGCCTGCGGCTGTGCTTCGTCCGTTGCCGGCACAGCTGCCTTTCAAGAATCTCCCCATTTCTTTTGCCAATCCCCAAATCAATTACGTACATTCACAATGCGTGTGATTTGAGATTTTCCTTGGAAAAACGCGGAATGAGCTAAGCTTCGCAATCCTACTTGTAGGTTAGTGTTATTAGTTGTGTGGGTCTCTCCAACTAGTTTGAAAAATCAATTGTTAAAGGTTTACTTGTCAAGTTGGAGATTTGAAGTGAAATAGTGAAATTTGTCATAGTTGAAGCTTTGTGAGTACAATGTCAGGTACTGTACATCACCTACGTTTTTCAGTCTCTAATTGAACGGATTTTCATCTTTTCGCTACACTTGAGAAATACGTTTAAAGCACGATACTGGATTTCTTGGAAGTAGGTACTGTGATGTCAAGGATTTAGCAGCTCTGAGTTGTCAGGAGGAGAGAGGATTCATGCAAGAGCCTGTACAGAATAACGAATAGCTTTGTTCTGAATAGATACACGAATTAGACAAGTGAGATCGTTCTCAATACATTCATATCATTAGTAATGATGCAGGACCATCAACTCATAATAGGAAATCACAAGATATGTGATTCTTAGTTATAAATCATCATATTCGAAGAATTTAATTCGAATGAAATTTTTTCCTATCTAATATTTGGTATTATTGTTGAAGTAGGTTATTTGTTTTTGTTTTTTTTTGTTTTTTCAAGCAAGGTTTAAAACTCTAAAAGTGGGTTTTCGTAACTGCGACCGAGTGCCTCAATTGTATCTGGCAACGCTGGGTCGGGCTCCGCTGCGGCACTCGGTCGCAGTAACGAAAACCAACCTTAAGTTCGCGTCTTGCATCCCTTTTGCCAATGCCCTCTTCTCTATCTCTCTAGGCTCCCTCCTGTAAGCCCCTCCCCACCATTTCCTGCTGGACGTCCGCTATCCATATCTTTCTTGGCCTTCCGCTATTTCTATGCTGGCGTTGAAATAATTTATAATTTGAAGAATATAAATGTTGGAAATATTTATTCTTTCATGTCCCACAGTTCCTTGGCGATCCTTTAGTATTGCTGTAATGGTCTTTGTAGATGAGAATGAAGCATTTACAGTCGAAGCAGATGCATCAGACTTTGCCATAGGTGAAAATCTATCACATTGCAGCCTTGGAAGATGCTATTATGTCTATTCACTTTCTTGGCATATTTTCCATTAGAAGAAAGAATCATATCCATGCTTGGAACTCTCTAATATAACAATAAAAATATATTATTTCTTATTTGGAAACTTTTACACTTGTGACAGTTAGTAATCTGAGTGGTATTAAAGATGCCAGACTTTATCCTGAAACGTAAGAATAAGTTTAATATGGAGTCAAGCTACATATACTGGTGGAGGAGAAAACTCATATTCTAGATTCTAGAACACATATCTCAAATTTTAGTTCTGTTTAGTGAAAGAAAACGAAAGTAACGGGGTGATTCTGTTATGGAAGTATAAAGGGGAAAAGACATGCGGGCTGATGAAATCAGATCAACTACTGAATATATTGTTCAGGTTGCGGAGTGCCGAGAATGGAACGGAGAGAAATGGAAGGAAGATGAGAAGAAATGGGAAAGTAGCCTAACTGGCAATGCAGTGTTGGGAATGGAAGACAGCTGCTGCAGAGGAGCAGAACAGAACAGCAGACGACGTGATGAGGTGTTCATAAAAAAGTGAGTACCCTACGTTTCCCTTGTTTCATTCCACTTTCATGATTCCTTATTACTCCACAACCCGTTGGATTGTTTACGTAGTGTGGGAACGTCGAGTTCTCAACAAACAACAGATTATAATGATAATGACAGGAGAATTCGTGGAAAGATGAGATGGATACGGATAAAAACTGTATGATGAGGGACGAGTCAACCAACGGTAAATAGTGAGTAAATAAGCGAATTAAAAACGTCGGTCATATATTTTCGTCTCTAATAATAGTGATAAATATAGTTAAATATTTTAATGAGTGAATACTGACAGATGTTATCAAATAAGATAGATGGATTGTCGTATAAAGAGGCAAAACCTTCGTTGCCATCTTGTTAGGCGTGTAAAGAGCTGTGCGATAACGAGAGGTGTTGAAAGAGATACTCATGTGACCTGATTTCTTGTGTAGACGATACCAATGTGACCTACTTACAAGGATAATAATCATACTCGACAACACAGGATTAAACTAACTTGATGTAAATTTAGCTGTAATGACGTACCGTAAGTGTAAAAAGACAACTTGATTGTACTCAAGTCAAACTAACATAGACTGACATTTGAAACTTGTTATGTCTCAAAGCTTGATTGCAGCCTTGTTAATCCAACATGAGATTAGAGGATATCTTATTGTATTGTAGCATTTGAACTAAAGTTACAATAGTCAAGTGTAACTTCATCGGCTACAATTAGGGCAGTTGAAACTTTGCTTTAATTGGACTCGAACAAGGACAATGCCTGGCTTAGAACAGAAGGATGGAAGACTCAGCATTAACGGATGAGTAGGCCTTGTTTTGGGCTGAGTGAGAGCACTTCCCAAAGTCCTAATACACTTTAGACAATCTAGTGGACTTGACTAACCACAAGAGCCACAAGGGCACCGACCCTCAATCACTTCAGCCATTACATGTTAGATATTGGACAATTACGTTTTGGCTCATCGATGTTGACAAGGTGCGTGCTGGTCTGGAGGGAAACTGTTTAGTGCCCTCAGTTGCCACTCAACTAGTCATGCTTGCTTGGTCTCACATTATCGTCCAGTAGATTGCCTCTTATGGTTAATGCGGCACATCTACTAATATTGATTATGAGATCAAGACATCGTCAGCGCACATCTTACAGCCATTATCAAACCACGGTATAGAGGTTGACCTCATTAACATGAACTGGTAGATGAATTATTTATATCCAGTTTGATAGTAGATGAAATGGATAAGTTATAACTGGAACCATTTGATTCATTATTTTTTCTAGAGAAGGAGAAATAATATGAGTTGAGCCTACTAGTTTGACCAAGCTAAAAGCAGTAGGGTGCTCGACAATTATCAATTGAGCACCTAATGATAATTGATAATATTGATAATTATCTAATTAATTATTATTATTTGAATTTATGAGAATTTAAACTGAAACTTAAAAACTCATTTGCAAAACTTATATGGAATATTGCTTGAAAATGAAATACTTTACCTCTAAAATCCTCTCTAAAATATTACTACTATTTTCATACACAACAGTTTCTATTAAAAATTAATAACCGACATTATATAGGGACCATTTTATGAAAATCAGAATTGTGTGGTGAGTAAAATGACCACATGTTACACAATGAAGAACAACATGGATATTTAAAGACCTCCAAAGATTCCTTCCAATACTTCAAATTTAGCAGAGGTCTCTTCAACAGATTGTGATTGAGAAAAGCTAATGGGTGGCTGATGAGGAATATTTTGGTGATACTCCCACTTCAAAATTTAAATTGGAGATTTAAACTACGAATGGCAATGTTTGTACTAAACAGAATCAGCTAGGAGCCTTGGTATGAAATCATAGTCATGAGGCATCATTAATGGTGAGAGTGCATTTCATAACGTAGACTCCAAATACAGTCATATTCGGTCGAGCTCAAACTTATCTGTGTAGGAAGCAGAGAAAGTGAGGGAGAGAGAGAGAGGGATTGATGCATTAGATGGATCAATGTGAACTCAACTTACATGCAAAAGGTAGCTGATTAGCATTCTTGAGTGCGATTGCGAGCTACTTAATATTTCAAAGGCAGCTTTGAGTTTGCATTGTGAATTAAGCAGTGACTCATTCGATCCTATGCAGGCATAAGCCTGGCTGAAAGTGATGTCATCAACGGCTTTTTTCAACTAGTCAACCTGATTGGACAACCTAATTACCGTAGTTGATGAAACGTTATTAGGCTCTAAACGATGGAGGCACTGAGATTTCTGTTAATAGTGAAATATCACAGTCTCACATAGGCTAATTGATAAGAATTAAAAAGGTTTGATATCCAAATAATTTGGACATCAATCAATATTTCCAATTTACACTTACGATGAAATTTCACGAACCGATTGAATTATTCACTAGTATTTTAATTCTTCTCCAATGTGAATTGTTTTTATCTATATACTGTACATAAAAGCGAAATGACACTCACTCACTCATTCATCAGCAGAACTAAAAATCTACTGAACCAAATCCGTTCAAATTTGGCATTAATGTTCAGTTGGAGCTTTAGACACGCACTAGGGATTTTGAAAACATCTCAAAGATACGCCCAATATTCGCGTTTTTCTAGCGATTTTGTGCGTTTTCTCAGCTTTTTCGAGAACTAATTGGCAGAAAATGTTGAAATTTGGTACTTAGGTTCGTTTAAGGTCTAAAAATAATATGTTTACTGTGTCAACGGGGGCGACGTCCCCTGGTGAGCGCGAAGCGTTCACTATGTCAATGGCTGCCAGGGGTCCAGGGGGCGGAGCCCCCTGGTTAGCCTGCTGGCTAGTGTGAGATAAATCAGTTGCTGGAAATTCATTTATACAACGTTTTCAACAATAATTTCACCAGTCACTACTGTGATTCCATGTAATCATAACAAGGTTTTTACATTTTATTCTTTTCAATCTTTCGTGTGAATTTCCAGCTTTACTTTATCTCACAATTCTTTATACTAGTTATATGTGAGATGAATAATTGAATCTGCGTAAATAATTCAACTCCTCTCTCTACGGTGATATGTTCATATTCGTATAGAAATTGACCTTGAATAAACCAGTATGCTTTCTGCAAAATAGGCAGAGACCCAAATAATGTAAAAAACAATGGTTGATATGCATTAGGGTAGCCGTTCGTTGCCTCCATGATCAATATTCTAAAGAGTAAATATTTGAGTGGACGCTGGCGTTTGAGCAGCATCGAGCATGACGACTGACGATGTTTGTTTAATTCTGACGATGTCAGCTCGTCAGCTAGTCAGCTGCTGATGGACACAGATAGCTATCAGCTTCACTGGCGAGTCATTCAGGGCACAGTCTGACGCATCAGAACATCAGTGTAGCCGTCAAGCCCCAAACCGGATCCCAATAAAAGACCGCTCTGCTCTCTCATTAGGCGCTAGCTTGCTTGCTCAACTATAAAAGTGTGAACCCCACTCCGCTCCTACGTTATCTATGAACAAAGTTTTGCATTGCGACTGAAAAAAGTCTCAATATTATTTTTCATCCAAATGGAAAACGCTAAATGAATAGCAGTGATTCTAACTGGTTTGATATTCAGCTGCTCATTTACAGTCATTGTATTCCTACTTCATAATGAGATACAGATATTTGAGTTCCTTACTTTGGATATTTCTGAAGTGAATTTTGGATTGTTACTGGCGGCTAGCTACACGTCTCGTTTAAACACCAACAAGCCAGGTTATAGGACAGTAGCAAGCCTGTTTTTTCTTTCCATAATATTGAATTCTTATTGAAATGAATGAATTTGAATATGAATTAAAATTACAAAGTGAGAATAATTTAAAAAGGAAATCATGCAATAATAATAACTCGAGAGATGAACACGAGAGTTTGAAACATGAAGAAATAAGGAAATTTGAAGGAGAGAATCTTGCAAGGATTTATTTGAAAAAGAATAAGTCATCAAAGCTGATTGAATACCCTTGTTGCGCCGTATATTTTCCAAATCTTCAAAATTTATCAATAGTCTATGTTTTCTCGTTATTTTATATCGTTCTAAAGTCCAGCTTTTCGAACAGGTTGATTACCCCGATACTAACTACTATTTCATGCTATGTTAAAGCTATTCTATGGTAACAAAGCTCCATTACCATGGCGATAATTGGGACAGAACCACCGCTAATAATATTGCATTCAAGCTCTGATACACAAAAAGAGCAATCAATCTCCATAATATTACATGTTTTCAAATAGTCGCGTTGAATGTAGTCAGCATCCATCATTAGTCGCTGCAATAGAAATACATGAACATAAATACACAGATGCATCTGGTCCGCTTCTGGTTGGCTGGATGCCTGTTATTGTTTCTTGTTTCATTGCTGCAGTGTAGTGGTCAAGTATTATTTTCTTTGCAAGTTTGCCTTCATGATTCATTCATAGCCTGGCTGAAACAATCCATCATATTGCTGCTGCTGTCAGCTTGAAAAAATACAGAAAAATGATAAATATCAAAGACTCGCTTGGAAAATGCCAAGTGAAAGGAAACATGCGAGTGAGGATTTCGATCGTTCATATGAATTCCAACTTTCTATTATGAATTGTTAGGGGAGAAATGTTTAATCAAGCGTATTCAATTAAGTTTCATGTGAGATAGTAGGCCGTTTGGGTTGATTGTTGCCCATGCTTAGCCTAGACTCAGAGATAAGTTGTCACATTTCAAGTGAGAATCGATTTCACCGAGTTGGTAATGGTAATATTTTCATCTACGTGGAAAATATTCTTGAATTTGTGAAACAAATATTTTTATTGAGAGACCTCTTCTGTATTTAAATTCCCTGTTTTGATTGAGATAATTGGTATAATATTATTAAGTTTGGTGGAATTGATTTCAATAATAATTTTCCATAAGATAAAGAAGAGGATTTCCCAGAAGAGGAGGAAGAGGAGATTCCATAAGAGGAATTGTGAATTCAAGCGATTATTTCGTTCAAGTTGATATGGATACTCGAAAAAGAAATACGATAAATGAAATATACATACATGATTGTAGACTAACTTACTACCTGTATTACTGTGAAAGTAGAACATTTATTTTTAAAATTTGACAAACCCGTAAATTGAAACTAAAGAGTCAAAGAAAAGAAAGACTAAAAGAGTCAATAAAATTATTAAATTACCAATATTCCTAATGGCATTGTTGAACAGTTTGGTTATTCTGAGACAGTTGAAATAGCTGATAGTTCAATTCTATTAAATAACGGTGAGTTTTGGAAGTTGAGCCTCAAATCTCGAATTCAGACGGCACGCAACATGATAATCCTGATTCGAGATAGAAAAACGGATAAAAATCAACTTTCTCCTCCTTTCTGCCTGCATGCATGTCTCATTAACTTCACGCTGACGATGTGACAACATCTCTGGTTGCAATTGGCAACCCCCCTCTACCCGTCTTTCCGTCCCTACCAAGGAAGGACGAAATGAATTTCCCGGCTTGAATTCTAAATCACCTCCTGTTTTTACTGCTCACCACACACACAGCCATGAAGTGCCTTTGAAGTGAAAGTGCTTCCTCAGTTTGAGAATGGCTTGTGGTGGGCCTGCCTTCCCCCTCTCCCATCACCTCTGCCCAATAGTTTGAAGAGGGCTCGAGTCACTTCAGAAATTTCGCAGTCCATCAAAGCGCAGAAGATAAAAATGCGTCACGCTCAAAATGTATACGCGCGACAAGCAACCGTTATCAAACATTCAGGTGTCAGCATAAATGACAAAGCAGTGACTCAGTCCTCATACACTCATTCTTCGCCTCATCATTTACTAGTGCAATATTATGTAGGATTGTTGTTGATAAAAATGGTGAACGACGGAGCTTGAAAATATTCAACTCACAACGAACTTGAAATTATTGTTTCAACACATCTGAATTTTTACGCTATATTCAAGGATTTTTACACAGTTAAATCAAACACAGAACTGAATAAAATAAATAGAATACTCTATTCATTGATATAATTTGCACTGTATGGATAAAGTGAAATGTATTCATCCTTCTTTATTTTTCTGAGGGTGATGCCCGCAAATGAGCTCTACGCTTGTGCGTGGGTGATGATGAGAGATGACGATTTTTTACGTAGTTGGTACCGACAGCTTTACGTCTTTTCCAAAAGACGGGATTGGCCGTTTTTGTGGTTAAAAACCGTGCCGTCAACTGGGTTCGATCCACGAACCTATGGATTATCAGACCGGCTCTTATCGCCTTCAGCTACTGATCATTCAAGCAATTACAAATAAATCATAGGAATAAGAATACGGACTTGAGCATGGTGTAACAGGCCATAAGCTGCTAGCAAATAAGTCGCTGCTAGCTTATAAGTCGCTGCTAATAAAATACTGCAGTATTGTTGGTAGCTGCTAGTAGAAGCCACTCCCTATGTGACTCCCTATGTCACACTTGCTACCTGAAATAGCAGCCAGAAACCAGGAATAGTATTTCTCTGTAGTTACTAAAGTAGCTTGGTGTGACATAGGCTTTTAGGGCTTTTATCCCCAAAAATTAATCGCCCCTATACAGTATAAAACATATTAAGCGGTTGAGGTAAAAATACCCGTGGAACTACTGATAACATTATTTTTAATGTCTAGACATGAATGATGTGCTCTATTCCTAAAATAGTATATTTTCGACTCAACCGTTGTAAATTATAAAACAGGATAAATTTCAATGAGTGACATGACATGAATGAGAATGATGTTATTATGAATGGAGTGATTATCACTGTCAAGTGTGTTCTGGAGAACAAAATTAGATCAGTTAGACCACTGTTTTCAGTGAAAACATGGCTTTAAACGAATGAACACGATTTGAGGTAGAGCAGACATGTTTATGGTAAGGTTGCATACAAGTACATGACTGTGATTACAGTAATAAAATCTATTTTGATAGTTGTAAGCTTGTTCGAGTCCAAATAAAAATCTTTCATGAAACATACATTCCCCCGAATCTCATTAATTATTCTGAATTTATTCAAAGAGCAAGAATATTGTTCCTTATTTGTCAGCGATGCTCTTATTTGAGTATTTTCATCACGGTTTCATATTAAGACAGTTTATATAAAATAGTATTTTCATATTCAGGCTCACTTTCTAGAGAGACATTTTGCCATTGAAATATAATGAAGTTATTAAATAAGAAAATCTCCATTCAAACAAGAAAGTTCAGTGACAAAGATGAAAATAAAATACTTCAACTAAAATTCAATGGAACAATAATTATTATTGATAAGATCCAATATTATGAATAATCTATCGTATGTCACGTTAGTGATACAAGGAATCTTCAATTGACTAATTGCAGCCAATACCTTGATTGAAAAAACGTACTTAATATCCAATTCTCCGATAAAAAACTTAACTTACTTCGAAAACTTTTAACGTGATTAGTGAAATCTATTCGATTGAATCTATTTGAAACCTATTCTATTTGGTTAACTCAAATTGTTCCATGGCATTTTTCTGGATTCCAAAGAATGATGTTGTATAAAAAGCTTTGACTCAACAATTTAAATTCGTATCACTTCATTAGAATAATTTGAGAATATAATCAATTCCAGGATTGCAGGCCTTTTCAGACAATCAGACACAGAGACGTACCTTGCTCATCGTGGTAAAATGAGGTGAGTGTAAGAAAGATGAATTGAAACTAATGAAAGTTTGTCACCAAGTTGAACAATTTTCGCCCCATTAGAAGAAGACCGCGAACGTGACTGAGCCTCCCCCCTCCCCTCCTCCTCTTCATCAATCTCCTCCTCAACTTCCTCACTATTAAACTGGCCTGTTCCCGCCAACTTATTTTTCTCAACTTCGGATTCTATTGTTTTGTTGGCGTGCGTGAAAAACTTGTAAGCCGTCGAGTTCGAATGATACATCGCACTTCCATGCCCCATTTCGAGTTTTCATGAAAGCCTACGGATAACTTCCACTCAGAAACTTATCAATCGCACTGATAAATCGAACGAACAATTGAATCAGGAAACAGATTTATAACCTTGACATCTTCGAAGGATGATTGAATAAAGGAAATAATACTGTACTACTTGAAACGAAAATTGTGTCATAAATTTCCACTCACAAACAAATTTCCAAGGAATCAATTTTCCTAACAATCTTCAAGTTTCATTAATAATCAATATCATAAATCGGCATTCATCAAAACACATTATCGAGTCAAATGGATAGGAGTCATGGATTATGGAGTCGAATCGAATTTAATGGAGAATAGAGGAGAAGTTTCATGATAGTAAAAAAGTTATGATCAGTACTTCAGAATTTTACATTATCCCCAATGTTTTGAAATCTTGAGTTCTGGATTACGTGCCAAATCCAGAAAGTTCAATATTGATTCAAAAATGAGTAAGAGAATCTCTATCAATAACGGTCAAAATGATAAGTGTGAATTGAAATTATCAGTTTATTATAATGAATAAATGCATGATTTGCATAGGAATAATATGCATTCGAATGTCAATGTCACTCAGGAGCTCCAATGTACATTGCTCGCGATTATAATTTATTTTCACCATGAAAATAGTTGTAACGTATGTGATTATTATATTGATCAAGTTTCTCAGCTATGAAATTGAAATATGATCAGACCTCAATTCACATCCTATCAGTGTAAATTGTGGTAATCCCGCCAAGAAGAAACAGATACCTATTTTGAATGAGATATCTACTTTTTCGAAGATATTTTCTTCCCTACTAATTGAGTTCTCATCTTTAGAAAGCACCTCCAATACCGTTAAGAGGCTGTGTAACTTAATACTCATGCTAATGTAGCTGTTATAATTTTGCATTGTATTAGTTAATGGCGAATTTGTACTGATGATGATGAGGAATCTTCTGGAAAGATCAATTAATTCCAATAACTGATGTTTGAGACTCAAATTTCCTCTTCTATTGCTGCAAATTTGAATTTGCAGATATTTTTGAATGCATAACGTTATCGAGAAACCATTATTGTTATTGCTTCATCTTCCGCTACGAAAATTATGGAATTATAAAGGAGAAAAAGAAGAAGCAGTGACTTCAATGCGAATTTCCAATACAGTATTATAAATCCTCTCCAAGATTATTGGCTCCGTTTTTAAACAAATGACATTTGAATGTGTTCTAAGCAATCTGCGATTATTACCAAAATTGCTTCCATTGTGCTGTATGTTTTCTACATTTTTAACCTTACATTACTTCACTTATACACTTTCAGCCACTACTACATGGTAACTACGTTTCTACGTAACTGTGCAGTAGTAATTAATATCAGATATAAGACTAAACGTGAAAGAAAAAATGAATAGGAAAAATATTAGAGTCTTATTGTAGATAAAATATGGAGGTTTATTGATTTATTCTACACATAAAAATATAATTTCCAAATATATGATAGAGTAGAGATAAAAATTATACGTAATATTTTAGAATAATATGTAAATTTTAGGATATGCGCACGATGAGAAGAGAGTTGGCAGACAATACTTATTATTCAACGGGTTGCATACACCAAGTATTGAAGGCGGCGTAATGCCTTGTGCAGTACAAGTGATTGCCAGCCGCGTTCTGTGAGCGAGAAGACCAGTAGAGGGACATTAGGTCTTATCACATGGGACTTTCTCTGTATGTTTCTCACTGTCTTTCGTTTCTGCTCTGAGTATTGAGGGTCATTCTTGTGAGAGGGAGAAAGAGAGAAGAGTGGGCAAGGAGGACTGTTGGTGCTTTCGTATTCAAAGCCAACTCACACACTCATCCATAGTAAGCTGGCTGATATAAATTCCGATCGCTTGTCCTGTTGACTCTCAAGAAAAAGGACGCTCCGACGATATCGTTCTTTCGAATTCATCTTTCTCCACTTCCACCTTCCACGGAATTTAGTTATCTTTTTCTATTAGCGATGCTTGCGTATCTTTTGCCACATGAAGACTTTCCAGAGAAAGTAGAATAATATTAATTATTGTCTATTTGAATGATTTTATCAAGTCTAATGAGAACAACTACTTCAAAAACATGAATTTAATTCTGACCTTTTTTGTTTTTTCCATAGTGGAATCTAATTAAAAATTAATGAATCGATTGATGAAACTGGACTTCTGATAGAAAGTTCATAGGAAACATTCAAGAACAGTGAATAGATTTCGCTGCAGAAAAATTGCTAAGACAATAATTATCATCCCCAACGACAGTTTCATTCCACAATTTCTGAATAATTTTCATTCTCTAATACACCTCAGTAATTATCGATTCAGTGGAATAATAAATGATAGGATTACTTGAGAAATCACGATAATTATACTCAGTTTAACAACATATAACAATATGATGATATCATATTATTACTAATCAGGTGCATGCACCAACTTCGGAAATTTAATTAATCTGTTATTGATATACAGCTTCATATAAGGAGAAATCTAATGATATTACATGATATTCATCCTCTCTTGGAATGTTGTGCAAATGTAATGTTTTACTGAGTAAAAATTACTAATACAGTAAGAATACCAATGTATACCAATTACTTCTGGTACATCCTAATACTGAATGTACTACTGGTACATCACATTTCACGATTTAATAGGCATATTAAAAAATTTACTTTGTTATTAAGAGTAGAATGAATTGAATAATGAGGGATGAATACCTCAACAGCTCTGTAGAAATTGCCTGACTCTTTTTGGTCTATTTGAAGTTAGCGTCGAGTTTTATTTCCAGGTGAAGTTTTGTATGATAATAGGCATTCTGCACAGTCCAATCACAGTCGTTCATCTCAGGCCATTCTTCTCGCTGATTTAGCTCGAGCATATCAGACAAGGGCTGAAATGATTAACATCCCTTATTTACAATGCCCCCAGTAAACAATGTCCCAGCCTTCATTCCGACCGACGTTGTTATCTCACGGTGAATGAATTAGGCCAGCAGGAAAGAAAGATATAAACGAATCATTCGTTTTATATAAAAATATTTTCGCAGGGATGAAAAAGGAACAAAGTAACCTAGAAGAATGGAGTCGGCGGCACTGAATTATGCAAGCAGGGATTCAAGAGACCTTTTTCAGCGGGACCATTGGATTTCGGAAGGGCAGTTACAGTACAGTAGCCTTCAGGGGATGAGATGAAAAACTACGAGAGAATAGAATATTCGTCTTTATTCAGGACAGAAGAGCTAGTTTTTCTCCAGATCTTCCCTACTGTTAACCCGTTTCAGAAGTGAGCGAGACCCGAATTGGGTTTTCCAATCTTCTTTAATTATTGCTAGATTGCAGTACCACTATTTTTAGACGAATGGAATACTTCAGCATCTAATATCTTATTCATAAATATTTAATCAGTTTTCATAGCTCCACCAAAGCAATGATGCAGGTTCCACAACATATGACCTTTGAACTTTGAACATGAACTTTAATGAAATAATTTATAATGGAAGAATATTCAGGCTCAAAAAACTACTGAAGTCTGTGAAAGCATATATCAATAATTTTCTCGTGAAGTTGTCCTCAAACACCATATTATTATAAGTTATCAAGACGTATCCTATTAGTTTTCTGTGTAGTAGTGGAGGTGACATTGTGATAGTCATCCATACTGAATAAAAAGACTTTAAGTTGTCAATACCACACATTTGATAGAACAACGAGATACCGGTTTCGGTTGTTACACCATTATCAATCTTTGGTAAACTAAAACTAAAATACAGTGCAGTAAAATTTATACTCATGAGCGAGCGCTGTGATTGGGAGTTGAACGGCCAATCGTGGTGGATATTCAAAATACCTACGAATCTCCATGATTCTCATAGAGAGATGAGCATTATCAAACAGATAGCTGTCATAAATGGTTATGACGAAAACATGGTGGATAGATTATTGAATGAAATTAGCAGACGCCTCGCAGTATTCTAGCTTTGCTGAAAAAAGTTGAAGATCGATCATGGATAACGGTTCCTTACCTTGGCCTTGTATCTGATAAGATAGGAAGAGAATTGAAAAAGAATGGCTTTCATGTACCGTAGACATGGAATATAAGAAAGAAAAGACTTGTACTGATTTTGAGTTCGTTATTTGAGTTTTGGTGAGGACATGATCGGCTTTGGCAAAATTGAGATAGACTTGGTGTAGTGATAAGACTTATCAATGTGTTGAATTTAATAATCTATTGTACTTTTCCATAATGGAAAATCGTTCACAGGTAGAGTTTCTGAGCCAATAGCTATGACTAAAGAACATATTAGAGATTGGGATAAACAGGAATGAGATTCTGACTTCTATGCTGAACATTTTCACAAACAATCAAGGTCGAGGAGGAATCGATAATGTTCAGTACACTGATGACATACTTATAAAGGCATTTCAGACGCAAAATTGAACATTTTGGATCAGACAAAAATGACCTAAAGGTACCTGGAAGTAAATTTCAATTGACCAGTTCATTTAACGTTTCATAAGACAGTAAAATCAAAAGCCAATTTATGCTCGGGAAAAAAAATAGACTTCTACAATCTAGTATAATTATTTAGTTTATATTCCAGTCTTCTGGTAGATATTCAGAGATTTTCTTCATTAAACATTCTTATTTTCAAGTTTGTCTTGTTGGCATAATCTATGTATTTATCTTCTTTTAATCTTGATAGAAAAGATGAAGCTATTTGATGCAGCTATTATCCCTTCCTGCCTGTACAGTTCGGAGGTTTGGGGTTTGGATTGTGATGAACCGCCGTGGGAGCACAGTTATTTTTCTTGAAAGGCCACGTAAGCGATCGCCTCGATACCAAGTTCAACTAGGTTGGTGCATTGGAGACAAACAGGCTCGAAAATCAGAGTTCCATATATTCAAGAGATTTTATCATGGTGAGAATATATGGTGTGTAAACATGGCAAGTCACGGTTTCCGTTCATTTGCTATTAAATATATGGTTTGAGCTAATTTCAAAAGTAATTGGATTTTATGTGCATTGAATTCTATCCGATATTTGAAAATATTGCAATGATGATGGGGTTGTGTCACATTTGATTTGAACAATTTCCAAGAAAGCAATATTGGCACTTGTAATGGAACTTGTCATAGGAGGAAGACTTAAATCGTGGGCGTTTCAACATCTCACTGATTAACAAATTCTGAAAACATTGTATTTTCGGAAATTTGATCACTGAGTTTACAAAGTAGAGAAGCATTTATTGATAAATTGTCGATGTTACACGAGTCACTTCCTTTATCTAGATGGGAGGAAGTATCAAACTTGTTGAAAGTAAAAGGTCACCTCATGTCATTCTAGTTACGGAGTCATTGGCAAAGTCTAGACTGTTCAACCTACGAAAGTTTACTTCATTTGCCTTACAAAACCAATAATCCGTAATTTCAACAGGTGGACAAAATTTGATTTTAAGGGTCTAATTGGTTACATGAACAAAAAACCAAAAATGTCACTCTAATATTGTCTTTTTAAGAAGTGCTATGATATGCCCACATACCTAAGCTATTGCGTGTAGAATGATGATGATGAGATATGAATGGACCTGCAGCTTCAAGTGGGCTCTGAGACCACTATTGAATCTTTTTCTTCTGTATTTATCATTATATTAACTGGAAGGAAGATAATCTTTCTAGTCCGTCCATACCTCAGGATGGGCTTATCTTATATTGTATGTATCTTATGTAATTTTGGCGCATTCCTTTGCCTACTGTGCTTCTATCATTGTGTGATTTGATAATCTAGAAAAAATGATTTATTTAAGTGATATGTACCCAGCTTTTAGGACTTGACTGATTTTAAAGTTTATTTAGACTGAGGACAAGCAAGTGGCACTTGCACGTTTGGGCTAAACTCTTGGTTATGATAAATGTCTTGACATTGTAATGCTTGATCTGCCTCTGACAGTTGGTCTTTAAACTTGATTGAAAGTTGATTACTTAAACATAATAACAATTATTTTTAGAATTGGAAGAAACAGAATGAGGATTCTGACTTTGCTGAAATTTTTCTCAAACGAATTAAATCCGAGGAGAATGTTGAGCTTCTGCATTTGAATAGCAAAGGCAGACAATTGAACATTTGGAGGTTTTGTATTGAGGATGATCCAAGTGGTTAATTGACCAATTATGGAACACTGCGATCCACCATTCATTGATAGGTGATCTATTTGAAGTGCATGGCTTGCTATTCCAGCTCATAATAAATTTGCTGATTAATGTTTAATTTGTGTCTTGTAGTATCTACTTCCACTGGCACCCTCGGATGCTGTTCGCTCTTCTGAGCCGACGTGGTGCTATGACGTTTGTAACCATGTTCACATTGATGTGACTGGAGCTTATATCCGCCAATAGCTCCCCAACGAGCTTGAGTGGAGTAATGAGGAAGCCTCGCGTTCTTTCTCACCAATCTTCTGCTCCGATCCTTGGTATAAATTTCTTACTGGTTTTGGTTTGAGTTACGTCTCTTAACAATCGATACCTCAGTTTCTTTTATTAAAAAATAGTTTTGATAGCATTCTTATCAGCCAGTATCCAATTAGCCGGCCCGTTGATAAATTGTGTCTGCCTCCAGCGCCTCACCTTCTCAATCCTCCACCCTGTAATGGAACTCCTTCCTCTCCTCCTCAACCCTCCTCCTCCTCTATTCCTCCTCCACCCCATCTACTTTATAGATTTTTCGTTTTTTTTGATAACTCTCGAGAGCCTGATAAATTGTCCATATTACACTCAGGTCGTCTGAAAGTTCTAAAATATTAATTCAGATCTTGTTGAAGTGGTGAGCACCTACTAGATATTAGATGGGTTCAAAGATGATAGAAATAAAAAGATGGATGAAGTTGAGAAACAAGCAATCCATTTCTACTACAGTGAATCTTGAATTTGGTTGAGGTTTTGGATCAAAAACCACAGTGGTTGTAAAATTATTGTCCTTTGCTAGGATATGATCACATAAGCTCCTAAGCTTGTGCGTGGATAATGGAAGATGATGATGAGATATGAATGGAGCTACATGGCTTTAGACATAAAATTGAAGATTTAATTTTTTTTGAAATTCAGTAAATGTTTGGAAGATAGGACGCGGTCACCGATACAGACAGGAGTGGTGACTTCATAGCCTTCTTAAAAATCTCGCCGATTAGCCTCGCCTCTGCCATAACCAACCCGCTTCCCTTCAATGCTTCCGCTTCCTTCGACAAATTGAAACTCAAGAATAAATCAGCTGTAATCCAACTAGTGAAGTCTCTTTGTAATCTTTTATCATTATAAACTGGGGAAGATGATTTTTCTGCATGTCCATACCTCCAGGATAAAAGCTTATTTTATACTGTGAAAGTTATTGATTCCTTTTTCTGTTTGTTCTGAAAAGTTGTGTGATTTGTAATTTTAGAAAAACATAAAGTATTAAAGTATGATACAAGTTGAAATGATACTGTATTTCCAAATGATTCAGCACTAAGGCAAGCAATCAGCGGCATTCTTCATATGGTTGCACATTGCTAAATCAGCATTCAATATTTTTGAGGTATGTTAATTCACTTTGTGCAGTGGGTAATGAGAATGATGATGAAAGATGACATGTTTTGGTCAGGGAAATATCAGGATTAACAAATTTTCGTCTAGAGATCCTTCGAATCAGCGTGGGAGTGGCCGTATCTGTCAAAATCGTGTTCTCGGCAACTGTATTCGATCTTGGAATTTGGTTATCAGACGGGCGCTTATCGCCTCGTCAGCTAAAGCTCTGACAGGTGATAATTTCATTAAAGATATTAATCATAACTTCGTATGTGAGTTATATTTATGTATAATAATGTATTTATGTTTTATACAAACTGTATGGGCTTCATAATAATGTATGTCACAAAAGATCTCGAAAAATTACCTAATCTGACTTCTTCCACTATAATACAGTAATTTCGTTTCAGTTTTCTGTAGAGGATAGTGGGTCGGTTTGGATACAAATTTTGGAACACTACGTTCCCATTCATTGGGATAACTCATTTTAAAGGACCACCACTCGGGAAAATCTGATTAATGTTGTGAATATCTGCTGTTCCAGCTTTACTGGCAAAACCTCCGGAAATTTCTGTCGGCTGTAAATGATGGAGCAGAAACCATGATTGATGTGAGTGAGACAAGATTATTTCAGTTGACAAGTAATGAGGAAGCCTCGCGTTCTCATCTTCATGCTCACCTCTTCTTCTTACTGGTTTTCTTCACGTCATCCCTCCTCCCTGGTACCATAGCATTCAATAAAAGTTTTGCTCATGGTTAACCAGCGGTTCGCTGCTGCATTAATGAGAATTGCTTTCCTGTTGCCTCCAGCGTCTCACCTTCTCAATCCACATAAGCACTCCTTCATCTCGTCCACCTTCCTCCTCCTCCTCCTCTTCTCCATCCACCCCATTTCGTTTTCTATAGAAAATTTAAAAAAGGCAAGAATTAGAATTTTGAAAAATGTTACAAAGTGAGTTGAGCAAAGATATTATGGTGTTAGAAATAAGATGGATGATGTAGAGTAATCTGTTTTTAAATTCGACAGAAAAATCGTCGAGTTCATGGCTGCTAAAACAGACGCTTTAATAGCATATGGATAAATTGTAAGTAGTGAGGACTGAATATAGACATAAAATTGATGTACGCTCGTTCGTTTCATTTAAATCAGCTGTTTATGGGAAGATATGTTAAAAAATCTGTTCTGATATTAACTCATTAACTTCATCATTTCTTGAAATCACAACATGGGCATAACTAAGGCGTGATAATTCAAATCGATATGCATTCAACTCAATTATGTTATGGACAGGCTATGTTTCATGACATAATCAATTCATTCTTCAAAGTGCATGAATGATTCCCTCTCAGTGCTAATAACTGATCAGTGTTAGAATTAGGTTTGACATTTCAGGAAATCATTCCGATTAACAGAATTTCTTATTCAGACTTTGTTTGTGGTTACTCTCAAAACAGACACTTCTCCACCATTCTCCTTATTCCTTCAAAATAATCGATTTCAATGCAATCTGACATGACAATAAAAATATAATAAGGAATGATGAAAAGAATGGGATAATGTATTGTGGAAAGAGATGATCATTGTAAGGAATGAATAGAAGAACATCTATAAGAACGATAAGAGCGATATGATTTGAAACTATGTAATGAATAAAAAGAATAGGAATAAATGGAAGAGTTCGCATAATAAATGAGCCCGATTGATAATTTGATTTGGAAACTGATAATTATCATTACATTACTGAATCTCATTCGATATATATCTGTGTAGAACATATCTTGTAATCTTTGTCACTTTGGAATAATAAAAGCGCCTATTAAAAATCAAGTGAAAGCGCCTTTTATTCCAGATGTTGCATTCGTTTTTCGAAACGATCTGCCCATTCTCGCCTCCTTGCTCCGCCTCCACCTTCCTTGCGAAAGAAAATGAAAATAACTCAAAGTGAGAAATAGTGTTGGCGCTGTAGCATAGTAATTAACAAGGCGTTTTTCATGCCTAAAGGGCAACTTTTAATTTGCCGGAGATATCAATGAAGGGACTTCTCTCTCGACGCCTTTTTTTCTTCCGCAGTTGTAAATTAATGTTCCACTAAGTCCAACAAAGAGTTATTCGGGCAAAAAGGCTGCGCTTGCATTCCAACCAAATGGATGGATATTGTGGATTTTGCTTACCAAATTATATTACATTAGTCAATTTATCATATTTGAAATGTAATTACCAATCCATTTGATGGATTCATTACCCATTTGGTGGAGTATTTAACTAAATCTAACTGAGTATTTAACTAACCCTAACTATCGGAGTATTTATTACCCTAAAAGCAAGCTTTAGACTTTGATCTTCAGGTGCTCTTTGCACTTTAAAGCTTAAATTCTCTGGTTCTTTTTTCAGTCACATTCATCGTCTTACTATATATATTTTATTATCAAGATGAAATATGATTACAAATTTCCATGGAAATAAATGATGTTTATCTATCGTACTCTAGATTCTAAATAATACTCATTATTTTATTTAGCCTCAATATTAATATTCTGGACAACCATATTATATTGAAGGTCGATGACAAGGTTTGAAAGAACATTAATATCCACTTACTTTGAAGAGAAATAAACACACAGTTCCTTTATCATTCATCACATAGGATGCAGAGAAAGCGACTGAAGAGGACTCGATCTAGGAAGATGCTCTCTGTTTCTGAATCTTAGTCATGACTGTGTTCAATGGTAGAATAGAGGTCTGTCTACAAGTACGAAAAAATCGACTTGAGAGGATTTATTTTTTAATTTTGAGATTTTCCCGATAAATTTCCATTTTAATAGTACATATTGTTGGAGATTGCAAGTTGAAAGATTGTTATTGTAACCTGTAATATGGTAGAAATATTCTTTTAATGAGTAAAGAGGTGATTTTCAGAGCATTCTAATTCAGAGCGGATCGTGAATATGCTCCAATAATTGGAGTTTCCGAGATGGAATACACTTATCCTGATGGATTTGTGTTTTATATTGGTGTCCTGTCTTTGATGTGTTTTCCAAGATTGTGTGTTGAAGATAACAAAATACTGTACACAAAATGAACTCAAATGTGATTGAGAAGCTGAAGTTGTCATTTGTAGAGAGGTTTAATTCACCATCAAGTGAAAAAGAAGGATCATAGCAGCAACTACTACCCCAACTATTATTATTCTGTGCCTTAGAATATTCTATCTAGTCACACTTCTCTTTAGTAAGCAATCGTGAGTACCCAGTTTATTCAAGCCTCACTATTATATTATATGAAAGTGGCTGGAGTAAATGGTGAAATGATGGAAAAATTGGGTTGCCACGCTCCTTGGTTTAAGCCGTTATCAGGAATGAAGTGGTGGGTCGAGCATTTGGCAGAAAAACAGGATAAGAAGGAATAAAAGTAAGAAGATAAAATTGCAAAAGTACGTTTCACACCATTTCCGTTTGGTGTGGCGTTCGTTCTTCACGGCGAATGTAAAGAACCCTTTAAGCGTTTGATGTATTATCGTGCGCCATCACTCTCCGCCGGGGGACGCCCGCCCCTTACAAATGCCTTGTCTCGGCACTTTTATCTAACCTTTTTCGAATGAACCCTTTTTTATTCCCTCTTCCACTAGGCTTTGTCGATTCCCAAGAGTATTACATGTGTACAATGTTAATACATGACAAACTGATACTTTTTTGGATGAGATTGGATATTCAGATTCACTCACCTTCTCACATTTTTCTATTGAAAGGTTGTTCTTCAATCTATCTTAGAATGACTTTTGAAACTCTTTTGTGCTAAATAGAATGTTATATTGTTTTGACTCATCAACAGTGTTCTTTCTATATTTCAATGCATGAATCAGACATGAATAAATGTCAATCACGAATTAATTGTATATAGAGAACAGTATTTTTATAATATTGTTTTCTTTTGAATATTGTTTTATCGTATCAGATAACGTTCTAAGTCTTTGAACATGATTCATCTTCATGGTGTCTTGCTAGTCTTTCAAAATAAGATGATATCAATTAACAGATTCACCGTAATTGATCGTTTTCTCAAAATGTCTCATTATTGTGTCCGAGTTAGGACACAATAACCTATACTAGAATAAAACTACTTTTCTAAACTATTCTGAGATTCCTTATAAGTAAGTCTCTTACAAAATTTCATTGATAACCTTTGAAATTTCAATACTCAAGTTTGCATTCTTCTTAATAGTTCAAGTGGCCTTCACTTACACACTTCCATAATTCCCGGCTTCCAAGTTGGGTGATGAACTAGGATTTTCTTTCAATGAAGCACGTTGCTTGCTAGGGGACACTATTGCAATATTGGATTATTGGTGTTTGATGGTGCGAAGAGGGGAGGATTCAATCCAGAATCGAACAGTTTCGGTCAGTTGGTTGGAGGAATCTTGGAAGTTGTCTGATTCCTCGAATACTTTGGATAATGCCGAAGCTATGCTGGCCGGAATAATCCACCGCTGCTGCTACTGCTGCTGATGTTGCTGATAGGAGTCGAATTATTCCGTACGTTCAGTCCCCTGTGAGTTGCACGACGCGGCCAGATGAATACTACTGTTCAACATCCAACTGTCGGATGATACCACTGCTGCTACTACACCGTTGATGATGCTCGCCCCACCATCCACCTTCCTCGCTAACTTCGCAAATGTTTTCCATGGCCAGAAATAGAATGAGACTCCTCATGAGATACCACTGCTAAAAGGAGAAATTCTAGTTATCAACTTCCACCCTTTTTCTCCTGTCAACAACTTCCACGTGGAAAATAATATTAGTTTGCTACCAATTTTCCCCAGTTTTTGAAAAATTTGGATCGCAAACTTCCTTTCTAGCGCTAGTTCTTAACAGATTTATTTGGCTGAATGAAACAAGATCTTGTACATGGATTCAATGAAATGAATATGATTTAATCTACCTTTTTCCACATTGTCTTCGTCCCAATCTTTCATCAGCTTCTGTTTTCAATTTTGAAGATAGAGGTACCATTTCCTGAAATCTATCAAGATTGAAAATTTATCAACCTAAGCTAAACTAGCAAAATTGAATCCAATCTTTCAAACAACAGTTTTTTTTTTGTTGAGAGATGAAACACTCTTCATATCCCGCCATGAAATGAAATGTTTTTCATCTTGTTCAATTGAACTCAAAGAACTAGTGAGTGTTTTTGGTACGGTACCTTCTGTTCAATTCCCATTGAATATCAGTCATCTTACAAGATACGTAACGTACTGGAATTCTATTCACGCGCAATCAATTAAAATCAATCAAAACTTATAATATCATTCAATCACTTGCAGCTCATCTTGAATGATCCAATTCTATGTGCGTTGATAACTATGATCATTGGCAGTCGTAACTCTCAATATTAGTATGATTTGTACAAAAATAGATTTCTTACATTATTTCTCTGTGTGCGTGGAACCTCTCCTTATCGTTGGAAAATATATTATCCTATTATATAATGTTATTATTGAATATATTTGATCCTCATACTTCACATACTATCAATTTATTATTTGTTTGTTCTTCTCCAAATAAAGTACGGTTCAAGCGTATTGATATAGGTGAGCATCCTATTAACATCTGGAACCGCCAAGCTACTCGAATCTTTCTAGAGGCCTGTGAAAACATCGCTATGTCGACTGATTTGTGCGGATCAGTGACAGTGGCTTACCGCGATCGTAGCGTATGAATAGTGACAAGACAGGGGCGAGCAAAGTAGATTGGTGAATGAATATCGGTGCTTAATTGCGTTCCATATATGTCGCAATATTGTGCCGCTAATGAAATACTGTTTGCATTCAGTTGAGCCGGTGAATGGCTCTAACTCATAGCTGGCTGAGCTGGCATGTCGTCATCATCGCCGGCATAAATTCCACAAAGCAGCAGCAGCAGCAGCAGCAGCCAATAACGTCGTGGATCATCATCATCAACCCAGCGCATCCATCAAAATGAATAGCAGTCTTGTTACCAATTGAATTACATCAATGTGTTACACGGAATATATGCAACAATATCAATTGTCAACTTCAATTGTAATGACATCACTTGGAATGACTGTGACAATATCAATATTATTATAGCATCACTTGGCTGGTTCAACATGTTGATGTATGTGATGGAGCATTATGAAAGATGATTTATATGAGCTATATCAGTCGGGGGTGAATAATGTTATCACAATAACATTAATTTTAGATTAAATTTGTTGAATTTTGTTGATTAATGTCAAGCTGCTGTCAGTATACAAGGTTTCAATGAATCACTTTACAATAAATTAATATTTAAATTAATTTCTCACTCGAGACTGAAAAATTATTGTTCAGCACGTCATCTCATAGAGAAAAGACTTGAGTTGAATAAATAAACTGTATAATTTTCAATTTCATTGTTTTTTGATTTCCATTTGATATTTTTGTACTGCATGATAGCATATAGAATATAGATAGCATATGGAGAAAAAATTGGCGCATCAAGGTGAAATAATTATAAATGAAATTTATATGTATGTTTTATATATTGCCAGGAATGGTTAGAACTCTACCTAGTTGAAAAGAAGTAGGATGTTACATAAAAAAATTAATTTTGAGGTCAGTAGAACAGATAAAAAGCATAAAATTTGATACCCGTGTTACCATGTCAGTGTCTCATTTCAATGCAAAGTTCGGTCATAAAGTTATAATAACTGTATCGGAGGTCATAAAGCTTGAGGATCGTATCGAACTGAACATGACGTAGGTTGGCAAGATAAAAACACTTCTAATGAAGGCAGGATTGCCTTTAATCTCATGAGTCCCAGTTTGTCATGGAATCTCTCTAGTTTCGTGGAAGGCTTTTAACGGAAAGGATCGTAAGAGTGTCAAATGCTCTGAAGGAATTGCCCGGTCCCTTGCCAGTGTCGCATGTCAATAATTTCGAAAACCAGCTATCACCCTTAAAATAAATAACACAAATTTCAGCGTTGGAAGCTTCTACTGAACATATGCTCCAGCTATTTCAGCTTCTTTCAATCATTTCGAACACAAAGGGAAATTAAGGCCTGCTATTGATATCTGACAATGTTTTAGTAAATGAAATTTAAATTCCATCCAATACGCCGGTCACCAGAGCTTTGATCAGGTCAACACGATAAAAGATAAAACTCGTTTGTATACACTTTTCACATCCAAAAAACTTTTGAACCGATCTTTTATTGATAAACCAAACAATAACAATGAAAAATTGTTCTACCAAGTAATAAATTTTCTAATTGAATTTTCAATCAATTTCTTTTCTATAAACGGACTCAACACTGGAATATAATATTATATTAAATATATTCATATATAATGATATGATATTTCTGTCATAATTATAATATTATGTAATATTAATAAAAAGTTGATGTCTAGGTTTAGTGGTATAACTCGAGAAGCTGAAATACTTTTGAGGTTTGATTTTCAAAAATATTTTAATGTAAAATAGTAGTCTTCAAAAGTACCTACTCCATCTACAGTTATAACAGGGTTTCTAGAAGCAATAATTATTCTCATAATTAACAACAGAAGAATTGGGTACTTAATTATATTGTTAACCTATCAAATTTTCTCATGATCCATTCATCCAGTCCAAAACAATAATGCTCCTCACTATAAAATTCGATGTGTAGTTGAAGATGGCAATATAATAGGTCATTCCAAAAAGACGATTATGGGTTTGTTGGATAGCGACTCTGCTGGCTCTTCACCAAATTCCATCGATTCCGGGAGTTATTTTGGGTTGACCAACTTTCAGTACCATCAATGATTAATATTGATTGTTCCACTTCGAAAATAGAAATATTGCAGACTTTTAATCTTCCGTTCAATAAAACAGTGGAAATAGATATTTTTACTTCGTGAGTTCTTGTTTTCGTAAAGTGATATGAAGAGACATTTAAAGATTGACAATGGAGGTTTAATGGGGTGAAAAATTGAGGGGCCGTTACATCACCTGCATTGTATGCAACAACAAAGTGGAAGGCAGGATTACGGTTCTTTCATTACGAAGGAGAGTCCAATATATGCTAATCGGCTATAACTCTTCTCTATTTTAGTGGTACTCGGGATAAAGACACTTCTTTCTGCGCTTCAACTATTTTTCATAATTTTAAAATAGTGAACTTCAGAAAGTACCACTAGATAAGATAACACTAGAAGATATCCTGGATATGTTTTTGAGTCTTTGTATAGATAATTCATAATTTTCATGTATGATAATTTGATCGAAGAACAGTAAAATGGAGGTCAAACCGTAATATTATTTTATAGATTCATTTTAGATAATAAATTATATAGCCCCTATTCGATAATTCGACTAAATGGTAAGCTTTTAAAATTGTCGTTTTTTCATCGATGTTATGACTGTGTAAGTGCTCAGAATCAAGCAAGGTTTATTCAATGAAAAAATTATTTTGTGACACTATAATATATTAAAGTATACACAGATTCTCACACATTGAATAATTTACTAATCAACTTGTGAAATTACTTGTTATACATCAAAGAATTAAACTAAAATATCAGTCTTTATACTCTATTTTATGTAATCAGACTCGGCGTAGCACGTAATGAAAATAGGAAGAACCGGGTTTCGAACGGTAGATTACGTTCAATTGATCAAGTATAGCCTGTGTCAGAACTTTGACCTAAAAAAGTTTTTCCCAGTTCAAGTTGTTGAATTTAAACTTTCTAGACAGATGAATGATGAAAAACTTGATACATGACTATAAAAATAGCCCTCGCTATTTAATCAATTTATCCATAATCTGTAGATGTCATGTTTTTTGATGAAAAAGAGCAATTTTTACCCATCAAAACAATTACCCAATAAAAGGCGACACAATCTTTCTGCAGCATCAACTATGCATCCTGATGTAAGGTGACGCATTGTTTCTGCAGCGACATAATACGATAATTAAAGATATGTTAACAAGCGCCGATATTTATCTAGATAAAGAATTTATAATTGTTCACTGAATAATGGTAAAGAAGAACAGTAAAATGAGTCCAAAACTGTAATGATTATTTTATAGCACAGAATTCATTGACTAAATCAGTTCGGAATTTACTCTCTAGAGCTAACCCGAGCTTGAAATGAAACTCCTTTGGTAATAAATAATGTCTCCGTGATCAGTGATGTTCAAGGGTTTTGAATGAAAAATTCATCAAAGTTTCAAATCTTAAAAACCCATTATTTGAAAAAGATATGACAATATTTATTTATTTAAAGTCATAGTACTCACTTGAATAATCCTTGAATAATTACTTCGAATGCACTAATTTAGCCTTAACTGGAAAAGAAGTTATGAAAAAATCACGTAGTGAATCATTTTATGTAATCCAAGAATGCAATTAAAATAGGAAACAACCGGTTTTCAATAGGAAGTTACATATTCAAGACCCCATTGTCAATGGGATTAAAGTGCAAAGCCATGTGAAATTATAATATCTTCAAGTATAGTTGTTTAAGCCTTTATTTTGAACGATAAACAGTCATCCAAAATCTAGGTAGCTTATCATCAATCCATGTAAATATTTCAAACTCTTAATTTTGAAGGCTGACTATGAAATATTTTTTACGTATGAATATATTTGTTCTTTATTTTCCCGATTGATGAATATGAATCAACCAATTTTTCATCAAACAAACCCAATAAAAGGCAAACACAAGTTTCCAGGTATACTATGCACAGACAGTGAAGGTTTGACGATTGTTTTGCAACGACAAACACGAGAAATTAAAGCCTGTTCAAGCACCGAACTATCTAGATAAAGATCGTGAGAAGCCTAATTTTATCTAATAATTAAATTGCAACAAAAATGAAAACAAAGCCTTATTCACAGCACAGATAATCATTCTATTTGAGTTGATTGACTCTGAACAAAAACTTGTCAACTCACTTTGAGGAAATTTTGAAATTCAGTGGTGCTCCATTGGATAAAACAAAACTATATTAGAAAAATGGGTTCATCATCTATAATGAATCATAGATGGTTAAATGATAATGAAATTCATTCTTGAAAAAAATGTACTATCGTATAATAGCCCAATATTAGGAATTATAATGCCTATGCTTGAAGCTCCCAATGACTAATTTAGCTCCTTACTGAAGAACTCTGGAAAATGATTTCCATGGTACAAATAAAATTCAATGGTAATCGTATGGAGAATAGCAATTAAATAGGAATGCAATTCCTGGATTTAGGTCAATTTTTGGAAAAACTCGCTGTAGAATCATAATATTTTCCATTTGTTATCGAAGACTTTGTCAACAAAAATACAAAAGAATGAAAAACTAGTAGAAGTTCGATGATTCAAATTTCTATGAGCACAACAAATATCTTACGTATAAATATTTGTTCCTTTATCTTGCCTCTTTTGATAAAATAAATAATCAACCCATAAACAAATTTCAAGGAACTTATGATCTGAAAAACCCGCTATTTAAAAACCTGAATAATTTATTAGAAACTTATCTTAATTTGTTTGTCAAAAGGTATCACTAATTTTCTGTACAATTCATTTTGCCAATACAGGACCAAGAATAAGCTCTTACCTTTCAAATGAATGCAACCAACAAATTTGGAGAAAAGATTCCAGTGACATACCTGTGAAAAGAGGAAATTTCTGATAAATGGATTATTGGTAGAAAATAAAAATCAATATGAAAAGGAAATCAATTGTGAATATAAATCATGGTAATTCTGTTAATTCAATGCTATATCAATTATAGGCCCTAATATTGACTGGTGTCATTGAGCTCCAATGTAAGCAATTCAATTCTTGGTAACTTGGAAAAATTTCGTTTACTGTAATGCGATGAAGAAAATTAGTAATAATAAAACTAGAAAGGGGAAAAATCAAGCATTGAATAAATGTGGAATAGTACGGTGGCGTGTATGCGAGAATCATCTATTTTTAAATTTGTCAATGAAGAAAAGCAAGAGTCAAAGGTGATTTTAAACTATGAAGTTCGAAATTCAAACAAGATACGATGATCTTTGTTTTCTTATATCTCACTTTTTGATAAAAATCGAAAGAAATTCTCATAATAAACACCACATATGTCCAAAGGTTAAACTTACGATGGTGAAAAAAGATAAGAAACCGGAATAATTATGATGAAGCTTTATGGCAAGAATAACTAGAGAAACTAATAATTTCATCTAATTGTCAGAATTCGGACCAAGTGCTCTACTTTATCATAGTAACATTAGATTATTAATTCATGCAGTTTTCAGGTATTTGGTTTCCAAGTGACTGAATTTATTTGTTGTAGTAAAGAATCAAATAATTATTCTAAAATAGGAAACATAGGGTTGAAAATATTTATTAACTGTTGATTCAATGCTAGATGCTCTATCTATACTTGAAAATCGCAATCTCCATATTTACTTCAATTTTGGTAATCTACTAATTTTGTTTACTGTAATGTTGATAACTGAATTATACAACTATTGCTCAGCCAATATTGAATAATGTGGAAGAAATTAGGGAAGGAAATTTTTAATGCGCGAGATCTATTAAAAGCGTGGTTGGCAATCGGATAATGGTACTGTATAGGTCATCAAAGGATGATTTTCAAAGGTTTTGATCCAGAATATTACACATTCAATAGACAGCCCACCTATAAGTTTTCCATTACAGCTCCTGTTCGTAGATAGTGACGCTGCAAATTATCCGATATAAATTTATTATAACTTTCTATAGTCATCTTCTACAGGAAACTACAATAGAAGAAAATTGAATAAGGGCATGTCAAAGAATTATGATAAAATATGAATATGAACCCTATGGAAACGATAGTATCAAATCTTTAATCATTTGAACTTCACATAAACTAATCATATTTCCAAACCTCATTGAATTACAGCCTATTTTGAGGCAAATTGTAACAAAAACCTCGTTTTGTTTATTTAAGGGATACCACATTTTTAATACCTGGTTCCATTGAAAGAGGAGTAGCACTCACTTAATTTTTTGCCAATAGTCCATAGAGGTATGCTCATTGATACTATGAAAATCGCAACGCTTCTCTTGATAAATATGCCATTCTAATTGAATTCCATTCAATATTATCTGACCTCTAAACAATACGTTCGTTAATTCATTTTAAATAGTTAATTAATGTTAAATTTCCTATTGTTCGCAAAAACTCTAATAATTTATTGTTTGAAGCAATTATTCTGCTTTGTATGAAATACTCTATTTCAGTTTGAAAAGACATTACAACATATATTGAATAGGCGATATAGATTAAACATGTATATGGCCTATAGCATGTTAAGTCGCATCTTCTACAGGTAGCTTATACAATAAACGATAACATTGAATAAAAACATGCCAAAGCCTTTTAACGTGGAGAATATTGAAGGCAATGGGCTCTTCCAGGAAAGCTGCCATTGTTATTGGAGCCTTGGCGCTATGTTGAAAACATCTATAACTTCTACCCAAACCAGAGAAACAATAATATGCACAAATAAATACTCAATAAATAGAATAGAATAGAATATCAACTGATTTATTACCTGGGAAAAAGTTCATGAATCTCTCTCTTAACGAGATTTGATTGAATATTGAAGGGGATACAGATAGTATCAAAATCTAGAAATCTGAATCACATAACTCATATTTTCCAGAGTTGTAACGAAAGCCTCGTTTTCTTACTGTAAGGAATACCGCCATTTAAATAGTTGACTGAGGATTTCAATCCAGCTCACAAAATCTCTTTGAATACCTAATATTAAAGTGATGGCCATCTTCCTTAATAGATATTATATTCGATTTAGAAAATCATAATATATCTGATGACCTCACCCCTCAGTTTAGAATTTTGGACAATATGTTTTTTTTCACCAGACAGAATAATTTATCCCTTAATCAATATACGACTTCAATAACTTTTAACATTGAAGATATTCGATTCTTCTTCTTAACATTTTGCGCCCATGTTCACGTTTTCGCTGTGTACAATACACTACATTGTCGTTGTTGTCGATCGTACACAATGGAAGTTCACTTGAAATTCGGCGTTTGACAAGACCAAACAAAGTTGCCAGTTGAGATGGCCACTTGTTTGAATCATAGCTGGCTGGCAACTAGTGCTAATCTGTTAGTCGATGGCCAACAATGGCCGCCTCCGATGTCATCTGAGTGAAAGTTCTGTGATAGTAATACCACGCGACGACAAATTGCAACAGCTGGTTGGATGTCGACCAAGATCAATAGCTGGCTCACAAATTGTCAACACAAGAACAAGCATCTTCTCATGATGCTTGACACTGGTTCAAGTGCAAACGAGAGCCTTGTTGTTTTACAACAAATATGCCGCCCCTCTATCATCTCTGGGACAAGGCTCGCTTTATAGGCTCGCTTCAAGTACTAGGCTTGAATACTCTGAGAGATCATTTCCTAAATTATTAGTCGAGGTTGATAGGGGCACCACCACCATTGAAAGTTATGTGATCTCATTGTTTATAAGTTTACGCAAGGGTTTTCATCACAAAGTATGGTATCTCCTCCAATCTCTGGCTCTCGCCCTTTACTTGCTGAATTCCTCTGCCAGGAATGTAGTTCGTGCCTCGGACTAAAGTTACGTTGGCCTAAAATTTTCATTTTGTTTATATCGGGGTTAGCTATTTTGTTTATAGGTCTTGTGAGCTATTCAAGAAATAAAATTTCAAATATGGAGCATCTTCTCTATTACAATAAAAGAATGATATTGATTTGCTAACCGTTTCACAATAGGAATTGTCAAGTTTACAATAATTATTGGATTTTCAATGTAGGACAGTACTATAAAACAAGACCGATTACTAGTTTAGTGATTGACTTACTCCTTTGATTTGGTCGAAATAGAGTAACAGATAAAAACTCAATTTTTCACATGACCGGTCTGAATATTATAATATTAATGTTCCCCACATCCGCCTACAATGCTGGAATTCTTCTCATTCTTTCTTCAACATTCCTGTCTTAAAGATAAGGGTTCTCCACTACTTTTCCACTAGTGATAGCCAATCTCCTCATCTCATCCAAATTCCTACATCTATGTTGTCCTGTTACCATCAAATTTCCCAAATAAGTTAAGTGACCTCTGCCTTTCCTCGGAAATTTGTATTGTCTTCCTGTCATCTAGCGCGTTCTAATTACATGTATTGATGCTCTATTAATACAGGTATTAACAATGGTTAATTACCTGCAGAATCCGTTCCAGTCATGTGACGTATAACATGAATTGATTATTATTCAGTGGTTGTAAGAACAGTTTTAAAAGCAAAAATATTATCAGATCAGTCCTTCGTCTATGATTTGAATCTTTCAATGGAGATTACTTCTTTCAAAGGATTATAAAAAGTTGATCGACTTAGAATCTTTAATAACATTTGAAATTGATGCAATATACATTATTTGCATTCAGATTAAATTTCAGGTACAGTAAACTTTATCAGGTACAAAACTTATTATCATTGCTCTCATTACTAGATCTCATTTCAAAAACACTTTTGAACTTTTTTATGACAAACTCTCAATATGACTTACATAAGAACTCCTTGAATTCCTCATCGTTAAAGTAGAATAGGATTTTCTGCCACCTATATTAATAGTTTGTAGTTTTATATTTGACAAAACAAAATTTTCACAACAAAACTTACTTTGTACAATGAACATCTGACATAATATTTCTTCATGAGGAGAATTGTCAAGTTTCACGGCTTTTTTATTCATTCATCAACCAACTTCACAAAGCAACTGCATTGTCTAAAAACCGCAGTCTCATTTTTGATAACTGTAACATTAATTTATCAAGTTGAAAAGGGAATGAAGACAAAGTTCTCAATCATTATTACCATCTCAATTACATGCGGCCATTGGGCAGGTAGTAAAAAAAGAATGGAAAGTACGCGCGGTTTTTATTTGGTAATAAAGATGAGCCCGATGAAGCGCACAGAGTGAGTCACAGATAGCGAAGGATCCACCTCAGCCCGGCAAACGGATAGCAGGTTTGCCGCTGTGGCTCTGGCTCTCTTATAATTAATGTTTTCACAGATAACTCATCATCGCTCATTCATTTCAGACAGGCGTAGATCCTGCTATCTTTGTTATCTTGGCCTTTATAATATATGTTTGGGTGTGTGTGTATATATTTGCAATGTGTATATGCCAGCTCGTTCGTCTCTGACGCCGCTAAAATATGCCTAGCCACGCGAGGCATGCCTGCTACGCAAAGCGCATCATTTCAAACGATCTCACACCACTTTGCGTTCTGTCTTTTTAGCGATTAGAAAGTCTCACCACGTTTGCTTTTGATAGCTAATTGATTGGCATCAATTTGATCTATTCTTCCAGAAATTATTTACAATATTAATTGAGCGAAATATAGAGGCTGTACATTATAAGAGAGGGATGAACAGACATTACTTTATGTCTGTAGAACATACAGAGACTTTAGTCTGAGCAAGAGATTTTTTCATTGCTTTATTTGCCCATAAAAACAAATTAATAAATGAATAAATACTTGAAAAAAGCTACTATACATTACATTTTTCAATTTCAATTTATTCATTTTACTATCAAGCTTTATTATTTTTTTAAATTGAATTACACTAATTGAAAATAATAAATAGGAATTGTTTAATGATCATAATAATAATCTAAAAGTTCCTAAGTTCAAGTTCCTAAGATGATAGTTGATTTAATCCAACGCGTCCAATTAGGGATTTACCATAAGCTCTGAGCTAACTAAACCTACTGGCTATTCTTTGATGAAAGGGCCATCTGACAACGGTACCAGTACTGACAGTCTTCGTTGAGTATGCTCACCTTGCTGCATGTATACATGCAATGCGCCTGATGTATCGTATAAGAAATCAGGCCAAATCGATGAACAACTTCTAGACTACTAGACACAAAGATCAATATCAGTTTCACTGGAATAGGTTCTGGACATTACAGCAGCAGCAGTTATCGATGAGGTGCAATTTGGTGCTGCTAGATCAAATAAAGGAGCTGCTCAAGAAAACACATTGTTTTTCTTTCTTGTTGATGTTTGGCCAACGTATAGCAGGACTCGGTCGGGGGAGGGGTGGGGGGTTTATGTAGGGGTAAGGTGAGCCGGAGTGCTTTGTGTAATATTTAGTGCAGCCATACTTCATGAAGAGAAAACGGGACTCTTCTACACTGTTCTTCGCTCGCTAAAGGAAACTGGAAGCCAGTGGCTCTGTGTGTTAGTTAGGACCTGAACTCACTTTTCTTCTACAAATTAAAATCCCTCTTCCACCCCCCTCGTGAGGAGGGAGGGGCGGCATTCAACCATCATCCCTTTCTGCACAGACTTCTTCACGTGGAACAAAGACGAGCTCACACACACTCACACAGTGGAGATGTACTGCTGGCCTAGACATACAACATGAGCACATCCACATGCACACGTTCTGTGTTGGCTCTCCCAATCTCCAGTCGGCACACATGCAATCTCTTGCAATGGTCTATTATTTGCTCGCATTGTCACGCCCTTTTTCAGCTATTCCCTCACAAGGCTTTCGCAATAAATAACCTCTCACTCAACATCTTCAGATAACATGATGGCCACTACAAGTTGATGGAAATTTGGTACTTTTACATTGAATGATTTCTATAAGAATTCAATATATCATACTCAAAATAATAATTGATTTTAGGTTCACTGTATTCATAATCGAGTATTGTATGAGCTTACTGAAAGACCTGAACCTACCTGATAGATTGGCACCCAAAGTGGGGCTCAAAGCAAGGATAAGTTGAGTGAGCATAAGGAAGTACTTGTATTACAAGTTATCCCAAAATCCATGAATCCATGAAAGTTTAATATTCCAAGTTTGAAAGAATGATTGGTTCAGCATATTATGAGCTTGGGGGAACAGTTGTAACATCATCAATTTCGCTAAAAGAACAACACTAAAAACTGGTAGTAGAAATAGAATTGGATATCACGTAACTATGAGTGCTTGAATATAATATTTCAATATAAATATAACTGCTGTGAATACATAATAATTAGAAAAACGAAAATCCGAAGGAATCTATTTTATTTAATAGTTCTGGAGACTTCTGCTACAGCAAATATTGACAACAGAACTAAATTTTTATTGTTATTATGAAAAGTCTAGTGTAAGTGTGAATATTATCCACCATAATCATTTATTTAACGTATTAAAAATAGGCAATAGAGTTCTCTTAAAGGTCGAACAATCATACTCCAATCTGACAAACACCTTATATGTGAATTACAAAAGTAGAGGGTGACGATAGGATAGAAGATGAAGCAGTGTAAAGGGTCGGGGGAAGAAACATTGATACAGGCGCTCAACCGATTGATAGGGAAGTAATGATCGTTAAAAGGCAGTGAAACCCCCTAACTGAGGATCACCGGGATAAAGAGAGTATAGACTGCTAGCGTTTAGCAAAATCTGTGTGCTTTGAAATGCACTGTGTGAAAGGTGTATGCGATACGATAGCTTACTATTTTATATGGGTTACTCGTCGACAGTGGAGTCTTCAGCTGCTGTACTGTGTAGAGGGGCCTGCAAAGAGGTCGGCTACAGATTAAGGGATCAGCCAAATAATTACGTCGGATTTGCATTTGTGCCACATCGGGTCTTAGAAGGCTGAGAGAGGCACAAATGAGGGGGAGAGCAATGGAAAGAGACCGAGAAAGAAAGAGAGAGTGAGTATGACAGAGTGCAAGCTAGAGAGAACACAAGAGTGAGAAAAGTTTCGTACAGAAATACAGATACTACAAGAGAAGAACAGTAAGATGAACAAGTCTCTACCCTGAGAGATCATAAGAGTGCGAGAAGTTTCGTACAGAAATATAGATACAAGAGAGGAAGAGTAAGATGAAATCCTAAGAAGACAGCGACAGCAAGAGGTATGAAATGAGAGAGAATGAAGAAGACAGTTAGAGTAGAATAAGGAGAGTCAAAAAAAGACAGTGTGAGAGAAAGAAAGAATCTAGAAGAAGAGAGTGGGACAAAAAGAATCAAAGAAAGATAGTGTGAGAGAAAGAAAGAATGTAGAAGGAGGAATTCAATAAGAGACAATGGAGAAGAGAGAGGAATAAAAATAATCAAAGGAAGACAGTGTGAGAGAAAGAATCTATAAAAGAGAGTGTTTAAAAAGAACAGTATGAGTGAGAGGGAAAATTGTAAGAAAGTGTTGAAAAAGATAGTGTGGATCAAAGATATAATGAATATGAGAGATGAAGGAAAAAGACAATGTGAGTGAGGGACATTCAACTTGAAAAGAAAGAATACAAAAAATGTTATTGTAAATGAGACTTAAGAATTGGAATGAAAGAATTGAAAGATTGTAATTAATAGAGCTATCACACTGTAAAAGATTAATCAATTCAGATTAATTAGATTATTCAATTTAATTATTAAAATCAATTAAATAAGATTAATTAACTCAACGAAAGACAAATTAATGAACGAGGAGAAAAGCGAATGAGAATGAACGTGTTGAATTAGTAATATATAAATATGAAGAAAAGAAACAGAACGTGAGTTGTTTTGTGGTCGAAGTGGACTGCAAACTGTTTAAAAATAAGTTGGAAATATTCCTAGCAGATTATTGTTTCATACTAATATTGATTCATTTCAAGAGTATCATGGATTGTGGAAAGAATTGGAAGAATGTGTATTAGAAATACAACGAACGAGAAAAGCGAAAGAAGGACATGTAATAGATTATTGATACTTGGAAAGAATAGTACTGTTTATTCTATGAATTTCACGAATTATAAATTGAAGAACTATTTGAAGATTATGAATGTCGAAGGCGACGTTTCTCTACATATTGCGGTAGCCTATCGATATTGCGTGAAACAACGAAGTTTGAACACCTATAATATCCAAGATGTCCAATAATATCCTCCCGTTCATAAACGTTTGTTTATAAATAAAGAAAAAGTGAGAGGGAGATGAAAGACAGAGACAGTGAAAGGAAAAGAGAGGGCCAGTGAGCAAAATAAAGAAAAGTGTGGGAGGGTGAGGTTGAAGCAGGTGAAGTATACCTGCGTTGTGGAAAACTGTGAGGAAAAGTGATGAATAAGTAGGGATTGAAGTGAGAATGAGTGTGTGAGTGAGTGAGTAGGTGAGTGGTGAGTGTGGATTTGGTCACCGTTCGTGATTCGGTCACTTGTTCGTCTTAGTTGGAATGAACCCGGCCTGGAAACAAGGACCCGAATTACCGTGCCAAGCTGTTCTTCTCTTCACTGCTCTGCTCTGTATTCGCTCAGCTCAGCTCGCCCCACCAAAATGAGCGAAAAGGCCACAATGGAAAAGTCATTTTTTGAGAAGCTCTCTCATTAATTCCTTCGCACTCCGAATTTCTGTATAATTTCCCTTATCACACTTATTGTTTTCCTGCGTTTTCCACCATTTCCCTCCATACTAAGCAGCTTTATTATTCTACTCTCTTCAATTTTTCCTCTCATGCTACTACAATGTAATGTCATGAGAGCGTTTCGTACAAAATGTGAAGACATTAATTGAATAAATTCCTCAACTCTTACTATTATAAATTCAATTTCAAATTTTTTGCAGGAATAATTTCAATTGATTAATTGAATGTCTCTATTCAATGAACATATCCTTCGTTAGGCAGAGTGGATGGGACTTGAGTGGGGCAAAGTGGGACAGAGGGGACTTGAACCACACACCTTCTAACACACGAAATTACTTCTACCTTGAAATATATAACATTAATAATGAAATATATAATACTATAAATCATCTACCTTGAAATTATATTGCTCAAGTTCATCAATAAGCACACGCCATCCACATCACTTTGTAGAATATCATATTATCTTTGTAGAATTACTTTGACAGTATATTGGCGTCGAACACGTCCAAATTTCTATAGGGAAGAAGTGACTACACATTCTAGCTGATTTTTTGGTACCGAAATTGAAGTGAGACATGTGTTCTAACACGACCGGATAAGACGCAACCGAAATTATGTATACGAATAGTAGGGGCCTAAGGTTGTCTTTTCAAAATTTTGCTGAAGTTTTAAGCTCATTCGATTCAATACTTGAATTTTAGATGTTCTCTGATGAAAAGTTCCATCCATAAGACAATTTGTATGAATCTGGGAACTGCATACAGAAATAAATTCAATGGGTGTGGCTGAGGTATACCAACTGTCGAGTTATCGAGTTCTAACTTGAGTTATCGGATTCGACTCTTATGTTGACTATGAATGCAAATAATGTGAGGCAGAAACAATAGGCGTGGCGGGAAATCACGATAAGAACCGAGTGGAAGGGAAATGAATGAGTGTAGAAGAATACCCATATCAGAGTGGAACAGGATATGATCGCACATTATTGAAAATAAATAAATGATGATGTGGCAATTTGTAACATCATTTTATCGGAGAGACATTCGTCAACGTTTGGTGAGTAGAAACCAATAACAAACCATTCTATAATTCAACAATATATCAAATTTATCTTCATTCTATTTTCATGGGATTAATTAGACTTTTTCAGTTTCTAAGTTACAGCTAATAAGTTTTCAGCTTTTCTATAGTGGAACTACTTACTCCAATGACGAACAGTTATAAACTTACTTTCTCCTCGATCAATTTGGAACTTTGATGGACTGAGTAAATGAATGCACAACTATCATGGCAAATTTTATGTCCACTATAAAACCATTCATCATTCCCACCTAAAAAATTGCTAAAAAAAAGACTTTCACATTAAATGAGTTATTCGAATTACTGCAACTCGACGATTGAGTGATATTTACCTTTTGACAGTTGAAATTTGTTAGAACCACATTAGTGATAAAGATTGCTGGTAAAAGTTTCCTTTTCAATATGGGTAGATTGGTATCTTTTCAAGATAGAAGATAGGTTTATTACAACTTTTTTCTAAATTCATTTTCATCTTTAAAAACTTCATGTTATCAGATACCTGTTTAAAATACAAGTGAGTGAAACCCAGCTGTTAACTTACATACTTGAGTAATAAGCCCTATTTTAAACCTACTATACAAAATTAAAACTTGTAAACACTTGAACAATCATCTTTTACAAAATTTAAACGGACCTGAATACGTGTAAACAAGGAATTTGAAACAGACGTTGAGAACGTTTTGAACTTACTTATCTGTCACCACTGTCGGGGCGGCGTCATACTTTTTCACAGCATCTCCAATATCAAGCGCCGGAGAGTTCTAGAACGATGATACAAAGTTTCGTCGAGCGTCGCGAGCAACGGATAGCAGAAGTAGGCCAATTTTAGGCCGGGCGCCCCCTCCCCCCACTCTTGCACCCCCATCAATATAAGAGTGAAGTGATCTCCAGACACGCGAGAACGGAAACCGATAAAGGAAAAAGAACTGAGTGCTGGAATCTGTGACGGGCACGGCCGGAGAATAACGGCGCACAAGATTATGTGCACAATTTGTCAGGGCATTTTGCCAGTAGCATACCTCTCAGTCACGTGACCAACTCATGCTGCCGCGCCGTACTAACTTTGTGTTCTATACTTTCATTCATTGCGCCTAATTTTTCCTTCACTCTCATCCATGTTTGAAAACGTAGGTGACTCAACTCAGTGGAATTTTTAATTTGCTACAAACGGTATAGCTCCTCATAAAAAATATTTCATACAGCATTGATCAAACAAAACATTCTCTTGAAGTTGTATATCAAGCATAATAACTTTCCGTGTGTATTGATTAAGAACACTGGCATGAGTCTTATTTAACAGAATCTGACATATGATGAAGTGGAAGATGGAGTTTAATTTTCAATTCAATTTCAAGTGTTTGAATATAGAGGTTTTAAATTTACGTACTGAACATAAATCTTTAATCCAATATTATTCTTATAATAGAAGAGATATGGACTAAATTTAAACCTCGTACTCTTATGAAGAGTCCTCTTACATATTTTTTTATTGAGGAAGGGAAACTGAGTAGAAGATCTAGTGAATTAATGATTTGTAAAAGTCCTGGAATTTCTAGATTGATTAGCAATTAGGACTATTACATTGAATCAACCTATTGCTTGGAAATCGAAGCACTAGAAGTCTTGTAAAATTAAAAGCCATTGTCTCTACCACCAGCAGTGTAATAGATACTGTTAGTTGTATAGTTTTATAGTTGTAGGTACTATACTGTTAGTTGTAATAGATACTGTTATTTCATCATAGACATTATTTTAGTAGATATGAGTAAGCTATCAGTCTGCTATGAAAGCAATATGGAAATAAGACCTAAAAAATCTTTTTAAGAGCTACTGAATATGATGATTGATGAAATATAGGAGAAAAAATATTAAGAACATCTATATTATGTTGTTGTATGGTTGTATGGTATGGTTTTTTTGACTACGAAATGAATAACTTTCTATCTTGAATATTCTTTTCAAAATAATCAATTAAGATAAGATGCGTAAGTAGGCCTACGGGTTGAGATGATTCTGGTGAATATCAACAGCTCAGTGAAATGAATTAAGTGCTCCCGCATATTGTTCCAATTTGTTACGGTGCTGCTATCTGATGGCCTCCAGTCTCCAGGCACTAGTCTTTGAAGCAGCCGGCATTGTTGGCTGAATTTCTATCAGACCATGATATTCGTAACAAGAGGCTGACCCTTTACGCATTGTGCCAAGTACAATGGAACGGATGGCGGCTGAATATTGGCCATGTTTGATCTGTAAACACTTCACTCGAAGCATACATGGACACTTGCTGTGTTTGTTGATCCTCAGTCGGCAAGCTAAACAAGAATTCGTCTCATGAATGCAGGTGTCAGGGGTCACTAGATGAATTCTGAACTAGCGAAAACACTCTAGGTTTATACTGTCCAAGTCAGTGGGTATCATTTTAATTATTCATTGCAGGTGGTAGAAATTTAAGATTTAGTGATTTGAGAATAGGCTACTTGGCTACAATGTGTAGTTAACGTCATATTTGATATATATGAGACTAAATAACATATGCTTATTAGTTTTAATGATGGTAAAGATATTCATGAATGCAGCATTTCATAGTCAGATCAGTGATGGCTCTTTACGACACGTTTGTTCTCTCGATAATCATGTAGGCTGCTATTAATACATCTTGATCTCCTGCTTGCAAACAAATTCTAATTGAATTTAGCAAGCAGTATCTTATTTTGGATAATATTAGTTATTTTATAAAAGACAGTGCATTATTTCGCTTTATTACTCTGTATATTCATAATATTTTATAAAATACTTGTATGCCTATGTATATTTCATGTACTTGTAATATTGTTTTTCCAAAATAAAGAATTATTTGAAGTGAATTTTTCCTGAAGGTGATTCCCACATGAGCTCCAGGCATGTGCGTGAGTAATGAGAGTTGTGATGATGAGAGATGACGACTACTTTTCAGGCAGTTGGGAGTGGCCGTTTTTGTTGCCAAAAACCGTTCCGTCAACTGGGATTGCTCTCGGAACCTATCAGACCGGCGCCCTCGGCTACGAACAACTCAAAAATATTCTTGAATAGTTGAATATCTAGTTTCATGATTAAAATTTAATCAGATTGAAATCGGTTATAATTTCTAGTATAAAATCATAGAGATTGAGTTCTGGTAAGTAGAGTTCACGTAAATGAATGTGATCATGAAATGAAGGGGAAAGGTCTTGTACGACAACTGGCCTACAACAAAGCTTGGGCTACTCCAACCTTATTTCTCTTTTCTCCCAAGAGATTGAATAGCAGTGGTCGGTCAAGATAGCATCATTGTAATAGTATTGACATTGGCCATTGAGTAAGAGTATTTCGGTGTAGTGGCGAGGTAGCAAATCTACAATTCGCCGAATCCTGTACATGTAAACCAGCCTTTATGTGTTTGCTTCATACCTGCTGCAATGTACACACTAGCTCAAACAAGACTACGCTAAAGGCTCAGACAAGAAATGGGCTGAAGCCAGGCTCTGTCCATATTAGTCTAGTATTCCGCCTAATGGAAAGCCACTGCTTGCTCATTCAACTGGCTCTTGTTCAACGAGAATATTATTCAAAACTTTCCTATTAACAAATATACCGTTGGGATCTAGAGTTTGTTTTGGTTGAAATAACCATATACTGTAACACCCTAACAAAGGACTAGGGAAATGAGAGGCATGAATCAGAAAATTTAAAGAAAACTGTAGAATTGATGAGAATTTCTCATAAGAAAGCCAATAAATTATAGATTCGTAGGGAAAAGAATCAAATACTGTACATGAAGGAGTTATATAATTTGATACACAAATAAAATAGAAAATTGATATATAGCAGCAAAAATGGCACCATTATTTTTCTCTTGAAATGAAATAATATTATTATTTTGCTATGATTGCGTCAATTATTTTTTTCATTTGGTGGATGGTGAACTACTTTCATTCAACGTTTCCATGGTAGCGGGTGTTGGTTTGTTGATTTCTTTTTTAAATATGCTTTCTATATGTTTCATATTTCAAAGAAATTGTGTTTACAGTATTTATGTAAAGAAAATTCAATATAACATTCAAGTCACCTGTTAACATACAAACGTTAAGTGAAAGTTACTTTTTAGATGAATTCCGCCCAGATTTATGCCTCACAGAGTGGGGTTCGACCCGATAGTTGAGCCAGCCCAGCATTGTGCCACAATACTTCAGTCTTCTAAAGCTCCACTTGGTCATGGATTCGATTCCAATTCTGTCTTGATTTTTTTAATCACTTTTGAACCTAATCAATAGCCATGTGAACATCAACAGTAGAAGCAGCAAAAAAATCAACGACTGCGCAGTAAAGAGAGGCCAGCCTTCATACAACTTTTATAATATGATCATACAACATTTGTATCATACTACTTCATACAACAACATTGATCTCTGGTCAAAGTTTAGTCTAGGTATTCACTATTCAGTGATAATTTTGAAGAAATTGTGTTTCAAGGACATGAAACAGAATACGGATGCTTTCAGAGATGAATTCTAATGAATTGTATCTTGCTAAGAGATTGTGGTTTTAGTGAAGAATTCTATAGTTAAGTTATTCAAACTCCATCAGTTGACTAAGATAGCTCTAATAATACTTGAGCTTGAAATTTAACAAGTTTCTAACAGATAATATCTTAATAATTCCGAAGAGCATAGAAACTTACCTGCCTACGTTCAATAACGTGTAGTTTTGCTAGTTACGGATTTTCCCACTGCATGAGTTGAGCCCAACCTTAATCCTCAATGAATATGGTAAACACATGGCTTCAACTCGATTTGTTATGCAAGCAAACAAAAGTCCTCGGCATTACGATGGATTACAAGCGTTCTAGAGCGTCGATTTCGATAGCATGACTCTTTATACAAGTTAAATACTCAATAACTCCAGAGTTCTCGCTGAGGATTAATCGGCTAACGCGTTTGCATTATGCGGATCAATGCTGATTGCTGTGTTCAGTCACCTATAGAAATAATTTTCATGCCACCAGAAATTATTTGCTGGGTATAACAATATTTAATACTTAACACCATATAGATCTATTGCATTACTATTACAAGAATAGACTGAGAACCTGAAACGGTTTTCCCATATCAGCCATTAAAATTCGTTAGAATTGACACCATGCTATTCAGAGTAATAAATTCAACAGATTCGCAGTAAGACCAGCATCTCTGAATTTCAAAATCATTGTCTTGTTGTTTGAGTTCACCTAAAACTATAGACCCAGTCATAATGTACCATCAAACCCATAACGTGTTACTATCAAACTCAATTCTAAGAATCGTTATGAGTTCCATCCAAGCAAAAATAAACCCTTTCTTCATCAGCCAATCTTACTCAATTCCACTTATATTATATATCAACTTAAGACCAAGTATTGTATTTCGCATTGCTCTGCCCTACTCGACAGCCCTATTGTATTATTACTAAATATGGTATACTATATTATATAAATATGGTATAAATATAATAAATATAATATGGTATAAATGATATGGTATATATAGTATAAAAATATAGTATTGTATTATACTTAATATGGTAAGCAAGTAGAGAATTCGTTGTACTGTAGCAGCATTGCCTTGGGCCGATTCCTTTTTCGCACTTAATATTTACATTCACATTTAAGATTACATTTCCATTTACTTTTACGTTCATATTTGAAATATTAGTCAACTTTTTTGAGGGTGATGGCCACATGAGCTTTCAGATTGTGCGTGGGTAATGGGAAGGGTAAAGATGAGAGATGAATTGCGACTACTTTTAGGCAGTCAGTACCAACGGATTAAATTGTTCTACGGAATACCGAGGAAACTGATAGAGCAGAAAGAGTTTGAATTAAATGCAAATTCAATTGAATCCTGCATAAAACTCGAAATACTGACCCTGTTGTCCAAAATTGATGAAAATTCACCTGATATGATAAAGGATTATCAGCAATGATTTGGATCGATATGAATCGTAATGGAGAGCGCAGCTATTAGCAAAATCGTATTGAAAGCCCAGTTTATCCCCGAAGTTTGCGAAATCAATTTATCTTGCTGACAGTGAGGACAAGAGTGATGAGACTTAATCCAGCTGCAAGTCTGCTCGTTTGCTAGCGTCTCACAAACGAGCTCAGTGTTGCTCATTACTGACAAATTCGCGAACTGAGCTCCCGAGCGGAGCGTGAAGCATGTCGAGCATTCCAAGAGGCTCCTTGTGGTGGTGGCGGCGGCTGAGCTCCCAAAACGCCTGAGAATGCAAATATCTGCTCGACCATTCAAGACATGCAGAAGCCACCGTCTCTCTTGAGAAACAAGCCAGTTAGTTCTTGTTAGTTCGTACTAAATTTGAATATTGTAGAACCCATATTTTGACGCTAACAATCCTTGGTCCATCCTCGGTTCTAGGTTTAGTTGAAAGTGAGAACGTAAGGAAATCTGGGCCCTTTTTCATAAGAGAAGTCCTATGATTCAGGAAAAAGATGGATACAGGAATAGCAAAGCGTACTATCTGATACTGTGTTAAGTGTGTGTACCCTTTCTTAGGACTTCTAATACAATATTTTATGAGATTTCAGACCCCATGGAAGCTTGGAATCGTTGTGATTTAAAATTTAATGAAGGAAATAATGATACTCCATTCCATGAGTGAACATCATTGCCAGCAATCATACTATGATCTTCGGAATTGATGATCATGATATTTATACAAAGTGAGTGAAAAGTATAGAAACAGCTCATTATTTCTTATACGAAGGAAATTTGACGGTTGGTGACATTGGATTACGATCGTCACAGTAAGGCCGTGAGCCCACGGAGCAACTGCTATCTGACTTCAGTCAGCAACCCAGCGTTGCCAGATAACATTTGGCTGTTTTTCGGGTAATCTGGTAATCTTACCTATCAGCCAATGGGATCTGAGAACGCTGGGTTGCTGACTGAAGTGAGATAGCAGTTGCTCCGTGGGCTCAGGGCCTAAATAGTAGTATTTCAATTTTAGTACTATTCCCAAAGTCACCTACCATCAAATTACCTTCGTATGAGAAATATTAAACCGTTTCCATACTTCTCACCAACCCTGTCTTATATTAAATTATGATTTTTTGAGAATAATTATTAATTTGTATAGTACACTGCTCATGATGATAATATGCATTCTATTAATAATTTTCCTGAAAAAAATCTTCAGTTTACAAGTCTTTTATCACAACCGAATTCTTCTCTTTGAAATGAAATAACTTTAACTTTTCCTCCTATAAAAATATCCTGCTGTATTACAAAAGTGAACGAGAGTCCTGGAGTATCATGCACAATAATTTGAAAAACCAATGAATTCTTAGGTTCACTTCGATTCTCTTTTTGATGATGGGAGAATTACAAGTATGTATTTTCGCTCTAGGTTGAATTAGTACAGAATGATAATAATTAGCCTATTATAAATGTGACCCGAGTTTACTAATTTGTCAAGAACTAATCAATCACCTATTTGGCTGGGGTTTCTAAGGTAAGAGAGTAGCCTAGTTTGTTCTTTTTTCTTCTCGAATTTCATCAGTATAACAATGTTTTCGTATATACTGGTATATTGTAACACCTGTTTATTATCAGAGCATTGTAACACTTTGTGGAAAACTTCCATATGCCCTGTCACGTTATCGAATTTCAATTGCAGCTGTTGACTCAAAGGGCAAAGAATAAACGAAAAGTAGAGTTCTGAGAGGTTTTGAAAACTGCAGCCGGAACAAGTTATTCAATGATCGCTGCTCAAAACTTTGTTCTGAGTTCTTTTTTATAATCCCATAGTTTCATCGGGATTGAAAAATACTGTATCCACTGTTACAATAGTTTTCCACAAGACTATTCTTGCCCGATCTTTATATGATCAGAGACCCCTAAATTTGAAACAAACAATCACTACAGATACGTCTTGTTATTTATTTATTCTTATTATATAATTCCAGGACACTAGAATTGAAGTCGAGCCTGTATATGAAATACTAGTATAGTTGTAATAAGAAGCATAAACGTATTAAACTTACTAGTTGAGCTACTTGTGACTTATTTGGAAAATATTCTCTTTCAATATTCATGAAAATACAAACATACAGTTATTCTTCTTATTTGTTTCAGTGATAAAAGACAGCTGAAAAGGAAATACTTCAACAAACATTGATGGAAGAATCATTATCTATATAATAATACCGTGATGACATTATCTTCTTCTAGATACCGTGGATGAAGTACCTGTATGCTGAAAATTGGGTTGAACTAACAGACAATAGGTAGTACGTCATCTGTTTTTCCAAGCGCTCATGACAATGATCACACTGGTATAGATTCCAATTATAGAAAGAATAAAACGAAATTCGTTTGACATGCATTCCATTTTTTCATAATTCTCATACCTCTTTGTAATCCTTTATTCTATTACAAGCATTTTCAATCTTAATGATTACTCCACAAAACGTTATCGAGGTTTAGTAAAATGCTTTTGTTTCTTTGTGTGTAATTTTATTTTCAATGGAAGTTCGAATTTCTGTATCGTATGGAATATGAAACAAACGCAAATTCACTGAGTACTTTTCACTTACCCTTTGATAGAAATTTCTCTCAGATACGATACTACAGCGGAATCAGTTTGTTGGTTATTATTATTATCAATGAATAAGCTCTATAATATGGATATTTATAGAAGCTGATGAAATTATTTTTCATTTTAACGCAGTAATTTAATGAGTTGGAAATGTCAGAGAGGTGTCTAATTGATGGAAATTGTACATTAATGTACAGAATAAATATTCTTTTGAAATTTTTGTATAGCTGGCGGCTTTTTATCACCATTTTAAAAACACGATCATGTTTTTGCTTTGAAGTGAAGTTCATCTCATGTGAAATTGAAGTGGAATTGAATCTGCTGTTACAGTTTCAACTAGAAATGGAATTAATGTCTCTACTTTGATTACGATACGATACTTTACAACATAGTTAATGATATGTTAGAATGACTGAAATATTTAATAGATCATGAAGTATGAAGTAATCGTGTCTCTTCATGTTTCGAAATTGAGCGATTATTGTGTCTAAAGTTTCATTCATAAAACACAGCAGTAAAATGTAACAGTAATATACGTGCAGTAAATGATACATTATAGATATTATATTAGTGCTCTGCTTCACAGCATCCTTCATTTCAATGCAACATGCCAACTAATCATTCAGAAATGGAAATTGAATTCATTATTCCATTTCACTCCATACTTTATAACATCAAAAATTATCTAGGCCTATATGATTTCAAGAATGTTCTACAGGAGTGAATGAAATGTATGAATACACAGTTCAGTTTGTTGTCAAGTTATTTTTAAGTACATATTGAAATTGGGGTTTTAATATGAAATTGATATTATTGAATTCACTTGGTGGAAATACAATTCATACCTGTAGTAGTGTTGTCTCATAAAGAACATTTTCTTGGTCAAACACCTCTACAGTCAGATAAACGGAAAACATTAAGATTCAAATTGAAATCGTGCGAATTTTATGTCTCTTATTTTGTGCGACCCAAGCTGCACAGACTAGTTTATTCGTTCATTCTGTTGAGCCATGAAATATTTCAAAAAATTTCAGAACTGGATAAGTATGAGTTGTAGTGGATGAGTTGAGCTGGATAAGTATGGAACACTGTCTTTTAAAGAAGGAACCTCATCAAATCACAGAGGAACGGCTCGAAACGATCCAATCAAAACTTGATCAAATCTGGTTGCGAATTATTGTCGGATTTGGCGTTGTAGCTGCAGCGACTTCGATTTGATTTATGAGTGGCAAACAGCGGTTTGGCGAAACAGAGACTAGAATTTGGACGCCGAACTCCGCTCATAAGTGACATATAATGTGGCGAAGTTTGTACAAGTTGGCATTAAAGTCGTATTTAGTCGGTACGGTGCAGCAGCCAATTCCCGGATGCCCGTACGGGATTACTGACGGACGGGTGACGTCACGCCTATCGGAACAGTCATAAGACCATAGATTAACGGTCGCTTTGAGTGGCTAGCTAATTAGTTTGTACCCTGTTACTCAATTTAGTCGCTCGTAAATGGTCCACGTTTACAGCTTTCGCTGAAGAATCGTGCGGTTGGCCTGGTGAAACGATAATTGAATGTAAACTGAATGACGGACGTACTCAACAAATTAGTTAATCGAAAACGCGACACATCACCTGATCATGCGAGTCACAACATACGTACGGTTTTTTACGATGCAAGTTCTAATGACTCACCAAATGAGATTGAGATACCGGTGAAATATAACTTATACAAGAATATCATAGAATCAATGCACAAGCAACTTATACAAGAATATCATAGAATCAATGCACAAGCAAAGTTTTTTAATAGCATTTCAAACACTTCAAATGATTATCTCAAACAGGGAGCATAAAAATGCTGAGGTATCATTGAGGGCGTGTAAAGAATTCAATAATAATTATTATTATTCTCTCAGTGCCTTCATCCAGACTGCAGTGGATGGGGTGATATAACTACTCTACCTCAAACAATAAGAATTTATTGTTTAAAATTTGCAAATAATACCTTCGTCTTAAATTCAAATGCGAGTTAAAAGAATGAATGCTGCTGATAAATTTGATTCCAAAAGACAACAACATCTTACTGCAAAAACTTTTTTCCCAATCAGGTTTATATCCTTCTAAAATCACAGTTATTCTTTGGCAAGCCTAAAAATCTTCAACAACATCCAACCTTTAACTTGCATGGAGAGTCAAAAGTTCGAACAACGGATGTTATGGATGTTAATGGACCTTTGGCAATCGGTACATTGTAGCGATTGATCTATGGATCAATGTTACATATTATAGATATATTGATATGCATACTACATTCCAGGTCTACTTCCAATGCTGAGCTCAAATAGCCTAGAAATATTTCAAAGAATTACAGATATCCAGAGAAGAGTTTTGTAAGAGTCACTGATCTAGATCTGTGATAGGTTCATTGATTTCATTACGATAGCTGTTACTAAGGGAAGTGTAGCAATAGTCTCGTTTGCGAAGAAACAATTTCGGAGTACACTAGCTTTATGATTTTACAACGGCTAAAACAGCAACAGAACAGCGTAGAAATGCGGAATAACAAACTGAGCATCAAATTATTCTCTCGGGCATAATACAAACATAACAATCAACCGGCTCACCCATCCAGGGGAGGGCCACTGGACTGAGACCAGGAAGGATCCGTTTAAGGAATCAAAAACTTTCTGGGCGAAAGTTTCACTCAAGTCCGATACACTTTGGAAACTTTGTTCCCCTACATCTTTTTTCACTAGGCATTCCGCCTTCTCCAGATTCTTACAAGTTCAAGCTGGTTCACTTCAAATAACCTGACTTTTTTTCGATAAATTTTTGCCACTCTACTATTGATTTGACAACTTGTAAAGTTCTGCTCTCCGCCTTTTACAACGCCCGATTATCATAATTCCTCACTGAATGCAACGCGGGGAATGTGATGAACAGAATATTGAATCCAATACTGTAAATGAATATGATTGTGTTACATGATTGAATTGATGAATATTAATTGAATGCAATTCATTTCTTTCAATTACCTATTTCAATCTCAATAATTCTCTTATAGGCTTTTCAAGGTAAGATTAAATTTGGAATACTTTTACAAAATATTCTGTGCAGATAGTACTATTTCATCAATGTTTTTATCAATATTGATCACTTCTAAACAATCTCTTTTTTGCAATTTTTCAGAAATCAATGGAAAGGCGATTTCAAAAGAGATTTGATAGATTTTTTTCTGATATGATAACACATTATTTATTAGCTTTATATCATTCTTTTTACCAGTAATCAGGATATATTATCGTCATTATTTGTCATTTTTGTCATGAGAAGTCAATTTCTACTTCAAGTACCCAACTCTATCATGTTCTCATGCTTATAAATCTCACAAAGGATATTACGATTATGTTGTTGGGTTAGGCTTATATCTTAAATCGCCATGTGCAGTCACATGGTGTGAGCAATTTTGGTTTCCTGTCTCCGAGTTTGTATTAAGCGCGCGCGGCATGCTTGCGAAAACTGATGGTCCCAGAGACAGTTCACATATGGCGGGCAATATACTTCTGCAACAACCCTTCTCCACAATATAGGACTGCGTCCTCAAAACTACTAACTCACCCAATCTTTTCCATCTCTCTCACTCTCCTTCACTTCTCGCTCACTCTCTCTGTTCTCTGCCTTTTTTCCTCTCTTTTACACTTCTCGTAGCAAATCTCAATTCATCACTGACAACAGCCAGTAGGAAAACGAAATGAGACTTTTTATAAATATTCAGCAGAAAATCATCCGCCAGCGTCTTTCTTATGTGCTGCCTCATGTGTCTCATGCATGTCCTTCATCTATACTATGTTCAACACAATATTGGCAATTTGTTTCACTTTGTACTGTTTTTGAAATGCTCATACAGCACTCAGTTCTCTTTTCAAAGACATTCAGGCAGTATGAACAGTTTGTTATGATATTTCCGATGATTGTTGGGCTACCGTTTTCATTGAAGTTCACATTTTGATACTGCGTTCTATTTTACGAAACACGTTCAATAATATTGCAGTTGCTCAACACTCCAACTTCAAATATTATTAGTGACACTTGAGATGTCTAGAATCACAACTTATAGCACGAGTTAGCCATTTCAGTCTTTTACTTCAAATTTAAATTTATTTCCTCAAAACTATACAAAATTCAAATTTCACTAAAAACCAAATTAAAATATCCATGAAAAAGAAGTGTAGAATATTAATTGATTGGAATGTAATCATTTCTTATCAGATTATCAACTTCTTATCAATTAATTGATTCAAAAGATTAAAAGTATTTGATTTCATTTGAGATTTTAATGCTTACATCTGGCATTGGAAGGTCTTGCATTGTTTGCTATTTCAAAATGATAAAAATATGAGCTATATATATTTCACAATGCTACCATTATGATGGTTCGTATTATATTTTGATTATGTATCTGTATTTTTTAAATAAACTCCTCTGAATGCATATTATTGGCATTCAGAGAAATTATTGATATTATTATTATTAATATAGTTTGTAGTTCATCAACATTCAAAGATGACAAGTATTCAATTATAAATTTGTGATACTAGTCTGAAAAATGAGAAGTACATGCACCTGCATTGCTGCACTGGAAGATGAGAGAGAGAATGAACTTCAATTGCAAATTCAAAACGCTGGGTTATAAGTATGGTCTTTTTATAGCTAAGCAATGTGTGCTATTCGCCGTTAGCAAACAAAAGAAGTCTGGAAACCTATTAGTCTTCGTGGAGTGGAGGCCATTTTTCACGTGTATTGGAAAGAGTTTGTACATGGTAGGAATTTAAATGCTCATTGTTTATCTTTCTTGGCGACATGTGTAGGACAGCAGTATTCCACCTAACCCCTCAAGCAGGACGCTTGGCATTTTTCTGAACATGCTTCTAGTGGATGAAACTAATTACCTCTTCCACCACTGTCCGAGTACAGATCAGGTTACATCCGCAACTTCCTCATGTTGGAAACTTGAAATGAAATACAGCTCTTAAACTTCTCTGGAGAAGCGAAATTAAATTTGATCCTACTTTCTGAGAATGAAATTCATCGAGCGTCTTTTCTCATGAAAAATGGAAACATGTAACGCTTCCGTTTTATATTATTATCTTCAAAATACATTTGTATTCCTGAACAATATGGAAATTAAAAACACAATCAATATAAGAAATCAAGGCAAGTATTGAAAGGAACAGAAAGGAACAATTGAATGAGATCCTATTGGAATTATAAATTGAGTAAACGATAGGTGGTGGTAACGAGAATAGGATGGAAGTAGTTACAGTAACTGAAGAAGATAATTTGTATTATGTAGTACATTATATAGTTCATATTATATATAGTCTCTATATTATATAATATGGAATATACTCTGTAATGACTGTAGAAGAAGTAAATCAATAGATGTTCAACTCCATATGGAATAATCGGATGCGATGAAACACTGGAACACTATAAAATTGAAAGAAAAATGTCGATACTTTAATCCACAGAGAACCAATCAAGTTAACGTAAAAGTTATTGAAAAAAAATATACCATTGGCCTTTACATGTTCAGATATGAGCGCAAGTTTGTTGAACATCAACAGTTACAAGTTATTGATAATAAATTACAAAACTTATAAGTAGAATCACTGATGAATTCTTGAGTAGATTCAATGAAAACTTATTGTTTTGATCAATCAATATGAAAGTATCGGAGTTTGAAAATTCAGGTGAGTAATAAATATAATATGAGCAATTAAAACAAACATACAACGGACAAAAAAAATCAATTATTTCCCTTCTCGTTCTCTTATTCTCATAATGTGTTGAAATTTTATAGATCAGTTTATTTACAGCAAGGTAATCAGAATAAAAGTATTCTGTTTACCTTCATTATAGTGCACTCTAATCCTTTCAGAACCCAGAATGAGAAAACATACTAAATATTTTAGTTACATTTTGACTTTGCATCCTAAATTGTTAAGGTGAACACATTCACTTGTATTGCCCATTCCATTTATGAGCCGTTGAAAGTTGTGTGGAAAACACGCAAGTGCTTGGCACCAGGTCTGTGTGAACTGTTCTAATTTTCAACACCCACGATAACATTGTCATTTGGGTAATTATTACAATTATCGTCAGCATTACTGGACTTGAAATTGTTTGCCTTGAACTGCAACTGAGTCTAGTGTATTGAGGATATCAAAGTTAATGCCACCGAACCAAACAAAGTACAAACACAATGCTACATAATCTGAACGAGCTGGAAACTCTACATGCTGCAATGGCTAATATGCCATTCCGTATACGTGTTTGTTATTTTCTGGGTAGGTATCTTCTGAGGTATTTAGCCAGGGCTACGGCCGTTCAATTACTCTGCAGTATCATTTAGGTGCCAAGTCTCCGTTATAAAGTTGAACGATCTTCGCAACAAATATTCAGATACAGATTCCAAACAATTTCGGCTAACGATGTTTGGGCACGTAGGCCTAAATGCAATAAAGTCAACTATTACACCTAATATGCTGCAGTATTAAGGTTCAATAATCATTATTTCATGCAATTTTTAAAGAAATACGGAGTAGTAACTGTTTAGTTACATTCATGAGCATTGCTTATCACCGTATAGTTTCACAACCCCATCAAAGAGACGAGTAGTACTAGTCTAGTGAATGGTGGTCTTGGAATTTGGCAAAGCCGTATTATTTCTGAACCATTAATGTTAGGGTAAGCATTTTAGGTATTGATTGCATGAAGACTGGGTTATTATTTTTATGGATCGAACATTCTGTGAGAATTCAGTAGTACCATTTTATTACAAAAATATACTAAAACCATGAAAGTTATTAGTACATTGATGGGTTAACGTTTCCTATAAATGAAGTTCTATTTTCCTTTCCCGAATCAATTTCTAAGCACCGCTTCAAATTCGTACATTAAACATTTCACAGAAAATACTCTAAAAAAAAGCTGTCTCCTGTTTACTGTTCGAATAGCTGTTTTTCCAACCGATAAACACTGGATCAGTTTATTCATAAACTCATTATAATGTAGATTCTATTACTCTGAATATATTGAGAGTCATCTACATTTTCTTTTTCTTGTGCTGCTGATAAAGAAGCCCACATAAGACCATGGTGAAAAACTGTACCACAGATAACAGATTAGTGAAGGTACGTTTCCGTTACTACAAATGACATGTTCCCGACATGTGCCCGACAAAAATCTTCTAATTCGTAGTAATGGAAGACATTATGTCGGAAACATGTGATTTGTAGTAATGGAAACGTATTTTAAGCTATACTAACTAGAGAGTATAGTTTCTCTATGATTATACACGAAAAATGCTAGTCGGAATGGGAATCGAACCCATGACCAGGTGTATGTGATAGTAGACTGAAGTTGCGACGCTACTGCCCAATATTTATAGGCTACGCCGCCTAGCAAACATTAGATCTATCATATCTTGCACTTCCAATAAATTACATTCCTGTACTACACTCTACTATACAGTATTTACTTAACCCTACAATTTTTGTAGTGCTTGTGCATGGACTCCCTATTCACTAACTTCTAAATTTTTAATCCATCTAATCGACCATTCAACCGTTTTCAATGTTTTTATAATACAGTAGTTTATGAGTTTACATAGTTTGTCATAATTGAAATGAACAATCAAATTCAGCGAGAGCAATTTCACGCTGAGTGTGCATTTTCTCAACACACCAGAGATAGTGCTAGAGTCAAATGGTGTCTGGCCATGAATGTCAGCATCTTGGTTCTTGGTAGTGTCTGAACTTTAGAATTGAGAGCTCGTGAAATTTATTTTGGAGTCACAGCAGACAACAACGTAACTGTGGCTGTATTCATCGAAGCGTAGCGTGTTATCGTATGTTAAAGACAGTACAATGACAGCGGCCGTCATCTAGCTATACGTAGAATAGAAGACAGCTCTATCTGAACTTTATAAACATGCACAAACAAGTTGTTCGTGAGCAATGCACGCTAAGTGCGAATAGGGTTGAAATTCGCTCGGCATAATTTCTGGCTCTCTACAAAATAAATGAGTCGACAGACTGTGTTTGCTACATGCCTGTGAATAAACCTCAATGCGCGCGTTCTGTATGACTGTGTCGTCCGGCTGGTGGTCTGGCGTTTCCTCTTCTTGAAAGCTCTGCAGACATCGTGCCAGGCCACATGTTATTATTCAATTGTCTTCGTCACTCCAACTGAGCTTTCTATACATTTTTCCTTATTCAACATGATAATATTGATAGACATTTTGAAGAGATAATAATAGCTCTTCAGTAGGAGTAGAAATAATGCAGAGTACAAACCAAACTAGATTAGTACAAGTGATTTGAAAAAATGAAAAAGTCTTCCACAGGATACATGACTGAATTCTCATTGTCACATTGTCATTGGCCATCTGCGTCTCCTTCCAATTCCGACAGTAATGAAAGAGAAAGCTCACATTTACAATTAGTAATATACTGTTAATTCAGTCATTTTTTTTTAGGGTGATGCCCACATGAGCTCTAGGCTTGTGCGTGGTTAATGAGAGTGGTGATGATGAGAGATGACGACTGCTTTTAGGCAGTCAGGACCGACGGCTTTTCGTCTCCTCCGAAGGATGGGAGTGGCCGTTTCTGTCAAAATCCGTTCCGGCAACTGTATTCGATTTTGGAACCTTTGAATTATCAGTCAGACGCTATAATTATGTAATGTGAATCTAAGGTGTATAGAAAGAGAAATTTATAATAATGTATCATTCCATGCTCCTTGATGAGTATCAACCTTTGTGGCCTAATGTAATGAGTACTTCTTTTTCACATCCACTATCAAAATTCAAGATGTGGGGAGAGAGTTAGGACCTACAGCCAGAGGCGCAGAGTAAATTGAATGAGAGTTATAACAGGTTATTGAGATAGAGAATAACTGCAAAAAACCCGTTGAAATTCTATGAGAGAGTTGGAACTTTGGCATTGCGAATTGAATCAGTAATATAATTAAGTTCATGTAATATTCTGTTGTTAATTATTAGCATTTCAAGAGATGATTAAATAACATTAATTTAGAATGGGAAGCGAATCAAATAGAATACTGTTTGAATGTTTTTTTTCAACTGGCTTCAAAACTGTGCTGGTTATGTTGGTAATACTTTATTTATAGAATATGATTCAACGTTTGTCATTAGAGAACAAATCATGATCAAAATCAATATTAATTTGGATGCGAATATTCCACGAATCAAAGGGGATCAACAATGTAAGCTCTAGGCTACTTTCGCAATGTGATGTATGAGTTCTCATTATTTATGAATTTCTCAATAATCCAAGCAAAGCGAACATTTGGACTTGAAAATTCACCATTATTTTCAAATGCATTATTTACATTCATAGCTGATGATGAATCATCTCTCTGAGTAGTTTTGCATGAATGAGTAGAAACGTAAGTCTGAGAAATTTGATAGCTAGTTTATTTCTTATATGAGAATGTTACATTTTCATCTAAATTCCTACTTTTTCTCTTATTTAAAGAGGCGAAAAATACGTTACAACACTTTTATATCATACAAATTGTTACAGAAACCGTGCTTCACAAACATTGAAATTTTTCTATTATTATTTTCATACTCTACCAGGTTTGGAATGAAACTGCATTACAAACCTGTCTCGTCAATTACAAAACGTGAAACCACAGCAATTCTCTGTCACACTATTTTCTTCTCTCTTCGTCACGGGGTAGACCAGTATTTTTGCGGAATGCGGGCCATAAAAGAGTCACTTGAAAGTTTTTGGTGCGGAGCTTTGAATCCCTTTGTAACGGTTATTTGACAGCGCAGTTGTAGTAGGTCATTATTATGCAGCGTAAGCAGGAATGGGGAAGGGGCGGCTTTGCAAACCTCGCATTTTTACTACTGAATATAGGCATTAACGTTGCTGTTTCTCCGTATGTATTCAATACTCATGTTCTTTGTGTTGTATACGACACAAAAAAATCACATTCACCCTATTTCCGTTGAAGTCGGTTATGAATAGTAATTTTATGACATTATATCAACATACAGTATTGTCTCCAACAGAGCCGTTTCCAGTTGATTGGGTAATTTGAGTGATTATTATTCATTCCAACCGACATCGTACTTTTTATACGGTACTTCGAAAAGTTATAAAATTCTGCAAAACCAATTAGAGAATTAATTAGTTATTAATTAGCAAATGGTGACCGTGATGAATACGTTACATAATTTTTTCGTATAGTAAATTGATGTATCACTAATTAAGTTCTCAAAAAAGTTCACTTCAGTGTTTAATGATGTCAATCTGACGTTTTCCCCATGAATGAAATTTTTCTATCCATAGAAAACCTCAATCCTCAACCACGTTCTTTAGTTCTTTAGCGCATCTGGTTTGTTTTTGTTGCATGTGTTGCAAAGCCCCGTATGTAATTTTTCTTTTTCCAAACTGCTCTTTATCCTAAAACAAGAAATGAAGAAAGTCATAAAAATATGAAAAAGATGGTTTTGAACATCATATTCAATCAATTATTTCCTTTATAAAACTAAAGAGAATATTTTCCTATTGAAAAGAGAATCAATAATTTCCCGAGAATATTTTTGTGCAAAAAGTATTTGTTAAATGTGTTGTAGTTATACTTTGAATACAAGAGAGCACTCAGCGTTGTCACTCAACATATTCCAGTTTGAATTCAACTATTATTTCATAACATTAGTTCACATGAATTCAGGTCGCAATTGAAGTTGAACCCCTATGGATGAATAGCAATACCAATAACGTATTGATGCTATTGTGCGATAGATTCAGTGATTGGTGTTGGTTAATGTATGATATAATATGGAGATGCTCTCATACTTATTGGACGAGACATGATGTGATTACTTTATGGTAGACAGTCGCCGACTCTATTAAATTATGTGGTTGCACCGCAATTGGTTAATGCATTGCAGCGCCACCCATGTATTCAATCTGATCTGTACTAATCGCTATTCATCAGAGATGAGTCACCATTAATCAAATGAATTCTTGACACTAATAGGATAGAAAATGCATTAATGTGCCTGTGATCTATTGAATGTCAAGGTCATAGTGAAGTGTGAATATTCTGTAATGTGAAACAGGTCTTTTTCTCCTTGATATTTCAATTTTAAGGCTACTTTAAGTAGAGAATAATAAATTCTATGATAGGTTCAAATAAATATGAGTAAATTCCTCATGAAAATCTACTTGGAAACCTAAAACTTACATCGAAATTTATTGAAAGGAATCTCTCTGATGAATAGTTTATGAAGTTCCGATTGTGATTGTGATGCGTCAATGTATAAACCAATTCCTAAAATTGTAAAGCTTGATAGAGCTATCACCGAATAAAAATTGATCAATTATTGAGATTCAATCGAAAAGGTTGAAATAGAAATATTCCATTGATAATCATCATTCTAATTTTCAATACTTTTCCCGATTTTTTAAAGATATGAACTAAAAACAGCATTACACACTTTTGCCGATTCACTCAATCTCAGTCTCAATCGATCAAAACTTTTGACCGGAAAATCAATTCAGATTATTACAAAATGGCACTGATAAGCAGAGCTGGAATCTACGAAACCTGGCCACGTACTTTGAAACTTGACAGGTATGCTCAGTCTTCTATGAATGGATTTGGAAATTTTCATCGATATACAATCATATACAAAATCTACGGCTTTCTAACTTTATTCTGAATTTTCTCAGCTCTTTTTAGAACAACTGAAGTAGAAAAGTTCAAACTCGATACCCAGATTCAGCTGAGGTATTGTCAATCTTTGTTTTCAAAGTGTGTTTTGGTCTTCAAATGAAATACGCAGGCGAGCGAAACAAGTCTCTTTATCGACGGAAACCACTGTAAGACACTATAATGTCATTATCATTCGTCACTTGGCGCATCAAGCAAACCTGCCGGCTAGCCAATTGTACTTGATGTACAATTAAACTTGATGTGCAAGTAATAAATATATTCAATCATCAGTAGTGTGGATGGCTCATGAACGAAATCCGTGGTGTGACTCTTGTGCTTGATGCAAAATAGACCACACACAAGAGACCTGACAAGAGAACACCCATCTACTCTGATTAGTCCCATTCGTCGCCAACTTGAAATGAGCAAGAGGATGCATATAGCGGTCTACAGCTGCTGATATGGAATGTTTTCTGTTGTAGCGGTAAGTGGATTTTGGAAGGTGTTTCTCACACCCCGGCACATTTCCGCGTTTCCTACTCACGCCAAGTCAAGTGTCGTATGACAGCTACAGAGAAAAGCTCTCTCACATTCAACAGAAAACTAGTAGAAATGTGACTGGAATCAATAGTCGCCAAAAACAATGGTGGTGAATACATTCTCATCTCAATTACACTTTTTGAAAGGACGTGATTGATGATAAACACAAATTTAATGAATTTTCTATTACTAGAAACATCAAGTTGATTCAGTCCATGTTTGTCATTTTAAGACAAGACAAGTCATACATTGAATTATAATCTATTTTCTTTCTATTCTAATTTTGAAAAAAATATTTTTTTTTCATCTCTTCTCTTTCTCCTCTCTTTTTCCCCCGTTTCACACCTTTCCCTTCAATTTGTTTTCCCCTCTATCTGATCCTGCCTATTACATGGGAAACCATTAGTGACGAGGTATTCTTCATCCTTTTTTCTCTCCCTCCTCAGCATCAAGCCAATTGTTTTTTGTTTTTGTTTGTTTGCTTGTACTCTTCCATACAATTCAATTTCCAATGTATTTATGTGTGTTTGAATAGATTGAGATTGAGTAGTTAGAATATACAATTGACAACATTATAAAATGCTATATTGAGTTCATTGTGGTCAAGTAAAGTGTGTCTGAGTACATCACATTAAAAAATGGTTTGTAAATAATTGAACAATGTTAATAATTGTCTGAGTACATCACATTAAAATGGTTTGTGAATAATTGAACCTTAAAATAGACATGAAAGTTTTAGAATAACTATTTTCATATCTTATTTTCTATTTTGTGTTGTATACCCAGTATGATGAAGTCCAACACCAGGTCGTAAAGTCAATGTAAGTTATACTTCGATTTCTACTTAAAAGTTTCTTTGAATCAGTTTTATTTTCCTTCCTATTTTTCTTCAAACTCACCCTTTCCATTTCCAATCAAAAAAGACTCCACACCACTGTTCATTTCAATAAATTTTGTTAAAATATAGTTATTGTTTATAGAGGAGCCACGTGTGAGCGGTATAATAGCGGTTTGAAACTCTTTCTGTGTGACATCAATAAAAGATATTCAGCAGATCTTCGATAGGAAGAGATGAGAATGGTGTTATCACACATGTGTTGGGATTCTGGGGGACCCAATGCAGTCGCGACCGATGACAGTTGCTCGAAATATCAGGCTTATTTCGATTGTGCGGCGGCGGCAGGGAGGGGTTGGAGGGATGAGAGGAGGGGGCATGAGTTAGGAGTGACAACGATCTCCCCAAAGACTCATCGAAATCGAGAAACATCGATTCCCTGCGTGACCTCTTTCTATTCACTCTTCTTTCGAGGTTCTTTGGAGACATCGGGCCACGAACATCAGGCCTCTTAAATTGTCTTTTTCCACGATTTATCTCTAAACATGATATCAAGCGCAGACAAATCTCATATTCTCTCACTTTATTTTATGTAAATGCTGCACTATTATTTCATTCTTCACGTCATTTCCAGAAACTTATTTGGAAACGTGATGGCCTCATTCAATTTCCATTTTTATTTATCACACAATTCCTTATCAGGAAACAGTTATCCTATAGGATAACCGTTTCCTTATAAGCAATAATTGTATAATGAATAACATCATTTAAAAATCAATCATTGGTTGTGAAATGTTATATAGTACTTCAATTTTCATTCAACCTTTTCACAAAATTCATATCAATTAATCTTATTGCTAATCTACGTATAATCATGTTTTGAGAGCATAAATAGAACTATCTAGATTGGAAGTTTTTTCTTTCCATCGTTTTTAGAGTCTAGGAAGACTCGTATCATTCGTAGCAGGCTGATTCTCTCACATTGATTTCATTGTCTGTCCATTATTTTATCTCAGTTTCTTATTTTCACATATGACCTCAACCTCCAATCAATTTTATTCATTTCATTCTTTGTCCATTATTTTACCTCATTTCCTTATTTTATACATGACTTCAACCTCTAATCAATATTGTTTGGTTATAAGAAATCGGTTGAAAAACTTATCTCAAATACAATTCGATGCTTTTTCCATTAATTTGAACTTTAACCTTCTCTGCGTCTATCCATCCTCATTATTCCTATAGGTTTGTTATCGCTGGTTGTACGATCATTCGCCACATAATTGGGAGCTGTTTTCAGTCGTGGGCTCCTATTACTGCAATCAACAATGGAATTCTCAACTTACATTTCATCTCGCTTAATCATTCATTCTTTCTTCCCTGTACTGTCCTTCTCTTACATAATTGCAGTCGCTTTCACTCTCCCTCTTTCTCTTTTACTTCCTCTCTTTCTCTTTCACTTTCTCTTTTTCTCTCTCCTTCTCTTTCACCTCCTCTCTCACATTTTCTCTCCCAATTTTCTTTCTCCCTCTCTCTCACCTTGTATCCCTCTCTATCTTTTCCTCCTTTCGTCACTCCCCTCACTCTTCCCATTTTTTCTTGTTTGGGTTTTTATTTGGAACAGAAAAAATTCATACGTATCCAGATTTATTATTACTCTCGAATGAAAATATATACAGCACAGAAAAATGATTTCCAATTTTCTGCTCGAGAAGACAACCATTGTATTGACAGAGCTCATTGTGCGCACGAAACCTGAATGATCAAGTTCAATATTCTCGTATGGAGGTTTGGCATCTGGTCTCCAGGGACCAGAGTACGCTATAACAGATAAAATAGATGTATAACAGATAAATACAGATATTATAAACGTACTGTGTACATAGTTCATGGAAATAATGTCTGGAATGAGTGTGGAGATAAAGTCCTATCGCATCGGAAATATGGGAGCCTCTCTATCCATTCATGTCATCTTTTAATCATCCATGAATTCATGGCTGGAACACGACTTAGTTTCTGGAACTCATCAACGCTAGGCTGATGGTCGTCGTCATTCAAAACGTTGAAACTATTCGCGCTGTACAGCAATGCATTCTGAATGGATTCTGCTGGAAGAATGCAAATGCCAAGAGATATTCCACATTACCAACATACCGCAACTTCAATAGTCAAGTTCACAAGGAATTTAATCATAGTGGATTCTTTGTTGTGGAAAATTCTCACAATATAGCTTGTTTCACTTTATTATATTTTCATAGTAGCATCATGAAGATGCACTATGTAGACTTAGTGGAAGAGAATGTTCATAAGACTCTTCGGTTGGTGTATTCTCTGTTGAGAGATAAAAATATATAAAAATATTTAATACGATACATACAATATATATACAGGTAAACCTATTGTTTTTGTAATTCATTGAGAAAGAATGATCAAATCAAGCATCAAACCTCTCATTCACGAAACAACAACAATTTTATTATTAGAATTTAAGTATTCAGGGACATCATACCTTGTAAAATCAATGAGGTACTAAAATAATAGGATAGATCGCGTAATCTCCTACAAGTTAACTCTTTTGTATTCAAAAACCATTCAAATTCAATCACCATAATATATAAAATTGGGAGTAGTGATTGTATCCAGTTATATGTGGAATCTACCGTTAGTGATAAAGCCCCCGAAGTTTATTAGATTTTTTTAATTTGGTGTATGAATCAGCTGTTTACAAATGGGAAAAAACATGGTGTCTCTCAACAATCATTCGCCATCCGTTAAGTTGAATAAAAATTACTATGAAATGTCACAAAAGTGACTGAACGAGGTGAAATAATTTTCGTTGACTGGTTATTTAAATGGTGAGTTTGCTTGAGTAAAGGTCTTTCTCAACCATTGACGGAACGGAAGAATGCATACAATAGTTTCTAAGGAACTGTCAAGCTCGGGATTGCATTTCAGTTGTGACAAGTAACAAAAAGTCTCTCAACGTGGTGGTGACACACTCTCAACAGTTTCTTTAGCAAATCGGGGTATCTGAATCTTACATTTGCTGGGAGATAAGACTATCAGTTAGGGTATAATGTCATTGGAAAGGGGACGAGGGGAACTCAGTCGACTCCCAAGAGTATCGCATGCAGTAGATGGAATCACGAGTACGTAATCCATTCTTGTGACGGGGGCACAAACCACCACCAACACAAAAAGCGCTCGCTTGTATTAGCGAGTAAACAACTGTCGAGGGTGGAGGGGGGAACGAGTGAGAAAATGGTTTGGGCTGTGGAAAGGGTGGGGGTGAAGGATATGAATGGACAGTGGGACAACTGACTGCCAGACATCTGTGGTTGGAAATAGCTTATCGAAGGACAGTGGGAGGAAATGGAAAGCCAGGACAGACAAAGTAGCGGAAGGGACTTGCACTTGGACTTGGGCTTCGGTGCCACTCTAAATCCCTCCGAGGAAAATATTAAACAAGCATTGCCGCTCGATGCAGCTCCATTTCTTCTATTCTTATTCGTGTCCACCTTCCTCCCCGCTCATCTGTTTATGTTACATTATCCAGTTATGTATGGTGTCCCACATAGATAGGCTGCTGTCCCAACAATCTAATGCTATGACACATGCGAAAGCCTGTGTGCTTTTGCTACTGTATGATCCCTTTTTGACTTGATCCGTATTACGATTTCTGGTAGCCTTCTCTTATTTTGGTAATCGTAGTTGGATATAATTTAAGGGACAGTTAGATGTATATAGATACAACAATACATTACTTGCCATGAAAACAAAACAAATGTACAATATATGTAATATAAATGCATCATAAATAAGACACTGTTAAGATAATATTATAAGAATACAACATAATAATGAAAGATTTACTGGGCGCAAAGAAAATAATTTCCGTCGGCGCACAGGACAGTTCTCCCACTTATGACTTCTAATTTTTGGAAAGACACAAATAACATGTTTTCGAACAAATAATGAGAAGTGAGGATGTGCTTTTCGCGATGCTTATGCTAATTGGTGAAACAAGCGGATTTAACACATTGGTCATACTGGAGATTACATTCATCGATTAATCACATCATTATAACTCCATTATTGAAGTCGAATCATGGACACTTCCAGTCAGTTCTAAAACAAAACAGTTCAAAACACATAACTGAATTTGCATCAAGATTGCATCAACAATCAACTAAAATACGTTATGCTGGATTCAAATCAACCTGAAATAAGTTATGCTCGATTAACAATGAGCTGGAGTTATGAAGAATGGGAAATATTCTTTATTCCTTAATATTCATCAATAAGTTACACTATTTTTACAGAAGTATTCAATATTTGACTTTGAAATCGATGTTATTCTCTATTGATTCTCATCTTTGAATGAATCGAACACACAAGAGACAGTGCGGGAAAATCACGAAAACGAATTGAATTGCAATAGAAGATCGACCGCCGCATAAATATCACGGAATGGCTTTTCGGGCAGATTCAGTGGCAACGTTACTTGGAGTGCTGGATTTTTAAATCCGTATTCTTTGAGCATTGGAGGGCTAGCTCAACAGAATGCCGAATTCATGTCCTTGAAATCTGAAATGGTTCTTATTAATCAAACATGTTATTCGCATGTGAAATATAGTGTTCATCCCTAGCCAAACTGACACTCTTTCCAATATAGTTTATTGGGCCAGAAGATTTATAGAACTTTATTGGATTTACGCTTCTTCCATATATTATAAAAACGCAGGGCAAACAATTATATCGAATTGGATTATATTTGAACTACAGTATTTGGTCGCTGCAAACAGATCTCGTGAAAAACGTTCCATGATATTTTAAGATGGGTGGTTTCTGATAATTTTGACTTGGAGGGAAAACAATTTGAGGAATGGTCCCCGTAGAAAACATCACGTATTCCAAGCTTCATCCCCAATCAACAACTAACGTTTAACTTCTCATGAGTAATCGAAGATTAACTTTATTCCAGTTTTGTGCAACAAGCCCTTTCTATTTTATTTATTAAGGTGCATCAGCTCAGAGTCGATGCTGTAGTTCAAGTACGGTATCATTCTAGCTAAGAGCGATCACAGGATTTGTCAGATTGATGCGAATGATTCGATTTGGCGAGTGAATGAAATTGATGGTGGCGGCGGTTTGCAGTCGTGGACCGCTGCTTGTTTGAGTGCGTGCGCGCGCATGCGTGTGCGGTCAGCTTGATGGCGTCAGCTTGTGACACCCGAATGCACGGCACTCGACCGCAGACCGTCAGTAACCCCCCACCCCCCCCCTGAGCCACTCTCTGTCCCCTTGCTTTGTAAATATTCATGTGTGTCAATTAGGGGCGGTGAGCGGGCGAGGCGGGTGGCAGCTTCGAAGCGGCATTCCTGATCAGCCGATGCGCTGCCACCGCGACAAACACTACGCTGCAGTCCTGTAGTTGCAATTGGGGTAGTCTATAGTCTATAGTAGTAGTCTGAGTATAGTGAGAAGTGAGTTGAGAGTGAGTTAGAGAGAGAGTGGTTGAAAGGATGAGTGAGGTGATGAATGTGAGAATAGAGATAGTGAGAGAAAGAGATGGTGAAAGAGTGAATGATACTGGGAATGTACAAGATAGTGAGAGAAAGAAAGTGTGAGAGAGTTAGTAGAAGAGTTAGAGAGATCATCTAACTCAAGTATCTCTTATACAATGAAAAAGATAACGAAAAAGACAGGAATAGATATAGAGTAAGGCGAGAGACAGAAAGAGTGAGAGGAGAGAAATATAGAAAGAATTGATGCCTATACTAATGATGTGTATACTACTTGTTCAGTGTTTTGGTTTTGAAAATTGTTTTGTATCATGGAAGATAAATTTGATTTGAGAAGACAAATTTATTAATAATTATCTCATAAAAGATAAGTTCATAGAGAGTCCTATTTTAGAAATTATCATTTAATAAAATAAAAGCCTATAATATATCATGTTAAATGATTTATATTAGAAAGTATTACAAGAGATAGAATCATAAAATAGGAAGTGATTTGGTGAGTTGAGAAAGAGTTGTAGTTTGTGAGTGAGAAGGAGCTTCAATCATCAGGAGTGATAAATGATGTGATTGACGGAGTGAGAGTCAGATAGCGTACGACGAGTGAGTGAGAGCATGGCTGAGAGTTTAGTGGAGCACCCGACCACAGATAGGGCTACACATCCTGTTGGGGGCTGCATTTATGCAACTACTGCAACACTTCCGCTGAATAATGTTGCCGCTATCATTGTAATAACTTGAACGGTATACACCCATCACAAACTATTCTAGTTACTCTTTCTCGATCAGAGCTTCAGAACTCTGTGTACTGACATAACAAATATATATGAGAGGGAAAATCAATGAAAATGTCAATGAAATAAGTACCCAGATTGATAATTCAATCAAAATAAATAATTAAATAAAAGTGAAACTTTGCAACAGTGTCTACGAGATCATCACGCAGATAAATATACAGTCAAGAAATATCACTATAAAAACGTTTTTGACCTGCTTTATACTACGTTTGAATGAATGACTCATTCACAATTTAGGAGTTAAAAGGTACAATATCGACAACAATTACAAGTTTTAGTAAATAGGTTTGAACTTGGTTTTGAAGAGATTTCATAATTCATCACATAGTTTTTGTCCAAATAATTTTATTGGTATTCTTCAAGATCAACATTTCAGTCCAAAGCTGCATAAATAGTCCAAGGCAACAAAAACAAAACAACAACGAGTCCCTGCTCTGTAATTATTGGTCAAATTAGCAAGAATTACGTCTGCATCAATTGTAATACGAAAGTCGGAAAAACATTTCACAAATACGCGCTGATTATCATATTTTTCATGGCATAACGAGATTGAAAGAAGCCAAACAGTTTTTACAGTGGTACTGTCACGGTCATTAAAATATGAATGCATAATTAATTTACATAATAGCGACGAGGAAGCCACTCTTTTTGCTATTAATTCGCAATCAGCATCCCAACGACATCCTGTCAGCCTCAAAAGGAACAATAACAACAACAACAACAACAACAAAGGCTGTGCAAATTGTTGGAGAAGGAGCGTTTTAGGAAGCAGAAGCGTCAGGGGAGGGGGGGCAAGGAGCGTCGGCCTCCTTGATTGGAGGTCTCTTATCGTGCTCTCGGTGTTTAACTCTCTAAAGACAAGTAACTTAATTGCAGAGAGCGCTCACTGCGCCCTAAGCGAGCTCGAACTCTCCTAATCACTCGCCAAGTGCTGCTTAGCGCTCAGAAAAAACTCAACAATCACTTTCACAACGATACGGTCTGTCTTCTGTGCGCAAAATACTGAACGTCCCTGTGCTAAAACTGAACTGCGATGTCCGATTTTCAAGCTACTAAATATCATCACGTGAATGTATCCTGTCTATAGTTTGAACGATTTTTTGGGCTAGAAGATAAAAACTGTCTGAATAGATAGTAATAAAACTTATAGTATAATATACCCTTTTATATATTATTTATACACACTTCACTGTTCTACTCAATCTTTTATGTACAATTCATGTAAAAATTTGTCAATAAATGCATATGTAAATTAAACAGCTTGACTTGCTTACCTACAATCTTTTATTTACAATTCACGTAAAAATTGTTCAATGAATACATAAATATATGTAAATTGTACAGCTTGGCCAGCATAGTTCGAAGTAATGAAGTTGAATGTGTCTATAATATAAGATGAAAATGTCAATTATTTGAAAGAATAATCTATAAATAGATAAGGACTTTATCACAAAACAAAATCATGGTTATCAAATCATAGATCAGATGTCAATTATTGTACTGTAAATTTTTCACTGTTGAAGTTCTGTGTTATTTTTCCCTCGACTTGAGAATGTCGAAATCTACTCACTAGTCTATTTTATTTCGAAATTTCGAAATTTCGAAAAAGTGCAAACTTTCCATCAAATGAGGAATATATTGAAAGAGTCAAGAGTGAATGAAAGTGCGAATCATTCTCAGAACATTAGGATAGAGAAATGTGACTGGAAGTTCGTTTACTCTTTGAATACTCTACCTACACACTTCGCTTCCGTCAATCATGGAAATCAATAGCTCTGATTAATTGAAACGATCTTTTACTGCAAGGAAGCTCAGATTGGATTCATTCCAGAAACACCGTGGTGGAATCGCTCAAAAGTATTGATGGAACGATTCCCTGAAAAGAGAAGCCAATGAGGAGAGTGTTTACACGTATCAATGCTCACAGAAAAGGTGAAACAGGGTACAGTACCACATTCGAGCAGTCTGAATGAAGGTTACATTGAAGCGCGTGCTTTCACCCACTGTCAGATAATTAAAGTTTTGAAAACTAAATGGCACACGAGAAGATTGCTTTCACCTGATTGGTCTCTAGTCTTTTATATATCGTACAACGTGTTTCAAGTTTCCCAATAACCCGAGTCATCGAGCTAACCCCCTCTTCTATTTGGTTATTTCTCCAAGTTGAGTACTACTCTTCACCACTCTTTGATGGTTTTTTGTTGTGAACTCATCACTCAAAACGTATTCGGACTTTTCCTTGATCAAGTTCGTTTGATTCGCTCCAAATGTCCACATAGTTCTCCTTAGTAAACCTCTTCTTTATTTTCACACTCTCTTACATGGAATGAGAATAGAAAAGGACAGATAAGTCATGTGAGTACTAATTATGTCTTTCAATAATGATTCTCATTCTCTTTCAATAAGAAATTGTTTTATTCGACGAACCTATCTCAAAATTTAAATATTTTTTACTATCTCAAAATTTGGAATTTCATACACTGCAGCTTTAATGTTTAACTATGTAATTAGATTTTAAAATATTATTTAGGATTTTTTCTTGTTATTCATTTTATTTGGTTATCCATTATTTATTTTACTCAGGATTTTTAACTAGCTAGCTTTTTAACTCTACTAACTAGAAACTGGATTTTAAAATAAACTTTCGAACCGAGCTAGAGTTAAATTTCGAGTGCTTAGATAATGTGAGTATATTCGAACTGATGAATATTACATTCAAAAATTATTCACTTGGCATTTTGGATTCGTTTCACTGACACAAAATATTCATAATATGATTCTTCCAAAACAAACCCCAGCAATTGTTGGATCCCCAACAATTTTGTTGCACACATGTACATGGCGATTGTTGATCAAGCTGTAAGCGATAATCAACTTTCCCACAAGCTTTACAACGGTCATTACAGCAGTGACTTGATAGCGATCGTGGCAATGTTACGACACAACAGATTCTAGTTAAGGGGTTCATACAGAGCCCAGCCTGTATACTGCTTTCCTCGCGCACTGCGACGACTATAAAGTTGCCGAAGATACGAGTTGCAGACCCGCGGGGGTCGATTCTATCACTTCCTGTCGCCGCCGTACGAAACCCCAACGAGACCCAACCTTCGAGATGTATCTCGAATAACGAGAACGAGCAACCCGCTGTCTCACTTTTAATCTAGCCTCGTAAACAATGGCCACATGATTTGTGTCACTAGGAAAACGGACACTACCTCTGCTGCTATCTGAGCTGCTGTTTTGTCCTATCCTGTTTTCATCTGCGACCAGACATGATGATGATTCAACCCAGTTCCAGGGGGTCTTTCTAGCAGCTGCTTTTGATGTATGATGTCCAAATTATAATACTGTCACGCGTTAAGTAACATTATCACATAGTTAACCAGTGCTCACCCGCTATTACTGAAAGTCATGTTGGAATGTTGTACCCTCCTCCAACAATGCATTCCATACTCATTATGTTTGTGCAGGTTTTAAAAAAAATACTAAGCGGTTTGGGGAGAATACCAATTATTTTTCTGCATTTCCCAGCATTTTTTTTATAAATTAATAAGTAGATTAATTGAAGAAAGTTTAACAGTTTGGCATAGATTAGAAGGGTTGGTGATGTTTAACAGCCCAAGGTAACAGGTTAATTCACCAATAATGCAATAATGATTCTTCAATTAGAATGAAAATAGTAGTTATATGTATGAATAAGATATAATTTGGGCGCATGAACTTGATTTATTCTTTACTCAACTATGCACCAGTTGTTTTTGTTTATATATATTTTTTTTAATAGATCAATTACTAGAATATCAAGTGCATATTATTACAGGAATAATATTACGCTAAAATAATACCGTCCTCTCTAACTTTTAGATCAATCTGGAATCCTATCCTATCCTAAATTTGGATAGGGAGAGGAGTAATTGGAGACTCAGTTCGAGTAATGGAGCTATAAAAGAATAAAAACTTCATTTTGTAATACGTTTTCTTCTCTATAAATTTGTATGTATGGAACGGCTATAATAGTGATTGAATACCGTAAATTCTCCAATACAATCGTTTGAAACATTATTCGCTTGAAAATATCTTTCGGCAATCGAAGAACGAATTTGTCAGTTCACTTATTAAGTACTGTAGTTCAGTATACTGAGTCAGTTCTCATTTTGCAGAACTATATTTTCAGAACCAAGAATATTGGGAAACTATTGTTAGTTTTGATGTTTGAAAATACTGAACGCTGAATTCTCTTGGTCGTGGTTGGCTGAAGAAATAGAAAGGTCACTATTGTATGTGAAGATGGTGCGTGTGAGAATGAGATCCAGAAAAAGAAATAGAAAGAGAGAGAGTGATGAAGAGAGATATAAGAGTGAGTGTTGGGGTTACTTGATGATGTTTTGCGTGAGAAAATGGCTGAAGGGATGGTGCCCTGACGCTTTCTGCTTGGCCAAATTGAGTGCAAAAAAGGTGGGAGGAGTCGAGTTTACTGTGAGTGCAGTTGGAACAGCTCAATCACTCACTGCTGTGCTCCTCTATTTTACTCGCACTGTGTTAGTACTGAATCTATTTCTTATTTTCATTTCATTAATACAATACAAGATAAAAGATAAAATAAGAGGTCAGATATAATATTAAAGGTCAATATTCTCACTTTATTCGGATTTAAAAATATGATAATCGGAAATTTTAGTTTTGATAATTTGTTTCGTGATTACGAATGAGATTTGTTTTGTTGTATATTTGAGAGGAGGCGGAATTGGAAATAAAGTACAACTCAATTTTTGCTTAAATCATTGGAACATGGAAAATCATGAAAAATTTCTGTACTACATTCAACAAATTTTGGTTGAATCGAGGAGAATTTTATTTTAATTTGACTTATTATCGAGCTCAGAAAATTTTTTAACGTTTCTATCATTTAGAGCAGAAATAGACTCTCTCCATGTACCAAAATTTTATTGATTTTAACTATTGAATTGATAAAATAGCATTCAACCGTGTAAGCAACTGTTTTTCGTATTCCAAACCCCTTATCACCAGTTACTAGTTCAAATAACCACTCTGGATAAAGAGCACCAACCCCAGTATCTAGTTCAGATCTCAATTCTTGTAATTACTCTGGCGAAAACATTGCCAAATTTAGATTTCATTACATTCATTGCTCGTGTACATTCATAATATAGTTTTACCTTATGCGTGTGCAGTATACAGGTAATATGCTCATGAATCAAGAGTATTCTTCCGCGTTTCGAATGGACACGAAATTCGATTACTATGTCCCAAATAAAGTCGTAAAGGTCACGTTATCTTTTCAGTTGCACAATGAAAATCTGACACTAGACGAGGTCGCAGCAGGTCACACGAATGCTTTCATATTCAAATCAAATTTGTAGGCCTATAGTTAGTTACACGAATGAACTTTTTGATCAATAAGTTTGTAATTTCCCTTCCTACTGTACTGTGATCTTTTCCACCTAGAAATTCCATCTAATTCCCTCCAAATTCATTCACCCCTGATTTTCATCTCACTCATTACTTTGTTGATTTCTCTCTCTTCCTTCTTTCTCTCCCTTCACTCTCTCCTCTCTCTCCTCTATTCTCTCCCCTCCCTCTCTCTCCTCTCTCTCCTCTCTTTCCCTCTCATTTTTCTCTCCCACACAAACACTCTCAACAACTCTCCCTCTTCTTCCATTCTTTTTCGAGTCTTCTCCCTCTTCTCTCTCTCCTTTGTTCCTAGGCATTAGCGTCCTCTCTCACCAACCTCTTCTTTGAAGCATTCCATCTCCACCCTATCACCCCTACCGCCCTCTTTCCCTCTTAATCACTAGCGAACTGGCATTAAAGTGAAAGCAGGCAGACAGTGTTGGAGGATGAGTTCCTGTTTCACAGCCTATCATATTAGGATTTGCATTTCCGACGAAAACAAACAGTTTAATTCATTCCGTTCCTTAAAGACCCGAAAGCCTTTCTCCCTGCTGGCGAATCTTTGTTTCCAAGCGGATAAATACTCTTCAACGATAACTCGTAAACGAGATACCGGATAAAGCGATGTTGTACAGACAACGTTGGACTTCCTTCCATATTATTTATGTATTCATATTTAGAGAGTTATGATTGGCTCAGCTATTGGTCTTTAAATGGATCATTTTTTATTCATCATACTACTTACTTACTGAATGACATAATATGACTCTAAGATTATAACTTTTCACTTTCTTGTCTTTTGACTCTTTAGGTTAGAGCGTTATGCCTGCTTGCAGATAGCAGATTGTCTAGAGCCTTCACAGATGGCATTCAACTCAAGATGGCATCAAACGTAAGAAAAAATTACAAGTTCAACGAATTAGTAAAAGGAATAAAAATAATTTGAACTTTAAAAAAATTATCAAGGCTATTCCCATATTATCTGTTCTCTGATAGTCTTCTGACTATAATCAACGAGGAATCGTTTTATGAGTGGATAACTTCATAATTTCAGCTCTCAAGAAATATTCATGGATTAAATTGTATAAATGCGTGAATACCTTTTTCATCATTTTATCGTTTTCTTGTTCTTCATATTTTTTGACAGCTTCCTATTTTATTGAGGTTTCGATCCTATTTTTGTGGAGGTTTCAGCATACCAACAATTATCAATAAGAGAATTTTATCTGATTTTGATCATTCATGTGAGTTTTCTAATCACTTGCAAAGACTCCCTCAAGTTTTCTGTTTAACTCTTCATGAATAGAATCTCAAAACTTAGTGGAAAAGATCATTGAGAGGTGGTGACGAATTTATACAAGGAGTTCAAAGCGATTAATCTAATCTTATTCTCTTACAATCTAGTCTCTGCTGAAGCAGTTATAGTTGTAAATATCATTTTCAATGAGAAATGAGAAAACAGTAAAATAGTCTTTGAAAGATCCCAACTGACATTTCCATTGATCCCATTGTTGTCGATTATTCAGTAGAATCATCCTCTCTGAGAATTAAGCACTGTAACTTCTCACCAACTTCTCAAGCAAAGGAAATGTCAGCTAATTCTAACTGTCAGTGGTCATGCCTTAGCAACCGATAATTAGGGAGCGATTAGTGAGGCTCACTTTTGTTGGCACCAAGTTGAAGTATAACTGTTGAAAGTTGAGTGTTGGACGGAACGTTTTGAAAAGCCAAGTCAAGTCTGGACCATTTCAAAACGCGGAGACCGCGATCTGTCGTCAGTAAATCATAGTGAAGTATCTCAGCCTCTTCCTCTGCTCTGCTAGTCTTACATTATTTATTACGAGATTAGTTGGAGCGCATTCGTGCCAAGAGTCTCCACTGAGTGCAGTCGGCCTTTTCTGGTTCTAGACAAAAGCCCAAGATGCTATTAATCAACACTTTCCAGCATCACCAATGAATTATGTAGGTTCCAAAAACATGATGATTCTACTTCAATCACTTACGCTGGAAAACGTGGGGAAAAAGATGACTGGTACAGTTGTAAGCGATCATTCTGAATAATCGAATAATCGCCTGATGCTACACAGCATACGACCAATAATGCTTGAGTATATGCAGCATGCTGTGTAACACACAAAAATCGACCAAGTGTGGACATAGGGATTGATTCATACGTAATGGCATCATGAAATTCCCTAACTTACTGACAATTATAAACGTGTTTGTTCGGTATTGTAACATTTCATCGCGGGATTATAACTTGCTTGTTTTGATTTCAGAAGCGATTTGAACAATCCGAAGCAAATGAGCTCTATTATTGAAAGTTTTAATTTTTAAGAGATTAACATTGTGTAAACAAAATTATAAGAGAATAACTTTGTGTGAACTCTTCTTGACATTAATAATTATGTTTAATAATAATATTTCTATTACCAAAATCAGTGAGAGTAATGAGTAACCGATCTGCCGAAAATAATAAATGAATCTGATTATGAATCAATTCATTCTTATGATTCAATTTTCACGAAAAAAATTTCTAGAAACAAAGACTAGAACTAAGAAGATTTACCTCATTTTGCTTGAAATAATCGCTGTAATTTTGGTGGGCTCTTCAACTTATTACTAGACAGAGATACAAAAAAGTTCACTTGGAAGATTTCACTAGCATGTTTGTATGTGGTATGTTTAGACTTCCAGAGTTCCAGGATTATATCTAATAATGTTGCGATTTGTGGCGTCAATTCCTCGTTCATTGAGATTATCACAATAGAACCACTATTGGAAGCTTTTGTTAAAGACAACACTACAGTTATTATTTCACGAATATAAGAGGATGATAGGGAATACAAATGGTATTCATTTGAATATTTCAACCGTTATTTTCATGTAAAGGGATGAAAAAGTTTGCCTCACAGTCTCCCTTTTCATCTGATACAGACTTCTATCCAATTACAAGTAACCTTCTCTTTCATATCAATTTGCTACTCCAACTGCATTTCCATTGTTATATTCCTCAATTACAAGCTAATACGGATCGAATTTGAGAAAAACGCAAATGTGTATCTAATAGTTTTTCAAATATGAACATTTTCAGTGAATTTTGAAATAATTGAATAATCGGAAAACTGAAGCTCTTTCACAATTGATTCAATCATATGAAAGAGATTTTATTCGTGACAACTGAGCTTTTTTACTCAATGAACATAACACAGTGAGTTCAACTAAAGGAACTGCAAACTCTAATGTCATTACTGTTCGAAAAATATTTTATACTGTATTATCAACGTGATAAGTCGACACGAACATCATTCTGCCAAGAATCTTCAACTTCACAGTTTGAACAGAAGTAATAATTTTCGAAAAAAAATAATGACTTTTATTGAACAGGGTCAATTTATTTTTAAGCTTCTATCATGATTTTCAATGAATATAGAAGAATATAGATACAAGCAACTCATGAACAGAGCAGTCATACTCAATCATAATTTAAATTATATTAGAGTTCTGTAGATTATTTGTCGGAAAATAAATTTTGAATCTCCGAAATACTCGCGGGTTTCAATTTGCAGAATTTCATGTTTCAACAAGATTTTTGTTATTGTCGTATTAGAGTAGGTGCGGGGGTGTGAGCATGGAGAACCGAAAGGCAGAGAATAACAATGTTCACAAATAATAGAAGTCAGCTTGAGCCGAAATTGGCGTTGATGACTGGGCCAGTGCTGAAACTGAAACTGGGCTAGGGTGAAAAATAAGCTTCGAATACTCGATCGGGAATTACAAAGAATCCAATAAGAGGGAATCGAGCCTGCCGATGTAATAAAACGCTATCGAGTGACGATTGGCTGCTGTGAGAGAGGCTGCAGCGAGAGAGAGTGAGCAACGAACACTCGGATGGGTGCTGACATCTGAAAGCGCCTCTAATAATTGACCCTAACCGAAGAAGAAAATTACCACGACAGTCTCGCTGAAGTAGATGAGAAGGAGAGGGCGCGAGGAAGGCGTGTAGAGGGAGTGAAAAGGCAAAAGTGAAGGGCTTGAACAAATTGCAGCGAAAGAAATTTGCATTATCGATAAACACTCATTTTATTATGAGAGAGAACTTGAACGTCAAGACTTAGAATCATTCCAAAGTTCTAACAATTTTCAAGGCAGTAACTGAAATATAGAATAACAAAAAAGAGAAAGAGAAGTAAACCCGAGAGAGAGCAGCTGCTGTCAATGCCTCCTTCATTGCAATGTCATCCACAGTTCTCCACCTCGCTGACATTCGTGTTCGCATGTCATTCAATTCTCGCGGTGATTTAATTCGAAGAAGAAAACGATTTCTCTTTGTCACCTGCAAAAATTAGATTGCACATTGGTCCGATGAAAATTGAAAGCCCACGAGACTATTCGTCGCTCCCACCTGTCAACAATAATTATTATTGTTGATGCATTGATCGGTTTATTGAAAAAATAGCGAGATCGGAATTATTAGTGTTGGTTGGTGATGAGGTGGTTGGAATGAATAAAATAATTATTGAAAGAGATATAAAATTTGGAAATTCATTAGCTAAAGAGTACTTGGTCCCAGTTGCACAAGGATCCGTCAAGCTTGATCTCCAATTAAAAAGGTTTATACTTATTAGTAAGTAATAGGAGATTAACCGTGATTTACTTTTGTGCATTTTGTCCTTGATATTTTTGTTTCTTTTTCAACAGAATGCAGTTAAACTCAGATCTTCAAAATTTTATAAGTGTTGATTCAATATAATTATGTATTCATATTATTTCATAATCATGTCCATTCATATTTATAATAATTCCTTTATTTATAATTCCATTCATTTAATGGATTGAAAGATTGTTAGTTGTGTTTTTTATATATTACATTATTATATGATAATGTTAGATGTTTGTAGAAAATTGTAAAGAAAAGTATTATAAAATACTTACTATGATGTAGAATTGAACTCCACCCATTATTCGTAGAATAAGACAGCAAGTTCACTTACCTGAGAAAAGAGATTTGGTAATTAGAATATCATTAAGCATCCTAACTTGGAACTAGATATAGGTCTATAGCCTACAAATAATGAATAATTTAATAGTTGAATAGATAAAAATTTGAATACAATTGTTTACATTTACATTCACAGTTTTACATTCAAGCCCACATGCACTCGTTCATCTTCAGTTTAACGAAAAAATAGTTTAAACTGTCGATCCACAGTTTAAACCAAGATATTCCAAGTTTAAAACACGTTAAGTTATAAATCTAGTTTGAAAGAAAATGTTGCATCTGGGCCTTGAATAGTCAATATTAGTTAACATGGTTGATAACTTGACATGAATATCAGTTGAACAGAATAAAATAGAAAAATGCTACTACTCATGAAATAATGCAGCGTGTTTTCCAAGTACAATGATAGGTCTTTTATTGACCCCGTCAGTCAAAGTCACAATGACCGCATATTTTGCGTAAGCCACTAAAAGTAAAGTCATAAAGTCCCGGATTTATGTCTCTGTTGATGAAGATTGATGATAACATCATGACCCTAGTATTAAAGCTTCGTGACCATGTCTTTCCAAAAAATTTCCTTCGAAAAATTCAAAATAAGCATGTTCTACGAAATATTCAGACTAACTGTAAGTTCACTTGGAATATATTATATATTTTCGAGCGGATGGAAAATTAAATTAGCATCTGAAGGAAATAAGATAGCTTTTGCTTCTCTGCTCTCCAGAAGAGTATAATTTCTGGGCAATAAAGCAAGTGGTATATAATAGGCCGCTTCAAACATAACAGGGTCTTTGAGCTAATAAGGCACAGCAATACGTGTTGCTGTTTGTTGCATTTATTTGCTAGACATCTCTTTTTTCGAGTGCTGTGCAGAGGGGTAAAAAGGCTTGCCATTCTTCCATGTTATCATTCGCTATTTTGCATGCAAATGAGACCCAGCCCTGGAGCGGGGTCCTCTCCCTTTGACAGATTTCGCCAATTAATTTCCAAGAAGAACGCCACGCGAAAAAGCACTCGTTCCAAAGTCCATTAATCCAATTCAAAAGACGAACTGACTCTCATACATGTTCTGTCCTTTTTTCTCTCCATACACTTTCTTCGTTTCTCCATCCTCTTCCTCTCTTTCTCCATTCCCTTTTCCTCCCGCCATCTTTTCGTCTGTCGAAGACGAAAATCGTGCTCTAAGCGCCTTTCTCATAAATCACAGTAACCTGATTTTTCGGTTCGTCTGATCCTAAACTTTATTCACATTCGTATTGCGACATCATTCTGTCACATTTTCTTTGCATTTTTCAAACGGTATCAATGGCTTTTATCAGAGTTTCGCTATGGTGAGCTGCGATGAAAGTAGGAATAAAACTGTACTTAAAAGAGATCCACTGAGATTTAAAGAGTCTGCTGGCATATGCATATTATTCATGATAGGCATGTTTCAAAATACAAAAACCAAAAACCGATAATGACTGTTGTACTAGTTGAGAATTAAATTGATAATCATAATAAGTTTCACTCTATATATTCATCGTGATAGAATGTATAATTTCAAAAATGTATTCACAATATTACCATTATAAAAATAATCTGATAAAAGCTTGATTTTCAAATTTTGATTTTCAAAGTTTGGAATAATTGCTGTTAAATTTGACCACATACCATGAATCAATCTGAAACACAAAGCCGGCACTAAGTAAGACAATTTCATTTCATCATCAACTAAGGATTCACAGGAAGCTATGCAATCTAAATAAAGCTTTTTCCGCCAGATAATTACATCACTGCAGAGATTTCAAGAACCTATTATATTCTGCGGTGAAAGAGTTGAAAAAAGTGTTAGTTGTCATGGTCATAGGGAAAGATGGTAAAAGAGGTAGAAAGGAGTAGGAAGTGAGAAATGGTTCAACCAAATAGAAGAGAGTTGTCAGTTGGCGTTAATGAGACGCTTCTTCCAATTTCACAATTCGGTGAAGGCTGTCTGTGGACTTACTCTATCATTTGTCATGCTCGCCGAACAAATTCTGACCATTCTTCTCTCGCTATTCATTCCTAATTCTATGCCATGATAATATGGAAGCAATCTTTGTGAAAGATTGTGGCAGAAAATGATCTGTTGTAAGAACAGACCTTAAATTAAATTAGAATTGAGACAAAATTGTTGAATGTTAGAAATTGTTAATCGATCAACATGCAACATGTTTGTACCTGAGCACTGATTCTAAGCTCGACAGCCGACTAAGCGCACTAGTTTTCTGCTTGATTACCGTGAACAAAGATTTTTTCAAATATATGGCATTTTAAAAATGTCGCATTTGAACAACCCTACCAGATCCATCAAGTTCGTCGATAAACATTTTGTTGTTTTCATTTTACTACCGACATGCAGTCATCTTTGTTATGTTTCCTTGGCTTTTTTGTGTGTTCGAGAATAGAAATTTTTCATGTTCAGTCTTCCATTTCTTAGTGAAGAACGAATCATCACATGAATACATAAGATGGACTAATTTACGATAGGCCTATTCATAGGCGTATTCATACGAATAGATAGAACAGGCTCATAAGAGAAAAAAACTTTGGTGTATTTCATTGAATTCCGAAATCCGAGATACAGTTGAAGCTTGAAGCTGTGGTGTATTCTTCTATTAATGATGGTGTACACAAAAGATATAATAATTTCAAATTTATTAAAAAAGATTCTTTTTTATACTTCGATGAGAAATGCGAAGCAATCTGCTTCCTCTGCTATTGGATTACTAGACATCTTTTGCGAAGTGGCACTCCAACTCCAACACATGTAAGCTTGTGTTAGACAGTGAGTTAGCAGAGATTTGTTGGTTGCTGTAATGGAGAGAAATTTCCTGCCGCTTAGTCGTCATTGACGCAATCTATCAGAACATCTTAGCAACTGAAAGAGACAAATGATACTATTGTGCCAAAGTCTGCTAGCTATTATTTTTTGCCAGAGTCAAGGTGATCGATACGGTGCTCAAGAATGCCAGTCACAGACCTTGCTAGATGTATGATGTGAGCCTTTCATGAGATCATAATACTTTTCCAATACGAAAAAGAGGACCAGCTTACCGAATCAATGTATCTCTCTTCACAAACCCTTTCACTCTCTCGCACACGGAAAGCTCTCCGGTGCAGTAGAATGAGAGAGCAGGATGAAAATCAAAATAGGGGAAAGCATTGAAAGTGAAGCAACTCGATTACCGGTTCCAGTTTAGAATACGAATGCTAAACAACACCGCATTGCAAAAGCAATCTGAATCACTTACAATGCTATCAAGAGGAGTTCCCTGATGTCGCTTTTGAGACACAATATCGCTTGAAGAAGAATAGTGAGATATACTACAAATGAATTATGTACACTATTGTATTATAGAGTAAATCAATCAATCAATCTTTATTGCCAAAAGGAAAACAATACAAAAATAATAAATATATCCTCTATTTAGAGGGACTTCTATGATGAATAAAGATTTCTACACTGTAATTTAACTGTTACTTTGATATTAAAAGAGAGTTATCGTTTGTTGCTACTTGAGTTGAGGGGAAGGCATCATGAAAGGTAACAAGTAGCTGAAAGGAGAGTGAAAATAAAACATTATCGATGTGACAAAGACGGGGAAGAATAAATTGAAAAATAAAAGATACTGTAATAAATAAATTATTGAAAAATAATAAAAAACGGTAATGAGAAATAACAAATTAGAATGGAAATTGAATTAATTATCAACTCCCCTTTGACGCAGAATGGATTATAATGAATTGTTCTTCTCTTGCATTGACATGATGCATGAGGCAATTGCCTGGTAAAACAGTTTGCAATTTGGAGGGTTCCATTCCAGACAAGTTTATTATCACTCTAACGAGTGATAGAACAAGTTGAATAATTATATAGCTTTTTGGTGTGATCACTTGTTTCAATTTACAAGTTTCCGAATCATTAACGAGACCTGATTGTTGATTCACTCTCAATCAGATGCATCGATGTTGGCCAAATAGGCCAAATTCATCAACTAGCAGCGACCCTCGCCCTAATGAAATGTTTTTGAATAGCCAACAAGGTTCAGCAGTTTATAAATAAATCTTAATCGCCAATTAATTTAGGGAAAATAGATTTTCTAATTTATCTGTAGCTGCGAAATCGATATCGTGCCAAAAAAGCTAGTTGAACTCGCATTTAAAACGAGGAAAGGTTTCAATGAAAAATGGCACATAATTATTTGGCAGTTTGTTGAAGAGGGATGAAAAGTTGAAGTGGAAGAGAGGGAAGAGTGTGAAAAAAGAGAAGTTAGTCACGTGACCAACTGCTGCTGTGTGGACAACTCCTCCTCGAAGCGAGCTCCCTGCAATATTAATGAACCCATTAGCAGGGCCTCGCATACGCACGCACAAGTGCCCCCTTACCTCCCCCCTCACCGCCACTACAATGTTATAGGTGTGTCACGCCTCTCCGATGACAAAACATGTTTGCGCGCCAAAAATTAAATTAGACATAGATCGGTGATTACCCACGAAATATTACAAGTGCACCGGACGACAATAATTCGTTTTCAGGCAGCTTGAAGACTCACCCCTTGCTCCAGTTTCTACGTAACTAAGTAAACAGAAACATTGCAGCTGTAATTCACAGGGAGGATAAGAGCTGCCCCCCAACTCACACCATCAATTTACACCAAGCCGCCGGCCATGAGTCAGCAGAAGCAGCAGCATTTAATTAATTACGGTTTAAATAATTTCCACCTGTGATAAACATTCAACAAACTCCCTAATTCAAATTCATCTTCTGCTGATAATTGCTGTTCGCTTGATTTATACTGGACCGCTAATTAGTCGGATTTTGCAACACTTATTCAGAAGATTGTCTCAAGCAAATTGAATCAACTTAAGCCTGAAAATGCACAATAACTAGCTGATGAATTTATCGATGAACTAATTTGTAATTTACTTGAAATGAAATGAGAATCATCTTTCTATTTCTTCTATTAAATGTCTATTGTTTAAAGAGTGTCCCAAAAAATAGTAACTCCAGAATACGTGATTGCAGTATTCTAGAGGCTGAAACAAGTAGAATATATGTCGTTGGGAAAATGCTGATTTCTCCTTATAGTTTTCCTGTAATTCGCCGTTTGGTTTTGGAAGATATTGCTACATATCTTTTTAATGTATCATCATTTTTTATTAAATTTGATAGGCTGAAATTTATATTTGATTTTTTTTTTTTGAGGGTGATGCTCACATGAGCTCTAGGCTTGTGCGTGGGTAATGAGAGGGGTGATGATGAGAGATGACGACTGTTTTAAGGCAGTCGGGACCGACGGCTTTTCGTCTCCTCCGAAAGACGGGAGTGGCCGTTTCTGCCAAAATCCGTTCCGGCAACTGTATTCGAACTTGAAACCTTTGGATTATCAGACAGGCGCTTATCGCCCTCGGCTACGGACCACTCCAACTCAACTCAACTCTATTATTCGAGATATTAACAGAATCAATATGTCAGATCTTTTAATTTGAGATGAGTAAAATTCAATTAAAATCATTGTTTATTCAAAATTTCATGAATTAGGTAAACAAAACTGTTTTGTAATTATGAGAAAAAAATAACTAGATTGTTTTTTTCCAAGTGGAGAGCCCTGTGTCTCAAAATATCTCATTTCCTATATTAAGGGGAATATTTCAGGTTATCAAGTAGGATTGAATCAATCGAGTAGGCTGTGGAATTTTGGTTGATAACAGTAAAATAAACGACTCGAAATAGATAATAATTTTATAACCATCATCATGTGGCTGGATCATTCTTATAAATACCCCTCCATTTTTATTCCCATGAAATATCAAAAACTTACTCCTAAAACTTCACTCTAGAGATATAAGATGACGACGTCTCAAATTCGGTATGAGGATATTACGTCAAAGCAGAATATGGAATATTCGTTTCAATTTGATTAAATTTTTTACTCCAAATAAAATTTAATACTCTGGATAGTGCATAAAAAATATTTTCAATCATCATCAAGTAGAAATAAAACTTCGCCGACAAGACGTTCCATTTTGAAATTAGAATCATTCCAGAAACGATGCAAATAAGAAGTTGAACTTTTTAGCGAGGTATGAGCTGAAGTCTTCGTTCTGTGAGGGGTGGTGTTCTTATACTTTTCCATAATAATTTTTGAATGTAATCAACTTCTCGGTTGGAGTCACAATTCGTCTCTTGAGATGGGAGACATTTTTTCTCGTCATACAAAACTTTTATGGGAAGACAGAAAACGTCATATAATAATAGATGTAGTAAAAAAGGTATTCTGATGCTACTACTACACTTTCTCGTGCAAGAAAACTGTTTATTCAACTGAAATTCGCCTATCTCAGCCTGTTAGTTTTTGAAACTTGCATAATATCATCCTTACATCATTATCATCCTATGCACCAATATAAAAAATTTATGTCAACGAATAAAAAAGATCAGCTTGGAGCTACCAGCTCGAGAGCAATAGAATGAATCGAGTGAAATTCCAAAAAAAGAAACGTATGCACTTTGAAAGGCAAATGACATTCATGCAGTAACCAAGTGTGGGGCGTTTCCTCTGTATTTCGGCTTTTACGTCATACTAGCACTGCATTTCATTGAGAGAGATAGCTCTTTGATGTCTGAAATATCCACTGCTCATTAGCATTTGAAGTTTAAGCTTCATATTCTTTAAATGAGCCCTAAAACTGATACCCTAAATGTGACACTATTCATATGTGACATGTACATGTCTGATGAATGAATGTAATTAAACTCAATTCAATTCAATGAGCAAGAAGGACGCACTCAACAAGAGGAGAAATTTCTAATAAATGTTCATATTTTCAATGCTGCATTCGGAAAACTGAGGCAATGTTATCGAAGATATTGGAGTAGACCTCAGTAATTTTCTTTCGATGTTGAACAAGTCAATATTTATCATCATGTTTAACAAGAGAATTGTACTTATGACTTATGAAATAAACTTATTGGACTTTTTCGACCCTATTTCGACAGGAGAAATCAAAAATCATATTTCATAATTGCCGAAATTCATGAACTACTATAGACAAAGTTTGGCCGGGTAAACTTTTGGCCATTATTAGGAGAGTTAACTGGCGCGAGTTGGAATGCGTTCGATTTGGACAAGAGAGGAGCCGGAGTCAAAGTTTGGCAAATAGCAGCGCTAAGCACGAAAATCTCAAGCCCTGCCTGCCACGTCAGAGTAGGGCTCTAGTACGATTTTAATAAGTCTATCATCCTGTTTCAGGCGTTAAAATGTCACAAGTCCTGCATTGGAGAAGTAGCAGTGTGAAATGGAACTTAATTCCGTTCACTGCTCGGCTTTTAACCCCTTTCCTGACCCCCTAAACTATCTCCGTCACTCTCACTCTCATTCTCTCTTACCAAATACTTTCTCACTCTCTTCCCCCCTTCTCTAGGAAGTGCAGCTTGTTCTGCCCTTTTTTGTCATTTTCTAAATCAGTTTCCTGTCCTTGATCCCTTCACCCATGCCTTGTTCCCCCATGTCCATCCTAAGAGCATTAGCACTATCAAAACGACACAGCTTTCCCTGTGTCCAAATTACTGTGTTAGTATTTGTGTGTGATAGAGTTTATTTGAGAAATATATACATATTTGCTGATACTAAACTCGAATTTATTGTTGTATTCTCTCTTGAATCATCAACTATTAAGTCACAATTCAAATTGATATTGATGACTCCACAATACCTTTCTAGAGAAGGAATAGGTCTTTTCCTTTTATAAACTGAATAATAGATGAATCCTTGTAATAGGTTTCCCTTGTGGAAAATGTAGAAATGAGGAATGTTTGTAGAGCTCCCATAATGTGTCAAAATAAGAATATTTGATTTGTATTTCTCTTGACATTGTTGATAAAACTGATGAATGGTATATTTGAGCAGAGCATGCCTGCTAACTAGAACCACTGCTGAATGATTGAATACTTACCCCGCCAGAGAATGAGAAATCTCTTCCCTATTATCTGTAGGCTAAGACGCCAAGGATTCTGCAATTATTTTTAATGCTAGATCAGCTTCCGCGAATTAGTACCTCAACATAATTATATCCTGATCATTAATACATGTGTTTATGATATCATTCAAAAGCGCATTAGATATGATAAGGTTTTATAAACAAGCCTCCCAAAAGTAATATATTGGGAGATATTAAATATGTATATAATGTCAATTTTGTTGGATAATGAGCTCCTGTTATGTTGTGACATTGAATGACAAAACAAATAGCATCCACTCAGTTATTCAGATCAAGTACAAGATATTCTAAGGCCAATTTTACATCAAACTACTTCAGTAGCTGCAAGAGGTATAGCTGCTACTAAGTAATGAGTGTGACCATGAACAGTAGATTATATTAGTAGCTGCTATTAGGAGCTATTGCCTATGTCACACTTGCTACTTGGTAGCAGCAATCTCGTTAGCAGCTAGCAGCTACTAAAGTAGCTTGGTTGTACTTAGGCTTAACGAGGTGCAGTGTAACCACCAGCTGAAATTGAGATCAATGAGTGGATCTAATACAAACGAGATCCTCCTATCATTGCACAATGCAATAGATTTAGTGTGTTGATGAAAGCGCTAGACAATGAATAATCAATTAAGGGCCACAGATGAAATTCATTCCACATCCTTTCCCCCCTCCCCCCACACCCCCTACCACATCCGCATTTGCTGTCATCCAAAAAATTGAAGAACACAGCTCTGCATGGATATCGACAGGGCAGGAACAGGCACCAGCAAATACATAGCAATCAATTTGAAAAGTTCTTCGGATGGAGATTAATCAAGCGCCCATCCCATTCATATCACAAATCTCTTTTCTCTTTCTCTCTCTCTTTGAATTTCATTCTCTCTCCTCTCGTCAGAAACAACATGACTAATCGAAAACTGTTGAACGATTCGTCGATGTCCCAAATGACGACGAATTCAATTGTTTAATCCTTAGCAGTGTTGTAACGAGTGCAGTTGAGCCGGTACAGCTTAACAGCTCCTGTCCAATGTTCGTTCGTACGCCTGTCTGTCACCAGCCAATGTTTCCCCCCCCCCTAAAAACACCCCCCTTAACAACACCCCCCCCTGACCAGGTGTTGCAGAGTGGTGGCCACGGCTTGTTGTTGTGGGTGACAACATCGCGATAGTTGCATGAGAAAACGTCACATGTTACAGGGTACCATCACACCACACATCCTATTTCACATCCCATCGTTCACATTAGCTCATTGTACTGAGAATGAACTAATTCGGATTAGCATTATACTGGAACGGAATGTGTAACACAATCAATTGGTGCCGGAGTGTCTAGAGTGGTCGGACTCATTTGGCTCACAAATCACCCGGTCAGAATGTAAAAATTTGGATGCTAATGATAAAGTAGTTCTCTTTTGTATTTACTATTCAACCAACTATCAAGATGAACCTGAAAGTTCATTCAATTCGATTAATAGGAACAATTAAATGGAACCTTTCAAAATTTTATAATATTTCTTCATTAATTTCAGAGCAACTATAGCTATATACAGTATATAGTTATAGTACCATCATAAACTATCTTTTATAGGTTGTAAAACGTAACTTTTATTGTAGTTTTTCAGAGGGACTATACTACATTTTACTCTATAATCATGGTTTTTGTCAAGGTTGATGGTATTTTTTTATAGAGGATTAATACTCCAACCTATAACTAAGTTGTAATAAGAAAGGCGAAAATTTTGTATGAGTTTTATATTTCTAACGTTTGTTGAAGAGTCTTTCATTCTTTCATCACATTCATATAGTTTTAAAAGTGAATGTAAAAGCATGTTGAACGATCAAGTGTCATAAAATCATGCCATGTTTATTATTCAATTGAACAAGTTCTCATAGACTTGTTCTCATAAAATTGTGGAAATATGTGAGTTCTTTTACACTGTGAACTTGTAGTTGTAATGAGGTAATCTATTGTCTAGTCAGGCACTTGGATATGAACCATATACATTCATATTCATTTATTTAATCAAAAATACAATATAAAGGGAAGAAGAAGCAGGAGTAGATTTAACCAGTGAATCAATTGATCAATTTGAATATCGATATTTGGATGTTTTGAGGAATCGATAGCCGATCTCTTCAATCAGATTGCGATCAGTGAATGCGTTGCGTTGCATCTGCATCTTTGCCTCTGGACCACCGGCCTCATCGCCTCCTCCTCCCAAAGAGACATCGACATCCGGCCCCAAAGTTAGCGTTCAATTTCCGGCTTACAGCCCAGCCCATCAAGTCTGAATGGAAATCTTCTTAATCTACTTGGACTTGGACGCTTAGCCAGTCCTGGAAAATAAGTTTCCGACTAGCTGCTTCGTCTAAGAGATCGAGAGTTAGAAAGGATCTGTGTGGAATGAAAAGAGGACACCGCAGAAAATAATATTTGATTACTTCCAATGCAAAATGTCAATGAATAAGAAATGCTTCATTTATAGACCAGCTTGCCTACCAGACCTCCAGTGATAATAAATTTCTGCCTTCTTTGGTAGGAAGATTCCTAGAACCTACACGTATTGGTATTGGAACGTACAGGTAAAATGAAAAGGAGGTATTGCTCCTCTCCTTTTCATTTTTCCTCCTGCTTTCTCTCTTTAGATTATTGTTTGTTGACAACAGCAATAATTGTAGAAACAGCTGCAATTAGAAACAAACAGATATGAGGATGCCTAGGGAAATGAATTAGAAAATACTAATTCGATGGGTTTTCTTAGACGTACTTGTCAAAAACAATTACAGCTCTTGTTTAAAGGGGGCTATGATCGTATCCATTCTCTTTTCCTTCTATTTCGTCCTTAAAATGCAGAATTAAAAAAAAAAACGTACATATACATCGTCGCGCAGTTTCAAAATGAACATTCCGCCAAATTTTATTGAAATCTGTCAATGCGTTTAGCCGTAAATGCATTACAAACACACAGGACGAAAGCCAATCGACTTGAACAAGACTTCACTTCGTTCAGACTTCACTTCACTCAGTCTTCTCTTCCGCTCCACTTGCATTAGTCAGAAATCCAGATGGATGATTTAGCTCAGTGCTATTCCAGTACCTTTCTTGTGATTATTTATATTGAAGCATTCAAGAGGCTGTGACATGTGATGGACTGTGGCATGTGAGCCTCACAGCTGTGACAGTCATGTTAATGGATTCGGCGTGATTTGTGTCGAATCGAGACCTTTGTATCATCAAAAATCAAGTGGATATAATATACTAGGTCTATAATGAAAACTTTAATTTAAATTTGATGGTGTAAGCCGTGTCCCCAAATACTTTAGTAGATATCTAATATTATTGTCAGCGGATGATGTTTGAAGTGTCTCATAGCAGTGCAGTGAAGCTATAGTGGCACACTTGGTCGACTAGCAAATATGTACACAGCAGACTTGCTCAAGTAGCTGCCTAGCCTAGCCCCGCCTGGCATCTAACTTTTATTAGTGGAGACATGCTGCCTAATAAGGAGAATGGGCTCTAACGCCGCCCCACATAGTGAAGAGCCGAGTAAATTCATCCGCCATAAATTTATAACAACCTCGAGGCGAGGAAAATGTCAGGTTAAGCAAGCATGCAAACTTGGCTACTGCTACTGCGATACGTGTCACGTCCATTATCCTTCTCATTCTTCCTTCTCTGTCTTATATTCATGCTATTTCTACTGTTACAAGAGAGAGAAAGAGTGAGTGGATGTTCATTCAAAAAAATTTCATCAACGTGTACTTGTCATAGTTAATAATTTCTTTTGCCATGTCTGCTGTTAAACGTCAATTACAAAAATCTAATAATCTCTTTTCAAAATATTAATTCAGCTTTTTCTTTGTGAAAAAGTGATCCCTTGGTGGTAATTACTTCCCACTAGGCATCCTTGATGGAAAAAGTGGATTATGCAAAATACATTATTGTAGTTCATTCTAATTCCCAGCGACTCATGGTATTCACTTCTTCAGTGTCATTTGAAGGATGAGGCAATTTGAAGGATCATCAGGGGAATTTGAGTTCCTGGTTATTTTTTAATAAAAAGGTCTACAATTTAATAGGGAAGTGAGAATTCTGTTTATTGATTGGGTGCTCTTGTTAAGTGTAGTACCGTTTGAGGCATGCTATCACTTTGAAAATATGAAAACAAGTCGAGCTCCAATTTGTTTTCTGTACAGTGTTAATTTTAATGGAATTTATACAGTACAATAATTGGTATATAGTATATTAATATTCGTATGATAATTATAGTATATAGTCTATTAGTAATTCGCATGCTAATTCGTATATTTATATAGTATGCACCATTTTCGTTTGAACCAAGATCACGCAACGAGAGTATGAACTTGCTTTAAACAAACTATAGATCCGCAGTGTGACTGTTTAGTTGAAGTTAGTTCAAATAAGCGAAGATGCAGGTATACATTTTTTTACTAATCAATAATGTATTTGAAAAGTATCGTGTGAAATAAAAACCTGAAAGACAAAGTTGAAAATTCAACTAATAATTTGAAATTCAGTGACATCTCGAGCATTATTACAAGAGTTGAATAATATTGTATTAAGTCGACTATTACCAGAGATAAATCCATTCAGGGATATTTGGTATACAGAGATTGGTATGAGTATAATATGGTATTGTAATATACAAACTAGATTTTCTTCTCATTCCAGTAAAAACAGATAACTCAAAACTCATCAGATTGTTTTCGACTCCATCACGTTGTTTAGTAGATTGTTATTGCTGTGTGTCAAGCTACAGATGGGATCATTGCCGGCAATATACTCTGTTCACTCTTCAAAAGTGTTATCGAGAAATGCGGAAAGCCTGGAGCACTGAGCAAAACTTGCAGGTCTTTGAGTTCGGACGTGAAATGGCAGTCGCGAAAGATTGATGAGACAAAAAGTCGGCGTAATTTGCGCACCATCAAACTTTGCACTTGCTTCATAATTCAAAATTTGCAAAACATCGAAAGAGCTGCAAAGAGCCGTCCTCTGCTGTCCTGGCTTCATGCATTTTTTATTACTGCCTCTAGTCTTATCAAGCATTGCTATAATTTAACACAATTATCTTATCTCCATTCGTCACAGCCATGACTTCTGACTTTAAAATCTCCTCCAGTTAAAATTGGATGATTGTGATTGGTGAAGAAACTTCTTTGCCGTCTCTTTCAGATGGTTAGAAGCAGTTGAATTCTTCCAGTCTTGAAACACATGTACTGTAATACTGGAAAGAACTATTTTATAATAATTTGTAAATTCGGGTCTTAATAATTTGTTTCAATTATTGTATTGAGTGATTATTTGTTGGTGTATATATGTTTGTGAAGAATTGAAATAAATTAATTTTGAATTGAATTGAAATATTATACGAAGGAACTCAGCAGAGCTTGACATCGATACTTATTCGAATAAATTACGATAAATTATTCAATTCATTCATGACACATTCTTCTATACAGATTTATATTTAGGCCTATGTATATTTAACTGAATATATTATAATGAATAATTATTATTGAAATTGTTTTTACAGGTTCCAAACATTAATTAATTATACTTCCGTAGAAAACTTTCAGAAAACCGCAGTTTGATCCATGAAAATTCACAATTTCTCTGCGAATATTAGAAACTATTTTAATACAAGAGTATTTCTTCCTATGTTTCTTTCCTATGTAGACTTTTCTATGTTTCAATCTAAATCAATGATTTTGAATGAGATATTACAGTATTGAGAACTATCGAAGGCTGAATCAATTTTAATAAGGAATTTCCACTTATGATGAACATGAACAACTTCTCCATTACTTTATAAACATCTAGATAGTTGAGAAAATGTCTATTCTTAAACATTTCTAGCTAGATTAACTTTTATATTTTCATCGTTTAATCTTCCCAAATTTATCAATTTACAAGTATTCACTCATTTTTTTCTTTACTGACAACAGTGTACTCGCTAAATATAAATTGTGAGAACTATCAGAGCTTCTATAGTGAAACACCACTTCTAATCTGCAAAGCAGAACAACCAACTCAGATCAGCTCTCTGTTCAAATAGTTATACGCATTGATCAGTATAACTAATGTTATGTCATTTTTATTGGAATAATTGAGGAGGACAAATCAGGTTTATACGATAACTGCCAATACAAAATAATTACTTCTTCACAACAGCAAAGATAATCCTCTATTCTCTTCTCCATTGATATTTTTTAGTCTATGACAATAGATTATAATCTGGTCTTACTCTATGGTTTCAATGGTTTTCAAGGAACCTGCATGTTTTGAAAGTGAACCATTTCAGAGTTCATACACAGAAGTTTAACACATTCCAAGCTCACTGTCGGCAAAAGCACGCGAAGTTTCTGGAAGATGCAAAAGTAAGCAGACCAGTAGGACGAGAACTAAGTGGTTTCTATTAAACATGCAGATGATTCAACATTACCCTAACGGCAGGCGAAGTTTTTCTCAACTTGTTCGCCAAGTTCTGAAATGGCAGTCATCAGATACTCTTCTTTTCTATGTAAAACTACGGAATTGTCATCGTTTAAGTTGCAAGAAAAAGCATTCGCTTATGTATCAAGTTTTAAGCGGAGGTGAATAGTAAGTGGAAAGAATATAGGTGGAACAATTTAGCACCTTTTTCTAGAGTATGTGAGATCATATCCTACTGAATTGAAGATCCAACATGAATTGTGTTAAATGTATGAATTATGTTATATTGTGTTGTGTATCAATTATCACTTCAAGTTGATTTTTCAAATACAAAAAAAAATCTAAATAACAAGAATCATGATATTTTAAAAATCTAACTATTAGGTAATTTCCGTTTCTCCCTAACAATCACTCTCTCTGAGAGAGAAAAGAGTTCCTCCCCTCTTCAAATGTAGCATATTGCTACCCTGATGCTTCTACATGCTTTTTTCGCTCGTTTTGACTGTACGGCAACTATGTTATACCTTGAGTGATAACACTTGTGTAATACTCTGGACTTACAGACTGGAATAATGTTGATTTTAGGAGTATTCCTAAGAAAATTTCCAAGTTATTTTATCATTCAAAGCCAACAAAAGTCCTCAACTGAAAGTTTGTACCATATTCTCAAAATTGTCATATTATTCTTGAGAAGATGGCCTTGAAGTGCCACGTAACCCCTGGGAACTGCTAGAAATGGAAATTACTGAAAAAATTCTCAACCCTGTTCTTATAACGCATCTAGGGGTACGTCTGAACGGGCCTTTAAAAAGCATTAGAACGATCTTTGAACTGATTTGAACGGCTCTTACTTCTTTAGAAGTAAGCAAGTCATGTTTGTGTTTACTGCGCATCATCAGAGCAGTCTACGCTTTCCGCCGTTTCGGTTCACCATTAATTTGTTGGGCTCGTAAATAATTTACTTGATAAAAGAGATATAATTATAATTCATGCTTGTTCACTTGATCCTGAACGTATCTTCACGAAAACATCTTTCAAGTGGTTTGACTTTTGAAAATTCAAGTGCACACACAGAAAATGTTGAGCTGGGGATGCTCCTGCTCAAATACATAATTATATGTTCATAAGCATATATTGATGACTTCAAAAAGAGGGGAAATTCTACAGCTTTCCATTCTTGGAAAGCATAATTATATGAGTATACATATCTGAGCTGTACTACGACGAGTTTCATTGATACGACTTGAAGAGCAAACTATTATTCATTCAACAGCTCTCAACGCTGTCTCCACATTCGATCAGAGTTATCCATTTGAAATTATCATCCAGCAGCAATTCATTTGAACTTTGCCAAGCGTGATGAGAGTTCTGAATCATTCCACACGGAACTTTGTTCATTCGAGAACAAATTATTATACGACAGCATCGTCCAATCCAATTCCAACTACCAGTATTTTGGTCATGTGCCACATTTTTGTTGTGTATTGTGTGTGCCCCATTCACATTATCGTAGGCCTGTACACGGTAGGATACAGGATGGAGAAGGTGCAATTGATTTTGCCCCGTAAAATGCAGCTGACACGTAAAGGTATTATTCAAACTGTTCGCACACAGCCCCAATGCACGCTGTTTATAATTTATTGCCCGATGAGGATATCGTAGCTCAAGATGCTGGGCCAGTGCGTAAACATCAATTTTTATCACGGAAATGGAATCGATGCGTGAAAAGCATAGCATATTCCAGTTTCTCTGAAGAATTTTTGAAGGCAACCTGATTCACTCTATGCTCTTAGAACAAGTGTAAATAGCACTGAAGAAAGATCCATCTACTTCAAGCTTAATCGCATTCAATTTCAAGGAAAAAATACAGTAATAAGACAGGCGACACTGTTGAGGATTATGTTATTCTCAGCAAAATAGTTAATTTGTCGAATTCTGAAAATTATTATTTCGATATAACTTATCGGTATATCGGTATATCGATATTAACTTATAACTCAAAACCAAACATTTTTTCTCTAAGCTACATAAATGATTTCACTTTTGACCCGCCTTGTTACTTCGACCCACTGAATGTGTCATACTATACTACAATGGCAATATCTGTATTTTGAGTAAAAAATTTCAGCGTCAAAGAATAGGATAAGAGTACGTGGAATATGATAAGAAGGATCGATTTCCTTGGTTGAATAGGACAACTCTTAATTGAAGAAAAACTCATCTTGAAAATTATGTGAGCATCCGATCATCTGAAGACATGATCCCGGGGAAAAATGACAAAATGAAATTTTAAACATGATAGAGTTGATGAAAATAAAATACACAATACAATATAATTATTATCCATTCCATATACTACAAAATGGTTGACTGTTTTGAAAAGCTGAAGTTGGATCTCATTTTTATGGAAAATCAAAAATCTTATTAATCTAATCTAGTTGTTAGCAAAAAGGACGTGTTTGAACGAAATATTGTTCATCAATGACCGACTTATCCAGCGATTCTATATTATTTTAAACTTTTGAAATAATAAATTATCATGATTATTGAACATTCAAGCTTACAGAACCTGATCAAGTTTTTTTAACAAGTTGTTGTTTGGAGACCAAACAAACAAGTCCACAAAATGAGCAACAAGAATGACTCAATTTTGATCACTTGCACAAATTAATGACAATAATTATGCTTGGGTGATGACGAATGTGCAAACAAGGTCAGTCAGCATTCAATCACATCCTAGCAACGTCGACGTCAGCCACCCTCCAATTCCACCAGTGCGGCTGGAAGTTGTTTACCGGCCCGTGGGCACTCGAGCTCATTTCAATCGTGAACTAGTTAGCACCGAAAATTAGCGTCAAGTACCACTCGAACTAATTAAGTTTCGATAGTTAATTTTCAACTCATCAGCATAGGATGCGCCAATGCCAATGCTGTTTAAACGAAGCAACTAACTGACAGTTGGCTGAACATTCAACGCTCGAATACTGGATGTTTGTTGAGTTTCGAATTATAAAATCCGATTATTATTCAAAATGTCACTGCTCAAACTCTATATTATAGCAGTTATAGCTCCATCAATTTAGTTACTTTTTTAAATTTCAAGTTATAAGCGCGATAGAAAACCTTGACATGCAGAATTTTACAAGTGAAAAGTGAGTAACACTAATATTACAATATGATAAAGAGTTTTTAAATAGAAGAGCTTTTAAATTATCTACAAATCACGCCAGAAATCAAAGTTTACCCCAGTTTTCATTGCGTTTTTAAATTAATATGTTTTCAAAGATTCACAGAAATACTGAACTAGAAAAGCTCAAACTTGATAGGTTAAACTGAGGTATTGGAAATGTTGGTTCAGATTGAAAATATCCTCAAATCAATTTCGATTTCCAAGTTTTCCAGTTCTACTCTGCGTTTTTTATTTTTATCATTTTTTTCAAAAACCACTGAACTAGAACAGTTGAGATCGCATTCTATGAAAGTTTCGAGAATGTCCAAAATTATGCTAGGAATCGGAGCGTTTGTATTTTTCTTTAAGGTCTGCAACACCAGTGTTCCCACAGATTTTCTAGAAAAAAGGTTGAATTTGGTATTTTGTTACCGTCTTGAGAGTGTGTTATGAGAAGCTTTTGTGAATATTTCCAAACTTTGAATTGAGGAATTGAGATGGTTCGATATGAATGTTTTGATATGTTACCAGAACTGCGAGAGAAGTCAACGGTTTTTTGTAGTGTTTTGGCCTTATTAAAAACAATGTAGCAGAAAATGTTCAAATGAAATATGCCGGCAAGCAAAGCGAGAAAACATTGCATCGTAGTGGTGGTTGTGCAATTAACATGAAGACTTGATAGGTCTATAATTTTTAAATAAAGGTTTTCGGAAAGTAGGAACAAGGAATTCTTTACAACTAGGAACTTCTTTGGACGGAACTAGGATTAAAGGGCAACTATTGAGTAGATCTAAGGGGGACTAAAGGAGGACAGGACTATTGGAGAAGCGGGCTGCAAAGTTATCGGGCCTAGGGGTGCCAAAATTCTAAATCCGGCCCTGTAAGAAATACAGTCTTTCACTTAATTTTGAATGTTGAAGAAGTTTGAATTACAGAGGAATACTCCTTGTTTGGTAAGTATTCAAGAAAACTAACTTTTTACATGTATAATCGTCACTATCCATCTCGTTATTTATGACTCATTCCAATCATGCAATCGATCTAGTAATTATCACTATAATATGATTGGATAAGTTTACTCGGAGAGATTTATAAAACTCAATGCACTTCATGTATTTTGTAAAGACAAAACCTTTGCTTTTTCGTTTGATTTGATTGGAATACTGATATCTAGTCTAATAAAGCAACTTGATAAGATCATTGACTATCCAACGTGAGAGAACGGAATATCTCTAGCTTGATATAACTTCAATCAAATGAACGAAATCGGACTCACTAAAAAAATTTCAATTAATAAAGTACTGTAATTGAAGACAAAATTATGATTAAGAAGATAATGTTATAGACAATAAGCCCTCTGTGATCAAGGAAATGATATTTTTCATATGTGAGATTCCAAGTTCAAAAAGTTGAGCTCATCTTATTTCTAATCAGTACCGGTACTGTATACAATAGATATTAGTATAAACTGTATAGTTCAAATTGATTAATTTAATTGTTTAATTTGAGGAACAAGGGAAAGTAGCAACGTGTTCTGGTACTAAGGAGACGCCAATTAAACTATTTTGAATTGTTTTACTCGAAAGTGATTCTGAATAGAATGGGATGTAAGTTATCGAGTTTGAAGACGATAACATTTTAATTCTCAAATGTCAAATACTGATACTGAAACCCTGCGCTTCTGCTATGCGGTGGCTGTTAGTGATTAGTGATTAGTAATTACTGTATTAGTAACATTAATATTATTTCCAGAAAAGACTTGTTAAATTCACAACAACAGCCTATCGTCGTCTCAAAGATTCCAAAAAATTCAAATCGGGTAATTTCATAATCCTTCTACATCTCAGGCCTTAGGTTTATAGGAGACAGCCTGGCGTCAATCCACTATTGATCTAGCAACTTAACAATGTTCGTCAGTGTTTAACTATTCGTGCAACTGGAAAATCCTCAATCCTGAGAGACTTGAACAGATTCATTCCCAACCTCTCAGCTTGCTAATTCAAGTTTCTATTGCCTAATATATAGTTTAGGTTTTATAATGATGGTTTACAGCACGAACAATGTGATAATCCGCGCCAAGGGTTCACGAACTCCTCCCATCGATGGTCGAAAAATTCTCAGTTATCAATATTATGAAGAATATTTCACGTTGCCAGTTTTCCATTTTCTAAATTCGAAATAATTTTAATGAGAATTGCTTCGAAGGTTGAAAATTATACAGTCATTATGATTTTCTTTTTGCAGACTATAAATCGACGTCAACTCAGCTGAAATTAGAAAAGTGATTGATTCAATTATTTATTTATTCAGTACAATAGTTATGAAATTATGAAAATAGAGCTGGGAATTCGATTGGTAGGGGTTGAATTGGTCAGTGATCAACTTTCTTTAATAATTTCTCTTATTATAAACGAAAAATTATGATAAAAATTCAGATTAAATTTAGGTTCCAATTTTCAAGTGGGATCTTCAACGATTCTATAAATTAATATATGATTTTACACGTTATAAGGTTATTATATAATACAAAATTCAATAATAATACTCTCGTGTTGAAGGGTATAATGAGTTTTGAGTTTCACCAACGCATGAATTTCGAATCAAATAATTTGTCCGAACTTTCCGAACTTACCAGCACTGAAGATGATAAATGCGACAAGAATCCAACTGGAGTTGTATATCTTCAAAGAGCTGCTAACTCTGGAGCCTTCCATGTTGTCGATTGTTGCAACTTTGCGCAGCCGAAACCTATCAGTGTTTGTTATTAAAAGTTCAGTGATTCTGACGGAATTTCACCGAGCACATTATCAAGTATAGATCATAACTAAATAGAGGCAGTAGCTCTCTCCAATCACGAGCCGATGTAAGAGCAGCGTAAAGGAAGTTTTTCAGTTGTACAATTGAATACTTTTTCAACTTGTTTACAGTTTGAGTTGAAAAAATTCAAATTGCTAATTTTTAAACCCGTGAGGAGTCCGCACAAGAGGCGTATAACATCTGAACGTTGAACGTTGACACGAAGTTTTCGGCTGATGTAGTTTGGATTTCCACCGCGGTGCGCGCGCGAGGGAGCCACCTGTCGAGGTTGTTTCTATCTGACACCCCTCACCATCACTATACAACCCCCATTCCATGCACCCTTAGCAAAGCTCATCACGCATCGCGAATATTATGAGGCCGTAGAATGTCGTTTTTAGAACTACGTCGGTATGCACCCTACTGTTTCCTCTTCCTCGTCTTGCTACTTACTGCGGCTGAGCCTGCCGCCGCCCTTACCTGCTAGCTCTTCCGCTGCCAGCCAAAAACTTTCATACAGCTTGCATGCGACTTGAAGCGGCCCCATAGGATTTGGATTTCAGGAAAAAATGTGATGGGTCTCTGTTCGTGATTATTTTTGTCCACAAAGTTATCAGCAACTCCTTCTCTCGGCTTGGTGCGGATAGGCTATGGATAGCACAAGTTTTATGGTGTTCCTATCATTCATCTTTGCTTTACCCAATTCTATTTCAGAGATTGATTGAAAAATCAATTAAAAACCCCAATTGATAAATTCACAGTGATTAAGACTCTCTGTATTGATATTAGGTTGGATCTCAAATATTTATTAAAATACCCCATTTATCAATGAATGGGATTTTCTGTATAGATATTTGTTGAGATCTCAAACGACAATTAGAGAAATTGATATCAATTGAAAGATTCAATTGATGAATTCACAGTGATTGGAATTCTGTGTATTAAGATTGGGTAAGATTTCATGAATTTCACTTACTGCAATTCTTAGAATAATCAAGATTATTATTAATAATATTGTGATATTAAATTATATTATATATTATGATAGATAGACAATATATCAAGATTGAAATAATATGCGATAGAATTGGAAGAGAGTCGTGTATATATGTTTTATATTGTTTGCATAATTTAACCAATGCAAGGCTTATGATAGGCTACTGACTAAAGGGGTTGGCCTAAATTCTGGAGGAGGGGTGTTCGAATCATCAGGAAGTGACAATAGAGCAGATTTATGCCTAGAGCTTGATAACACAATAGGGAATATTGAAATGTTCTATTTATGTACATATACACATCCGTACCTCATTATATTGAGTGATTGGTTGGTATAACTGAAACCAATATTTTTTCAAGACTTTGGAATTCAAATCGATATCATTTTACTGGAAATACTACTATTATTGAACTGTAATATTTTATTATTCATATGTGGAACATTCATTTGATGTTGTGGAAGCCCATGAAAAGTAGTGGAATTGACAACATCATTTATAGTGTTTTATTTTACATGTATTTATGTTCAAATTCTCAATCAAAATTGGAAATATAAATTTAAATTGAGTTTTCATTTAGGTTTCAAAAAACGTAGTGACGCCAGGACCAACCAAAGCCTGGAAAGGAAAAGTAAATATTACACAAAGGCCAAGAGTTGAAAGACTGAGTGAAAAAATGTTACCAAAATTATTCCACTACTGAGTACAATTTCCAGGACTCTCACTTTCTTTGGATGGTTTGGAAGCAAGGTAACTGAATACACAGCAACCCTTGAGAAGTTCCTCTGTGCTCTCCAAGTGTCTCTTCCACTAATCGAGACTAGAATGGCTACACGACGAGTTTCGCTTTTTTATTTCGGTCCAAATTGCTGGCAGTCGTCACATTAATGAAAAATTAATACAAACTTTCACAAAAGCACGATAGTCGTTCCCCATCATCCTTTTCCGACCTCTAAAGGTCGGCTATAACAGCACTCCTTTGTGATTCTACTAGTTTGTAATTCAATTACACCGAAACTCAACGAGTGAGCAAGAGAGAACTTCACTACACTTTTTCCAAAGGAAATACAGAACCGTTTTGGATTGGTTCAGACACAAGTGTAAATTGTGGATGAAATTCTCCTCTCGAAATAAATAAATCCTCAGTGGATCTGATAAAACTCTGATTAATATAAGTAAATATTTAGAACCAGGACATACTCAGTTCATCTTTAAAATGATTGAATTGCTCATTGTTTGATAGTGAATAATATTGTGAGTAATATTATTTTATAGTGAATAATAAGATTCACTTATTATACAATACTTCAAATTAACAGTGTTTAAAGAATGGGATTTATTACATAGCTACAATAATAATAATTGTTTATTGGAACCATTCCAGCAGTAGCCTATACTTCAACAGTAACGCAAACTGTTAAATGTATGATTGACAAATTACACCAATAAATCTATACATTCTTATTGAACATCTAATCAATTATTTCCAGTTTCAATTATAGTTGAAAACCTAACAATGCACCTAATCCCTTGAAGACCATTAGCCCTTGCATCTAGACTCTTGGATTGGTCAGTAGCCGAGGGCGATAAGCACCGGTCTGATAATCCAAGGGTTCCGGGATCAATCCTAGCCTAGTTGACAGAACGGATTTTGACCTCAAAACGGCCACTCCCGACTGCCTGAAAAGTAGTCATCATCTCTCATCATCACCCCTCTCATTACCCACGCACAAGCCTACAGCTCATGTGGGCATCACCCTCAGCAAAGAAATCATCACCTATCATCACAACCCTAGGATTCCCGAAAATCAAACTATCAGGATTTCCTGATCCTTGGAGGCAAAAAAATGTTTCATTGTTATGTGTTCAAACAACATTCACCAGATAGGCAAATAATTACAAAATGACTAAAATATAAGGACAAGTAAAGAGAGACAAATTGAAAAATCTGACATGAGTGAGAAAGGTATGACGGAGTAAGTCGGATGTGTCAGGACCGAAATTTCAATTTCGAACATATTGATTGCCACCTGCTTGTGTATTCATAAACAGTACGAATTTGAACTGGCCTTGCTGATTCGAATGAAAGCCATAATCTTCCTATGAGGGCTTTAGCAGGGTTTCAAAAGGATTTGTCGGCGAGCTCTTCCGGAGAGTATTATGTGAAATATTCAAATTTGATACAGAGCTGTTTGTTGGCAGTGACATTGCACGGCGTCGCGTCTCGGGCCCACATTGATTTTCGAAAATCTAAATAACTGTACCGGAAGCTCATTCATGAGCATCATTTTGGTCAAGCTAGCAAACAACACGCAGCCTTCGCTCTGAACTTCATCTCTACATCTATTATAAAATATATGGTTGGATATCAATGAAATTTATATTCAAATTATGGATATTTCCGTTTTTATTACATCTTCAAAAAAACTCATAATTATCGGGAAGCATGCATTATTGATGTGTTATTAGGCTATGTTATGATATCGATGAGAAATAGATGAAACGACTTAAGCCCGGGATACACATATCCGCACCACGGCCGTGTCTCATCATGCAGAGTGTGTATAACTACACCACCTGAGCTATTCAGACATATAGGAGTTCAATGCATTCAGATTAATTTAGAATGCTGATATATGAGCATAATATTGTATAGTCGTACATTCTCCGTGCCGAGACACGGCCGTGGTGCGGATATGTGTGTCCCGACCTTTAAGCGGGCTACAAACGATCAGTTTGGTGTGTCACTGCGGTGTGATCATTTCTTTGTTTAAAGCCGTATATTCCACCATTCTGATGATATATTATCTCATTTTAAGAATATAGAAAAATAGGTTTTCATTTGAAGACAAATGTCGAATTGAAACTTGAATGATGAGAACAGTATAATGGAATAGATTCATAGCATTGTTACGTATAAAAGGATTGTTGTTTTGCGTTTGGTGTGCAATAAAAGTTTGAAACTTCTACAAGTTTTATTAATAACAAAAATGTGATTGAAAATTTTCTAATTTGAAGATCAAAAATAAAAATCTGAACTAGAAAATTGTGATAATATACTCCTGTCTCATACATGTGAATAGAACTTCATCATAATGGAAAGTTTTTATAGAAGGAGAAAATAAAATAATATAATGAGCGAAAAAGTACTTGAAGTTCATACAACAGATCGGAAAACAATGCCTCTGAATATGTGGGGCTTGAAAACTTGAAAAGCTGTCTGTCCATGTAGGTAGTGAAAGTAAAAACGCCTACTTCATACCTAGAAGAATTCTCTCAGGCAGTAAATCAAAAGTGCCTTGAATAAAAGTATAAATATGTATAGTTCTTCTTCGAGCATAAAATGAATGCTCAAGACTGGGAATGGGGCGGCTGGAAAACAGGGAAACCCTTTTTTGTTTGTCCTGACCTTTCTGTCGTGAGCAAAGTTTTCAAGAGGATGTGACATGAATAATTATTTGTTCAAATAAAATTAAAATGAGACTGACGCTCTCCATTCTGTCACCTTTTTATGGACCACTCGTATTCTTTAAATTGTTTTGCTTACTCGCCCAAAAAACATTCTCTTGAACTCATTACAGAAAGCATTCAATTCTGCTGAACTCAATTCCAGCAGCTTGCACTTGGTAATGAATTGAAATTTTGAGAATAAAAGTTTTTATGCCCTGCCAATTAGAGTTCTAGATTTTCTTATACTATATGAAAAATGGTTTTTCAACAGTACCTAATACTTTTCTGAACTCAATGTAGCCTACTCGACTTCCCTTAGATAGGAAATTTTTGTTTAAGGTGCCCAAAACCCTCAAAATATATTTCAAGTTCTTTGGAAGAACTATCTCATAAATTGATGATTTCAACAGATCGGATTTTCTACTACTTTTCAATAATCATCATCTCTGAATTGTAAATAAATCATATCTGAGTGGATTTCACCAATCCACAAGCCCTGTCATGCAGTCATACCGATACTATCTTTGTACTATCTGTAGACATCTATGCAACAAGAATTCTAGTCAAATTTTGAATTTTCAATTCATGGCGCGTTTTACACGTTGTACGTTGTTTTACACGTTGGACTTTCGTGTAAATTGGCATAAGCCAATCGACTGGCTCACAATCGAACGCTCACACTTCAATCATATAACACATCATATCATATAAACACACGCTCATTCAATCGTATAGATGTATCGTAGTTCTCATTATAGATTGTGGTATGCTGATGTAATGACAATAAAATTATTATATGATCGCATAACAATGAAACAGGGTAGGTAGCCGGTATTGTGTCATGTCTAGGAAGACAATTACAATTAGATGGCCAGATGTAGTATATTTATAATTTTTTCCCCCAATTTGAGGGTGTTGAGTATGCTAGTGACAAAGATAGCTGTGGATTCAAATGCCAAAAAAAACACTTTCCAAAACTAAACACCACCAAATTTCCATTCGAAGCGAGCACTCCGCTTGAAAGTGGGATTCAACTTATTCTAATGAGTTTGCTCGCGCTGAACTGAGTGATCGGATCATTGTGTCTCCTTTCGACTCTGTTCTGCACTCTTCAAAGATTTACCTACCTGCGCCATCACCACTCAACTTGCCACTCCTCAAATCCAAGAATGTGCTTTTATAAGCTTAAATCTGTGTTCGATTCCTCTCTTCACTTCTTCTGTTTCACAGCATCCAGAATTTACTGAGAAGATATCAATGTCGAAGATTGCACTAGCGCTAAATTTCTACTGCATATACTAGTAGTAATGAAGATTTGAGATGCAGATCTTCTCTACTGTACAATTTCTTGAAACCGTTGAACTCCTCCCTGTATTAATGTCTGTAAAATTTCTTCTGTTAAAAATAATAGTAAGGAAAATATTGTTCATTTCAAATAGACTTGACCCACATCACTTGGTTAGAAACGTGGTTAGCCTTATCAAGGTTGCATTGACATTTTACTTTTCTATGTGATTGTGTAGTAGCCTATATATCATGGAAGATTGTTTATGAAGTTTAACGAAACATCATATATTATAGTGAATCAAATGATGAATAGTGAATTAATAGAAGGCCACATATACTGTCACGATATAAAGTCCAGAATGTATGGATTCATCAACTACAATAATTTTTAGATCAGAATTGGGTCATTCATTCTTTTTTGTTACACTTTAAAGCAGCATATGGAACACTCCAATAAAAAAAAGCTAAATGTAGCATTTTCTAGATATAGGAATGTTATATACATTTCCATTGCGACATTCTTGGAAATCTGCTACAGATAGCAAACCTGTGATTCTCTTACTTGTATCAATAACTTTTTGCTTTTTACTTTCCTGAGTGATCTGTATAGTATATCTCATGGAAGTTTGATTGTGAAGTTTAACAAAACATCAAATAAATAAATAAGGAAATGAATCCATCAGCATGGATATAGTTATGGGTAAGGATATGCGGTATGGGTATAGGCATGGGTAAGGGAAGGGTGATGATGAGAGATGAAATAACCACTGCTTTTTCTGTAGTTGAAACCGACAGCTTAAAATGTCGCCTCCGAAACACTGGAGTGGCCCCAAAAAATATCCAACTAGAATAAGTAACTCAGCTACGACTAGTAGAATTCTTAGCAAATTCTGTTATATAGCAGGCCTATGAACACTTTCGTAGAAGTTACATAATTTTGTAAATGTAGGTACAGAAGGTATAGCAAGTCTTGCTACATAGTGCAAAGGCAGCTTAAAGAGGAGAATTCATTAGCTGAATAATTAGATATGGTTGACTTGCATGAGCTCAACTAGTCACAAATCGTCCGTCAAATGGGTTAATTGTTCTGCGCCAATGTAACAGAAAAGGCTACTCGGGGAATTGGCCAGACAGTTGCTCTCGTTTTGCTCTTCCAGCTGCAATGTCATGCCGTCCGTCCGTCCGTGACAGATAACCTCTGCTCTTCTGGCAATACACCCTACTTCACCTATTCACCTATTATATACAAACCAGAACAGGGAGCACACTGGAACTTTGTCAAGTGGAAGGAAACACCGCTCCCTGAGAAAGGATAATTATTCTAAACGATAACAATTGAGTGAGATAGATTGTCCTTCATTCTGTTAAAAAGTATCCACTTGCTCGTGAAGTACAAATGGTGATTGGTGACAAAGAATAATCTTGTTTGTTCGTAATCACGAACAAATTCCTCCATTCCAAGTTGAACCATCAATTGTTTAATAATAGTTAGTGATATCATGCTCAAGCCAAGTATTATCTCAAAGTATTACTAAGTCAACTCGAGTAATATTGTCTCAGATAACCTCGATTCAATCATCCATTCTGCATCTGTCGTTTACAAAACAACAAGCTCAGTTCCAGAAACTATTTTACCAAACAGAAATATTTTCTGTAATCCCAACTCATGACACATTTTAAAATTTCATTTTATGTTTTTAGATAATGAAACGTTGGGAATAAATACTAACATTATATTTCTGAAGTGTTGAATTGATTGCATGCAGTTTATGTGAATTGATCGATTTTTCTATACAATAAGAAGTTTAATACACAAGAAGTATATACATATAATATATTATATGTATCACATACATAACATATAAGAAGTTTTCTATACAGAAAGAATATTTATTGGAAAAAAATATGTAACCTCTTTCTTTGTATACTTGAGGAAAACTATGTTTATGAAATGTAATTTCTATAGGGACAGTCAAGATGGACATCTTAGATTATATTTTCATTATACAGTTGTATTATTTTATATTATATAAATATAGAATATATATTTCATATTATACATACTGTATAAAATAATACCAATATATAAATAATAATACATAGATTTTTATTGAGTGAAAAATGAATTAACTTCTGCAAAATACAAACTTCTCAATAAAACGTATTGATGAAGATAATACATGGGAGATGTACCGTATTTGAAAATCAATGTGACTAGTGCCTGTGTAGCAAAGTTAAACTCCACTGCTAATCTGAAAACTTCCGATTGATGAACTTCTTATCTTAACTTGGTCCTCCACCCTTCTGTGGAAGCAATCGCTTTCATTGTACTTTTCACAGAAAGACAAGTCAGAAGAAAGTTGGTCCACAGTTCACCCTCGTCCTGCCTTTGTGTCTCAGCTAGGCACAAAATCAAGAAAGCTCGGAAAACGAACTTTTGATGGCGAAGAGAACGAGGAAAATCCTGAAGAAAATGACATGGAAACCAGAAGTACTGGAAGTGGTAAGGCAAAGTACCAGGTTTCCACTTTTGGGCAAATAAACAAATCCCATTTTAATCTTTAATTATTATTAACTATACTATGTGTAGTCCTTAACCCACCCACTATAAATAGGGATTTTTCATCAATTGCATCTGGCAACGCTGGGTCGGGCTCCGCTGCGGCACTCGGTCGCAGTAACGAAAACCCACCTTAAGTCTGTTTCTGTTTGAAATGTGATTACTTGAGAATTGTATTTGTGAATAATGTTTCAATGATTAAAACAAATTCTCAAGAAAAGTAGCCTATGACACTTTGATAGATTTAAAAAAATATTTCTTGGATCCCTCCCTCAGCCTAATTATTACTTTTATTTTATTCAAAGTTCGATTCACAACTATGAATTACATTGTTTACATTGATCGTTTACTATTTATTCAACTGATACAGCACCTTTTACAGTGATAAGCATGCTTTTTTCCTCTCACTGAAAGTAAAAAAACAAATTGTGCTACCATTGACCAATAATATTTTTGGTGAGTACTGAGCATCACATGGTGAGTTACCTATCATTGTTGTTGAGTAGCTGAAAACAATTACAGTTCTATTATAATATTATTGTAAGCAAAATATGTAGTGTATTGTAATTTTATTCATTAGTCTATTTCTATCATTTTCATTCTACACTTCCGTGAGACAGCAATGGGTAGACAGGTCGAAATAATTTGAGTTGGTAACAATTTTTCGGGTGAACAGAAAAAGTAATCAGTTTTTACCGAGTTGGAAGAATTATCCAAGTACAATTAGCGCTGAAGCTGGGACAATAACAAAGTTTCGACTCCATTTAAAGTTTTCAGATGTATTCTTTCACTCACTTCTTCCTATTAGAAACTTTCAAGCTACACTCCACATATTTAGTCGAGTTCTTTTATTAGAAGCTGCAGGATTGTATGCAAATTGTTTGTTTCAACTCCCAACTAGGATAATAAGCCTACATTCCCGGTTTCCCATTACTTCGCAAATATAATTACCGCTTTCTGATTTATTTTCAAAGGTATGGGCTTATCTTAATAACAAATCTCGAAGTTGAATGAGTATGATCTGGGTTCAACGTTCCTGAGTTCTTATGCAGATTAAATAAGTAAGATGCAGTATACACCTGGAACCAGTAGTAATAGATGCAATAGGTACCGCAATATGAACTTGGACTTCTTTACCATATCTCTCCAATACAAGAGCTGGCCCAATTTAGGTATCAGGTAAGAATATATTTTGGTGAATATCGTCTGAAGAATATATTAATTTTCAAAAAATAAAAAACACTCATTCAGCAGTTTTTTTCAAATTAACACAACTATAACCTCTCACATTTGTCAAGTAGTTTCAACTCATCCCTGCGCTGGATTATAAAAACAATGTTTGTAATTGAAATAAATCAGACTTCATGACTTGACTACTCCATTTCCAATCCATAATTTGTGGATAGTTATTATTTATTATTCACATCAAGAATAATAAATATCAAGTGTCATTATTGAATTGTCATTATTGTGCCCATTATTTCGTTTACATGCATGGTGTTAGATGTTCAGTCACAGTCAATGTAGCAATGTAGAAGAGATGTCCTCTTTCACGCATGATTCAATCTATATGATGATAGGTGGCATGGAACATTAAATTTGGAAAGCGTGACATTTTTCAAGTTTACATTTTTAGAATAACTACATTTCACTTGAGCTATGTTTTTTTTATGTAAATTGAAAATTTGAAGATGAGAGCCAGTCATAGTGTAAAGAGTGGGGAGATAATTTTCTGACTAAAAATAATCAATCAAATTTAGAAAACATACGTATTATTCTTCACAATACAAGCGAAATAAGGAAAGCTATCTCTTAAGAACCTCCTATCTCCAAGTTCTCTTTTGAGAGTTGAAAATGGTAAACGAGAAAAGAAAAAAGACATAGTGATAAGTTTCTGGGTGGGCTAGTTGGTGCAAAGGATGAGGAAGGGGGAAGGGGGAAGGGTGGAAGCCGATGCCTATTTTCCAAGCCACTCGCTCCAGTGAGGCCGGATCGAATCAAAACGACTGGTTTTCGGTGCTTGGGAAAATCCGATGCCTGAAACTAAGTCTTGAGTAATTGTTCGCGTTGACTGACTGATGAATTAAAACCAGTCGAAAAGACCGGCCTCACACTAACCACCCTTTCTTTCAGTTATTCTCTCCCTTTTTCTTTTTCACTCATACTGACATCAGTCTCGTCCTCTTCACTTAGCCTACCAACACAAAATTGAAACTAATTACTGGAGAACTAATTCCAGCACTTGCTGCCAACTCTGTGCTGAATCGCGAAATTGAATCTGTCAGCAAAATTTGATGTTCATATCAGACAGCGTATTTCCCCAACTCTGAAATATGAATTATTCTATTATTACACTAATATTATTCTATAAATATTACTCTAATATTAATTATTAATATGAAATATGAATAACTTCCTCGAACACTGAAACTACTTCCATATTTATTCAACTTGATAGTATGGAATATTTCACTATTAAACTCTTACTGATTATTGGTTAGATTACTGTATTGAACAATTTTTATTGCTTATTATTGGAATACTCATTGGATTATTATTATTATACATTATTATAACAGTATTTATAAATCATAGTAGTTTTTTTCATATTTATATCATTTTTAATATCTTCAAAGTGTATATATTCAATGAATAAAAATACTCTAAGTTGTCAAAACCACAAATTTATTGAAATATCGAGATACCGGTTTCGGTTGTTACACCATTATCAATCTCTAATTAACTAAAATTAAAGTAAAGGGCAGCAGAATTTAGGGTTCTCGTCCACTGGAACCGTGTTTGTCCGAAGCTTCGGTCGTGTAAAGCCGAATTTGTGACAAGAGAAATAGAGAAAGATAAGAGAAAAAGAGTAGGGGGAAACAGAAAAACATAGGGTAAGAGAAACAGAGGAAGGGAGAGAAAAGAAGAGGAATAAAGATGCAGTGAAGAGAAGAGAGAGAAATATAGGATTAGAGTTATAGAGGGAGAAAGGAGAAGAGTGAAGAACAGAGTCGGGGGAAACAGAGAAACATAGGGTAAGAGAAACAGAGGAAGGGAGAGAAAAGAAGAGGAATAAAGATGCAGTGAAGAGAAGAGAGAGAAATATAGGAAGAGAGTAATAGAGGGAGAAAGGAGAAGAGTGAACAAGAGAGAGGTACAGGAGAAGGAGGAGGATGAGGAGATTATTTACTTTATTCATGTAGATTAACTTACAACAAAACAGCTTAAATTCTAGGCTATATCATGATAGTTATTACAAATGAACGTCATGTGAAATAGAAGTTAATGTTATTGGAAAACAATTTTCCTATTGATTCATTCATTTGATTCTCTCATCGAAACAATAACACAGACCAATAAGTTTTTTGTTTTATCTCTTCATGTCAATATTTTGTCAAGACAAAATAAGTAATATTCGTACAAGGGGTTTGTTATACAGAAGATAGTATGGTGTTTGTTTTGATCGGGTTGTATGTTGGATGTCGTTGGTGATTGTTTTGAATATTTGAAATATTATTTCTGATCTTGTCTGGTTTGATTTTGTAACTGGATATGATCAAGGAAAAATATGTTATAGTGACAGTGAATCAAGTAGTGGTCCTCCAGAAGAACTATCGGATATTGCAAAAAGTGATTCTTTTAACCTATTACAGGTAAAATCTAAGCAAAAATATAAACAGATATATCAAATTTTCTCCTCGTGGTGTGTCAGAAAAAAAGTGGAAAAGCCATCGGAAAGTGTTCTTCTAGCATATTTTTTGAGAATTCAAAACTAATGAAACCTCCTACACTTTTGAGCATTAATTCTATGCTAAAAACAATGATTCGAGTCAAACACGATATAGACATAAGTGAATATAAAAAGGTTAACTTATTGCTTATATTAAGAGAAAGAATGTTGGTCATCAACCAAAAAAGTCAAGAACTCTTTCTAAAAGTGAAATTGAAAAATTCATTGAAACTGCGCCAGATGATATTTATTTAATGAATAAATTGGTTTTAATATTAGGATTAGCAGGTGCTTGTGGACGTGATGTAGGTACTTACTAAAATTCGCTTATCTGACATCGAAGACAAAGGATCCGTATTAATTGTCAAGATATAAGACTCAAAAACACATAAAATCCGTACATTCACCATTTCTATATAATGACGATGTGGATATGATTATTTGGAGATCTTCAGAAAATACATTAAATTAAGGCCTTTAGCTGTGTCTCCAGAAAGATTATTTCTAAAGCAGGGGTGCCCACAGGGGTCGTGAGGCAAACTGCGTCATTGAAATTCTTGGGGGGGGCTCACTAGATAGAATGGGGTTTCAACTACAAAAATGATGTCTAAAACTTCTAAAAATATATAATTTCAGAGTACTTTTCAGGAAAAATTTTCCCGGTCCCCCTCTTTGTCTGGTAAAAGGTGAGACATTGATGAATTCTCTAGTCATCAAATTGATTTTCATCGGTGGCACATAGTATAAAACTGTTGGTAATGCTCAAATAGTAAATAGTTATTGTAAGATTGGCAAACACAGAATATAAAATATGGAATAATCAACATATTCACGTATATCCATTCCAGTGGAATGAGTGGAGTTTTGAAGGAATAAACAAAAGTGATGGAAAATACATGTCAGAGTACTTGTTTTCACAATTCAATGCAAATGCATTAGTAAAATCATTGAATCCAAAAAACACTCATCATGGGGAAAAATTCCCAACCAAGCGAATTTTCGGTGCAATAATCCGTAGTCTTTGAACAACTTGAATACAAAAAAACACGACCTTGTAAACCTTATGCTTATTTCAGGGTGCCTAAAATCCGCAAAATTTCGGCTCGTTTTTCATTGAACTATGATTTTTGTCAAAGCAAAGCGTCATACAGAAAAATCATGGAAACCATTGTTTTAGTACATAGAATTTCGAAGAGATTGATGTTCAATTCATCACTGTCTGTCCGATGAGTACCGAATTAAAATTTAAAAAAAGTAGATTTCAGAAAAAACAAAACTCTCAGTATTTATATTTTTGATTGCTCATATTATTATCTACCGACTAAATCAATAACACGAAAACTCAAAAATCAATAAAACGATAACTCAAAATCCCTCTGCATAATTTTTTCTTTATAATTTGAGACCAAATTGGCCTGCCTATCTTATGTAGCTTTTGAGCTACAGCCATAAACAAATATACTTGCATTTCAAGAAATCCCTAATTTTTTTGTTCACTCTAAAACAAATTTATACGTACCTGTAATGCAGGTTTCTAAATGATTATTGTTCCTTAGATCATTCTGTATCAGATGACCCATCTACCGCACTAAATTTAGGGTATTTTTGGTATGGAGAGGCGAAAAAATCCTTCAAGTGATCAAAATCATAAAGTGAGGACGCCCCTAACTTTTGTTTAAGTGAACGGATCTTAACTGTAATAAACTGAAAATACTGTGATTTTAGTTTTTCTCGAAAAATCTACTACTTTTTTGAAAAATTGTAACTTGTTAGTCGTTGGACATACAGTGATGAATTATATACCAATTTCTTCGAAATTTTATTTACTAAAACAATTGTATCTATTGATGATTATTCTGTATGATGACGCTTTGTTTCGATGGAAATTGCAGTTGAATGAAAAACGAGCGATGTTTGTTGCACCCTGCATTAATCAAGAGGTTTGCAAGGCCAAATTTTTGTATTGAAGTTGTCCAAGGACCAAGGAACATTGCAATTGCAAAAAAATTTGCTTGGTAGGGAAATTTTTCTGCGTAAAACCTTTAATAGCTGCACTATTATACAACATTTCACCTACAGCTTTCAAATTCAACACTCCTCCAGTTCTTTGGCCTCAGATCCAAAAAATCATTTTTTCATCTTTTTAAGGTGAATCCTCAGATCCACCTTAAAAAATCCTGGATACATGCTCCAAATTTTCTTCTTCTCAAGTATTCATTTTATTGTTGTTTCTTGGTCAATATTGAGTTGAAGCTAGAAATATATCTTGAAGGAAACAGAAAGGAAAAATATATTTTGAACAGAGTAATGGTGTGGGCTGTAATCCTCTATCACTGCCAATTTTTAAGAATGAAATTCTAGTTTTTCATGAAGGGTGAAAAATTATATTTTTGATCTTTCAGAAGAAATGACCCCCACTCTAATAGCCATTGCTTCAGGACAGCCAACTGGAATAAGTAAAAATCTCTGCCCCACCCTGTAACGTTTTCCAAATAAAATAGAATAAATTTTCACCAAGATTTTCAACTTTAAAAGACCATAAAAAGTTCATTTTGACAATGATATTTCAAAAATTCTTCGGGGGAGGACCCCCGACCCATCTATCTGGGCATTCCATCATCTTTTAGCTTTTAAAGAAAAAATATGGGGGGCTTATTTTTTCTGGATTTTTCAGGAGGCTCCGCTAAATTCAGGGGTGCGTCATGAGGCTTAGGGGGGGTGGGCACCACTGTCTAAAGTATATAGTAAAGGTGTTTGTGTCAATCAAAATGTGGGCATCAATACGATAGCAAAGTTCCTGCCAGTGTAGCTACTTTTTTTAACTTACCTGATCCCCACATGTACACAGCCGATTGTTTTCGACGCACTTCAGCTATTCTTCTAGTTGAAAAAGGGGCCCCGCCTTGAAGCTGAGATATATAATACATTATCGAAATTGAGATACATTGACAATTTGTTACGGTATGTGAGAAAAAGTATTAACTGGACAGTCATTAGGAGTATTAATGAAATCAATTAATTTCAAGAACAAAACAGCAAAGTTTCTTCTAGTTCAAGAATTGTGTTGAGTAACTGATAGGCTAATAGATAAAACCGAATACAGATTTTAATTTTAATTAATAATGGATATTTTAAAAATTGAACTCATACATTTTTCATAAAATATTCAGATAGTAGGCTATAATATTCATTAACAATATTTTTCCAAGATTCAGTTTATTTAATTCAATGAAAAGAGAAGTTGGGAAAAGAAGAATAAAAATTATAGTTTACAGTCTCAAGTGACCTAAAGCTGTCATCCCTCATTATTATCCTTTCCATTACCTAAGCACAGGCTTATGTAGGCATACCAGAAAAAAATTAAGTGTATTTAGCTCCCTTTATATCAGTAAATGAGCAAGAAAAAGGTTGAAATCCAAAAGAATGATGAACTACGGTATTCTTTTTACAATCAAAGCAAATGAGAAATGAATGAATATTAACCTATTTTATTTCCTTAATTTATCTTATTTTTATTATTAAAATAAATTAGTCCTTTTCTAAACATAACCTGATTGATTCAAATATAATATTGTAATAAATATATAATACCTATATAAATTATAATATAATTGTTGGATGTTGCATCGCGTCTACAAGTTACAACTTGCTTAATTTTGCCATCTAGACGCTACGAGCGTCTAGACCGGGCTTAAGGCCACATTACAAAGTGGAGAGCCAAGTGACTCGCATATAGAGGAGTAGCTGCTAGACCTGATCAGCGCGCTCTAGGTGAGAGAGAGTGAACAACTTGTCGGGATTTTACCATTGTGAGATGGGGACAAAACACGATTTTGGGACAGAATTCAATTAAATCATTAATGTATCATCAATACGTTATTGCTATCTATTATTTAGTGGTTTCAAGGTGTTTTAATGAATGTATTAATTGGATTAAAGTACTTTTATCAGAATTTTCGTCATCTTGTTGCTAGGCTCTTCTTGCTAGGTTAGGTTTTTGAAGTTTGAACTTCCCGCTATGTGTAACCATCCATATCCTATGTATTATAAACATTATTATTCCAGAGTCATAAATTATTTCACACAAATAATATTTAATTCAATTACAACATTATATTTACATCTTATATTTTCCATACTTCATCTTTTTATGTTCAATATTATATGTGCAACAATCAATGTCATGAGTAAAAAAGACATTATTATTTCAGAGACATCAACTATTTTACACAAATAATATTTAATTCAATTACAACATTATATTTACATCTTATATTTTCCATATTTCATCTATTTACGTTCAATATTATATTTTATATCAGTACCTATCTCACTCTTTTTTGGAAAGGAATGCTTTTGGAAAGAGGATCAAATTAAAATTATCTTTGTTTCTTCTCTCTTAAAAAGGCAACTGAAGTGTTCTTGAACATCCTAGCTTTGATTTTATAAGTTACTGGAATATTTTGGCTGAATATTTATCAAATACGATGGGTTTGAAAACAGACATTTTTACATTTGATTCAATGTTAACCTATCTTCAATCCCGCCAAGTTGTTCCTCTGTCTCTCACTTGAGCGCTGATGTTTGGCAGCTACTCGTCTATAGTGGATGATCCTTAACGAACCTCCTACCTTAGCACGTCGCTCGTAGTATCGTCATCTGCAATAGTACGCAATGCGTTTGTTCACTAGGATCAGTCACTATGCGAGTAGCTTCGCTCTGAGCACGAAGCGAAGCTCCTTGTGATGTGGCCTTAGCTTTACATCTGGTGGTTCTCCGACGCCTGGACTAGGAAAGGAAGACAACACTAGAAGTTCAACTTGCCTCGTGCCGGTGAGCAAGCGAATTCCGACCATCCTTCACTTCACCGGTTCTACAGTATATCTAACAACAGCGCAGAATCTAACAGCCGCCTTCGTGACCGCGACTATACTTATTATTTAGGCTACATTATACTCGGCACATGGTTTCTCCTCGTCTTTCCACTAGGCACATTGGCCGAGTTTGCATTCAATGCAAACAAGTGGGGCAAAACACATGCGAGAAGCGGTGGACACACAAGTATAATAAAACAGCTGACGGACGAGCGTCAGTGCCGAGATAGCACCGCTCGATGTGTTCGAGATGCGCGGCTGAAGCTCGTGTCTCTACCCTTGAACAATAATAATATTTGCATCACTGCTATTATTCACATATCACAGCTAAACTTGGTGAATAGTAGTGTACAGTGAGTTTTTGAATCATACTTAGAAGATTTAGGCTACTCTTTTATTAAGTCTCTTATTCAGTCGAAAGTTTTTTGTAAAATCTTAATCTTTTGATATATTTATTTGCTATAATATTGTTTCACCGATATTTCGAGATATGAAAAATTAAGCTTACCATCATTAAAAATATAACTATCTTGAAAAATCACTGAAACAATACTATAATATATAAATAAATACATCGCAAGCAAATTTGAGCTTTTACAAAAAAATATTGTTTTATGACTTATAGTATTTTGACTGTGATTATTTTCTTGTTATCTGGATAACTTTTACTATCTTCAATATGATAATTGTTTCAACATAGTAATGTTTAATAACAATGAAAAGATGATTAATTGATATAATGGGAGTATAATTTTTATTATCATACCCGTCTGAACTGATCAGAAGTGACCTGAAAACTCTGACACCAGACCTGAGCCAGCCAGGTTACACGGAATTATTATACTGGGTGATTCAAAAAGAATACCACAACTTTAAAAATTTGTAAGTTATGAAAGAAACATCATAGAATCTTCTGTTATACATCTTTACAAGGAGTACCTATTTAAAGAAGTTTTTTTCACTCACAAACAAGTTCAGAGATGTGCCATATGAGCCCTCCAGACACTCGAGCAATATCAATCCAAAACATCTCTCAAACTTGTTACACACTATCTGTAGCATGCCAAACAGTTTGGATGGCTGCTGTTATTTCTTGTTTTAAATCATCAATGGTGGATGGATATTGATGTTTTGAAACAAGAAATAACAGCAGATTATCAAACTGTTACGCCTGATATGCTACAGTGAGAGTGGAAAGAGTTTGAGGGAGGTTTTGGGTTGATATTGCTCGAGTGTCTGGAGGGGTCATATTGAACATCTCTGAACTTCTTTGTGAGTGAAAAAAACTTCTTTAATTACTCTTTGAAATGATGTATAACAGAAGGTTCTATTATATTTCTTTCATTAAATACAAAGTTTTAAAGTTGTGGTATTCTTTTTGAATCACTCTGTATTACTATTATAATATTATTGGAGTACGTTTAGTTATAAACGTAAATTCACTACGTTTCGGCCACCATTCTGAACTAAATCTATAACTTAGGTTGGTACCTGTTTATAAAATTTTAGAAGTAGCCTAGTGTAAAACATGAGAACACACAAAAAGCTTCAAGCAAAACATTTAAGCAATGAAATAAGTCTAGTGTGCGTCCGAAGTTTTACGTAAGCACAGAGAAGGAAGAACAGAGGACGCATCTAGTGTTGCGCTAAATGGTTCCCCACCATTGAAAGTTGGGTCCCCCTCTACCACGACAACTACTGTTGTACTGTAGTTGTAACAGAAGACAGAAATCAACATTTGCAGACGCAATTCATGGCTAACAGTATGGATTACAACTGTACTTAGGCGCAACAATGTCCCGTATGGAAGTTAACTCAGTTCTTCCTCCAATGTGACATAAGGGATACAATATACGAGGCGTCAAAGACGCCAAAATAAGCCGGTAGATGAAACTTACAAGTTGCAAACTATACCACAGCGCATTTGACGCTCGAATTTGGTTCTCTTTGATTAGTCTTGATAGCGTACGCATAATTGCTATGATAGTGCGTTACTATTCATGGATTCAAGAGCATCCTACTTATTCAGAAAAATTATTACTCAACAATAAATGATTTGATAATTTCTGAAAATATTGAACAACTGTTGTAGGACACTAATGGGGTTTACGGTGTCAATGAGTGAATGACCAAGGATTGTTTGACTGGATAATGTACCTAATGATATTTGATAAATTGAGGAGAAAATACGGATTAACAGAACTCAAAATGCGCTATACTGAAATTTTATGTTTTTATAATACTGATAAAAAATAATTACAGTATAATAAATAAGTTAAAATATAAGACAATAAAGCTGCCTATTCATAAACGATTATATAAATGATATTTCGTCGATACAATAGATGTTATCAATCAGTACACTCATGTATAATATAGTCTACTGTAAAACTACTTTGATGACAAAAGAATACTATTCATCAATGAGGATGATATGAATATATTATTATCATCTTTAGATATTGTATTGTCATTTTAGAATTTGAAATTTCTTTTTAATAGATCACTGAACAGATGAATTTCATTCATTTGAAGAAGAAAAGATCATAAGATGTAACTTTAATATCAACAACAAATTCTTGTAATATTTCTCCACTTGATAAAACCAAGTAATTACAACTATTTACAACCGATTAGTTCTGATTTGGAAACTGGCGTTATTTTGGTTTCTTATTAAATGTACAGTTAGTCACTAAGAAATGCTCTGCAATCAGATCTAAAGAGTGTTCTATATGTTGAGAATTTATGTAATTGTTCAGGTACGGCTAGATTGCACTGTTCACATCAGTGCATATATGGAAGACGATTTGGGTCACTGACGCTCAACGCCAATACATACAGAAATCCGAAACACAGATTCAGTTTGGCAGTTTCTCGAGGTACCTGCTGGATTGTATCTTGACAACGAAACTGTTTCTCAATTCTGAACGCAGAGCTGAGAGTGACCAGTGGCAGAAGGAACCACGTAGAGTAGCGTGTAGCTAGCACAACGAAAATTATGTATGGCGTGAAGAGGAGAAAAGCGTAGAGGATGTGTGAGAATGTGTGTCCGATGACAATAGCCAACGTCACAATGCCAGCCTGCCGGTCGCTTTCCAGATCCCTCGTGTTGTTGCTGTGCAGGATAGCTTCTGTGTTGAGAGCAAGAGGAATGGCATAGTAGATGGTTGCCCACTCCAGCCGGCCCGTCTGCGACATAAACGCGAATAGCACCGAAATCGGGCCGAATATTATTAGAATTATCACATCACCGAGTGCAATATACTTGAGACCAATGCCTCCTGTATACAAGAACGAGCTGGACAAGCCGCCGAAATAGACGAGCGCCAGGTGCTCCATTTTGGCGGGCGATATGAGTGCGAGAACAATGAATCCAACACAGCCGACGGCGTAGAGCAGCGCACCCAACGTCACCACTTCGTCCTTGGACAGAATCTGATCGACCAAAGTCCTGTCGTCACTTTTCCTATTGTCGATGCCCTTGACATAGTCGAAGTAGGTGTTGACCACGTTGCCGGCACCGTGCACTGACACCACAGTCAACAGAGTCAACAGCAGAATGAGCACACTGAACTGTTCACTGGCGGCGGCGGCGGTGGCCAGATGCTGGTGGTCGGTGGTGCTCGACTTGAACGCGATGGCCGAGCCGAGCAGCGTCGGCATCAGCGAGGCGGACAGCGACCACGGCCTCAGCGCCAGCAGGTACGACGACACCTTCATCAGCTTGTTGGGCCCCTCCTTCGGCACGTGGCCCCCGTTCATCATCTTTCTGAAAGAGAACAATTCATTCAAGAAAACTGCATAATCAAAAAAGGCATCAGTTGATAACGTCAAATTGGAATGTTTAATTTTGTTGCCAAGCAATCGAAAAAGTATAGTACCCGTATAAGTAAAGTAAAATAAAAGTATAAGTAGGCTCAAGTATTAGTAAGTACTTGGGAATAGAATACTAGTTAATAGTCATTTGAAATGGAACTTTCACTTAGAATATTTGGTATCTAAGTTAAAGTACCTGATTTTTTTATTTATAAGATAAATTATCTATATATTAATAAAAGAGAGTTGGTGTCTGTACGCTCGCTTATAACTGGAGAACGGCTGAATCGATTTAGATGATTTTGGATTAGTTTGAATTGTTACAGCACTGGTTAACATAATTGACCGAGCGAAGAGAAGACTGAGCGAAGCTCAGTCTGAACGAAGTGAAGTCTTGTTTCAAGACGGTTGGCTTTCGTCTGTTTGTGGATTTGTGGATTTGTTTGTTTGTAATGCATTTACGGCTAAACGCATTGACAGATTTCAATAAGATTTGGCAGGAATGTTCATTTTGAGACAGCGCGACGATGTATATGTAAGGTTTTTTTTTAATTTTGCATTTTGAGGACAAAATAGAAGGGAAAGAGAACGGCTGTATGGAATATAGATATGACTGTCTGTATGGAATATACAATAGCGATATGAAACACGTGATAGTATTTATTTTGAATTGAATAAATTACTATAAGTTGAAAATGGAATTTTAAAGTTGCACGAGCATGGAGGACCACAAAGAATCCCATGTAATCTTATTATGATGAGATAAAGACTATAAGTTGAAAGTTGCACGAGCATGTAAATAAAAATAAAATAAAATAAAATAAAAATAAAAATAAAATAAAAATAAAATAAAAATAAAATAAAAATAAAAATAAAATAAAAATAAAATAAAATAAAATAAAATAAATAAAATAAAATAAAATAAAATAAATAAAATAAAATAAAATAAAATAAAATAAAATAAAATAAAATAAAATAAAATAAAATAAAATAAATAAAAATAAAAATAAAATAAAATAAAAAAAATAAAAATAAAATAAAAATAAAAATAAAATAAAATAAAATAAAATAAAAATAAAATAAAAAAGAAATAAATAAATGAAAAAAATACAAAATAGAAGAAATTAAAAAATAAATAAATGGTGGGAAGAGGGGGGTGACATTTGATGGGAAAGAGGGGTTGACATGAAGAGGGATATGTGGGGGTGACATTTTGGGGGGGGAATGAACGGGAGGCATTTGTGGGGAGAAGAGGGGGGACATTTGGGGGGGGGGGAAGAGTGCGATACGAAGTTCGCCGGGACAGCTTGTAAATGATAAAAAAAGAAATGAAAATTTAAAAAAATTAAAAATATAGAATATAAAAAGTAAATAAAAATGTAAAAAATTAAAAAAATTAAATTAGATGTACGATTAAATTACTTGTACATATCGTATTTTGGGGGGCGCCTGACAACATCTCTCTCGATACAGTTGACAGGGCCAATTCTGTACACATGGACAAGAAAACCGCTAATTTACGGGTAAACGCATTGACAGCTGATTTCAGCTAGCATGGCTTTTTCGTGAGGTCTACTGTTCACAGAACTACTAGTATGTATTAAAATATAAGAAAATCCCTTTATAATAAATAAATAATTAGTACATTAATGACCTAACCTATCAAACATTTCACAGACGTACGTTTTGAAATTGCCGGCTACCGAAGAACGGAAAGATGATCGTGATTCAAGACCAGAAAAAATAGCAGTGGTATCTCAAGCTGCAGTGGCTCAGTTGATAGAGCTTCGGCCTACGACCTAGATGTTGGGGGTTCGATCCCCGCTCCGAACCATTTTTTTTTTGCACTAGGTTTTCTGCTCTAATTATTTTTTACGCTAGAATCATCAATTAAGAATGAGTTATCGTTCGTATAATACATGTTCTATCGTTTCAAATAATAAAATTGAAGAATAAAGGGAAAAAAAATAAAAAAAAAATATATAAATAAATAAATTTTAATGAAAAAAAATACAAAATAGAAGAAATTAAAAAAAAAATAATTGGTGGGAAGAGGGGGTTGACATGAAGAGGGATATGTTGGGGTGACATTTGGGGGGGGGAATGAATGGGGGGCATTTGGGGGATGACATTTTGAGGGTGGCATGAAGGGGACATTTGTGGGGGAGAAGAGGGGGACTTTTGGGAAGAGTGCGATACGAAGTTCGCCGGGACAGCTTGTATATCTATCTATATCTATATTAATAAAAGAGAGTTGGTGTCTGTACGCTCGCTTATAACTCGAGAACGGCTGAACCGATTTAGATGATTTTGGATTAGTTTGAATTGTTACAGCACTGGTTAACATAATATGTATTAAAATATAAGAAAATCCCTTTATAATTAATAAATAATTAGTACATCAATGACCTAACCTATCAAACATTTCACAGACTTGAGTTCAAACTTGCCGGCCAAGCGGCTACGGAAAGATGATCGTGTATTTGAGATGGGAAAATCTGCTCGCAGACCCTAAGCTTCGGTAGCGTAGTGCTAGAGCATCTGCGCTGTAAACAAGAGGTTACGGGTTCAATTCCCGCTCCGAACCATTTCTTTTTGTACTAGGTTTTCTACTCTAATTATTTTTTTACGCTAGAATCATCAATTAAGAATGAGTTATCGTTCGTATCATACATGTTTTATTGTTTCAAATAATAAAATTGAAGAACGGAAAAAAAATAAAAAATTAATTTAATTTCTTTTCAAATTAAAAAGAAATAAATAAATGAAAAAAAAAATACAAAACAGAAAAAATTAAAAAAAATAATAATTGGTGGAAAGAGGGGAGTGACATATTTGATGGGGGGGGGGGAAGAGTGCGATACGAAGTTCGCCGGGACAGCTTGTATTAATATAATAAGAACAATCAATCTATCATGCTTATGCAAAATCTCTATTTCAGTAAGGTAGTAACGAAGTTTGGTGAGGCACTTTTGACACTCTCTTCAATAAAATATCCATTTTACAAAAACATAATATAATAATCAGGGCAGCACTTAGAAGACCTAGATTGTATCCCCGTAGAATTTTGCTTACCAACAATAAGACAGGTGTTTGTCAAAAGCATAATTTTCCTTATAAATAAAAATAGAAAGCCTTATATTTAATTTCATTTTAATATTTAACTTACGCGTATATGTCACATACCGGTAGTTGTAATTTTCAATTTGTGAAATTAATTCAAGATAAAAAGTATTAGACTGAGCTTATTAACGGAAATGGAATTAATTACAAGAACTTGACTTGAACACTAACCAACTGTACTCCGTATAGTTCAGAACCGTCCGCGGTGCGGAAGTAGTTCCTCCAAAATACAAAAAAACACCTACATAACTTATCTATATTATTATAAATGGTGAAATGAATTGAGTTAGGCCTATTGTTATTTTATCTAGTTACTGATTTTTTATTGCTGTTGGATGGATTTAGTTTTAGTTTGGCCCAAGTACGGCTGCTCCTTCCCCAAGCTCGAGCTTGCTATTTAGAGAAAGTAGTTCCACATATTCTAATTTGTATGATTGTGATTTTTTTATTTTTGCAGAGTAATTTTGAAAATTTATTGTATTTATAATGTTATAAAGGAATGAATAAATAAAATATAGAAAATGCAAAACCTCAAAGTTATTTGTCAATCTTTTCTTAAAATGGTATTTTGTAGAGCCCAGAACCAAATAATTCCAATAAACTGTCAACGATAAAATTGTATTCTGGAGTGGTGTTCAAGCAATTGAAATAAAGGTCTGATAAGGTTCTTTCAATAACGGGTTTGGGAAAATAATTACAACCAGACTAGGGGGCGAAAAAAATTATTGGGCCTAAGGGCACCAAAATTCTAAATCCAGCCCTGGGGATACGTGAAGTAGGTAGTCTACGCCAATAACCCCCGAAAAAATTGACCAATTGGAGGACAACATTTGCCGCGTTACTGCTGATGAACGGCCACACATATTGGAAAAGTAATCTAAAATTGGACCTCTTTATTTGACAACGTCCGAGCCAGCCGTGGCGATCATATGCCAAAAATCATATTGAAATTATAATGTCAGAATATTATATTTTAAATGTCAATTTGAAGACTATCCTTGATTTATTCAATTTCAAAGTTCTATACAAGGAAACACTATATAAGGATGAGATAAATGAGAAAGAAAGCCTAATAAAGAAACTTATTTCGAAAAATTCAACATTTTTCGCTAGCAAAACAAGGGGCAGATGATTTTTTATTTAAAAATATAATAATATTATCAATATAATGTCAGGGAATAACTCCCCTTATTCATTATTTGACTGTCGGTCTCTAGATGATAGGTTTATGATATAAATTATTTTCAGTTTTATAATACAGTAACTATGGCTATTATAATACAGGGCAATTATTTTATTTTAGCTTGTCTGTAGACTAATGAATATTAAAAGTATTCATCACTTTTTATAGTTTTATGTCAGTCTTATTTTTTCTATTGGGTTTGGTAGCAGTAGCATTTAAAAAATGATTGAAAACTCACTCTCAAACTAGAAATAGATTGGCTTTTAATCCAAATCCGATACGAATCAGTCACGTTTGTGGCAATCTCATCTTGTAGGCAATGCTGAAAATATAAAAAATTAGATGTTGTATAAGTATTAAGAAGTTTTAAATGGTTTACCAACTGAGTTTAGACCTCATACATTGAATAGAAAATGAAAATATGCTACATTATAACCTGATTTACAAAAAAACTCTCTCTACAAGTTAAGTTTGAAATTTGGTTGAACTAGTGGATTTGATAGTAAACTTCATTTTAAGTTTTTTGAAGTTTAAAACTCGGCATTCATCTAATATCTTGGTATTTTTGCATCTTGATAAAAGACTAATTTTATTGACAATGACAAGTATGGTTTATTGAAAAAGAGCAACAAAGTCACACAAAACTGAAACTTAAACCTAAATTGCAAAAATCGACAATATCGTTATGTGAAGGTATGTGAAGAGACACTACCTCCACTGTGTACATCCACTAACTTTATACGCAATGGACCTATCAAGTCTTCAACTATCTTGATCCTAACAAGCAAGTTGAGTTAACCTCCTAGAATCTTAATGGTTGGAAGAATTTGAGACTAAAGAATACTTTAGTATGGGCTACCATTATACTGAATGAAACTTTGGTATACTATACTAGGCCTAGGCCTGTATGACTAAGGAATCCTGTAGTCTACTGCCTCAAATTTCTTATTTGACCCATATGAATTATAGCCCAACTATCAAGTCTGATATATGCGAATGCTGATAATTATCCAGTACATGGATCCTAGGAAGTTTGCTGAAATAACACAAAATACTTTACATAAATTCAACTTACAAGGAGATGAAAGCTAGATAATTTTAGTAGCAAGCTGAAGTGGGTTCATTAATAATATAATACGTAAAGTAAAAATTTGAATAGGTTCCAGAATGTCAAAGATAATATGCATTTTCATAGAAAGTAAACAAATCAAACCGAAATACAGTACCTTGGTACAAATCACACTGAGAATTAAGCCATTAGGTTAACAGATTGATTCACGGATCAACAGTGAAATAGTTTTCGAAGCAGTAAACAAATCAAAAATTTTTGTTTTTATCAAATACATACCTAACTTAAGTTAATTTCGAATCATGTCATTCGCGTGCATAGCATAGTTACAATATTTTATTGAATACACTTTCAGATATTTTAGGTTATGAAATCATCATCAAGATCGAGCGACAGACCTTGGCTACCATGCCATGTCCATCGCACAAGCGCGAAATATGGTGACGTGTACTAAGATTATGAAAATAGGAAAGTCACACCTCACAGTACCAGGACCAGGATAATTTTACCGTTAATAACCAGTTCAGGTTGCATTTAGAAACCTTTAAAGCTTCTGTAATAATCCATGAATTATCAATATCTTCCTATTATCATTTTATCTTAATTAAATTGCTGAGAAATCCTACCTACAAAAGCTAACCTTCAAGTGAAGGAGCCATGTTTCATTATTCATCAATTGAAATTCTCAAAAATAAAACCAAAAAATTTATTTCATTTCAAATAAATGACTTGATTGGTTGGTTAAATATATTGGAATCAATCAATATTTTTATTTTATAGAAATTGGAAGGTTGGTGCCGTTGGTGTGAATAATCATCATCATTGTTGGCGCGTAAATTCAAATAATAATACGATCATCATTATACGAGTTACCCCGTGCAGCGCAAAGCTCCGCTTGCTTGCTCAGTAGCCTACTGTATCGTTTGAGAATACAGTATCATTTCAACAGACTTGCATCAGTGTGAGTTTCCTCTAGATTTCACATCAAATCTAGCAGTGGTGGAAGCACAGTAGAAAGGAATGCGCCAAAAGTTTTTTTAATATATGATAGATTGGTGAAAGTTGGAAAATTATTGAATAGCCTACTGAATAGATCAAATACAATCATACAAAATGATATGTATACATAATAAATACAATCCAAGGAAAATCGAATTCAAAACAGTGTTCACGAGAATGATAAGTAGAGACAATCTTCATTCAGCTGATCCCTGATCCTGGGACGTCACTAGAAAACAAGAGTTTATCTTTTGCTTGCTAAATTCAGCGATTTCCTCTTTCTCGAGACTGCAAAACTGCACGATTTTGAAGCCACCGTCCCCTCTCCTGGACTACATCTTCAATAGTCTGTAGTTTCAAATTATCCGACAACTAATTATTTCAGAGCATATTTGATATTACGGTACCGTACTCGATGCATATCTTATTGGAAAAATGGTTCGATTATGTAGTTTTCCAATCCAATATGCATACCATTAGCCTAGATCCTACGAAGAACGAGAGGTCAACTAATTTTTTTATAAAAACATAGGAACTTGCCTTATTTATGCTTATTTTTTTTAAACGTAAAAGATAAGGAAAATCTATCCCTTGCTCTCCAGCACCGTCGCACAATCAGCTAGCTCTGAAATTTAAATGGACTGAGTGCGCGTGAGCAATACCTTGTATTCTAATTAAGTTTAATTACTGTAGAATTGCAAAGACAAATAATGGATGTAGCCTACATTACAAGTATTTTTCTTCAAATCTTTCTGAATGATCAAGTTGCGGGCCATTCTCATTCTCATATTCAGCTTATTCCATCTTGCCCCAACTTCCTATACCAAGTTGACATGCAGTTGGGTAAGTGCGCGTCAGTCTCCACATATAAGCTTTCAAACAATAAACAAGAGGATAGGCAATAGTGAATACCTTAGGTAGAGGAAGAGTCTCCTTTCATTAGTTTCAAAACTATATAGAACAGAACAAAATAGTTTCATTATTATAAATAATAAGTCAAAAGCTGAAAGAACATAGTAGTTTATTCTCGATCACAAATTATAGGAATTCTATTATTTGAGAAGAGGAGGCTGACATCAATATAAAAATTATTGAAAATATAACTGCTCCTCTTATATAAGATCAAGAAAATTACATCAACAATATATAGGATTCATTTTAACAAAATCTTTATATAATCTATCAATAGATTGCTTAATAATAATAAGGACTATGGATATAGAATAACAATCACATTTCCTGATGTGCAGCGTAGATGGATATTTCATATTATGTTCATTATTAGTTGATAAAACCAATCTACTATCATACTTAGTAGATATTCTATTTCTAATATAAGCTTCGATAAAATGCATCATTTGGAAATAGTAATGGTGGATATATAGAGGGTTTACAAGGTACCGCATGTTTTTGTATTGGGTAGTACATGGAAAGTAGAGGGAGGAGGCAGCTGAGAAAGTTAAATAGTGTGGAGAATAGTTGGAAATTTCATTTACACTCAGATGGGGGATCTCGAACATTGCGTCTTTGTTATGAGACGGTTCTACGTCAAAAATGAGTCCGTGACACAGACTCTCGCCGGCACTTCGAAGTTCCGCCGTGAGGGCCGATTCCAGATCGTAACACTATTTTGAAGTGGATGCGTGATGTGAACACAACGTGATCATTCATGAAAAATAAAATTAAGCCATTGCACAAGCAATGTAACGAGATGCAATGCGTAACTTCAGGGAATGTCTGGAAACATGCGTTTAATTGAAAGGACGCCATCTTTCTTGAAGTTATTTTTGCAACTTGATTTTATAATATCCTAAAAATTCCGAGTTTTTAGATCACATTCTATTTAATAGAAAACGTTTTTGTTCAACATTTAAAAATGTGTGGCCTTTTAAAAACAGGCGGTACCTAGTAAACACCCTTAAAATATTTCAATATTTTTCTGTGCAATATAAAAATCAATAAATGTAACCTTTGTCAAAATTAATACGCTACAATGTAAAGATAACGAAATCAATCGAATGTGTGAATTCTAATTTGTTCATTGAGAACAGACTATCAATAAAATATTTTTTTGAAATCGTTCGTATTTTTACATTAGCTTTCAACATTTCACAATACATGACACAGTCGTTATTCATTCAAATTTATTGAAAAATCAAACTTTAGTATCAGACACAAAAATCACTTCCTGGCTCAATTGACTGACTCTAGAGAGTTGAGAATAGTTATTGCAATTTATTGTTGATAAATTAATAATAGTTGTGCTGTATTCAAGGTTACTTTTCATGCTGCTTACGATATTCTTTAAATATATATGGAAGACAAGCATTTTCTAAACTTTCACACAAGCAGGCCTATTTAAAACTATCAAAAACTTTGATCAACAGATTAATTATTATTATTATTATTATTCCAATACAGTAACCGAATTGTCACACTTGATGAGTGAAAGTGTAAAAAATTTAGAAAGTAGAACAATCATTTTTCTTGAAGGTTAAACATTTTTTATTCTTCAAAATCAAGTTCTGATATTAATTAGTTCCAGTGCCGTTCAACGCCATTTTTTTATTTATATGTTCAAACGACAAGCATCATTCATAATCCTGTTTAACGGCATTTTTTTATTTATAAGTTAAATGACAAGCATAATTCATAATTCTATCATCAACATTTTTAATCATCATAAACAATGATTAGTATAGTATGTGAGCTATGATTTTAGAAAAGAGCATGTTACTCATTTCAATTAAAAATTTGAGATTCTAGTACGGTATTTCCATAAGGATTTATAGAGATATTCACTCGACTACGAGGAAAGACCTTTTTTGCATTTGATGTAAAACTTCAGCTCTACTTGAGACATATTTCAAAATTGGAGAGCAAAAACTTCATCAAATTTCGAAAGCAAACAACAGTTATAAATATATTTATAAGAAAATTAACTTTATTAAGTAATAAAACACATTAGCAACAATATCAATTTCAACTCAATACTGAACACACATTTTTCCATAATTGAGCATTGAAACATTTGCAACTAATGCTTTTTTCAATTCAATTTATCGTAAGTTTTAAGATCCTATAAGCATTAGCACACAGTCTGATCAAAAACTCCAGTGATTTAAATTTTCTTAGAATAAATTTTTTCAGCGATTCAACATCGAAGTGACTCAACCATAAAATACACCTGAGCGTGTGATCATAATATAAATCTAATGGTATAACATGTACATAATCTTGTGCAAAATCTAATGGAAATGTTCTTCAATGCCACACATTTTAAACGATAATTGCATTAAGTATTAATAGCACAATATTTGGATTCTAGTGACAACTTAAAGTTGATCAAACATAATTTCTTTCAAGGATCAAAAGCAAGTTAGTCAATTCTTTACCGAAAATTATTTTAAAAATATAACTTAATCTTCACGACGTTGTGATGGAATCAATTAGGAGCACGAAATAGCTTAGCTCTAACTAAGCTCTATACAATAGTTTTCAGGACAAGACTTTTCTACTCAATGAATCTCAATCTACAACTACAACTTGAAACAATATGAAAAATAAGACCAGAATCCAAATGACTGATCTAGAAAACGTTATAAAATTCAGTGAGCGTTTCCAAAAGTTAACAAGGAATATATATTTTTTTAAAACATTTGTTTTAAATGTAGCTTCCATTAAAAACCAAGACTGGTATAATCATTTTAAACACTTTTACCACATTTTATTTGTATTTCAAACACTTTACAGCCCACTATTATTCAATGCTTGCAATTTTGATGATCATCAGCAATCAGCCAGAGACGTTCGGAAAGTTTCAAGGGTGAAACGTATTTTTCACGTTGAAATTCACATTTCTTTGGTAAAATAATTCCTACTCCAATCTTATATTTCCAACCGTTGCTCAAAAAACTCTCTCGATAGACTAAACACAGAACATTAAACTCAAGTGATGGTTTTCAATGACACTACAAATGAAACTATAATTATTATTATTATTATTAATTGGTTGAGTGCCTCTTGGTATGGCACGTGATTTTGAGTCGTGGTTTAGTTCAGAACCAAAGATGGTTTATATGCCGTTACATATCCATCTCGAACTGTTCATTCACATCTTCAACAACCGCATCTGAAAAACAAGAAATGATTTGTTAAATTATTAAATTCACAATAATTACTGATTAAATCAATAATTTTTCAATTTATACTGGAATTTATTCAACATATTGAATAATGATTCAACTTTTTAAATCACAATTACTGTAAATGAAACAGATGAACCAACTGATTCTATTTAACTCAACTGATGGAATTTCACAAACGTCAAGACAACAAAATCCTTCTGAGTTAATGTTACAGTATTACAATAGATAGGCCTATACCGGGTGTCCCACAAAGAGGTCGCTATTTTTGAATTAATATACCATACGTATCGATAAAGCTATAAACTTGAAACTCTGCAGTTATAATAAATACAAACGTAAAAGGAATAGCTCCGAGTTTCAAATGATTCTGATAATTTACAACAAAATGGCGGAACATAAAGATAATGGTGCGTTTTTGTTAAAGCAGTTCATTTGCGTTATTTGCAATACCATATTTGCAAGTTAATTCTTGTTTTTTACTATGTTAATTAAGTAGAAAAATTTAAAGAAATTAAAGAGGCAAGAGGCATGGAAGTGGTAAACCATCGAAGAAATTGACTTCATTCTTAACCCTTTATTCAAACTGATGTCCATCAATCGCTATGCATTTTTTTCTAAAGTTTTTGTGTGATAATTTTGTTTTGTCTTCCATTTTGTTTTGATTAATCATAATCAAATGAAACTTGGAGGTATTTCTTTTACATATGTATTATTATAACTGTAGAGTTCAAAGTTTTTAGGCTAACCTGTACGTCTGGTATATGAATTCCAAAATAGCGACCTCTTAGTGGGACACATGGTAATTAAATACTCTGTAATTCATCGAATTGTATTTCCACTCATTTCATAAAATTGACGCCTAATGAAATCGGACTTTCCTAGTGGATCCTAGATGGACCTAGGGTCATTTTTGAGGAAATACTTCAATAGTAATAAGTGAATATCAAATAAGTAAGTATCCTGTCTAGCTCAGGTTGAGAAACAATGTTTCTCGTCTATATAAACTAACATATATTATCTCTTTTTCAACTGTAAATTCAATTACAATCCAAAATTCAATTACACTTTCCAAGAAAATTTCTCAGGTTACCTGGGGAACATTATCATAGCCCCCTTTAAACTACATGGCCGCGGCCTTCAATGTGACAACGTCACTGCATCGGCTTGCATGAGGAATGCAAATCAATGCAATGCAAATCGGTCATGTGTTTTAAAAGTCATGTGTTTGTAGTGTTTTTTATAAGTATGATTTTATAATGAAACCAGCCGGGACTGCGAGGTTGTCACATCGAAGGCCACGGCCATGTAGTTTAAAGCAAGGTATGTAGAGTTCCAAGGTAGTAGGTCTCTACTAACCTTGGTTTAAAGGGGGCTATGACATTATTCATTGAAACTGTGAATCTTGTTCATTTCTTTCGATGTCTAATTATTACTTTGCATATTTTCAATTATTGTTGATTTGACACTTGTCCGCATGTTCAATTTGACTAGCGTTGTAGCTGTTATTGCTAGAAATCGCTTTGAAATTATGAATCTACTGGAAAACTTTTACAGCTCTGAACAGTTAGTAAAAATAAATTGGCAACACGATACACATCATGGAAGCATTGTGAGAACTTTCTTGGATTTATTGGAATGTTGGGTGCATGTGCAATTGAACAGCCACTGAACCCTCACCCTAGTAGACACTTTTCAATTTGGCGAATTTCAAAATACAATGTTCATACAGCTAAACCACGCAAATTGAATAATTAAAAAATCATTTTAAAAAGTTAATAGTTCATCATCCAGAGACATTCATTAACAATGTATGTGATTTTGTGATAAAGAAGTCATCTGTGCATGCAAAATGAGATGCAAGACACAATATTTAGAATGTTTCTTGAGATTTCGTTCGAATTGGAATTACTTATATCGTAATAAGTTTCATTGCACATACAATAATTGTACAAATACTGTAATTGTATTTCACAGAATAAATAGTGCTAGGCAGAATGAACTCTGTATAATATTATTTTGTATTTCTATATACTTTTGAGGGTCGAGTAACAGAGGGCCGACTGCGTCCTGATTTCACCCTCCTAGGAACGAGATAAAGGTATTCATTCTATTCTATACTACATGTGCAATGTATGAATGAATCACATCGATTTGGACTTGATGATGAACTGGAAAGAAAAATTACTGAGATATTGTATAAAAACTACTGTGGCAAACAAATTTTTGATAGTTGAATTTGGCTCTTTGCCTGGTTTACAGGACCCATCTTGTTCAGGATGTATGTGATTGGAACATGTAAATAAGATACGTATAGGTAAAGTATATTAATTTAATTTGGCGGATAGCGAATAACTTTCATTCAACATTTCTATGGTACAGTCCTCCTACGGAAAGAATAGTGGTTCGGTATGAGGTGTGCGGGGAGCTGTCTCTCTCACATGCTATTCCTCTCTCTTCTCTCGTACGCTTCCGTCTGCCCTATCTTTATTACCCCCACTCGACCAGCTTCTACGTATTCCTAGCATTTCGGCCACCTCTATTCTTTTAGTAGGCTAACATTAACGGGCGATGTTCTCATGAATTTTCTTCAGATAAATACTGTACATAACATGTAAAAAAACATATTTCAAATAGAAATCAACAGAACATCACCCGTTACCATAGAAATGTTAAATGAAAGTTATTCGCCATCCGCCTGATTAAATGAATATTAGTTTAAAATCATGAGGTTGTTCACAGAATTACTAGTTTTATAGTTTTATCTACTAGTTCTAGATTCTTTCTCCTACACATATTTTTTTGGTCTTCATCCGCCGGGGTTAGAGCGATGTAATCGGCTCTCTTTTCAATCTGACTACTAAAAATGTATTATTGGAGGTGATTCAGATACAAGGAGAATAAGATACTTCAAATAATTTATGTAAGGAATTACAGTGCGTTATTTGGAATTCATTACACACTCAATTTTGTTATTTAAAAAGTGTTTACTCAAATACACCTACAAACTATTGAAACATATTTTCTATGTTTGAGTAGGAATCCGTCATAATATTTAAAGCCTTGTTCCTCCCATCGAAATAAACAGAATATTAGCATAGGCACTCTTCGTTGTAGAAATTGAAGAGAGTGGAATGAATTTTTGTATTTGTAACTGTCGAACAGTTTCAACTGTCGGATGACATTTTTACCAAATTTCAATGATAAATTACAAATAGGGCCAACCATAATTGACTTATTTCATGAATAATCAACTAAAATCACCACTAGTGGTCATCACTAGTGTCACTTATCTTCAATAAGTGACATTATTTTGTAATTAACAATTGTGTAATTATTGCTACCAATTTAATTAAAATTGCATCTGAACTGAACTAGTAAATGATGAACTGCATAATTATTTTTTTTTAGTCATCAGACCGATAATGAAATGAGAATATATCCAGTTCCACAGCCAACTCACCCTTCTTGACTGGACTACAAATAATATTAGCATTTTCTTTGGCATCATGTACAATGTCTCCTTTCAGCAAGAAGTCTGGGATGCTAGGTAAGTTTTTAGGTGGTGTTCTTGCGAGTGGAGAGTTTTTCAAATGCATCAACGTTGCTCGTTCATAGACAATCCTTGTTCCTGAAACAAAAAGAAAAACTCTCAGGAATTGTTAGCTCAAAAAATCATCATGAATGAAAATCAGATTTTCAAAGTTATGTTGATAATGATAAGTATGGTATTAAATTTTTATAAAAATATTGTATAAACTTTTCATCTATGCATACTTTATATTATGCGCCGTTTCTCTATATTATGTATGTTCAAATTTGCAGTAGTGGAATGACTACTAGTCATTGATTCTAGTTACTAGCCAATTCAATTCATTTTATTGTATGTCAGTATGTTATAAAAGTATTTCCAAAACTATGCGAGTTCTCCTGCTAATATTATTTTTCTGCAGAGTTTCCAATGTCCCCAAAATAATTTCAAAATGCACTGATAGATTAGTACCTATTTATAGGGCCAGTATGCACTGTATTTCTTTATTCGTGGCAGAATATCATTAATAAGATATTTTTTCAAGTATTTCTTCGGGTTTTGAGGGAAGGGACTTGAAACATAGCCTACTGTAGAAGTCAAAATAATATTATTTGTAAAGACCAAATAGAGAAGACGCTCTTTATCAAGTCTTAGTAGCTTGAACAAGTCGATGCACTTAAAAATGAAACGAAAAATAAAAGTAAAGTTCATGTAGAATTTGAATGCATGTTATCAAGACCAATCCGTCCTTGATTGTATTTCCAGATTGTGACCAACAAGATGTGATAAATACGGCCGATATCTCAGCGAAGATAAGAAGAAAAGTGATGACGGAAACACAGCAGTCAATCACTCACGCCTGTTCCAATTGTTCATCTTTGTACAAGTGCCAATCGAACAGTTTGAAACACTTCTACTTCAAACACTATTATTTGGGTCGAGTTGAGTTGTCCCTGCCACAGCACACAATGTCTGGAATACTCGTCAACGGTTTTTATATTTTGTTTTATTACTATAAAAAATCAATAATTGACACTTGTCATTTGTGCTTGATAGCATTCATCTCATACATGAAACTATAAAAATAACCATTAGAGCTTCAAATATTCAATATTAGTAGGCAATAACAATGAAGATCAAAGGTAACATGAAAAATATGAAAGCTAGGCTACATAAAGGCCTACATAGAAGTCATAATTTATAAATACTTGTCCAAAAGAAATTCCTATTGTGAGGGTATTGATGGAAGATATATCAGATCTCAAAAATGAGTTTATAAACTTGAAGGTTTGATTAAAAGCTGTACAGGAGCGTGCTGATACGCTGATGAGGGAATCTGAATGCGGTCTGGTTGGGCGGATGGAGCGTCGTGAGTGCACAGGTAAAAGATGATTTGGACAAGGTGCCACTGCTGATTGGGGACAATACACTGCGGCTAGCGGGAGACATGATGAAAGACATCTATGGGAATGACTTGGAAATTATACCGTGTGGGAAAATCCAAGATGCCAGTAGAGCACTCAAAAACAGAGTCACCACTCCATCTAAAGTTCTACTAAATGTTGGGACAAACAACCTACATGGGGCAAAAACACCAAACCATGTCATGAGACCTTTATGGCTCACAATAGAGGCTAACATCAAACGTTTTCCACACACCAAATGGTATGTTACATCTATTCCATGCAGGGAGGACATAAGCGAGAGATTCATTGATGAAACAAACAAGGCTTTAAAGTTTATGTGCTGGCAACTTAACGCAACATTCATTGACAATTCAAACCATTTAAATAAGCATCACCTAGGCTGGGATGGACGAAGACTAAACAGAGAGGGTTCAAAGGTTTTGGCTGAACGACTTATAAGTGCTCTGGAGTGTCAAAACAAAAATCCAAAGTAGCAACAACTGGAAGATAATCAAAAACATACAGGACAAACATACAATCAATATACATGCAAAAACAAAAATATAAATAGACAAAATCATACAAATGACAAAAGGATAGAAAAGACACACACATTCAACAAAGCATTGACTATTCTGCATTTAAATATTCAAAGAGGCCTTCAAGGCAAACTTGATGGACTGGTAGTGGAGCTTGAGAAATTTCACCCTGACATCATTATCATATCAGAACATGGATTAAGCACAGACCAAATAAATCTTACACATGTTGAAGGTTTCAGACTGACATCTAGTTACTGCCGAACTGAGCGCATGTGGGGTGGTATTGCGATCTTTGTGAGAGAAAATCTTCCTATTGTCATAGATGAGCTTCAGCTATTGGAGCAGTGCAAGCCAATGGAGCAAGTGTTTGAAACCATTGCATTGAGGCTCAAATATCTAACTAGAAATTTGATTCTAATAGGAACGTATAGATCCCCAAACACCGATACCACTGTATTTTTAGAAAAATTGGGTCATCTACTGTGTCAACATTCAAAGAAGTCAAATGATATACTGATTCTGGGAGACACAAATTTTGACATACTCAAACCGGATGAGCGAAGTGTGAAGGACCTTCGGAATGTGTTGTCCGAATTTGGTTGTAGAATTCTAAACATCCCTGTAACAAGAAAAACACCAACTACTGTATCCAGTATTGATGGCTGCTATACAACTATTACACAGGAGGAGATTGAAGCTGATGCACACTACACACCACTGTCGGACCACCACTTGTTGCTTTGTAAGATAAAAAATAGAAGTAAAGATTGTCATATTGTTTACAAATACTCAAGAAATTTTTCGAGAAATAAACTAACTGAATTGAAGGAACTGCTTAAAACGATTAGCTGGAAGCCAGTCTATAAACCAAAGTCTGTTGAAGAAAAATATAATAACTTTCTGCGAATAATGCGTCAGTGTCTTGACCACACCATGCCTCTAGGACCGAAAAGAATGAATGTTTCAAGTAGGACTGGTTTTGTGGATTGTGAGTTGCAGAGAATGAAAGTCTCCCTTCAAAGCTTGCATGACAGATACCTGCTAACAGGATCAATTGAAGACAAAGACAGATTCCAGAACGCTAAGAAAATCTATGACATGGAAATAAAGAGTAAGAGAACAGATCATACAATGAACAAATTAAAAAATTGCAAAGACAAAACCAAAGAGCTATGGAAAACCGTAAATAGGGAGAGGAATAAGCTAGCCGGAAGGGTGAACAACATTAAGCTACTCCTGGATGGTAAACTGAAAACTGACCCATTTGAAATCAGCAATATCTTCAACAACATCTTTACCTCACCACATACTTCAGAGCGTATAAGCACTTATCATTCACAAACCGGTATTCAATCTGAAACAAGGACTGGAAATGGCATACCAATCTTTTTATCATTCAACTATGCTTCACATCAAGAGATAGAGAAACTCCTTAGAAATTTGAAGTCCAACAACTCATCAGGCTTTGATGAAATCACCGGGAAGATACTAAAATTTTGTAAGGAAGAGGTCATAAAGCCATTGACCCACATCATCAACGCCTCATTGAGCCAATGTACACTGCCCAGTAAAATGAAGATATCTAAAGTGTATCCAGTTTATAAAAAGGGAGACAAGGTAAACCCAAGCAATTATAGGCCAATTTCAAACCTACCTGGCATCTCAAAACTAATTGAGCGGGTTGTTTACAATCAATTAATTGCCCACCTGGATAAAAATGATCTGATATCAACATTTCAGCATGGTTTTAGGAAAGGGCGGAGTACAAACACAGCCATTGCATACCTCTGTAAGGTGATAAATGAGATGTGGGATGAAAAGATGACAGCATCAGGTCTGTTCTTGGACTTACAAAAGGCTTTCGATAATTTAGACCAAAAGATCCTGATTGAAAAACTGAAACAGCTAAACGTTCAGGGCCAAGCCATAAAATGGATCCAAAACTATTTCATTGATAGATATCAATATGTTGAAATTGGCTACCAGCAGCAGACAGCCATAACAAGTGCCAAATCTACACTCAGTAAAATATCTAAAGGTGTTCCTCAGGGCTCGATCCTAGGACCCTTGTTCTTCCTCATATATATTAATGACTTCCCAAAGAATCTAAAAAAACATCAAAAGTGTGTACTCTTTGCCGACGACACAACTATTATTATCCCTTCAAACAGAAAATCCGAAAACAATGATATAAGCTCAACACTAGAGACAGCCATAACGATTTGTAGGGAACTGAAACTATCAATCAACAAAGACAAGACAGTGAATATAAACTTCATGCCAAAGGGGCAATTCCTCAATGCCGATTCAACTGATGATCCAGCACCTACAAAGCCCTGCACAAAATTTCTTGGCATAATGGTGGACAAAAACCTGAACTGGCATGAACATATTGACTTCTTGTGCAAAAAGCTAGCTTCAGCCATATACGTGATTCGTAGAATTAGGAGCACCACTGATGTTAACACTGCATTTATTGCATATCACGCACTATTTGCCTCACAGCTGCGATATGGCATTGTTGCATGGGGTGCAGGTGTATATGGACAAAATACTACGTAGTCAGAAGAAAGCCTTGAGAACCATCCTAAGGAGAGATGCACAGGAACACTGCCGACCACTATTCATTGAAAACAAGTTGCTAACAGTATTCTCTATCTACATACTCGAAACCATAGTCCTTGCAATGGATGCTAGCCCAGATCTGAGAAATAGTCAGCACGAACACCACACAAGAAGCAGAAGCAACATAGACCTTCCACAGCACAGGCTCAACAAATTCAAGCACACACCAAATTATGCGGGCTCATATTTCTTCAATCACCTGCCGGATAGCCTAAAAATACTGAAGAACTCGCGCCCAACATTCAATAGAGAACTGAAAAAGTACCTCACGGCAAGACCATACTATTCAGTGACAGAGTTCATTGAGGAGCACACCGTAGTGGAGGACCAAGGACCATGACGATTCCCCGATCAGATTGTGAAAAGATGTATAAAGCAATCTTCATCTTCCTTTATATAATAAGACTTTTGGAAAAACATGATGACAATCCGCGTAGAAGATTGAGTGGACCGATTGCAGTTTGCGCCATAAGAAAGGTTAGAAGTCCAAAATGTGCAATGTTGCATGTTTTATCTGTATTTTGGAAAAGTATAGGCTACGTTCAAGGGCTAAAAAATAAAAAATTAACTCAGCGCCATCTCTCGGCACCTGGAGGAACTACGTAAGCAGTAGGCTTCATACTGAACTATACGAAGTATAGTTGGTTAATCTAGTCAGATTTTTTTAATTGCCTGCTCTCATAGTCTCATATTGCTGCTTCTGCGTTGATAATAGAATACTGTAATAGGCCTATGGATATTTTTGATGGGTTTGAAACTAATCTTGGCAAATCCCAGGACCAAGTAGTTGATTCAAGATTAGAAACAAAAAGATGGTTTTACGTAACATTTTTTTCCAAGATTTCACAACGAAACCTGCTATAGTAACATGTAGTGGGTTACTAGGGGTCCAGGACAACTCACCGCCGATCCAACACGCCGCGGCCAGCTCATATAAGGACTGATTCCCCCAGCATTTTATTTGTCACCACTTTTCAGGGATATTTAATGCAGCTAACGATTTGACATGACATATAAATTTATTTTTAATTCACTAATCAAACTAATGTATTAAAAAAAACACAACTCAAACATGTTTATCGGTACAAAAATTAAGTTCATTGATGAAATTGCCATTGAAGCTTTAGATTCTCTGTAACATGTCTAATTGAAACAGTGATTTCAGATCTCAGGAGTGTATATGTCGAATCGTTAGCTGCATCTAAATATTTCTGAAAAGTGGTAATAAATTAAATGCCGAGGGAATCAGTCCTTATGTGGAGCTGGTCGCGGCGAGTTGTCCCATTCCGGGTGGCAAGAGTGATAAAGCTCGAGAAGAAAACGCTTCGAGTGGTCACCTCAGCTGGACATTGTGATCATTGTAAACTCATCTTTGCACGTCTGAGCATCCTCATGGTCTTCAACCAGTATATACTGTCCAGTCTGTTGCATGTTCAAGGATGCTGAAGGCAGTCATGTTCTGAGGATGGACCTCCATACATATGGAACAAGGAGGAGTCACATGAATTGATTGACATCCTACCTTGCAGAACAAGCAAAAAGAAGGACTTCTTCCCTATCTTTGCGCCTCTTTTATTGCCTGCCTGAGGGTTAGGAATCTTCTGGGAAGTGTTTTTAAGACCAAAGTTAATGTCTGGCTGAAGAATAATTCATTCTATTCAATGGATGAATATTATCACGCACAAAAGGACAATTTAGTGTGACCTGCCATCTATCCAGTTCACTGGTCATGGATGTAGAAGAAGGAATCAAGGAATATATCCCTGAACATGGCTTCTAACATTGGACTGCGTGACTTCATGTTTAGGAATCAATCAGATCTGATCACTTATCATCAGGAAAAACATAGAATCTTATGGATACTTGAATTATGATGATCAGGTCAAGACTAAAAGATGACTCAAATTCAAAACAAATGAAGTGACAATGACTGGAAAAATTTATTCGTGGCCGTGCAAACATAATGATCATTAAAAATGATTTTAGAGCACTTGAATAGGCCAAACTCTATTTAATTATAGAGGATATTGCTATTTAATGTTTAGAGAAATAAAAATTCTAGATATTGCTATTACCAGCTTAGCCTACAAAAACACTTAACCTCACTTTTAATAGCTTTCTCAATTCATGCTTTGGTTTAGATATTTATCAATTTTAAAGAAAATAAATAAATCAGGAGAATAGAGGATAAAATAGGTAATAGTTAAATTATAGTTGAAATTAATACTTTTATTCTAAATAGCCTCGAGAAAGACAGCTAACCTATTAAAAATGTTGAAAGTTGGGACATAAAATATGAATGTGACAAGCATGACAACAAAATAATAATAGTAAGTGGGATAGCTTTTTACTAACAAAAATACAAATTTTGATACAGTACTCGAACTATTGTTTGAGCAGAATGATGAATCTATTTCCAGTATATCAAGGTCAATCCGTGAATATTATGATCATCTTGAATAAACAAAGAATTGGAGGATCTGATAATATGCGTTCATGGCTAAACTAAATTTAAAATCCTCAGTAGATAGAGAATTGAAACCCTCAGATAGTATTTTAGAGAATTGAGAAGGAGCAAATTCATGTTATTTACGCAGTTGTCGTTCTCATGCACAACGATTCGGTTGCTCATGAATATCATATACAAAATCGAATCAAAAATATCCTGCAAGTTTTGATATGATCAAAAATAATAGTGTATCATTTTGTAGTAATTTGAGCAACAACAATGCTAATACGAGAATTTGGTTTATAAATAAATTTACCCACCTCCTGGTGTTGTCGAGTACAAGGTTCCGCCAGGCGTTGACGAATAATCTATTGGAAGTTGAGACGGGTCATTTATCAATACTCTCCTTGAAGGAATGGTCTGGCTTTGTGTTGCCTGTCTTGCTACTGGAGATGCAGACATTCTATAAAATGCTATAAACGTTCTATTTCAAATAGAAAAATAACAATTTCTCATAGAGAAAATATAACAACGCACATAAATGCTACTGCGTAGTACCGGTATCTACCGAAACTGCAAGAAATTATTTTTTTAAATGTTATAACAATAACTGAAAAATCACTTAATAAGTCTAATAAAGCGATTTCTTACAAAACTCAAACTAGAAATTAGATAACTACGCAATTTCTTTGATAACAAGTGCCGCTGTAATCGACATCAACCACACTCACTCGACATACAAACACAACAGCACAATCTTCTACGTTTCGCAGTCCTATGATGGCTTGGTTGATTTGTACTCAAGTTTGCCAACCACACAGAGATAAAGCAAAGGAAATTGTTCAACAGTTTTTGATGTGCCTTCCACTTATAAACAGAATAGAACAAAGATGAAAGTTTTTATATTCTTTAATTCTTCATCAGAATATCAATGGTTCAAAGTTTCGAGGAACGAAAACACAGAAGACTTGCATTCATTTCAAAAGCTGATCTAAGATCAGTTTGGAAGCGGGAAAATTGAGATGTGGCGCAGCCAGCTCAAGGTTGTTTCCTTACATAATATTATTTATTTGAATTTTAAAATCGTGCTTACTTTTTTATTTTGACAAGCTTGAAGCATGCAAATATGATACTTGTTTTGAACGCACGACTACTTTAAACAAATCTTGTGTCAAAAGATGAGATTGAGTCAGCAAAATAAGTAGTAGCAATAATATTGCTCTATTGCAAGACTATTATTTTGTATCAAGACAAAAATAATTCCCTTTGAATAAAACTGTATAAACTAGATAGTAGAATTAGTCGGCTACAACTTTTAAAATGAATATAATATGTAGGAATGTTATACTACGAACTACCAGAGAGGTTTCTCTGAAACTATAATATCAGTAATAGTAAAATTTATTCCAATTGAATAACTTCAATTCATATTCATTAGAATACTTTGGTATTTAGTATATAAAATATTTATTTTGTAGCGTCTCGTCATTAACTAAACCATGAACCAAAGGGCCGACCTATTGATTATAGCCTATAATTTATAGGCTACCGTATTTATAAAATTATAAAGTAATAATAATTGTACAGATTTTGATTTCATCAGCTATAACTAGGTAATATTGTATGATAATATTTGTTGAAAATTATTATTATGCATAGACAATTTTTTAATTTTTCACTCTACACTTATTTATAGGCCTACTTACTTCTGGTGTCTACGCCACGGTCCTTGGATCGAGGAACTGACAAATAAGCTCTAAAAGCGAAACATAAATGAAATAATAGCATATACCTCATACCTACAGTTTAAACATTATAAACACACATAGAAAATAATAACAATATAGAAAATTTTGGATCCATGAAATCCATAATCGAAGGGCAATGACAAACTTCAAAATCAGTCAAGTCTCGAGTACACACTATGGAGAGTGAAGAAACTTTACTTTGCGACTTTGCCACTCAGTTGGGAAAATTAGAGAGAGGAATAGGGAAATAATGATAAGTTCATAATAATGTAAATTGTAATCATATTGTCAAATAAATCGAGAATCAAATCAAATTTCAAATTCAAATAAATTTTATTCACCAAAAATAACACATGAGTACAATATAAAATAACCTGTTTACATTGAATATTCCCCACAAAGACAGAAGTGTAGGTTTTGGAAATGAGTTTATTTTGGCATTATTTTAACAATTATTTGAATATTAGACATTACAACAGTTTGCAAAACAATATACTATGAATTATCAATAATAGAAATTTATACTCTATAGTCTGGCAACAGACAAAAGAGCCTCCAAAATAAGAACTCTACTGCGCAAAGAGAGCACACGTTATGTAATGCAGCAGTTTATCTCACTCGCTCACTAGAGTAGTGGTACTATGTGATACTGTATCATTTTAGTGGTACGATGCGCGAAGGTTCTTTTGCCTGTTGCCAGACTATAACATTTGACATGTTAAACAGTAAAAATATACACTAAAAGTGACAAAAGAGATAAAAATTTATACTCTGACATTTGACATGTTAAACAGTAAAAATATACACTAAAAGTGACAAAAGAGATAAAAATTTATACTCTGACATTTGACATGTTAAACAGTAAAAATATACACTAAAAGTGACAAAAGAGCAGAGATTTTAAAAAATGATACTCAAAAACGTAGATGAGATTATTGTCTATAGGCGGTTTGAATCAGTTGCTCTGCAGCATCACTACTAATTTCAAATAACCATTTATTCGAATGAAATTTTTAGGTGATAATATTAAAGTTTTCCACCTGTTTTATGTGTTTGTGTATATTTCTTTACAAAATGTGACAAATATATCTACTATTGAATTTCAAGCAGTTATGTAGGAGTCGAGGATGGGAAATACCGAAGTTATATATTCTCATTATTCTGGCAACAGACAAAAGAACCTTCGCGCATCGTATCACTAAAGTGATACAATATCACATAGTACCACTACTCTAGTGAGCTACTACTTTTATAATGAGATTTCTTGTGTTATAAGTACGCTATGTACTAAATTATTAAATATGGAGTTTTTATTAAAGTAAATATAGGTCAATAAGACTTTTATGTACAGTATACAACTGTCTCATTTTGAGATGTTAAATTGAATCAAAAGATAATATGTTTGTGTTAAATTGAATTGATGATTTAATTTAACACAAGTTTTTCTAAAGAGCTCAGAGCTATCTTATAACAATCATGATCATTGATTGATGATACATCATTCATGATATTCTAATCATTATGGTCATTATTATAATATACGCCTTGAACTATTTGACCATGTGATTTCTCATAGTCTATAAAGAGTTTGAAAAGTTTATAGTACGAAGTTGAGTAAACAACAAACAGGTAAGGAATGTGTGAGAAAGAGAACAGTGATAGAGAATTCCATCACCGCTTTAGCAGCATTCGGTCTTCAGTTCTGGCAAGCATCGAAACCGCGTAGGCAAGTCTATCAATCGAACAACTTTTAAAAACAAAAGTCGCAAATCTCTTGTTTGGCCTCTACTCTGATGTTTACTGTTTAGAGTGAGAGGGGAGTGAAAAGTAGTCGGCAAATAAAACTCGTTGTAGTCTCGTTTTAATATTGTCTCAATGTTATTCAGCACGTCATCAGTTTCAGCTGTTTACTGTCGCTACCGTACAAGCCAACTGAAATCTCTTATCTCTAACTCGAATTAAATTATTTAGAACAACGACACCTCCACCAGCATAACATGATAACTATCGACAGTTTGCGCACCATTTCCTATTTAACAAAGCTTCAAGATAAACGAAAAAAGAAACAAGCAAATAAAAAAGTAATAATAAAGTACGCTACATTATTATTCATGTATCAACCAACTTGTATGATAAATAGAACTTGATAATATTGTGTATGGTTCAATCGAATTTCAAACAATAAAAATAATTAATTTCTTGTTATAATTGAACGAGCGTAGCGAGTTCTTCCTTTTGACTCGAGGCTCGGATGCGTTGTCCGTCTGTATGTTTGAATGTATGTTCGACGATAACTTTCGAACGCCTTTATCAATCAACTTCAAATTTGAAACACATATTCTTGGAACCTTTATACAGGTCAAGTTCGTTTGCCAATGAAATTGACCGACTCCTTTATCCTTTTTGAGGCGAAAAAAGGATAGCTTCTCACTAAAATACTCGTATTAGTACAGGAGATTTAGGCTTGGCGTACACCGTTTAGTCAAGACAAGACAAGACGACATTAGTCACGTTTAGTCACAGTAAATGTAAAATTGGAGAAAAAATATAATGCAATTGTTTGTTCAAAATTCATTGTTGCTAATGGTGATTTTATGTTGTTTGAGATATAATTCCAGGCATTATCTTGTTTCTACTAATCAGTGATGGAAAATGTCCGTATAACATGCATTTTTATTGATAGTCACTCAATTTCCAACACTGCTTCAACTATATTCTTTGTCCACCAATTTTTTGTTTATTATTTTTATGAAAAAAAAACAGATTCTTTTTCAGTATTAACTCCCCTTTAATATGATACCACGAAACATCAATTTTAAAGATTTTTTCAAAGTTTTCAAATTTTTCCAATATGGTGGCAAAAAACGCATTTTGCATAGTTAGATTTTCCTAGACTTTCAGTATATTAAACAGCCACCATCAAGGAACTGAAAAAATCAAACTCCGTCTTTGTGGGAATTAATTCCACCTACCACTCTTTTTTCCAAATCTATATCCACTCTACTATATTTAACCCATTTAGACCCGCTGTTCCCAAATGGGAACAAATTTTCAACAATCAATAACAATTAAAGGGAAAAAGTTAGGTGATTTTTTTTGTTGAAAACAGTTCTGTTGGTCAGCCTGACATGATATCAAGCATCATTCGCTCCAAAAATCAGCTGTGGCATACACTACTTTGCTTTCAAAGAAGTTATGTTGTTGTCACAATGGCTTCACAAGAAAGGTGAGTGTTATTTTATGTTTATAGATCAAATATCTTCCTAAAAGTGTATAATATCATATCAAGATAAGTTGGTTGACCTATTTGAAACCAAATAACTCACCTTATTTGAATAATCAATCACTTATTACATTTGAAAGATGATTGTTCCCATTTGGGAACAGTGGGTATGAATGAGTAGGTGGTTTCAATAATGATGTTATTTGTTTGACTTTGTTTCAGATTGACTTTGGATGAGATTGCGAGTGCTTTGATGGAAGATGATGACTGCATAGATGGCTACATAACTATTCTACCCACTGGAGACCAATCTGATGAAGACAGTGGCGACGAAGATGATGATAATTTGGATCGCCTTCCAGGTAATATTCTTCTCTCTGAAGCAGAAGCAACAGTGAAGCGTTTTGTGGATGGTGAAGTTGTAAAGGAGGTTATTACCACATCAATTGAAAATAATGTGAATGATCAAATAACAAACATCAATCATCCTAATTCTCATAACAATGATGATGCTACTTGCTCTGTTTCAAGAAAAAGGAAACAAAGAAAGACACATGAGGCAAGTAATACACAATCAAAGGGCACTGTGAAAAGAAAGAGAATTAAAGATTGGGTGACTAAGGATGTAAATTTGGTACCTGAGAGAGAATTTGAACTTCCTGAATGGCTTCAGAATTTTGAAACCACTGATCCAGTCGAATATTTTGAACTGCTTTATGATGATGAAGTTCTTGATTTGATTTGTGATTTTTCTAATCTATACGCTCTTCAAAATGGTGAACCAAATTTCAAAGTTGAAACAAATTAGATGCGAGTTTTTCTAGCTATATTACTGATCAGTGGCTACTGTCAAGTTCCACGATTAAGAATGTATTGGGATGAAAGGCCTGATACAAATAATAAGGCTATATCTGATGCTATGTCGTCACGTAATCGATTCATTCAGATTATGAAATATTTTCATGCTTGTGACAATAATAACTTGTCCAAGCATAGATTTGCAAAAGTTTTGCCTCTTTGGAATAAATTAAATGAGAATTGGCTCAAGTACTTCCCAAATGAAGTGAATCTATCCATTGATGAGTCAATGATACCATATTATGGACGTCATGGGGGTAAACAGCATATGCACAACAAGCCCATTCACTTTGGTTACAAGGCATGGTGTCTTTGTACCCGGTTGGGATATGTTGTTCAGTCCCAACTGTATCAAGGATGTAAAACCGGCATAAATGACATAAATTTAGGATTAGGGGGGTCTGTTGTATTGGACCTCATTAACAAACTACCTGAAAAAGAAGGTTGTAGTTTGTATTTTGATAATTTTTTCACAAGCATCACATTGCTTGAAACACTAAAGCAAATGGGATTACATGGTACAGGAACAATGAGAGCTAATTGTGTTGAAAAAGCTCCTCTAACTGATGTAAAAGCAATGACCAAAAAGGAAAGGGGAACATGTGAGTCAATAACTGATTCAAATTCTGGAGTGACACTTGTCCGTTATATGGACAATAATGTTGTGACTATGGGTTCAACAAAGGGGGGAATTTCACCTATGTCCAAAGTAAAGCGCTACAGTCAAGCACTGAAGAAGCATGTGCTTGTTAATCAACCTGCATCAATAGTTCTGTACAATACCTACATGGGTGGAGTTGACAGGATGGACGAAAATGTGGCAAAAATGAGAGTCAACATACGGGGTAAGAAATGGTATTGGCAGCTACTATCTTTTCTTTTGAATGTCTCCATGAACAATGCTTGGCAGCTCTACCGTTGGAATGTGAAGACTAAACCTCAGCAGCTTGATCTTCTAAACTTCACTCGTACAATAAGCCTGAGTTACTTACAAAAGTATGCACAACGCCCAAGTATTGGAAGACCGCGACGCCTGGTAGCAGCTGTTGAGAAGAGAGTGACAGAGCACGTTTGCTTTGATGAAGTGAACCATATTATAACAAAAAATGGCAAGCAAACAAGATGTGCACTATGCAAAAAAAATTCAAGAATGAAATGTAAGAAATGTAACATTGCTTTACATACTCATTGTTTTGAAGCTTTCCACAAGAAAGTCTAGATAATACCCTTGATATTTCAGACTTTTATTTTTACTATTTTGACTAGTTCAATATTTTTAGCATTGAAAATAACCATTTATAGTAGACTATTGTAGTATAATTCTCTTTTTTCTCATTATCGACATGGAATATTGTTCAAGATAATAAAAATATACGAATAAACCACATTTTTGACATTTTAAAGATGATAAGATGTTATTTAAAAACACCTCCCCTTTTGTGCCCGCTGTTCCCAATTGGGAACATCTGTTATTTCAAATATGGAGAATATTTAACCTTCAAAAATGATTATTACTCATTGAATACAACCTCATGAACAAGAATTGACGAGAAAATAATATATTTTCAGGATAAAATTAATCTTCAATTCAAGTTTCAAAATCAACTTTGAAGGTTATGTTACAAACAGACTGAGCAGACGAAGTAGTTTATCCACAGCTGAGTTCATTCCCATTGGTCAATATTCCGAAATGGATTATGGGTGCGAGACTTCAAATCAATCATATGCTTTTGAACTGGATTTTTCACTTGATTAATTCAAAACTGAGATCCGATTTCTTTGTTGAATCACTTTATGTTTGGAAATATGGAAGGAATAGAAGCCGCAATTACTATTGTGAACGGTATTTATACAATTAGGAATACGAAAATAGTATTACTTTAAATGCATTGTAAATGCTTATTCCCTATCCTTTCTCATGTTAAACTAACCTTTTTCGTTCACTAAAATTCCGCGTGAGCGCAGGTGTCGATTTTATTATCCCCACCACCTACGTGCACACAACGAATACACTCTCTGTAGCCGACAGAAGAAATGGCAATGGTGTTTCATAATACCATAAATGTTTAATGTATGATCTTGGATGAAAAAACATAGAGTTATGGAGAAGAAACAGATCGAAACTGTCGTCTGTTGATGATGAGAGAGAGAGAGTGAGACGAGATTATTACAGCTGTTGAGAAAAAGCATATTTTTAATTATAGCAGGATCCTTTTAACTTGTCATAAATCAGCGGTTTCGGTAATAATTAATTAGTGATTTCGACACAATAATCAAAAGGCTTAGAAGTCTTAAAGACCTTTAAAGTCTTCAAAAGACCTTTTTAAAGAAGACCTTTCAAAGAATAACTTTTTAAAAGACATTTTCAATAATCTGCGAGATTCAGCATTTGTAGGTTAAGTATTGTACTGGTGGCCGAGTAAAACATATGTTTTCTGACAAGTTAAAAGGATCCTGCTATATGTGATCTTAAAAGGATCCTTCTATATGTGATCACATGTAAAACATTGAGCTAAGTATCTAACTGGAGACACCACTGGTTGAACAAGCTGGGTTCCGCCTAAGGCTAGGCGTACACCGGTTAATCAAGACAAGACAAGATAAGATTAGTCACGTTTAGTCACAGTAATTCACATAGTTGCTTATGAAGCAGCACACACTGATGCAATAATTAATCGGTATGTGTTGCTTCATAAGCAACTATGTGAAGTACTGTGACTAATCTCATCTTGTCTTGTCTTGACTAACCGGTGTACGCCTAGCCTAATGTTTTTTTTGTTTACCATAATGTTCTTGAAAAAAATTCAAGACCCTGCAATCGACTGCACTGGGCGGCACCGCAACTGCAACGCAGCAAATTGGAAGTTCGCAAGCGAGTTCTCCAGCCCACGGGGCTTACTAGTAATAATTATAATAATTCATTCACTTGTTCATCAAGAAGAGTTGGGAAACTGAGTTTTTATGAGGAAAGATAGAGTTGGGTTCGTTTTTGTGTTATAGTGTAAGTGGCTCGCACACCGAAGCAATAAGCAACAAGAAACACATGGATCATATGATCGTCTACTCCATACAAACAAATAGTCCAATGCACACCTAAAGCAGCTGTTTCAGTGTGCATTGGACTATTTTTTGAATAGAGTAGACAATCATATGATCCATCATGTGTTGCTAGTTGCTTGTTGCTTTGACTCCGGTGTGCAACCGGGGGTAACTGGTAAGTGCATCCACTGCGACTCTCCACAGCGAATGCTAGAACAAAAAACAAAACATTTGATTCGGAAAAACTGCAATCTCCCCAAAGGTATCCTCTTGATTCGAAATTTGTCTATCGTGAATAGGTTGCAATTTTTTCTCAAAATTGGTATGAAGTTTACCAAGAAAATATAAAATAGAGGTTTTTAAAAACTCAACTTTTTAAAATAATTGTTTCAAACTAAAATTGTTACATTTTGACACTGATTACAACATCATAATTTTTTTAAATTGTTACATTTTGAAACTGATTAAAACATTATAACTTTTTTAAATTGTTACATTTTGAAACTGATTCAACTCGAAAACTGTCAATGTTATCATGAATACGTCCTGCAAAAATATCAAGTTATTTTTTTGAATATTGTAATTTCCAAAAGTTTTTCCAACTCTTGCTTTTAAACTGGTTCAGCTCGAAAATTGCGCATTTTATCTTTACGCATAAGAAGTGTTGAATTTTATTACTAGCCAGAAAAAGATATATTTATTATCATATCTAAGTGGCAGTTAATGATTGGATTTTTGAGAATACTGAATCATTTTCTTCGAAATAAGACCACAATATTTTTTATTGGAATTTTATGAAGATTAAACTATTCTCAATTAAAGGTTGGAAATTTTAATTCGCCGCTTTTCAAGATTATCATAATTGTGAAGTGATATCGTTTTCTATACTATGATCTTCCTAAAAAAACAGAATTTGAAGAACATGGATACTATTAACCACAGCAATAAATTAATTTTCATTTTTCTATGTGTATGTACTGTATACCGTACTTTTAATTTTGTTTGACCATGTTGATAGAATGTTAATGTTGTAGCTAAAATGATTTTATGAGAAATAAATTTCACTTTATAATACGATCTAGTCTGTTTTTTAATACAAAATTGACAAATTGGAAACAGGGAATTTGAATTTAGAAATGACTAAAATTAAAAATAAAGTGAAGGAGACATCGCATTAGAAATAGATTTTTTAAAACCAGTACTGAGACATCAAGCAATACAAGTTTTTATTATTAATGCACTACAATATTATACCTGTTGGTTGTTGATACATTAAAATAAATGAATGCAAATTTAATGCCGATTCGGTGGATAAGTACCGTGAATAATTAAGGGACAAATATTCTAGCAATAAATTCCTAGTGAGACTACACCATTTAACAGCTAGTTACATTCTTAGATTGACTAGATATTTTATTTTCCAACCGCGACATTGGGAGGGAATGAGTTCATCAGAATTTTCATCTGAGTTCTAAATTTCATACTATGATGAAGTGTAGGCTATTTTTGAAAATACTGCAAATTTTCAAGTTATTGAAGATCATTTTAATAATTTAGCCAATCTCTTTATTCATTTCATAGATATCTCTGCAGATTATAGAATATCATTTCTAATGTATTAATACTTGAGTTCCTGCCAGTGGCGTAGCCAGGGGGAGGCTTGGGGGCCCAGGACCCCCCCCCCCCCGAAATTTAATTCTAATAGTGAATGATTGTTTCTTCTAATAGAATAATGTTCGGGGAATTCAGCTATCGCAAGACCTTAATCCGCTAAACTCCATATCTACCACTAGCTTTCATTTTAAGATCCTAGAGTTTTAACATGTAGGCCCTATCACATTGATGTCAAGAATTGTAACACAAATATAAAACTTGAGAAATATTATATCACTCACGGTAGGAGTGAAGATAGTTTCGCCTTCGTGAAAAGCAGCATTAGCCTCATTAGTGACGACACGTACATTTGTGTTGAGTTACCAGTAGGAAGAATAGATCCCACAACGAAATCAAAAACATAATAATATACCCTCTTATGATCGCTCAATAATCTGATCAATCATAGTAGGCGAAAGAGATATTCCAGTAATTTGAAGCTTTTCATTTAGTAAGCAGCCCTCATGGAAGAGTGAAATACAGGATAGGCCTACATAGTCACCATAAAATATGTCTATGCTTGGAGCTCTATTCATTGTTTCAGTAGACTAGTGTTTTATTGGCAATTAATGTAAGAACTCCTAGTTTTTCTACCGGGTTTAGAATGAGGAACAATACTACAAATATAAATCATAATGACGTGGACAATCACCAATCACATAACAGAAAGTAACAGTTATTTTTTATTCACTGGATTCTGGATAGAGCTATATAAGTTCAATATTTTTATAGCTCCAATAGTTGGAACATTAATCGAGTTCTGGTAACAAAGTAACACTTGCTCAATGCTCTTAAGATAATAAATTCTAGGTTCAAGGACAGAGCAGTCATTATCACCTAATGTTATTGTCTGCCAGATTGTCTAACAAATCTGGTTTTATTATAGCAGGTAACTAACTGAAGTCTTAGAACATTTAATGGAATTCATATAGAATCAGAATAAATATTTTCAAATAGTGTTGAGCTTGATATTGAATGACAAATACTACCAAACAACTTGTAAAATTTAAAAACATTTTGTACATTATTTTCTAGTTGATTTTTTATAAGTATTTTGTTAAATATTTTCAATATATTACAATACTTTCTTAGCTTTCTAGAGAAAGATAATTAAAATTTTAAAGTTTGTAGAATTGAGAGTATAAAAGCTAGCTGAGGATGCAGGAAATTCGCTGAGGTAGCTAAAGCACAAGCAATTTTGCAGTTTTTCTACCAATTTATTGGCGAAAATTCTCTATAAAATTATCACTGAGGTTTTTTAGCATTAAATTATTAGTTTAATAATACGTGATAGACATAATTAAAATTGGATGCAGGAAAGAAGAGTTGAATGATTCATAAGCTGGAGATAACTCAGTTTGATAATGATAACCCTAAACACGTCACTTCCATGAGCTAAGTTTCGTTACTTATCACTTCGGTTCGGAGCATTCGATAGAACAATGGAGAGGCGCCCGTCTTAAAATTCAGAATGAATTTTAATGCGAATTCCTGTTTACTGCAGTTCTATTGAGAAGTAGCTCCCAAACATCAGCGCGCTCAAGTGGGAGACAGAGGAACAACCTGGGGGGAATTGAAGATAGGTTATCATTGAATCAAATGTAAAATGCCTGTTTTCAAACCCATCGTATTTGATAAATATTCAGCCAAAATATTCCAGTAACTTATAAAATCAAAGCTAGGATGTTCAAGGACACTTCAGTTATCTCTTTAAGAGAAAAGAAGCAAAGATAATTTTAATTTGATCCTCTTTCCAAAAGCATTCCTTTCCAAAAGAGAGTGAGATACATACTGATATGAAATATAATATTGAACGTAAATAGATGAAATAATGAAAATATAATGTTGTAATTGAAATGAATATTATTTGTGTGAGATAGTTTATGTCTCTGGAATAATAATGTTTATCATACATACGATACCGATGGTTACACATAGCGGGAAGTTCAAACTTCAAAAATCCTAACCTTGCAAGAAGATTCTAGCAACAAGATGACAAAAATTCTGATAAAAGTACTTTAATCCAATTAATACATTCATTAAAACACCACTAATAATAGATAGCAATAAAGTATTGATGATACCTTAATGATTTAATTGAATTCTATCCCAAAATCGTGTTTTGTTCCTATCTCACAATGGTTAAAATCCCCAGGTTGTTCACTCTCTGTCACTAGAGCGCGCTGATCAGGTCTATGAGCTACTCCTCAATATCGAAATTGGGCTGTGAAATTAAATATTTACATGCAGTGTAGTGTGCACTATTAAATAATTTCTCAATACTCCTTTGAAAGGTTGAAAAGAATTGAAATTGAATAGAGTTTTCTCATTATTATATTCTTTAGCTGTCCAACCAAGCTGTGCAAGGCCACTCTATTTACTCATTTAAATATTTGATAAAAAGGAATTCTGATGGTATCTTATTAGATAAGATATTAATATAAATATCTTATTAGTTGATAAAACATTGTTTTCATTAGTATAATGACACTAATTTTTATTACAGTGTGGCCATTTGTGTGAAGCACTCTATAAAAATAAGTGGAGATCATAATTATTTTTCCCGCCGCCGCCATACTTTTTGAATTTTGTTAAGGGATTACAGGCAAACATAAACCCATTCACTCATTTGTCAAACTTATTTTGAGATAAATAACATCAAGACTACCTTTCTACCATTAAAAATAGTCTCTCTACTCTTGGTATTGCTTTAAAAACAGATGAAAACTAATACTGGCAAAGGCAAAATGTAGGTTAGAAGTGAATCTTGGCCGACCATTCACTGTCAGGTCTGCCTTTTCACCCAAACCTGACAGTGTATGGCGGGAATCATGACAGACGACATGAAGTCGACCTGTCACCTGACGAATTTTCGATCAGTTCTGTCCAAATGAACTGGTGACCTGATGTGTGAGTGGCAAAAAACTAAACAGGTCTCAGTTCTTACTAAATGTTCGACATGTATAGCAGGATCCAATTAACACCTTTTCAATAATCTGCGAAGCATACTTCTCGTCAAACATGTAGTAAACAAATATTCTAGGTTAATGTTTCTATCTTCAACTTATAATTTTGATAAAAATTAAAAAAAAATTATTTAATGTTGTGTTTAAGTACTTGTGCGTGTTTGTTTTATTGGTGACTGTCAATAGTGTACTTTCATGCTGAAAAGGTCTACATTAGCATAAAAATGTTAAAAAAATTGAAATAAGATTGTAAAATTGTACTCCCAGATATTAATATTATTATGTTTCAATTAATTTTCAAATGAATTAATTAATATAAAATACTTTCTGTGAACTCATAAACAATCAATAAATTTCTAGAATGTTTTTTTTTCTAAGTTGCGTACAGACTTGCAGCAAAGTCAGTAAGTCTAAACTGGATTGTAGCTATGAGGAGGCTCAATGCTATAATTTATTTGATCTCATCAGTTTTGTAACGTAATCCTGTATTGCTCATAACCATTTTTATAGCTACATGTTCCACTATAGGATGGCAACACACCTTGTGGCGCGTGATCGTGTGCTTTCAAACAAGACATACAGCAGTACAGGATTATTTTACCGAAAACGATGAGATATTTTCTTATAATAATATTAAATTAAATTAATAATTTTTCAATAAAGTTTATTTTCACTTGAGTTCTTTCAATTTATTTATTTTTTATTCTATGTTTCACAAACATCACACAAACGGTGAGAAGGAGGTTTTCTTCCGTGTCAGAATCCATTACAAACTGACAAACGTGATAGGGTGGACATGAAGAGTGTATGTGCTCATCAGGTGTCAGGTCTGGGTGAACAGGCAGAACTGTTCAGGCATACCAGTCAGGTGACCTGATAGTGAGTGGTCGGCCTTATATTATAACATATGATCAGCTTTTCATTCGGGTAAGTTGCACAGAGTCAAGGTCTCACAGAGACAAGGTGTTTTTTAACTAAAGCAGTGTCATAGAGACAAGGTTTCATAGAAGCAAGTAGTTCAAAAAGGAGCAGTGTCACAGAAGCAAGGTCTCATACAGACAAGGTGACAGTTTTAAAATAATGTGCAGTTTCACTGAGACAAGGTCCCACAGAGACAAGGTGTTGTTTTTAAACGAGTCAAGGTTTTATAGAAGCAACTAGTTATAAAAGGAGCAGTGTCACAGAAGCAAGGTCTCATACAGACAAGGTGCCAGTTTTAAAATTATGTGCAGTTTCACTGAGACAAGGTCCCACAGAGGCAAGGTGCTGTTTTTAAATAACAGTGTCATAGAGTCAAGGTCTCACAGAAGCAAGGTCGTGTGGCGTGTTGCCTACATGTGAACATGAAGGCATTACATTATTTTGTTTTAATAAATTGAACGTCTGCTATATTTCAATCATATTGATCCGATTTTGGCTGAAACCGTCGGGAAAAATCTGACATTTTCGAAAAGTGCCCCCTTTTTTTTAAACCACGGAATACCCCATTAGTTTTTGTGAAATTTTGATTTTTTTTATTGCATTAAAATGGAAGAGGAAGTGATTCTCTACAGGTTTGAATTGTTTTATTTAATTTTTGGACAATTTTGGGGGGTACTGGGGCTGAAAAATTCAACTTTTTGACTATTTGAGATATTTGAAAAATTTCAATCGATTCAGTTTTCAAAGAGATTTTTCGTTTTTGAAGTTTGCTATATTTTTGATGGATACAGGTTGGTGCGAAATAGTGGTCAATTTTGAAAATCTTTGTCTGAAGGAAATTTTCGGTTTTCTCGACGGGAAATGGTAGAAGAAAGTGAGTGGGTGACTTTTTGAGATTTGAACTTTTCGTGATTGGGGTGAGTGTACTTGTACTTGTAGATATCCATAATTAATATTTTCCTTAATTTTTGAAACTTCTGTTGCCAACATTATAAATAAAATGAAATGCTTTGGTTGCCAACATTAATAAAATGATATGTTTGGTTGTCAATCATTATCAATCTCAAACAAATTCGTAGTTTTGTGACTATTACGTACAACCAAAATGATCAATTTATTATATTAGAATACAAGCTGTCCCAATAACTCTTCGTATCGCACTCTTCCCAAATGTCCCCTGTCCCCTCTACTCTCCCCCACAATGTCCCCCTTCATGCCACCCCTCAAAAATGTCATCCCCCCAAACCCCCACAAAAAATCACCTCCCTCTTCTCCCAATTGGCTTCATGTAAACCCCCAAAGGTTCATTTCACCCCAAAATGTCACCCAAATATCCTCTTCATGTCAACCCCTCTTTACCATCAAATGTCACCCCCTTCTTCCCACCAATTAATTTTTTTTAATTTCTTCTATTTTGTATTTTGTTTTCATATATATTTATTTCTTTTTAATTTTTTTCATTTTTTTAAAATTCATTTTCGTTTTTCAATTTTATTATCTGAAACAATAGAACATGTAAGATGCGAAAGATAACTCATGATTACAGCGATGATTACTGGGTAAAAAATAATTAGAGCAGAAAACCTAGTACAAAAAGAAATGGTACGGAGCGGGATTTGAACCCCCAATCTCTAGCATTAAACGCAGATGCTTTAACCACTGGGCCACCGAGACTTGGAATATGTTTGCTGATTTTTCTAATCTTGAATCCCGTTCATCTTTCCGTTGTACGGTTTGGCCGGCAAGTTTGAACATAGGTTTGTAAAATGTTTGATAGGTTAGGTCATTAATGTACTAATTATTTTTAATTAATTATAAGGGATTTTCTTATATTTTAATACATATTATTTTAACCAGTGCTGTAACAATTCAAACTAATCCAAAATTATCTAAATAGGTTCAGCTGTTCTTGAGTTATAAGCGATCGTACAGATATCAACTCTCTTTATTATTAGATATAGATTATAAATCTGAGGTCCTGTATAGACTATAGTTAATTTATTCATCATTTATCTCCATAAAAGCATTAATTTCTTCACACAGATTAACAAGATTTGATTATTCTGTTTCTGGGCCCTGATATACAAAAGCGGCATCAGTTTTTCTGTGCTTTGCATCAATGACGCCGGACCAATCACAGAGCATCATCAGATAGTATAATCAGATTCATATAATTTGACGCTTGGGATTAAATAGATAGAGATATTATTTCTTGACGTTGCTCATGACTGTACAGCATGATGCAAAGAAATAATATCTATATATCTAATGCCAAGCAACAATTAATGAACCTGATTAATATATTATGGCCTTTACCGGTTTCCATCCCCAAATTTCTGACTTATATTATATAAACCAAAACATTTCTAGACAAATGACAAGTAAAACAAAATTGGTTCTTTGAAAAGAAATTTCTTTCTTTCATTATTATCAATTCAATATTTTTATACAAACAATCATTCAATTTTACACAAATAACAAATTCATCATTTTCAATTAATACATATCTAGAATATTATTATAAATCGATAGTTTACATAATGGATATCGCAGTCGTCGGTACAGACTAAAAAGCAAAATTTTCATTCACTAATTTAAATATATGACAAATTCCATCAATTCATTGTTGAAATATATTTCTTAATAAAAATACACCATACACGTTGAAATTACAATATTAATATAAGCATGAAAAAATGACAACAGGAAAATTATTTATTTCGGGCTTTGTTGGGCTGTGTTAATTCAAACAAGCAATTGAAATAATTTTCAACCTCAAATAATAAATTCATTCAATAACAAATTTCCATACCTTCAACTTTATATTCATTGTATATATTCATACATCTTCAACTATATGAAATAATCATAATTGACCGAATGAAGAGATGACTGAGCAAAGCTCAGTCTGAACGAAGTGAAGTCTTGTTTCAAGACGATTGGCTTTCGTCTGTGGATTTGTTTGTTTGTGGATTTGTTTGTGGATTTGTTTGTTTGTTTGTAATGCATTTTACGGCTAAACGCATTGACAGATTCCAATAAGATTTGGCAGGAATGTTCATTTTGAGACTGCGCGACGATGTATATGTAAGGTTTTTCAATTTTGCATTGGACGAAATAGAAGGAAAGAGAATGACTGTATGGAATATAGCTATATGGAATATACAATAGCTATATGGAACACGTGATAGGATTTATTTTAAATTGAAAGACTATAAGTTGAAAGGGGAAGTTGAAAGTTGCACAAGCATAGAGGACCACGAAGTATCCCATGTTAATCTTTATGATAAGATAAAAGAATATAGTTGAAAGTTGCACGAGCATGCGTGCATTAACAGATGATTTTTCAATGATGATTATTAACAGTGATGTGTTTGAAGAAACATTTTTATAAATATGATGATGGAATGTGTCTATGCACATGTCAAAAATCCATTTACAATATTTCATTCGATCCTGATGGGTTTCAATTTCAATATTCATCGTTAATATTAAGAGTTAAGACTAATCCTGCTTCAAAGTTTATTCGACCTACCTCTGGGACTTGAACTGGTGATGTTTTTGAGGTTTTAAAGCATACAGTTTCAAACGTGTTAATTTTCATAACCTTATAAAATTAAGTGATTGGTTCAAGTTCGCGGGGTCAGTTAGTTGAATATAAACATCGTCATATTATGGAATGATCATCAGCTGGGTCAGAATAAGATTTTTTCGCTGCAGTCAGAGGGGCGCTGCGAAAGCGGCGGCGCGACTGTGGCGCCCGCCCCGGGCGTCGCAGTAAGAGGGGCGCCCACCCCGGGCGCCGTAAATAAATAAATAAATATGATTTTATTGTCACACATTCATTGAACAAAGACAAAGTCAATTTAAACAAAGTCAGAGGGGCGCCGCGAAAGCGGCGGCTTGTGGGACGTCGCGTATGTTTAAAAAATAAATAACTAAAAAATGAAATGAAAATTTAAAAAAATACAGATTATAAAAAATAAATAAAAATGTTTAAAATTAAAAAATTGAAAAATAAAAAAAATTAAATTAGATGTACATAACGTATTTTGGGGGGCGCCTGACAACATTTCTCTCGATACAGTTGACAGGACCAATTCTGTACACATGGACAAGAAAACCGCTAATTTACGGCTAAGCGCATTGACAGCTGATTTCAGCTAGCATGTCTTTTTCGTGAGGTCTACTGTTCACAGAACTACTAGTAATTAATTGAACGATATTACTAATTAATGATGCAGGATGTAAACCAGACTGAAAAGCAAATATTGGGCACCGCCGAAGAAATGCAATATGCAAACAGTGTCATGAATCAAAGAATTCAACTTTATCAGATATCAATCAGGCAGAATATCTGCGTCATGCTACCTGAATAATGAATGGTCAGCTACAAGAAAAAATTTCAAGGACAAGATTAATTTACACTGAACACTTACTTGGAGACATGATTTGTGTCCAAGTTTATTTAAAAACAATACAGTGCAATACAATATCGGTACCTTTCAAATTTTCAAATGACTCATACTGTATTCGATTCGATCTTGTAACTTTTGGATTATCTGACAGGCGCTTATCGCGGCTGTCTAGTTAAAGAAGTTAAAGAAGGCTACTGTACTAGTTGAAGAAGGGATGAGAATTCTTCTTATTCTTCATCGTCTTTGTCTTCAGAACAAGGAGTAGTAGTAGTAGGAGACAGAAAATTAAGAAGAAGAAGAAGAAGAAGCAGGAGACAGAAGAATAATTAGAAGAAGAAGAGAATAAGAGGAACAGTAAAATCATTTTACTGAATACAAATAGACTTAAATAATTTCAATACAATCATCACGTAATCTTTAAAAAACTTCAAAACCTATAATACAAAATCTGCTCTTCTATTCTTCTAGCCTAGCCTAATGCTGGTGGGCTCGGGGCGGGATAGTGGTGAGAGTCAGAGAGAGAGAGGGAGTAAGAGTGTGAGAAAGAGACACGTTAGCATTAGTAATTGAAGGGTCCAGGGGAAAAACGAACAAAGTCACAAAAAATTGAAAATTGAGTTATTGCTTATTGGTATCACTGGATAGGTTATTTCTTGCTCTACAAGACAGCATATTCAAACCTGGGGAATAACGAACACAGTCCAGGAGAAATGCTCTAGAAAAATCAACGTACATGGAAAAGAACGATCAAAGTCCTTCCATTGTATCGAAAACGGACATAGTCCATTATGATGCGTGAAAGAATGATCAAGGTCACATTGCTTTGAGCAACAGCAACAGCTGATCGCGAGAATTTTAAGGTTATCAGAAGTGCTCTTCTGTTATTTTGATCTCTCAAAGTATTTCAAGTTTTTAATATGTCTACAAACAGTGATAGTGAGGATAATAATGATTTTTCTCCAAGCAATGCCAAGAGAAGAAAGAAGACGGGAAGAATATCGGATGCAACAAAGAAGATTCGCAATCAGAGTCATGCACTGGGACCAGACTGCAAGTGTCATAGATATAAGTGCTTTGAAGTGATTTCACCGGAGGAACGGGAAGATTTAATTAAACAGTTTAATTTATTGGAATCTTTCAATGTGCAAAATGCCCACCTATGTGGCCTTATTACTATTGGACCTGTCGCTCGCCGCAGACCTAGGGCAGATGTAGATATCGCTAATCCCAATGACTGTTCGTATGCTTATAAAGTTCGAATTAAACGAAATGACATTATTGAAGAGGTATCAGTTTGCCACAAAGCCTTCATCTCCCTCCATGGAATTACAAACAGGCGAACAGTTTCACTTAAAAAGGCTCTAGTGACAACAGGTGTATCTCCAACCGACATGAGAGGCAAGCACAATAGTCATCACCACAAACTAAAGGAAGAAACTTTAACCAAGATATGTGATCACATAGGATCCTTCAAAAGTCGCAAGGCTCATTACAGCACAAAAGACAACAACTCTAGAACCTACTTAGATGAAGATCTGAACATTAAAAAAATGTACAATCTATTTTTGGAAGCTTTTCCTGGAAATAAAGCATCATATGAAACCTACAGAAATATTTTCAATTCAAAGTTCAACATTAGTTTTGGCTACCCACGGTCGGATACGTGCAGTAAGTGCGACGAGTTCAAAGCAAATATGCAAAATATGGAACTATCAATAAATAAGGCTGAAAATAATTTGGACATTCTACACTCTTTGAACAAAGAAAAAACAGCGTTAGAAACAGAAAACATGCTACATAAGAGACGAGCAGAGAAATTCTACGAAATTAAAAGACTTGCTAGGAAAAACTGCAGAAAATCCCCAAAAGACAGCTGTATTGCTATGGACTTCCAAAAAAATTTACCGCTTCCAAACTTATCAACCAATGATGTATACTATAAGCGTCAACTTTCTTTCTATTCATTTAATGTTCATGAACTCAGTACAGGAAGATCGGTATTCTATACTTACGATGAAACCGTTGCAAAGAAGGGATCAGAAGATGTGGCATCAATGTTATATCATTACATATCAAAAATAATGTCCTGTGATGTGCGTAACTTGCAGATTTTTTGTGATTCGTGTTGTGGACAAAATAAGAACTACTATGTTTTCAAATTTTTGTACATTGTGGTGCATAAATTGAATCTATTGGATACTGTATCAGTTGTATTTCCAATAAGAGGCCACAGCTATCTTGAGTGTGACAAAAACATGGCCTTTATCAATCAAAAAGCGCCTTGTGAGATACCAGAAGATTGGAGGGACGAATTCAGAAAAGCACGTTCAAAACCGCAGCCGTTCCTAGTCCAAGATTGCCAACAAAACATGTTCCAATCATGGAAACACACAATGGACAAGTATTTCCTGAAAAAATGTCCCTTCGCTACTCGACCTCTAAGGGAAATAAAAATAGATATAGCCGAAGAAGGGGCTATTCTCCATAGAGAATTCTACACGTCTCTATTTGAGAAGAAATTTGTATTGAAAAATGATCGTTCCGGCAGACTTTTGAAATTTTCCAATATTGATCCTCCTCCTGTAATGTGTTATTCAACAAAATTGAAAGTGAAGAAAGAAAAATTGAAAGATCTCATGTTTCTAAAGCGTTTCTGTGGACCTAAGGCACAAGAATTTTTTGAGAGTTTGCAACCACACGAGGAAGATGAACCTGAAAGTGACAGAAGTGATGTGGAAAACATTGACAATTAAAATACGTGAGTAATGTATTCAGATTTAAATTTTTTCAAGTTGGATTAAGATTTTTTCAAGTGATGTGGAAAACATTGACAATTAAAATACGTGAGTACGCCCTAATGTATTCAGATTAAGATTTTTTCAAGTTGGGACTTTGTTCGTTATTTCCCTTTCTCATTTGTTTTCAACTCATATTTTTTTTCAAATTTTATTGATGCAATTGGAAAATTCAATATTTTTCATAATTGCAAGTAAAATAAACATGTATATTCAAGTATTTGAACATTAAAATACAAATACCAAGTTAAATTTTGTATTTAAATGAATTAAAAGTTAGTTTCTTAGTTTCCCACAAAAACGTTCTGAGTGACTTTGTCCGTTTTTTCCCTGGACCCTTCAATTATTATTAAGCTTATGGCTTTTTTGGCGGAGAGACCCTTTCGGGTGTTCCACCTTGCCGAATTATCCAGTTTTCCCTGATGGGAAATATGGAAAATATTATAGGTTAAGTCCAACACTGAATTTTCAACTTATAAGTCCCGAAAAATCTTCAAAATCAAATTTTTTCAATTCATAGATTAACAGCACTAATACGATACTCACAAAAGCATTAGTAATACACCATGGCTTTAGTAATTGGCATTAGTAATACACCTTACACCAAGGCTGTGCATCAGCTTGAAAAAACTTTTTTATGGTGATATTTTTTTAAGTTTTACAATTTGGATACTACCAAGCTATCAAAATGAAATACTTTTTAGAGGAGAAAAAATTTGTTTGTTCATTATTTTTTGAGATATGAGCGTCTAAAGTAGAAATTTTTGGAAAAAATCATCTCAAAATTGGTTGCAAATAGAATCATGAAATTTTGAGCATACGTGCTTGAAGGTATTGTCTATCACTTGACATAATTAGTTTCCCGAAATATCAACTTTTGAGAAAAATAACGAATTCTCAATTTAATTGAAAATAGAGTTATTTTTTTCGAAAATATTTTTTTCCAAATTGGTTAGTTAGTTTTGAGAAACTAATTATATCAAGTGATAGACAATACCTTTTCTGGATATATGTATGTCTGGAATGAAGTCATCGCTTCAAGAGGCTCCCAGGAAGTTGTTTCATGTGTGATTGAACATTTGAAAAACAGAACATCAACAAATCAGATTGATCATGTTGTGATGTTCAGCGATAGTTGTGGCGGGCAAAATCGCAATATAAAAATGTCTCTTGCAATAATGCAACACATTCAACGTTCGAGAGCACAATAAAGACCGTTGACCACAAATTTATGGTCAGTGGCCACTCTTTCCTCCCCAACGATGCGGACTTTGGTGTTGTGGAACGCTTTGCCAAGGGAAAAACAATCTATGTCCCTGAGGAATGGTATAACACCATCATTCAATCAAAAAGAAAAAAACCATTCATAGTAAAAGTTATGGACCAGTCAGAGATATTCTCTACAAGCTCACTGGAAAAGTCTATAACAAGAAGGAAAATAAATGAACATAATGAGAAAGTTTGTTGGTTCAAAATACAGTGGCTAAGGTATGTCAAGGAGGAACCTTTCAAGATATTCTACAAAGAATCCCTGAATGATGACTTGCCCTTTCTCACATTGGACATAACACCATCAAAGAGAGGTAAACGTATAGCAAACCTGAGTAGTGTACTTAAGGAGCCACTTTATAGCTCACCACGAAGCCTCACAGTTTCGAAGAAGAGAGATATGATGGATTTGCTCCAGTTCATCCCACCTGTTCACCATGAATTTTTCAACTTCTTATCTGATGGAAGTCATAATGATGACAACACAATAGTAAATCGAGAGTCAGAGGAAGAAGATGCTTAAAATAATAATATAAACATAAGAAAACCCTGAAATGATTTTGATTTTCCCTTTTTTATGTAGGCAAGTGTTGTTTATATTTTTTCTATGATATTGTTCAATATTTTCAAAAAATCTTAATAAAAAATTCAGTTTTAAAATGAAGTATTGCTCTTATTTACATTTCATTCATATTTTTTTTGAAGCAAAAGTGGCATAAGTCAACATTTTACCTAATTTTGTTAGGTAAACAAGGCATAAGGTAAATTTGGTGTTGTGGCCCAATGGGACTTAAAAGTCATTAAGTAATTTATGACTAAGGCCCAATGGGACGTCAAAGTCCCATTTACTTTTTTGCCTGTAAATGAATAAATACATTTTTCCTAGGCTCTAAAATTTGTTTTTAGGTATATCTAATCATTTTTATCATAATTTGAACAAAAATCAAACAGGTTTATAAAAAAAATTACCTTGGTCAGTAAAGGGTTATATATCCTCCACCAGGATATTTCAATACTACAGGAAATCAGAATACAGTTCAAACTGTACCACAAAATATGCAAAATAGGCATCCTTTAAACTAGAAGATGAACAACAAAAAAAGATTTTTCCTGTTAGTTCAGTAAACTCTAGGTTTGAAATTAATGATTCTGTAAATAAAAATGTGTATGATAAAGGTAATGAAGACATTATAAAAAAGAAAGCTTACTGAATTTTTCAAGAGCAGATGTATGAGCCTGATATTCCTAAGCAAGAGAACTATGAGTTAGTAGAGGTCAATGTTAAAATATGTAATAAATACTTTAATTTGATTATTGATACTGGATCTGAGGTGAGCATTATTAATGAGAAGATCATTAAGGGGACCCAGAACCATGGTTTTCATGAAAAATTCAATTTTCAGTTTTTGCTGTTTTTAGATACTTTGAATGTTTGTGTACATGAAACTACCAACCTCATGCATGGGAAAAAAAATTTTCACTACAAAAATAATATTTTTGATAACAGCTGCAACCTGTCAAATTCGCCGGTTCCATGCATCTTGTGTTTCCTTCTTGTAAAAAAATGTTTGCAATGATTTTTCTCTGTAGAATTTTGTGAAATTTGTTATATTTTTATTGCAATAAGTACTTTGATACTTGATATGAATAGTCGATATGAGTATCGATCATATCAATTGAGTTTTTCAGTAAGCAAAACGTAAACTAAGCTACAAACTGAACCTGTGCGTGCTAATTGGTAGATCAAAATCGCGATATTTGTGAGTTTTTTGAAGTGAATTTTAATTTCTTTTTGTCATAATGCCAAAAAGTAAGAAAGTATTCAAAAAAAGAAAAGGTATTGGTGGACGTGGAAGGAAAAATGAAGAAGATTCAGGCAAAACAGTTGATAGGGAAGTGCAAGACAGTGATAGGTTATCCCAGCACAATTCATCTGTTGCCAGCTGCAGTAGTGCATCAGAGAAAAAACTTTCTATTTCTCGTTATGATGAAATTGAACATTCTTCTTCAAATTTTGTGAATGAAGGTAATATAATATTATATTTAAAGTTACTTTCCAAACTAATTACTAAGAGTGCCAAATGTAAATATTGTAGTGTTGAGGACAGTTTATCATTTTTTGAAGACACATCTGTAAGATTAGGATTAGCTTCTAAATTAGTAATAAAATGTAAAAATTGCAATTTAAACGAATCAATAAGAACATCTACAAAAACAGACAAGGGCTATGAAAATAATTTGAGGTTCATTTATGCAATGAGAGCATTGGGAAAGGGACAAGTGTCAGGCAACACATTCTGTGCTGTCATGAATTTACCCAGTCCACCACAAAAATTTCAGCACATGACAAATATTTTGGGGGACGCAAAAAAAGAAGCTGCTACTGAATCAATGAGAAATGCTGTACAAGAAGCAGTTGAGATAGAAGAAAGTCGAGATTTGACTGTAGCAATAGATGGGAGCTGGCAAAAGAGAGGGTTCAAAAGTAAGAATGGTGTTGTGTCTGCTACTACAATAACTTCAGGAAAAGTAATAGATGTAGAAATTCTCAGCAAATACTGTCCAACGTGTAAAAGTGATGAAGATCGAGAGAGACATTCAAGGACTGGTCAATGCTCTTTGAATTATTCTGGTATTAGTGGAGGGATGGAGGTTGCAGGAGCTGTAGCAATTTTTCAAAGATCAGAAGCCTTGTATGATGTAAGATATACAAAATACCTGGGGGATGGAGACAGCAAAGGCTTCAAGAAAGTGGTTGAATCTGCTTCATACGGCATGACAACAGTTGAAAAATCAGAATGTAGAGGTCATATACAGAAAAGAATGGGTACTCGTCTAAGGAAACTGCGTCAAGAATTGAAAAATACAGTATTGAGCAATGTAAAAAAATTTCAGGCAGAGGAAGGCTGACAGATAAGGATATAGACAAGATTCAAAGTTATTACGGTAATGTGATACGAAAGAACTTTTCTAGTGTAGATGAAATGAGGAAAGCTGTGTGGGCGATTTACTTCCATAGTACATCGACTGATGACAAACCAGCTCACAGACTTTGCCCCAGTGACGAAAATACATGGTGTAAATATAATAAGGCCCAGCTATCAGGTGAAACTTTTCACACAAACATGCTATTCCAGCTGCAATTGCTGAGGTTATCAAACCAATATTTAGAAGCTTAGCTGAACCTCAACTACTTCAGAAGTGTCTGCATGGTCTTACTCAAAATCCAAACGAATCCATCAACAATATCATCTGGACTTGCATTCCCAAAAACGTTTTTGTGGCTTTGAGAACTCTCAAATGTGGTGTGTATGATGCAGTGTTAACTTTCAACAATGGACACTATGGTAGGATTTGTGTGATTGAAAAATTGGGACTGAATCCTGGAAATAATATGGTGCAAGCATGCAAACGTCTGGACTACAAGCGAATCGATGAAGCAAACCAAGAAGCAAATAAAATTTATAAAATGGGTGAAAAAAGAAGGAAGAACGCAGATGATGAAGAAGATGACCCACAGGACCCACTGTACGGTGGAGGAATGCATTAAACCCATGTGAGTGATTATTATATAATAATACAGCATGTTCTTCTAAAATCAAACTTCAAGTCCATTTTCCCAAAAATTCACTTTTTTCATGCATTTGACCCTTTTTCTCAGGATCTAGAAGCAGTACAGACCTGAAATTTTTACAGAGGTCAGAGATAGGCCTGATACAGCTACTGAGTTTTTCATAAGTCTGTATCTTCAAAATTGATTTCATAAAAAGATTTATAGTGAAATTTATAGTGAAGATTGCTTTACACTTGATCCTGGAGAAGTAAGAAATATCCTCAGAAACTACGTATCGGAGTCCAATGAATTGGAGGAAGAGATCACCTTCCCTATCACTATCTATTACCATTCAGCGGCACATCTGTTGTGGATGTATGAGGAAATGCAACAAGCTGCACAAAGGATAGGTCCTCTGCTGACATCAGGGGAACATTATTTCGTAAGGGTGGTAGGAGATGCAATTTTGAACAGAGCAAGTCAAGAGGTGAGAGAAGAAGAACTTGAAAGAATAAGGATTGAGCTTCTCACTGGAGAGCAGCACCTGTTGGAGGATACAGAGATATTTCTCCCACCTGCGCTTTAAATTACCTGTGATTTAAGACCAGGATTAACCCACATTCCCCCACATTCTCTTAAGGAAAAATATATTGCTGGACAAAAGCTTGTAAAGAGCAACAGACCAGTTTGATAATGATCAGGCAATTGGAGGAAGAGATCACCTTCCCTATCACTATCTATTACCATTCAGCGGCACATCTGTTGTGGATGTAGAGGAAATGCAATGAGCTGCACAAAGGATAGGTCCTCTGCTGACGTCAGGGGAACATTATTTCGTAAGGGTGGTAGGAGATGCAATTTTGAACAGAGCAAGACAAGAGGTGAGAGAAGAAGAAGAACTTCGAAAAGAATAAGAGATTGAGCTTCTCACTGGAGAGCAGCGCCTGTTGGAGGATACAGAGATATTTCTCCCACCTGCGCTTTTAAATTACCTGTGATTTAAGAGCAGGATTAACGCACATTCCCCCACATTCTCTTAAGGAAAAAGATCTTGCTGGACAAAAGCTTGAGAAGAAGGCAACAGACCAGTTTGATAACGGTCAGGCAACAGTTTTCGAGTTCCTGCAGATAGCTGCACACCGCGTCAACAACATTGTTGACTTGGAACTTGGACCAGATGAAGAAGAGGTCATGGATGTATTATTATTGTCAATCATCCAGTGACCTCACTATCTAATGGAAATTTCATTTTTTACGGTTTTAAATATTTCATTTCAATATGGGTTTTCAGATATTGTTGGTATGGAGCAGCCTGACCTTCTTGGCAAGGTTGTGAGCCAAGAAATGGTTTTACGTCGGCAGGTCAACAAGCGGCTGGAGGGGTATCGGGATAACATCAAATTCTGTCAGCCGCATTCTTACCTGGAGGTGAACACTCCAGAATTTGTCAAACTTCAGGCGCATCACCTGAAGTCAGATCTAATCCCGGCTGAAGAAATGCTCCAGCCAAATAACAGCAGCCAACCATGCATTTTTTGCATGGAGCATGCTTCTACAAGGATGATAGTTCCTTGTGGGCACTGGATGAGGTGCATCAACTGCACAAATCAATGGGTAATGGACAAACATTGCCACCAGGAAACTAGCGCTGATGGCAACATAATTTCTCACAATAATTACCCACTCCCTATCCAGTGCCCACCAATGCATTGGTTGGGAACCTATTAAGAGTATACTTGCGTGGTTTGTTGGCACCTGTGGCGAGATTTTGACTAGTGCCTCTCAATACAAAGTTATTCTCCCACTTACTTATTAGGTATATAAATCATTTTACATTATTAAATTATATACAGAGTGACCCACCACGGTTGTAACAGACTTTATTTGTTGTTTATTTTAAAAAATTTCACACCTATACTCTATACTTGCACATACTTCTTATACTATACACATTACACCTATACTCTGTTCACGGAGTTGAGAGACGGCCAAAACAAGCTGTTTGCATTTGTGTGCATATAGAAGCGATAATTAACAGCTGTTCTCAATAAATTTCTATCCAATTCTAGTTCACAATACATTCATTCAAGGTCAGACTGGAAACACGTAGGCTACTTCAGCTGATAATAACAATATTATTTCAGTAGTTCTACTGTGAATAGGTCTAGCTGCTCTGAGCTAGACTCTCGCACGCATCAATTTCTTTCTTTACAGGAAGAAAATATTGAGACCAGACCAGAGGGATGGCGGCGGCGTCCTTTCAATCCATCAAAAAAGTTGGATGTGCCTCCATTTGTACCTCCTGATCATCATAATTGGGATGAAACCAAATATTTCGAAAAATTTATAGATGATGAACTTTTACTTTAATTTCTGAAAAAACTAATCAGACCTATTTCTTCCTCAAACAAAAACTTTTGAATTCCACTCCCCAGGAAATCAAGTGCTTTTTTGGGATTTTGTTTCAATATCCCATCATAAGAATGTATTGGCAAAGGGAGTGGAGTGTGCCTGTGATTTCATCTGCTATGACTAGGGATAGGTTTTTCACTTTGCGGTCCAATTTGAAACTTGTTTTTGACAATGAAGTAACTGATGAATGTAAGAAGGGGGACCGACTTTGAAAAGTCAGGCCACTCTTTGATAGAATCCTCAAGGGTTGCTCAGAACTGGAAAGGGAGGAAAATTTGTGTGTAGATGAAATGATAATTCCATTTACTGGGAACTTAGGTATTAAACAGTACATGAAGGGCAAGCCAAATCCTGTTGGCATAAAGGTTTTTGTGCTGGCCAATTCAAATGGAATTGTGCTTGATCTTCTACCTTATCAGGGAGACACAACTTTTCCAGCTGAGTATGTCAAGTATGGGGTCAGTGCAGCCTCTGTTCTATATCTCGTGAGAGATGTTGAGCCTGGACATATTATTTTTCATGACAGATACTTTACTTCATTGAAGCTCACCAATGAACTTTTACAACGTGGGCTGAAGTCAGTGGGAACAGTGATGCTCAACAGAATCCCCAAGTCAGTGAAACCCTTATCAGACAAGGAAATGAGTAAAAAAGGAAGGGGAACAATCGATGTTCTGGTTAGAAATGACCAAGAAGTGGCAGTCACCAAGTGGATGGATAATAAATCTGTGCTATTATTATCTAGCATGTTTGCTGATGAACCAATTGATGAGTGTAAGAGGTGGTCAAAGAAAGAAAAAAATATATATTTCTGTGAATCGTCCTGCTGTAGTAAAGATGTACAATGAGAAGATGGGAGGAGTCGACTTGGCTGATAGGCTAAATTCTCATTGTCCAATCAGGAGTAGGACAAAGAAATGGACAATAAGAACAATATCACATTTGTTTGATTTGTCTGTCAGCAATTCATGGCTGCTTTTCAGGCAAGACAAATTGAGAGAGGGTGACAAATTGAAAAACATTCAGCAGCTGAGGTCATTCAAATTGACATTAGGCCAAAAATTGATTGCAGCTAGCCAATTGAATCAAAACACTGTAGACAGTGATGAGAGTGAGAGTGATGAGAGTGAGCCTCAACCAGGAAAGAGGAGGAAAGTAATTCCATTCCCCCCAGGCCTTGGTAATAGAGTATTAATAACTGCATACATGAGAGCCCCTTAGCTGCCAAGTGGTGTAAGTCCAAAAATTATGAAATTCAGTTAATGGTGGATTATTGTTCTACTAGGAGTCTTCTATTCATGTGCCAAGTGGTGTAGGTCCTAGTTTATATTTTAAGCCGCTAGGAGCAGAAAATTGTTTGTCAACTGAACAAAACAGCTGCGCGGCTTGGGAACAAGTGGTGCAAGTCCATGATCTCCGACTCTGCTACAACAGGCTACAGGCAGTACTACATAACCTCAAAGCCATTGTTCACACGAGTTACGGTACGGTACAGTGTTTGTTTCAGAGTATATTCTAAACATCTTGTTCTTTTTATATTGGTGTCAATAATTCAATTTAAATTGTCATGATGGAAGTGGAAGGAGAAGATCAACGACCTAAAAAGCGACCAAGGAATCCTAAGAAGCACAAACGGACTGAAGCAAAGAAAGCTAGAAACAGTGGAAAGTTATACATCAACAGGTCGGGTAATAATGTTAATCCCAAGATATTTCAAAACATTGACTGTGAATGTAGAAAAAGTGTCATGGTAAGATAAACATTGAACAAAGAAGAGCATTTCATGAAAGTTTCTGGGAAATTGGGATTTCGGACGACAAAATGCATTTTTGTGTGGTTTGGTGCAATGCAAAAGTGTTGAAAGACATCGTCCTCGAACTGAAGAACAATCTCCAAGAGGCCTTGTGAATCTGTTTTACTTAAATACACCCACGGAGACTATTCAAGTATGTAAAAAATATTTCCTTGATACTTTTAATTTGTCTGATGGAAGAGTTACAAGGGCTTTGCAAAAATTCCGAGAAGGGAAGTCCCCTGGTAGTGATCTAAGAGGGAATAAGCCCAACCCCAGAGCTACTCCCATTGAAGTTACAAATTTTGTGAAACAGCATATTGAGAGCTTTCCACATCATGAGTCTCACTATACAAGGGCTCATAATCCAAACAAAAAATATTTGAATGAAAACTTGGATGTCACCAAAATGTATGATTTATATATTAAGCATTGTGCTGATAATGGACAACAGCCTGTTAAAATAAGTTATTATAGACATATTTCAATTACAATACAATCTAGGCTTTCATGCCCCAAACAAGGATACATGCAAACGATGTGATGAGTATAAAGTTAAAAAAAGTAGTCCGGGTCTGTCTTTAGAAGAAATACAATGTCTTGAGAATGACCATGAGCTCCATTTGCGTAAAGCAGACAAAGCAAGGAAATTGATGAATGATGATAAGGAATTGAGTAAAACCGATGAGAGTTTGTATGTTTGCTCTGTAGACATGCAGAAAGCGTTGCCATTCCCCATACTAACAGTAAGTGATGCATATTATAAACGAAACATGTACTCCTACAATGTAGGAGTTCATGAATTCAAGAACGAAACAGCATATTGTTATGTTTGGGACGAGACAAGAGCTTCCAGGGGGTCTCAGGAAATTTCATCTTGTTTGAAGAAACACTTTGATACATGCTGTCGCGGAAAAAAACACATAATTATTTATTCTGATACTTGTGGTGGCCAAAACCGCAATATTAACGTAGCACTATCATTAATGAAGTATGTAGAGTCGCCTGAAAACTCTGTAGAAGTAATAGAGCAAAAGTTTCTTGTGTCAGGGCATTCATTCCTACCGAATGACAGAGACTTTGGTGCTATTGAAGTTGCAGCGAAGAAAAAACAAATTTTTGTTCCAAATGACTGGTACAGTGTGATTGCTAGTGCTAAAAGAAGAAACAAAATCCTTGTTTGTGAAATGACAAAAGACGATTTTTACTCAACAAGTCAGTTGAAAACAGCAGTAACAAGACGGAAGAAAAACACAAGAAATGAACCAGTGAATTGGTTACACATGCAGCATATTCGTTTTGAGAAGAATCTGCCCTTCCAGGTGTTATACAAAGAAACTCTCAGTGATTTTGAAGACTTCAAAGTGCTAGATCTTACACCTGCTGCAAGACGTGGAAGACCTCGCTCGTTACAGAACATAGAGCAGACTACTCTCTATCCCTTCGGCTTGAAAATAACAGAAGCAAAAAGAAAAGACATGGCAGATCTTCTATCATTCATACCTCCAATCCACCACCCATTTTTTATGGCACTGAACAGCGAAGAGGCTCCAGGTAGCAATCCTACAGCGCAAGAAGCAGAAGTTTCATCCTCAGAAGAAGATTGAGTGAGTTTTCAAGTTTTTTTATGACTCAATATTTCTATGACTTTTTCATTTTTTTGACAGTCTTTTTTGGAATTTGATAAACAGTAATTTTTTCATTTCAACAGTGAAAGTGAACAAATCGGGATTGAAATAATAGGTTGAAATAAACTTTGTCCTGAATTTTTCAAAATTTTCACTTTGTATATATTTTTTGGTTACCGTATTTGTCCTAAAATTTTTCAAAATTTTCACTTTGTATTACATTTTTTGGTTATTTTGGAATAAAACTACATGTATTTCAAAATCATTGTACTTACCAGGAATTTACCATAGGGGCAAACGCTAAAGTCTTCATTTCTCAAAATCATGGTTTTGGACTTACACCACTTGGCAGCTAAGGGGCTCAGAAATCCATAACTATTATGTCTCATTTGTAGGCAAGTGAATCATTATTCATTGAATAGGAAGTGTGTTTGGAAAATATGTAATAAGACAATGTTTTACATAGTTTCTCTTCTTATTTCTGTTCCAGGCATAGTGCATCGGCCCTTCCTGAATATCCACAGTGCAACCACAATGGCAAAACATTTCGCTGCAAGAAACTGAAGATGAAAGATATTCGTGAGTTCCATCAATCATTCTATAGAACTTCAAACAAAGTTGATCAGGATTCATTCATTCTGAAATGAATACAAGTATCTATACCTCTAAGGGACTCCACAACGAAAAAAACGAAATATTGATTACATTGTCATCAGCTACTTGTCAAAGTTTCAAATACTGACAACTTTAAACTCCAAGTCTGTGGCAAAACATTCCTAAAAATTTCAGGTGTAAGTAGGCTCAGAGCGAACAGAATTGCAAAGAACTACATTCTCACAGGAGAAATGACTTCTGAAAAAGGGGTGGTGTTAGGAATGTTGAAAACATGCAAGGAAGAAGGAAAAAGTTAAAGAGTTCATAGAAAATCTAAAGTGTGTTGAATCTCATTACTGCTGGAGCAAGAGTACCAGACAGTACTTGCCTTCTGAGTTAAACATTGTAAAGTTGATGAAGATGTATAATAGTAAAGCCGAGGACTGTGATAAAGTTAAAAGAACATGTTTTATGTTATATTAACATAGCACTATCATTAATGAAGTATGTAGAGTTGCCTGAAAACTCTGTAGAAGTAATAGAGCAAAAGTTTCTTGTGTCAGGGCATTCATTCCTACCGAATGACAGAGACTTTGGTGCTATTGAAGTTGCAGCGAAGAAAAAACAAATTTTTGTTCCAAATGACTGGTACAGTGTGATTGCTAGTGCTAAAAGAAGAAACAAAATCCTTGTTTGTGAAATGACGAAAGACGATTTTTACTCAACAAGTCAGTTGAAAACAGCAGTAACAAGACGGAAGAAAAACACAAGAAATGAACCAGTGAATTGGTTACACATGCAGCATATTCGTTTTGAGAAGAATCTGCCCTTCCAGGTGTTATACAAAGAAACTCTCAGTGATTTTGAAGACTTCAAAGTGCTAGATCTTACACCTGCTGCAAGACGTGGAAGACCTCGCTCGTTACAGAACATAGAGCAGACTACTCTCTATCCCTTCGGCTTGAAAATAACAGAAGCAAAAAGAAAAGACATGGCAGATCTTCTATCATTCATACCTCCAATCCACCACCCATTTTTTATGGCACTGAACAGCGAAGAGGCTCCAGGTAGCAATCCTACAGCGCAAGAAGCAGAAGTTTCATCCTCAGAAGAAGATTGAGTGAGTTTTCAAGTTTTTTTATGACTCAATATTTCTATGACTTTTTCATTTTTTTGACAGTCTTTTTTGGAATTTGATAAACAGTAATTTTTTCATTTCAACAGTGAAAGTGAACAAATCGGGAGCAAGAGTACCAGACAGTACTTGCCTTCTGAGTTAAACATTGTAAAGTTGATGAAGATGTATAATAGTAAAGCCGAGGACTGTGATAAAGTTAAAAGAACATTTTTTAGGAATATCTTTTGCCAGTGTTACAACATTGGCTTCAACACACCAGTCACAGATGCTTGTTCACGCAGTATTGAGTTGAAAGAAAAAATTAAATTGGAAAAAGATGTCAATGAAAAAAATAAATTGATGGTGCTTCTGAGAGTGCATAAGCTGAAGGGTAAAGCGTTTTTCAATAAGCTAAGAGAGGAAAAGGATGACATGCTAACTTTATCATTTGACTGTCAGAAAAATCTAGTCAATCCAAAATCCCAGATCAATTGGCCTATTACAGCCAACTCTACACTTATAATTTCACCATTGTACAAGGTTCTTCAACAAGTAAAATGAATAAGGACAACGTTTTTATGTATACATGGACAGAGAATGAATTTCCCAAAGGGTCCAATGAGATATGTTCAGCTGTGTATGATTGCCTGTCCAAAGTCGACCTTACACCATAAGTGATTCGCCTTTGTGCAGATGGGTGTGGGAGACAGAATAGGAACTCGATTATGGTCAACATGTTGAGTTATTTCCTACTCCAGAAAGCTCCTCCTGAAGTCAAGAAGGTTGAATTAATTTTTCCAATTCCGGGGCATTCATTTCTACCCCCCCCCCCCCGATAGGGTGTTTGGAAGAATTGAAAAAGAGTTAAATTCCTACAATATGCAATCCAGATGAGTATCTTAAAGATATTCAGTGAACATGGAACTGTTCGAAAGCTGGGGGGGAATGACTGTTTGGTCTATGACTGGAAAAAAGAAGCAACCGATAATCTGAAAAAAGTTGGATCCTGGCATTTCAGGTTCTCCCTCACAAAGCGTTTTATTTTCACAAGGAACAAGAGTAAAAATAACATACTTGTGAGGGGTAAGCCAAATTATAACAGTGATGTGCAAAATGCTCGATCTGTAGTGAAGGCAGGAAAGAAATTGAGCACAATGAGACCATTGGTTTTGAATTGAGGACACCCAGTAAAGCAAGCAAAAATAAAAGACATTGCACGTTTGTTGGAAAAACATTTTGGTGAACAGTGGCAGAACAGAGAAGATTTGACCTTTTTTAAAACATTGCTTCACAATCAAGCACCAGAAAATGAGGACAACCATGAAGACGAAGATGACGATTCTCATGTAATATTATGCTGTGAGCCATCGAATCAAGAGGAAGGGATTGAGTTGATCATTTAAGTTAATTAGACTGATTTTAAATTTCAACAATAAATAAAAATGTTCTTTTTTTATTCTCACTTATTCATTTATGTTTCCCACCTGAAACAAATCCTGATAAAACAGTGATTTTACAAAGTCTTATTTCAGCTTACTTGTACCAAAAACTCACTTTTTACCAAGGTATCATTCCAAAACTCACTTTTTGCAAATTTAAAATCACAATTTTGAGAAAACTGCTGCCTGAAAGTGGAAAACAACCATTTCAGAATGTTTTTGAGGTTATTTGTCATCAGAAAAATACATAATCATCATAGAATCAAGAGAACTGCAATTACAAAAGGTTTTTTCTTATTCCTGTAAAACAAGCGAAACTGCAAAAAGTGAGTTTTGGAATGGAACGCCTCAGTTATATCAACATTATCACACTGCATCTAGTTCTTATTTCTTTACATGAATAAAGAAATCTAATCTTATCTTATCTTATCTCTCTCTCATCTCTCTCGCCTTTTCATCTAGATAACTCACAATTATTATATCATCAGTATATTGTTGCTTTACATCTACTCATGGCATAATTTATGAGCTAATGTAAATTTTACGAATAATTAGTTGTATATTTATTATTCTAATCTAGAATTTAAGCCGTTACATTTGTTATCCACATGCTGAATAAAGTAATAAATCTAAATCTCACTCCAGTTTTTCTAATTCTTACTTTAGCCAAGAGAAATGTATCTGTTCTTCCATCTTTCCAAATAAGTTTTCTTATTTACATAGCCTAAACTCTTCTACTTCTGCTCTACAGGTTGAAGATTGCTTTACACTTGATCCTGAAGAAGTAAGAAATATCCTCAGAAACTATGTATCAGAGTCTGATGAATCGGAGGAAGAGATCACCTTCCCTATCACTATCTATTACCATTCAGCGGCACATCTGTTGTGGATGTATGAGGAAATGCAATGAGCTGCACAAAGGATAGGTCCTCTGCTGACGTCAGGGGAACATTATTTCGTAAGGGTGGTAGGAGATGCAATTTTGAACAGAGCAAGACAAGAGGTGAGAGAAGAAGAAGAACTCGAAAGAATAAGGATTGAGCTTCTCACTGGAGAGCAGCGCCTGTTGGAGGATACAGAGATATTTCTCCCACCTGCGCTTTAAATTACCTGTGATTTAAGACCAGGATTAACCCACATTCTCTTAAGGAAAAATATCTTGCTGGACAAAAGCTTGAGAAGAGCAACAGACCAGTTTGATAACGGTCAGGCAACAGTTTTCGAGTTCCTGCAGATAGCTGCACACCGCGTCAACAACATTGTTGACTTGGAACTTGGACCAGATGAAGAAGAGGTCATGGATGTATTATTATTATTATTGTCAATCATCCAGTGACCTCACTATCTAATGGAAATTTCATTTTTTACGGTTTTAAATATTTCATTTCAATATGGGTTTTCAGATATTGTTGGTATGGAGCAGCCTGACCTTCTTGGCAAGGTTGTGAGCCAAGAAATGGTTTTACGTCGGCAGGTCAACAAGCGGCTGGAGGGGTATCGGGATAACATCAAATTCTGTCAGCCGCATTCTTACCTGGAGGTGAACACTCCAGAATTTGTCAAACTTCAGGCGCATCACCTGAAGTCAGATCTAATCCCGGCTGAAGAAATGCTCCAGCCAAATAACAGCAGCCAACCATGCATTTTTTTGCACAGAGCATGCTTCTACAAGGATGATAGTTCCTTGTGGACACTGGATGGGGTGCATCAACTGCACAAATCAATGGGTAATGGACAAACGTTGCCACCAGGAAACAAGCGCTGATGGCAACATAATTTCTCACAACAATTACCCACTCCCTATCCAGTGCCCACCAATGCATTGGTCGGGAACCTATTAAGAGTATACTCGCGTGGTTTGTTGGCACCTGTGGCGAGATTTTGACTAGTGCCTCTCAATACAAAGTTATTCTCCCACTTACTTATTATATAACTCATTTTTCATTATTAAATTATATACAGAGTGACCCACCACGGTTGTAACAGACTTTATTTGTTGTCTATTTTTAAAAACTCAAATTCTAGGTATGGCCAAATATATATGTAACAGCCTTCAAATATACAGTAGATTCTTAATTAAATTCATTCAGAATCTAAATTTAACGGCTGTTACAACCTTGATGGGACACATTGTATCTATGTATCTATTTGTAACTCACAATCCTGAATAGACATGGGTCCTTGGAAAAAGAGTAGTTAATGATATTTTTGATAAAAAAGTACAAATTTTCAAAGTATTGTTTAAAAGTGTGAAATTCAATTGATGTTGTTTTCCAAGACTAGTTACTTTTAGAAAATTCTATTGAAGTAACAACTAGTATTTCACTGTAAATAATTAAAAATGATTTTTATTATTATTTGTTCAATTATTTAATTATTATTTATAATGTAAAAAATGCGAAAAATTTAATTGATGTTTCCAAGACTAGTTACTTTTAGAAAATTCTATTAAAGTAACAAATAGTATTTCACTGTAAACAGTCACGAATGATTTATTATTATTTGTTTGATTATTATTAATCAGATTTTGGATTACACCAGGGTTTTCCTGAGGGAAATGAAAAGAATCAAGTTGAAGGTGAAAAAGGTAAATAGATTTCTTGGTTTTTATCCAATTTCAGAACAAAAATTTAAAACATAGGATAAGTGCGAATTATTCAGATTAAATAGGAATCAAAAATTAACAAATTAGATTAACAAAAAGGTAACATAACATAACAAAAAGGAACCAGTTGAATATTGATTCAAAATAAAAACAAAATAAGAGAAAATGTATAGGTATACATAAACAAAATGTTTTGTATTTTTCTATTTGTTTGTTCATTTCTATAGCAGGATCCAATTAACTTTGTCATAAATCAGCTGATCGACGAGAATATGATCACGATACTTAACCTACAAATGCTGAATATCGCAGATTATTGAAAAGGTCTTTTAGAAAGTTATTCTTTGAAAGGTCTTTTTTAAAAAGGTCTTTTAAAGACTTTAAAGGTCTTTAAGACTTTCAAGCCTTTTGATTAGTGTGTCGAAATCACTGTTTAATTATTACTGGATCAGCTGATTTATGACAAGTTAATTGGCTCCTGCTATACCTTTATTGGTTTATTCTATTTCTATGCAACTGTAGCTCTTTGTGTATCAACTTAGGTACCGTACTACAGCTTTCTCATCCTATTATATTAAGCGAGCAATTTCTGTATGTTTATATGTATGTCCAACGGATCTCGAAAACGGCTCTAACGATTTTGACGAAATTTGGAATATAAGAGGTTTGTGATACAAAAATTCGTTTGCGCCGGGTCTCATCCCTGGGATAACTCGCTAAAGGACCTAAAAAAGGAGAAATTGATCCTTTAAGAATCAGCTGACAGAAGAAAGAAATTTCCGTCGGTTCTTAATGTTGAGAGAGAGTGAGTGCGAGTGAGAGAAGATTATAATTATCAGCTGTTGAGATAATTCGTTTCAATCATCTGACCATATATAAAATACGAACGCAATCTGACTACACTAACTTCCTAAGTAAAAACAGCGTCTCGATTACCAAAATTGAGAAAATGCAGAAGCACATCAGCTGTTCCTATTTCCTCCTGGATTCAAATTCATCAATTAAAAATTAAAAGGGATTAAAATCATTAAAAATATTTTATTGTAGCCTATCATTATTATTTCCATTTAAAGCAAAATTGAGCTATGTTATCAGGTGTACAACAATGTGATGCATCAGATTGTTAACTTTTCTCAATTTGAAACAAATCATACCAAATATTCTCAGAACCATTGCATGGAAGAAGTTTTGTTCTATTCTAAAGATGAAAAATTGATTCAATCATAGAAACTGAGGGTGGATTAACATCGAATGAATTTGCTACAATTATATCACATTTTATTTTGGAACAGTTGCCGTTGCCTGCTAACAAAAATAAAATCATAATTTACAGTGATGGATGTGGTTATCAAAATCGCAGTAGCCACATTGCTAATGCTTTACTTCACATATTATCATCCACTAAGAATGTAATTATTGAACAAAAATATTTGGAAGTGGGACACACCCAGATGGAAGCAGATTCAATGCACTCATGCATTGAAAAGAATTTGAAAAACACAAAAATAAGAGTCCCAGCAGATTATATTAGAGTATGCCAAGAAGCCAGGAAGTCGCCGCCAACATACAAGGTTCAGTACCTAGATCACAGTTTTTTCAAGAAATTTGACAACTATCTATTCTTCAAAAGTATTAGGCTAGGTTCATCAGTTGGCTCAGCACAGGTAGTTGATCTTCGAGCTCTGCAATATCGACCTGATGCGACAATCTGGTACAAAATTGATTTTGCACATGATTGGTTAGAGCTTCCCAGCGAAAGATGAAGAAAACGACACCAATGACTCTGGATATATTTCCAAATTTATATAATGAAAGATTGAAAATAAAGAAAAGGAAGTATGACGATCTACAAAGTCTGAAAAGAATCATAGAACCCGACTATCATGCATTCTATGATAATACCTATTTCAAATAACTTAGGTAATATATATGAAATATATGAGTATAGAGCCCATAATAAAATATACTCCACATCTGATGAATCCATTTCCTGCCAGAAGAGAAAATGATATCAAATTAATAAATTCATCATAAATAATTATTACTATTAATGGACTTATTTATCAACTTCATCCTGAGACTACATAATACTGTACAGTATTTAAAAGTGAAATTGCACTGATCAATTCATTACAAGTTGTACTCACAGCGGAGGAGAATTTCGAAAATAGTTTGGCTGTAGAACAGCCAGAAACTTCAAATACTTGAGTCAACATTAAGAAGAAATTTTCGAGGAAAAGACAAGCTGCAAATGAGGAAAACATCGATTCCCAATACTGTATTTGACTGAATTGATAAATTCATCTCAGGTGGACGAAAATGACACAGACAGAATTTTTTTATTAAGTTTGCTACCATCAATGAAAAACCTGACTCACCCATATTAATCAGGTAAAGTCGAAATATCAACTTTTGAGAAAAATAACAAATTCTCAATTTAATTGAAAATTGAGTTATTTTTTTAAAGAAATTATTTTCGAAAATATTTTTTTTCAAATTGGTTATTTTGAGAAACTAATTATGTCAAGTGATAGACAATACCTTCAAGCACGTATGCTCAAAATTTCATAATTGTATTTGCAACCAATTTTGAGATTAATTTCCCCGAAAATTTCTACTTTAGACGCCCATATCTCAAAAACTAATGAACAAGAAAAAAATTTTTTCCTCTAAAAAGTATTTCATTTTGATAGCTTGATAGTATCCAAATCGTAAAACTTGAAAAAATATCACCATAAAAAAGTTTTTTTTTAAGCTGATGCTCAGCCTTAACCTGCATTCACCAAGGCAAAATTGAAATGAAGAGAAGAAAGAACAACAGTGTGGGAAAATTGCTGTGAGTAAATGGATGTATAATGGTTGTAGCATAAAATATGAATGTTTTATTCTTATCAACCAAATCCACATCTGAAATGGTTCAAGAAGCTTCAATGAAAATCAATGAAACCTTCAATTAGTTGAATATAATAGAAATAGAGCAAAGGACTTTGTTGATCCGTCTGATCAAGCATCTTCCTATTCTAACACATTGCGTCAAGGGTTGAAACACCTTTATAGGAGAGGTGTTTTTGACAAACATCACAGTAGTCAACAGTCATCGGCTTATATGACGGCCGGTAGAGCAAAACTGTCCATCACCGATATAATAGAGAGGAATCAATTGAAGTGATGTCCTCTTCCCCCTTGCAAATTGCAAGGCTTTTCATTTCATCAAATTTATATCTTCAGGGTCAGCTAGCTGTGTACAATGAAAAAATGAAAATTCTATTCAAACTAAAATTATTTCTTTGATAAATTGGTTGAGTGCGTCACATCGTGTCTCAACAATTTTAAAACATTCCCCAATTGTGGAAAGACTCAAGACAAAAAGCACTGTAGTTGATGGAGACATGTCGACGGATGATATCCGGGGCTGAGATGGATTGTTACATGCTAGTACCAATTGTGATGATTATTGGGTGAGTCCCAATAATTAGATTTTTGTTTCTTAGTCTGGCAATTAAGAATTTGTTTGAAGTTTTTTTTTAGGAAAAAGAGCCTTGAGACATCAATAATTAACTTTGATCTTCCAGATTATTGAGAAAATTTATTAATCTAGGAGCCAAGCTATTGATGAGAACATTTTGAAACATAATAATAATCACTGAAATTTTTGATCAAGTAATTCTATAATATAGTGATAATTATTGTTTGCTAATAATTAGCTATTTCTATAAATTAATATCAGTTTGCTATAATAATTGAAAATTATTGTTTGTGATAATTAGGATTCTTGATGAAGGTTATAGAATTTAATGAATTCAGGAAATTTATTGGTCAATATTTAAAGATCAATCATTTCCGACTTTATCCCTTCTTGAATATAAACTTTCATGATAATCGCTTTAAGCTCTGGAATGTTGATGTTGCCCTATTCAACTTAATATCCTTATTCAACACTATTTGAATTTCTTGATTTTATTGATAACTGGATTCCTTCTAATTGTTCATTTTATTTGACTACGAGAGTGGAGTAAATGCGAGTTGGAACTCCTAAGATTAGAATTCCATCAGTACAGTAGGAGTTGAACCATAATGTAAAAACCCAATAGGCTCATTGAGTTATGAGCTCATAGCGATATTTTGACCAACTCATGTCCAATGTCTCGCTTCAGTTTTGACGCGGTTCAAGGAATAAATTACAGATGGAGAGTTTTCCAGTTGAGAGAAGTTTTTACAATTTAGTATAAATAAATGATATTTTTTCATGAAGTACAAAATGGAACTGCCTCAAGGTGGCATCTCAACTCAGGAATTTTGTTAGATGAGGCACCCTAATTTTTTCCATTAAATTTTTTCTTACAGTTTTACAATACATAAATTTCTTACTATAACGTATTACATTAAAAAAGATTTGTGATAAGAATTATGATACATAGAGTTGGTTTCAACTTAACCAAGTATTTATAATAAGTGTAACTTACTAGTTCCATGAACAAAAATGTACTAGTCTGTTTTATAAAATAGGGTGTGGTTGTTTTTGTGTTCGTGTGTGTGCAAAAACAAGCTGATTTTGTGGATCGAGTTCCAAAAACGGGAATGATCTAGATAGTAGAGCTTGAAATTTTGCATAGAGCTTCTTAAAATATTAATCTTGTGCACCTCAAAGCCGAAATTTCAACTCTCCTTCTATATTCTTTTTTTAAATTGATGCTCAAATTTCATTATACACTCCATTTGCACTAAGTTATATTACAATTAAAATTATATTATACTTAAAATTTAATGGTGATTTTCCAAATCACTACTATTCTGTTATATATTTTCTGTTTTCTATAGTCTATGAAACTGGCTAATGGCGTCAAATGGTTCTGGTTCTAACAGAACTATAAAATTGGTAGAAAATGGCTGGTGGCACATAAAGAAGCATATAATGAACGCAGCTAAGCAGATAGTAGACTTGTAGCTGGCATGAATGCCATCAATGCTACGGCAGCTAGAAGAGCTTCTTGTACATTAATAAGAAGAGATGACGAATATTATTGTTCACTAGAAGACTAGATTAAATTTATAATCCAAAGATTTTGAAAAAAAACAAAAAAAAATCGCATAAATAATTCTAACTACATGTCTTCAGTCTCAGTTTCCAAGTAGCGTTGCATATTATTTTCAAGATATTACTTCAATCACAGCCAATTAAATTCTCTATCGCCTTTTTTCAATCATTTTGATTTCTATTCGAATTGGATGACATTTTATTACACAAAAGACAGATTTTTCAACAAGATCAATCTCTAAATATTTTCATAAACTTATAAATGGCTTATTAACTTAGTTGGTGTGGATGTTTTTGCGAGAGGGCTGTAATACATTACAGCAAATATATTACAGAATTGTAATATAGGGAAAGAACCAGCTGAAATCGTTGAATTAAGTGGATGTATATACATCACTCAATGCGCGTCTACAAATCAATGCTCTTAAATGAAAATCACATTGGAAAAAAGATTGGAGTTTCAATACTCAATCTTCATCCTCCCTTTGAAAAATTTATCCAATTTATTCTGAACCTAAAAAGTACTGTTCTCTAGATCAGAATAATCGATTCATGAATTTCACTCTGGAATATTTATTCTTACAGTTCAATCTTGTTGATAAATCCGTGAACAGTGGTAGTTCGCGAACAACACAATTTCAAGTTACCGAAGTTTTCAATTCAAAGTGTTATTTTAAAGTATGAAACTAGTGATGGCTAGCGATGGTTGCCTGTTGCTTGCAAACAATAAATGGTTATTATTGTTACAATTAGAATAATTATAAAGACTGAACTAACAAAAATAAGAACAGACAATATTTCTTTAATTAGATTATTGATTGAAAAACGGCATTTGGAATAAATTAAAAATTTGAAGTAATAGTTTGAATAATATCGTCTTGAAAATGTTGCAAAAATAATAAACGATTCCAGCTTACAATGAATTGGTTGCAAAAATTTTGAACAATACTGAACACTCACAAAACAATTCAGCTCCGGATTTGCGTATCAAAGTTCGAATCTTCGGGCAGAAACGTTGTCAATTTTTCTTCTTCTAACGAAGATAAGAAGGATTTGTTGCAGTCATCTACTGGTGATTGTTCGGAACCTAGAATAACAATGCATGCGATTACTATCCAGTTAACGGTACAGGTGACAGGACCCAGGACGTCTTACCAAAGACATCGAACAAGGAGTAGAATTTTCCTCTCGATGAAGATCAATCTTCTTTCCGGTGGTTCAATATTTAAAATAAAGTTCTGAAATAAAAAATATAATTGGATTGTTGTGCGTTACAGCTGTTTAACTTCATCAGACACTCAAGGACCTCAACGAGTTATGGATAGCACCAATAATAAAAACGTTTTGAAAGATGTACTCATCAGGGAATGCTTGTTGTACATAGTTGAAGACTTTTTCAATTAAGTATAACTAATCACATCGAGTGTAATAATAATAACAACAACAATAATATCAAGTATAGTTAAATAATCAAGTATTTTTTATAATAAGGTCGTTTTTTATGTTTTTTATTTTGATGCAGGGTTAGAAGGTTTGGTAAAGTTGGCTCAGCTCTCAAGTCAAATTTGTATCCGAACACTCAGATTAGGCAAGTGACGAAAGCTGGATACTTCTGTTCAAGGAGTGAAGGCTTCTTTGCCATCACCTAGAACTTCCCAATTTAATTTGAGCAAACCTGGATCAGTAGGTCCGTTCATTTCTCATCATCTTTCTCCCATAATATACGCTCATAGACGGATTTGTAAGGGCTAATAATAATAAAATGATACGATTGGTAACAAAAAATGTGATTATTTTTTTGAATGCCAAAGCTTGAATAAACACAATCATATTGTTGTATCAACATTGGTATTTTGTTGAAATAAAAAGAGAGTGACTCACCAACAGCTAGTTGCAGAGTGTGATCATCTACAGTAGCAGTAGGAGGAGGAGACGACGAGTGTCAGCTGGTGGTGGTGGTGGTGGGGGGCGGTTTGGTGTCGGCGGCGTGCTTTTTGCGATGCGCCAGCATGGTGGAGCGCGACACAAAAGTGGCGGCACAAATGTCGCAGGCGTAGGGCCGCTCGCCAGTGTGCAGCCGCCGGTGGATGACCATCGGCGAGAACTGAGTGAAGCTCTGGCCGCAGACGTCGCAGCGGTAGGGCCGCTCGCCGGTGTGGCACCGCCGGTGGCAGCGCAGTGCGTCGCGCCGCGCAAACGCCTTGCCACACACTTCGCACATGTAGCTCTTCTCGCCGGTGTGCACGGTCGAGTGGATGCGCAGGTCGACGCGAGTCAGGAAGCCCTTGCCGCACACCTCGCAGATGAACGGCTTCTCGCCGGTGTGGATGCGTGCGTGAGTCGCCAGGTACGATTTGCTGACAAACAACTTGTGGCACACCGGACACGGATGCTGGCGATTGTCGCCGCCCGAATGCACGCGCTGATGCGACTTGCACAGACCCTTCGTGATGAAGCCTCTGCCGCACGTCTCACACAGGTACGGCTTCACTCCAAGGTGCCGGTTCTCATGATCCAATAGGCTCTGTTTTGTTTTGAACTGTTTAGCACACTTGCTACACGTGTAGGGCTTGTTGTCATTGTGCACTCGCTGGTGCACGGCCAGATAGGACTTGCACTGGAAGCCCTTGCCGCACAGCTGGCAAGTGTACTCGTATTGGCCGGTGTGCTGGGCTTCGTGCTGTGCCAGTCCGATCTTCGAGCGAAACGCCTTGTCGCAAGAGTTGCACTTGAATGGCTTCTCGCCTGTGTGCCGGCGCATGTGCTCTTTCAGCTTGTAGTTGGTGCGATACATCTTTCCACACACCGGACACGGCTTTGTTCCAGCTGCTGCCTTCTTACTGCCGCCACCACCCTCCTCTTGCTCCTCCTCCTCCTCCTCCTCACCCAGCTTACCATCATCAGCCGCATCTGTCTTCTTAGTGTGCACTTGCCTGCGATGCGCAACCAGCGCTTCCTCGTCGGTGAAGATCGCTCCACAATCGTGGCACTTGTTCCAGTGCACCTCGTAATGCACGTTGAACTCCTCTTTACTGCTGTATGTTTTGCCGCAAATATTGCAGAAAAACCACGCCGCTGTTTGCTCCGGTGGCATTTGCACTAGGAACTCGTTGCTTTCAGCAAACGATGGCGTTGTAATGATCTTCTCAGGTGATTGTTTCATATCGATAACCAGAGCATCTCTGAAACAGAATAATGCATTGTGATTGGTGAAAATTTCAGAGAAAAAATCCACGTTTCGTACTACTGTACTGATGAAATTTTCAAAAAAAAAATCAATTTCTTTAGGCTATTGATTTCATCTTTTTACAATATAAAATATTTTCATTTTCTACATTATATGAAATCATACTAACAAGACCTGAGTCCATTCGTGAGTATGAGTTACCGGTAGGCTACTATGATCATTACAATATCATATAAAAATTACCTAATGAAAGATCATACCAATAAAAAAAATTGCCAAACGAGATTTTACTAAAAATAGGCTCTAGATGAATAATTCCAACTACAGTACCAAAGATAAATAGATTGTTTTTTTTATTGTTGTTTTTTTTTTTAACAAAAAATCAATAACCAAACACCAAGAGAATGTCATAAATTAATGGATTGGAATATAAATCATAAAATGACAATAGATGCCCCTAGAAAGAGTAAATCGGAATTTAAAGGATACTTCGGAATGCCCCCGAATCAATATAAAATGAATTGAGGAATAGAATCAAATTATTCATTAAAAATTACTATTTCTTTCATAAAAAGATACTTATTTAATTTAAATTCCATGATGAATTATGCCGAAAGTTATAAAGATTATGGATTAGATAACAAGTTTCTTCTTCTAGGCCATGGAATTATATTAGATCTCATGGTTACGAGTCTCATTCCAAACTTTTTCTGGATAGAAAAATGTTTCCCTAAGTGATTTGAAACTATTTATAGCTTATACTGTGTATGTAAGGCCAAAATTGTAATATCAGTAATGAATTATTCAGCAGCATCAATAGATCCATACCAAAGAATGATTTGCACAACCTCTCTATGGTGTGAATAATGATGTTGTATGTTTATATCAGTGATGATGAATTGTTGATTGTAGCTTGTTAGATACACATAATAGATTAATTAATAACAAAATTAATTCTAACCTCGGCTGCTCCTGCAGATCTGATCTTGTAGAATTGATTGCATTCGAGAAATCTTCAGAGTCACAGCAACTAACTGATTCCAAATCAGAGGTAGTTTCCGATGTTATATTATGTTCACAGTGCGATGACTCAATTATAGAGGTGGTGGCCATTTCTTCGACTTTGACCAATATGTCTGGCTCATTTTTCAAATTGTGTGGCATTGAATGAACATTGCTGATTATTAGAGTAGTGGCTGAAGGTGGAGGGGGCGGTGGTGGAGTATTAAGCAAACTTGCAGCAGCTGGTGGGCTCGACTCTCTGGCCACAATGCCCAACTTCGAATCACACGTCTTATCAATCTTCTCCGGCAACTGCAAAACCAAAACATCAATAAAAATAAATCAAGAGCTGTTAACCATCTTAATCAACAATTTTTAAAAGCAAATATTCAAACAGAAATTTTCAAGGCACTCGATTATCTTCAAAATATATAAAGGCCAACAGATAAATCAATTTTTGAATTAAATTATCACTCTCGAGACACTCAAGTTTCTTCACGAATATATTTAATATCTTCAATAATTATATTTACTACACCCTGTATGTACAAGTCTCTACAGAAGACTGCTTGTGATAACTAATCTCAGGTCATTTAGGAAAGAGACTCTAACCAGGAGACTCTTTACAAGAGAAACTTTTTGGGGCATATTTGTTCTTGCGAGTGGCCGTAGCCGAATGGTTCATCTGTTTATCACTACACTGACAAGCAAGGGGTCCTGGGTTCAATCCTCAGTCTGACACAAAGATTTTCTCGGACCTCTCCCGTGTTTCCGGGGTCACATTAAGACGTCAGTAACGGCTGCCTAAAGAAGTCGTAACATTCATCTCCCATCATCACCCTTCTCATTACCCACGAACAAGCCTGCAGCTCATGTGGGCATCACCCTAAAAAGTCCACTATAAATAATAATAATATTTCCGTGTAACCTGGCTGGCTCAGGTCTGGTGTCAGAGTTTTCAGGTCACTCCTGATCAGTTCAGGGTCTCTGACGTAACTTAACGATTGTTTTTTAGGCAGCCGGGACCGACGGCTTAGCGTGTCCTCCGAAACACGAGGAGTGGCTCGAGCTAAAATCTCACGGTCTGACCTGGGTTTAAGCCCGGGACCTCTAAGTTACAAAGCCAGCACTTAACCCACTCGGCTATGGCTACAGTCCACTATAATGTATTAATACAATCATTTAAAAAAAGGATCTATTGAAATGACTTACAGATAATAACTTACATCTAGAGGAGTTATCACATCGGTAGACTTAAGATCTTTATCCAAGTCTTGATTCGATGGCAGTCCTTTCACTATATCATTCAATATGGCATCAGTTTTGAGACTATTTTCTCTAAAATCGTGAAGAAGATCAAGTTTATAAACACATTCTTCGCATACCATTTTGGGTAGTATATCATTATGCGATACCTGAAAATAAAAAATATTTCAGCTTTCAATGACAAATAATAACCGAAGTACAAGTATTTCATATATTATGCTACAATTATTGAGATCATTATAAAATTTCATTTTCAAGAAAAAAGTTGTTGCATAAATTTTTATACCCGAATGCAAGCAACTTCTAGTACACTGGCAGCATTTATTGACAGTTCAGCCCTTATCTCAAAACTAATTCGTTCTAAACCAAAGCCAGGCGGAGGAGGGCACTAATGGGGGTGATTCATTCCAATTCCAATACTAAAAGTGGTCATCAAAACAGTTACGTATACGTTAATTTATAACAGTTATAAATACTGTTATACATTCTGACTCTAATAATTATAATTCTAATAAGGTAAGAAGGCCTTAAAACTTACAACAGCAATCGCAAATCAATTCAGTTAAGAAAGGTTTACATGCATAGAAAAGGCTCAAACTGGAGAATGAATTACCTTAATTGGAAGACATTCCACAATTTTCTTCTGAATCTGTCTTAGTTCCCCTTCTCGCTCAAATATATGTAATCCCATGAGAACACTGGTTTTGTTCCCGCAGATTCTGCAGATATCATGAAATTCAGAAATATTCACTGACGCCATAATTTTGCTACCACTAACCAAAGCTCACTGAGCTGAGCTGACTTTCAGTATTACATAGCCTAATTTGAGTTTTTATATTATTTTAACATTCACAATTCTCAGAAATAACTTTGATACAGCATATTTATTTTTGTAGGTTAACATTTCCAGTGGGACCGATGTGCGCGTTGTATTATTCACTCACAATAACTCAACTGCAAACATTGCCCTTTATTTTAGCTTGGGTAATAGAGCTGGGCCTTGGCCATCTTTAGACATAGTGTGCGTTCTGGGAACCGGTAGATTGTACCAAAACCCACCTTTTCTGCACCGGTGCAGAAGTTCCGCGTCTCTTAGGAGCGGGAGGCTGTCATTGCTGGAGTGGAACAGCTATCCTATCTCAGGGGCGGATTAAGAGGGCGGTCGCCCCCCGTCCGCTACAGAGATTGAAAATTTTGCTGTCCAATTTACTTATTAAAAACTAATATGTATAGAAAAAACTAAAACTAAAATACTAAAACTATATGTATAGTTTCAGTAGTTTTATTATTATTAGAGTAGAGATACGTTAGTATTATTTTGTAACAAAAATGATGATTTAAATGGTTATATTTTAAAAAGGAACGTAGAAAGCATTGCTTCTGCTCAACGTCGGCAGTGCCGGTCCGAGGAGATTTTTTGGTACATGCGAGCAGTGGATTTGGCGCAAATATATAGAGCAGCGGTGCCAGGCCATCCAGAATTTTTAAAATATTCATACAGTATTTATTCTCAAATCAAAAATATTTATTTAGCATTGTACGATACAACATGAACAGTGTCAATATAAATGAAACAAAAAAAAATTTTTGCTGGAAAACAATTATCTATCAATATTGATAGTTCAAATTTATTTATAGTCCAATTATTGATGGTTCAAATTTGAACAATAGCTCCTAAAATATTCTAATTGCAGTTGCAATATTACTGTCTTCTTGATCAGGAAAATAAGTACCAATGAGCAATTCAAGTTTAGATGCCGTTCCTTCCTTTTGTATGATGCTCGTTGGTAGTATAGTAGGCTCCCATACATACATAAGAAGACCCTCTTTGGCAAAAAACCTCTATCCATAAATGCTGAGTACCATGAAATTATTAACATATTATTTCTAATCTATAAGTTGGCTTCAAATCTTAATGTATCCAGATGGACTATTGAGGCTGTTTGTTTCATACTGAGTTTTTGTATTGAGGCTGACAGGTTGTTACATACTTTTCATCAGTGTGCGTGTTTTCATTTTCAAATTTGCTCATCTCATGTTAACTTGAACTTTTGTTGTGACTTACACTGGAAAAATACTTAATTTTATAAAAATATCACATAATTTTAGTAGCATTTTGACAAAAAATGTACCATCAGCTGTTTCTGGTTTTGCCTGCACCAGTGCAGGATTCCTGCCCGGAGCCAAATTTAGAGGAGTAGCTGATAGACCTGATCAGCGCGCTCTAGGTGAGAGAGAGTGAACAACCTGGGGGATTTTAACCATTGCGAGACAGGATCAAAACACGATTTTGAGATTAAATTATTAAGGTATCATCAATACTTTATTGCTATCTATTATTTAGTGGTTTCAATGTGTTTTAATGAATGTATTAATTGGATTAAAGTACTTTTATCAGAATTTTTGTTATCTTGTTGCTAGACTCTTCTTGCTAGGTTAGGATTTTGAAGTTTGAACTTCCTGCTATGTGTAACCATCGGTATCCTATGTATGATAAACATTATTATTCCAGAGACATTAATTATTTCAACAAATCATATTTAATTCAATTACAACATTATATTTACATCTTATATTTTCCATATTTCATCTATTTACGTTCAATATTATATGTGTAACCATCCCTATCCTATGTATGATAAACAATATTATTCCAGAGACATAAATTATTTCACACAAATAATATTTAATTCAATTACAACCTTATATTTACATCTTAAATTTTCCATATTTCATCTATTTGCATTCAATATTATATTTTATATCAGTATGTATCTCACTCTTTTTTGTAAAGGAATGCTTTTGGAAAGAGGATCAAATTAAAATTATCTTTGTTTCTTTTCTCTTAGAGACAACTGATGTGTTCTTGAACATCCTAGCTTTAATTTTATAAGTTACTGGAATATTTATCAAATAAGATGGGTTTGAAAACAGGCATTTTTACATTTGATTCAATGATAACCTATCTTCAATTCCCCCAGGTTGTTTACTCGTCTCTCACTTGAGCGCTGATGTTTGGCAGCTACTCGTCTATAGCAGGATCCTTGTCAGAAATCAGCTGTTTCGATAATATTTAAACAGTGATTTCGACAAAAAAAAGGCTCCAAAAGACCTTCAAGTTCTTTAAGACTTTTAATCCTTTTGATTATTGTGTCAAAGTCACTGTTCAATTATTACCAAAACAGCTAATTTCTGACAAGTTAAATGGATCGTGCTGTAGGCCTATATTGTGGTGTACTTTTTAATTACCAATTCGCCTGATACCACATGAATCTTTCCTCTGATACCACATGAATCGTCTCTCGCCGGATTGAACAGCATTCGATTGTCGTATAAGACGATATAATCTCATGCAGTCCAATTTGCCGAGAGATATACGATCAATATAATGAATAAATAAATAATAATAAAAAAGACACAGGAGTCTATGCCGGGTGGATGATGTTCGGAATGTTTTAACATTTGCTAATTAAAGGTCAATTCCCACATTGACGACAATGACACGACGACGACATTCTCATTTCGTTCTGCGCATGCGTCACCAGCCCGCGCTCTGATTGGTCCATCCTTTTAGAACTTCTGACCAGCCGAATTTCTAGGTTAAGTGACTAGGTACGAAGTTTGAATGTTTGCTGTTCGGAATCAATTGTCAATTAATATTAATAATATTAGTACAACATTATAAATATAATAATCAGTAAATAAAATTATAATACAAACCTTTTCAAGTTATACCAGTACTGCAATTTTGAGACTTGAGAGCTATCATTTGTAAACAAAGATAGACATGGACCAATCAGAGCATGGGCTGGTGACGCATGCGCAGAACGAAATGAGAATGTCGTCGTCGTGTCGTTGTCGTCAATGTGGGAATTGACCTTAAAACCTCTATAGTCCAATCCATCCGGGATAAACCCATACTACTGAATAAAATTATTAATAATTAAGGTCAATTCCCACATTGACGACACAACGACGACGACATTCTCATTTCGTTCTGCGCATGCGTCACCAGCCCATGCTCTGATTGGTCCATGTCTATTTTTGTTTACAAATGATAGCTGTAGCTGTCGGCTATCAAGCTGTCAAGTCTCAAAATTGCAGTACCGGTATGACTTGAAAAGGTTTGTATTATAATTTTATTTACTGATTATTATATTATTATTTATATTGTTGTACTAATATTATTAATATTAATTGACAATTGATTCCGAACAGGGAACATTCAAACTTTGTATGTAGTCACTTAACCTAGAAATTCGGCTCGTCAGAAGTTCTAAAAGGATGGTCCAATCAGAGCGCGGGCTGGTGACGCATGCGCAGAACAAAATGAGAATGTCGTCGTCGTCGTGTCGTCAATGTGGGAATTGACCTTAAATCGTCAGATTTACTGATATTGAAGTAAATTTCCTGATTCTTCTCAACAATGGTTGAGGAAGAAGAGCAGAAATAATGAGAAATGAGTCCTGCAACAAAGGTCAAGGAATGTGTTGAATTTATATGCGTTATGATCACGATAACTGCACAAAAATAAATTCTGAAATGATTCAGATAAATAAATCACAACCAGGATTGAACACGGTTTTTGAATAAAATAGAAATTGAAAAATATTGGCATTTATTACATGAAAAGAATAATATAGATAATGAAATATTAATAACTGAATCAATTAAAGAATCTTGAATAATTGAATATTTGACTGAAGAGAGATTTCATGAATTAATTAGAATGAATTGAAATTATTTAGACAGTCTTTCAATTGAAGATAGATTTTTCAAATTATATCAGAGATTAGGACTTTGCCTAAGGTTGCCCTGACCAGTTCAAGGAAGAGTCGGTATTTGTTGTTTTACAACAATCTACGCTCAAGCTAATAGAAAATCAGGGGTCGCCTGACTTGCTTAAGCAAGTACGCGTCCCCGAAAATCAGTTAATAAACACTCACTTTCATGGCCATGATTTCACGCGCACAAATTTTTGGAGAAATGACGCCTTCATCTCAATGGTAGGTGGACGACATCTCATGGCATGCCTGGCTTTGTCATGTGGTGAACCGGCTTTAGTACAATTTCACTGATATTACTTTTCTCAAAAATTAGCTTGGCAGTATCAACTCAACTAACAATACCGAGATTATTGGGAAGCAAAAGAACGGTACTTTACATTAAGTTACATTAAAACAAATAAAACCAAAAATGAGGTTTCAAACGGACCTCTTAAGGTCAATTCCTACATTGACGACAACGACACGACGACGACATTCTCATTTTGTTCTGAGACTTGAGAGCTTTCATTTGTAAACAAAGATAGACATGGACCAATCAGAGCATGGGCTGGTGACGCATGCGCAGAACGAAATGAGAATGTCGTCGTCGTGTCGTTGTCGTCAATGTGGGAATTGACCTTTACTTGTATCAAGTCTCAAAGCCAAGTCGTCTTCCCGGAAGATCCAGTAGGATATTTTGGGGAAGAAGGTTGATGTCATAATTAATTTCGCCAATAAGGGCGCAGAAAAATAAATTCCACCAATAGGAATGCTACAACGAATTTTTAAAGACAAGTGTGCCAAATAAGATAATTAAAGCAATTTATAGAAATCAAATAAATTTAAGAAGTAATTTAGAGGGACTGGAATGTGCAGATTTATTCAGGAAAGGTTATCACACAGATTAGAATACAATAATAGACATAAATTCTCCTTATCACGGGTGGGCTTGCCTACCTGTCAAAAACAGCTGATTTATAATTGGCGAAAAGCCGGTTAACGGTTTCGCGCTCAAATCAAACTAACCTCAAAGATTGAAGGTAAACAACACCTAGGCTGTACAGTTAACTGTAACAATAATAGGAGTATAACACAGTTAAAACAAATTGAGGTACAATAAAATCACAAATAAAGAGAGTATTACTCAAATACAATAAAAAGTGAGTAAAGCACACCCATGTGATAACATTATAACATTATTTCAATACAATAAAATGTGTTGGTGGGCTGTCACTGCAATCGCACCGTGACAATATATATGGGGCAACTCACCAGTAGCTCTGATTGGTCGAGACTAGGAGCGTCTGCTAGCTGACACCACTGAGCTAAATTATCCATCTGGAGGTAGCACTGATTGAAAAAGCTGGGTTCCATCTATTTTTTTCTTTATTTTTTTTTAATAGCATAAGGTTCTTGAGAAAAAAATTTCAATCCACACTTTATTGCCAACTTAATTTTTTTGGTACTACATACTGTATTAGAAAAAAAATTTCATCCCTAACCTAACAAAATTAGACGGAAAACTAATCCTGCTAGCATCCCTAGCTTGTGCAACCTCCAGATGGATATATTTAGCTCAGTTGCTGACACTGTGCATGATCTGGCGTCTGCATGTCAAGATCGCGTCAAAATAAAAACATGTTGATTCAGTTGATTGTTGATGTAACTTTATTGTCAAAATTAACAAAACTGAGGAAGTACATTCTCCAATGATCGGTAAGTTTATAAGTTTTCATTCAACAATATTTTGCAATTTCAAATAAATTATACAATTTTTAACCTTTATGTGGTTGTTTAAGATTAGATCTAGAAATAAAATTTCAACCTCTTTATTGCCATTATTCATGGGAAATGATTTCACCACATGAAATATTTCAAATTGGTGATTATATTACTCAATTGATTCTATTATTAACCTCCTGGGTCCTGCCCTCAGATTTGATCATACCTATTAATTTATTCCTAATGTCCCATTTTCATCACACTCCATTGCTCTCAAACTAGTCCTGTCCAACAAAATAAAAATTATCTCTGTCAAGCCCGGTCTAGACGCTACGATAAGTTGGTCCAACTTAAGTCGTTCCAACTAGTTGGAAGCAAAAGTTGGATGAGTTGCATCGCGTCTACACACTATGACTTATTAAAAAGTCATACCTCTTTTCATATGACTTCTTTCTACACTCATGCCCGGTTTTACAGTCGTTCAATAAACTTATTGAATCAATAACTTTTTTTTGCATTTGAAAACACATGTTTATTGATTCAATAGTGCTATTGGATCCATAAACTGTCTGTTGAGCGACTGAAAAACCGGGCATCAGTATGTCAATATCTGTGATGGAGGAGAGTATATTGCTGACTGGTGTAGTGTGTTTGAAAATAAAAAACAATAGAAAAAACGACATCGTACAAAATGGACCAGAGATTGGCTTTTAAAAAGAGAATAATTTTCTCATTATGAAATTGTTGAGTGAAATCAAAATCAGTGATACGGAAGATTGGAGAAACTATTGTGACAACTACAAGCGTCGCCTCCAAGAAACTTCCAGTTTCAAGGCAGCAAAAGTTTTAACTTCCAGCCCCAAAAACTAGCAAATTGTCAGTGCTATGGCAAAGAGGGGTGGAGGTTGAAACAAAGCAGCAGGAGGCGACAATTGGGAGAGATTCGCCACGGTTAGGGGAGAGCTGCCCAGACCAAATTCCTTCAGCCAGGGGGCAGCACATCCTGGAAAATTCGAGGAGGAATAAACAAAAGGCCAGGGGGTGAGACTCTTGCTGAGAGACAACGTTGAGGACACTCTTGTGGAAACCCCGGACCCAACGACATGCAAGAGTAGAGAGAGAAGAACAGCCCGCAGCCCGAGGGGCTGAAATGCAGCCATCAACACCACCTCACCACCATCAGCATCAGCAGTGTAAATGAAGTAAATATATATAAAAAGTGAAAGTGCGCATAAATTCCGAAAGTGATCATAAATGGCCATTCCATGTATTAGTGAAAATAATAAGGTTAGTTTCTTCTTTTTTCTTTTTGTATGTGAATTATGGTTGTTGTTGTTGTTTGCTTGCCATCAGTATTGTTAATTGAAATTTGAATTTTATCCAAAATTATTATCTATTATTGAAAATGTAAAAGATATCATTATTTAAAAATTCTCTTGTTTTTGCCATTTTATTGAGAGCTATTGCATAATTTCAATTGAATGTCAGTTATTTGTTGAAATCAAAAAATGGTAGCCTATCTTAACCACAGTCATAGGTTTTATTTTTGTTAAATCTATAGTTGTTTAGGGGAACCATAAATATTCATTTTTTCTGTATTATAAAGTGTCACTAAATTACTTTTGTCAATATAACTGAAGCAGTTTGTTGTTTTAAACACGTTGTTCTCATTTTAGCAACTCCCTTAGATTTCCCTCCCCGCTATGATATATAGTTGGGAAAGTAATGTATAGATTACATGTTATTGATTGCAGGTTTTGTTTTTTGTTATTTTTATTTCATTTCATCATTTGAGCTAGTCGAGGTAATTGTTTTTTTAGGGTCGTTCCCTCTTATTTAACGTGGCGCCAGGGCATTTAATTTTTTATGTAATTAGTAAATCTGTTAATTTGAATTTAAGTGAAAATCAGTTAATTTAATTTAAAAGTTTAATTTAATTTAAAAGTGATAACCAGCAGTCAATACATGTGAACTATACACTATCTACACATGGATTGTGAGACATATACAAATCTATTAAATCTTGTGACCCCAATTAGTTGGTCTTCATTAATGTCTTCAAATTCTTTAAAGAAATTTGCAAGGGTGTGCTGAGTATCACAGGGAGACGATGACTGTACTGGATCAGGCTGGGCGTCTTTTAATTGAATATTTTTAACATTCTCTCCCTGCTGGGGCATAGGCATGAAATTGGTTTTACTCTGAGGCATGGGCTGGTGGAAGTAGTTTGTTACCCCCTGCTGGGGCATGGGCTGTTAGAAATGTATTACACCCTGGGGCATGGTTTGGTGAAAATTATTAACACCTTGATAATGCCTGTAGCCTGATGGAGCCATTGTTTGCCCAGTGTAATATTTTCCACAATCATTGCAATCAACAACATTGCAATCTGTTGTTAGTTTTTGCATTTCAGCATCAAACAGAACATCACTAATTAACTCTTGAGCAATGACATTTTGTGTCTCATACAATCTACGCAATCTATTTGCAATATGATTGGCAAATATTTCATAAGGATCATCATGATGTTGAGTCCTCAGCTTTTCCCCAATCAACTGCAGTATCTCTGTTGTCTTATCTGGCTGACAACAATTTTGTCTCTTCCTCTGACGGATGACGTGAGATGTGCTGCTTGTTTTAGGTGTGTTCAAAGGCGATGTTGCAGGAGAGCAAGGTCCTTCATCATGAATTGTAGATGTACTTGCTGGATTACTATTACTACATCCTGCCTCACCTTCAATGGTGTTTTCCACATTCTCAAAAATGCAAAGCAAAGAAAATTCAAATATAGACCTATAAATAGATCAATATTAATAATTTATACTTCACAAAACGACTCTATATCCAAACATGCTCGATTTTTCAAATGGACCATTTATCACAATCAACAATGTACAATTGCAATACATCACGGACGTTAAAAACTTGGGACTCACAATGACTAAGACTTTGGACTGGACAAATCATGTGACCTTAACTTGCAATAGAGTCATTGCATGCATCATGACTTTGAAGAAGATTGCTGACTTTATCCCTTTCTCTACAAAGATTATGTTGGTCAAGACCTTGATCTTCCCAATTTTTAATTACTGTGACATTGTGACTCTTGATATGACAGTTCAACTCTTACAGAGGATGCAGCGTGCCCAAAATGACTGTGTATGTTTCATCTTCAACCTCAGACGTGACAACCATGTGACTGAATACTTTGACAGACTCAAACTCATGAGGCTGCATGATTGCAGAGCATTTCATACGGTTATTTTCGTGCATAAGGTCTTGAGAACTGGAACCCCTAAGTATTTAGCAGATGAATTCCACTTTTTGGGTGATATTGGTCTGGGTGGTACTTGGCTTGGTTCCCATCTGCTGGCTGTCCCAACTCACAGGACAGTAATGTTCAACAAGTCTTTTCTGGTGACAGCTTGTGGATGGTGGAATTCATTGCCTGTTGAGCTGAAACGCATTGAGGGACATCGTCGGTTCGGCGCGGCTGTCTTACGGTGGATAAGGGGTGGTGGAGGTGGCTGGGCCTAGCGGGAGTGTCATTGGTTGTTTGGAACAGGTTGCAAGATGTGTGTGTGTGGGTGTGTGAGTGCGTGTGTGTGTGTGTGTGTGTGTGTGTGTGTGTGTGTGTGTGTGTGCATTTTATTTTTTCTCTTAATCTACTATTGTAAATTTTCTCCAATTTTGAACAATCAGCTCTGCTCAGTTTTAGTTATTTCTTCCACTATGGATTCATCATTTATACTCATTATTTTATGCTGGTTGCATTGAAATATTCTCTTTCTCTATAATCACTATGTTTTTAAGATTCTGGTTGCATTTTTCTTGGCTTCATTATTCTGTCATTATCATTGTATAATTTATTCAACATGATCTTGTTATTTTTAATTTTGAGAGTTTTGTTCTTGAGTTAATTAACTATGTCACTTTTCATTTTATTTATTTACTTTATTTATTATTTCACTTGAACAGTTGCTTAATTTTGTTATCTTTTTATTCTGTATCATTTGTTGTATTCTTGCTTAGTATTGTATTGGAGGGTTAAGTGTAAGAGAGGGCCGACTGCGCCCATACTTCGCCCTCCCAGGTTAAAATAAAGGCAGTCATTCTATTCTATCCTGTCCATAATTCAATTTTTATAGCAATATATTAAATTCAATTTATTTCAAGATTCAATGGGTATTAACTGGACTCTTTCTATTGTTTTCAGTTTCCAAGGACTGAGCAGGAGTGGCTCACAGTGGCAGATGGATTTGAAAAAAATGGCAATTCCCACATTGCCTTGGCGCCGTCGACGGCAAGCACATTGCAATTATCCCGCCAGCTGGGAGTGGATCATTCTATTATAATTACAAGCATAGCTTCAGTGTTATCCTTATGGCAATTGTGAACTCCAATTACGAGTTCTCATATTGTGATGTGGGAACCAATGGGAGGGTTTCAGATGGTGGGGTAATTTCAAATACAAAATTCTACCAAAAACTGCAGGATGGTACTCTAAAGATACCAAATCCTCAAGAAATTTGTGAATGGCACGTTTTGCCCTATGTTTTTGTTGGGAATGAGGCATTTGGCATGAGGCCAGATTTCCTAAAGCCGTTCTGGAGGGACAACTTGGATCATGAATCAAGAATTTTCAACTATCAATTATGTAGAGCTAGACGCATGGTTGAAAACACATTCGAAATTCTAGCTTCTCAATTTTGGATTTTCCATATGGCAATCAATTTGGATGTCAATCACATTGACACTGTTGTACTTACTTGTTGTGCATTGCACAATATGTTGAGGAAAAAATGTCATTAGAATTACATGCCTGAAATTGATTCCACAGTAGAGTTCAATGATGACACAGGGACTATGATCAGTCTACAACATGGGAAAAGGGGTGACATTTTGTTTGAAGCAAAAGCTGTTCAAGATCAATTATTCAAGGAGTACTTCAATAATGAAGAAAGTGTGGAATGGCAATAAAATACTGTGATGTAAGGCTAAGGGGGTTGTTGTTTGGGGTTCGGGTTTTCTTATTTTTGCATTTATTTTCTATCATGAGAAGACTGTCAATTAGAGTGTGTTTGTAATAATTTTGATGTGTGATTAATGTTATTGAGTTTAGTTCTTTGTAGTCTACTTTTGTCATGGGTATCCTGATTAATCTGTGAAGCAAAATAATGTGTTTATAGGCTGCATTTTTATGTTGATTTGGGTGCTATATATGTATTGTTCAGTCAGTTGCTGAGGCTTTCCTGTAGATTTTGAAGGTTTTGAATGTTTGAATAGAATAGAATATTTATTTTATTCAACACAATACAGAAATTGGAAATACAGTACCGTATCAGTAAAGTTGAACAACATCAGTAAAAGTTAATTATTACAGTCTTTATTTTTTCATTTAGTCATATTTAACATTTTGTTTAAAATGTTAGTAAGTAAGATTTAATTTATTTTGTATTTTGTATCTTGTATTGTGGCAAAAAGGAAATAAATTTGAATTTGAATTGAAAAAATTTGAATTTAATGCTCTGTATACAGTAAATAATATTGAATGCCTTTTATTAGTTAAATTCAATATGAAACTACATTAAAACTATATAATATATACATTATGTGTCATTTACAAATTCGTCAGTACTCTGTGTAATACTTTTTTTCAACTAAAAACCTGTATAAACCTCTTTTAAAGGTAGCTCTTCTATGATTCAAATGAGTTGGAAATCTATTCAGAAATTTCACTCCAATATAACTAGGCTTTTTCTCATAAAGGGAAAGTCTATGATACTGAACATTCAGATTGTTCCTATGTCTGGTATTGTAATGGTGTACGTCTGAGAGTCTGATCCTGGATCTTGTGAGTTTGGTCCTGTTTTGATATTGTTACCAGTATGTCTAAGAAGTTAATGCTATTGTTCTGCTCTAGTTCCATAGTCAATGGTAAGTTGAGGAGAATTTCGTTTAGTTTCATGTGAAGTGTTTCAATTTGTATTTTATTGCCTTTATTCCTATTCACTGCCTTTTTAATTTGTATTTTATAGCGGTACCAGCTCCTGATTTTGACTGGATTTAGTTGTGTCATGGGGTTGTCATTATTAAATTCATGCCCGGTTTTTCAGTCGCTCAATAGACAGTTTATGGATCCAATAGCACTATTGAATCGATAACCATATGTTTTCTAATGCAAAAAAAAGTTATTGATTCAATAAGTTTATTGAACGACTGAATTAAAAACCCGGCATTAGTGTTGTATCTTGTTTTATTCAATATTTCAGCTAGTATGAAGGTTTGCTATTATTATTTATTATTATGTTTCTGTCCATGATGTGGACCCTGTTGGGTTACAAATAGACAAGGCAAGTCACTAATAAAAAACATGCACCCAGTCTGGCAAAAGCATGCATCACATAAAATACCGGTCAACAGTAGCGTTGTCACATGAGAAAAATTCATCCATCGAATAAAACGGATTCTTTTCGAAGAACATCCTCAGCCTCTCCCTCAGGCTTGACAGTGGCAGAGTCCTTGCTGTAATGGGCAGCCTGTTCAGGATCCTTCCAAGCATGTAGGCCGAGTTGACCTGCGTTCTTCCCAGCCTGCAATATGGGAGGTCAAGTCTATGCCTATTTCGGGTATCATGCCCATGGACGTCCCCCTGGTAGGCAGGACACCCACCTCCCCAACCGCCTTAATCACAAGTTAAGTATAGTCAACCCTATTGTTATATTGTATTGCTGACTATGCATTGTTTTCCTTTGAAGTTAATTCGTAGTTTTAGTCAGTTCCACACAATCATTCGCCGCGAGCACTTGGCTCCCAAATTTCTGTATTCTTGTATTGTTTAGATGTAGTTGTGAAATAAAAGTTCTTTTTAAAAAGTTCTCCGAGTCGTCCAATCACTTAACTGGCGCCCGAACTTCAGGGGTCACGGAAAGTTTTTTTTGTTAATATCCGCGTTCTGTTAACTTGGATTCAAGACTATTCATCTTGTTTTAACAAAAACTTTGAGTTTCAACTCTTAATCCGCGACCGCGAACCTTTTCTTTCTTCTCCAATGAGAAACATTTGTGAAGTGACTCGGTTATTCCAACATCATCTATAAGTACACGGATTTATTTTTCTCCAATGAGAAAAGGTGAAGTGTGAACTCAACTTATAATTCCTAATTTTTTCTCCAACGAGAAAAGTGAAGTGTGAACTCAACCTATAATTTCAAAATTTTTTCTCCAACGAGAAAAGTGGAGTGTGAACTCAACTTATAATTCCTAATTTCTTCTCCAACAAGAAAAATGAAGTGTGAACTCAACCTATAATTTCAAAATTTTTTCTCCAACGCGAAAAGCGAAGTGTGAACTTAAACTACTATAATTCCAATTATTCCTTCAACGAGAAATAATTCGTTAAATGAGAAATAAGTTCGTCTCGTTGAAATGAACATGCATTGTTAGTTTCAATCGACACTTTTCCAAGCTTCAAGAACTTTTCCTCAACACATCCAGTACCAACTGTGAGGCTAACTCAACATCACCAACCAGCTTCAAGAAGTTTTCTTCTACGAATCCAGTACCAGCTGATAAGCAGGCCGCTTCTCAAACTGGCCACCACAGACGACAACAGGACCGTACAGAGACAGAGACCTCGCCGCCTACAGACGGATTCCTGCCGTACTGTCATCATCGGAAGAAGACGACGCCGACGCCGCCGCTGAAGACAACCACGACGTCATCTGCGACCCTACGTCGAACGTAAGCAATTTTGTTATATCTCATCCAAAATCACATCCTACAATGCCTGTTTCTAAACCAATCCCGCACGACATTCTCAAATTTATTCCTCAATATGACGGCACTTGCTACAAATTGCCGCAGTTTATATCCACATGTCAGGAATTGTATGACTCCTATTGCAATGAAACAATTACAGAACGAAGTGAAAACCACTGGCTCATTTTCAGAGCCGCTGTAAGCCGTCTTTCTGGACCGGCGGAAGCGGTAGTTTTTAATAACAATTGTGAAACTATCACGGCGATGATAGCCGCTCTCAAAACAAACTTTGCTGATAACAGGGCCGTTCCGGACCTGATCGCAGAAATTACATTCATGAAATCTTATTCAAATGAACACCCCATTGAATTCGTTAATCGTCTTGATGAAAAACGCACAACTGTGCTCACTAAATACAAACTAGACGGTATCAGTGGAGAACTCTTAAATAATCTCATGCGACAATTAAATGCAACACTCACTCGCACATTGATCCATGGAGTACACCCAGTGTTAGGCTCCCATTTGCAAATCTTACAAATCCAAAATCTTGACGATGCACGCCATAAACTAATAAATGATTGTAGTATTGTCCTCAGAAACTTGAATTTCAAATCGAATGTCGATACCATAAATAAAATAGACTCACGAGCCTTCAATCACACACCTATGCGATCTTTCAATACTCGTACTCCAGACTTTCTAGCAACAAACAAAACATTCACCAACAGCTTCTCAAAATCTAAAACACCAAATTTCTTTCGCTCAAATAATAATGGATTCCAAAAACTTCCTCAAAACAACTTTCAACAGCCCTTTGCTCAAAATAAAGGTTTTCAACAGAACTTACCTCCAAATCAAACTGCTCAATTTCCTCAACAACAAAGAGCGAATCAATTCAACAACTTTGTGCACAATAATTCGCAATTCAGACAACCACAAAACAATAATACTAAGTGGGACTCACAAAACACGGTCAGCATGCGCACAGTTCAATCCAACCCTTCAAACAGATTCAAAACTAAATCTCCCTTTGAAGTGAATTATTTGGACGATAGTCTAGAGCCAACAGACAATTCAACTCAAAATTTCGATGTTGACATTCAAAGTATGCAAAGCCAACTAAATTCCCTTACTGACGCAATCAACAACATGCAAGCTCATTTTTTAGAGGTGGGCTCGTACCCAGAAGAAACACCCCCAGACGATTTGAATTAAACATAATAAATAAGTCGCTCCCATACTTTGTCGACCATGCTAACCGAAAGTGGATGATTGACACTGGATCGTCACAAAATTACGTCAACCCCGCTATTATTCCACCCAACGTGACCAGGTATAGAGAAGAATTTGTAGTAAAAACACCTGTCGGTCAAGGTGGAGGAAACGAGTACATTTTAATGAATTCTACCAATGTATTTCCAGGCAGTCCACAGATAAAATGTATGTTTTGACTTTTCACCTAGATATGATATTTTATTAGGACACGAAACTTTGAAAGGACTTCCGGCCAATGTCAATTATGAAAACAATACGTTAGATTATCGTAACATTTCGAAACCATTATTATCAGTGATACATTCCAATGACAAACGAGAAGAAATACAATTGCAACCAGGCTTTAATGTCATTACCTTACCAATTAGGTCAATTCCTAATATCAAAACAGGGTTACTTAAAGCTGTTACTCATGAAAACTACCATATTGAAGAAAGTATTGTAAGTGTTGAAGAAAATAAATGTAAATGTGTAGTGTACGCTAATGAACTCATGACCATCTGTCCCGAGCCAATAGAAGTAGAAGAAGTATTATGGCAATTAGCTAAAGTACATTTTTCCATCTATAATGAGCATATATCCTACTTTATCGAATTTCCTTTACAATCGCCTACTTACGAAACACTTTTTCTATTATCCTATCCTGTTTATAATAATAACGAGGTTACCACCATTCATGAATATCCTTCCTGATCCTGAGATATAACAAAATTTTATCTGGTAAATGTGAATATTTGAGTGATAACTACTATTGCAGAAATGCGACAGTGATTGAAAATCAATGTATCAGTGAAGTGTTATGATAAGAAATTAGTGCATTGTAAACAATTAGTGATTAATGATTCTGTTTCTTTTGTAAAATTTATTCCTATTATCAACCATTATTTACTGTACAAAATTGACAAAGCTATTATTTTATCAGACAAAAAGAACACTACTTTATATCCTAAGTCAACTCAATTATTATATCTTGATCAGTCTGAACAATTGTTTAAACATCCTAAGATACACGAATATTGGGAAAGTGATATATCCATCCCATCTGAACTTCCATTACATAAATTGAAAACGAACTTTACATTTGATTTAATTCATGAGGCAAACATAAAAATTGAACCGTTGCAAGCAATAGAGGAACTTACTTTAGGAAGAGATAACATTTATTATATGTGGGTTTTTATTGTATCTTGTATTGTAATTTTTAGTGTTTTTATTTTACTCAAATTATATAATTTTATTAAGTATCTTAAATCTTTACAAAATAATTGTCGAAACAATGATAGTGCAGTAACTACACCACAAGCCCCAACATTTGTTCTTGGGTCTTGTCTTCAAACCCAAAATTCTGATCGCTGAGGACAGCTTCAGTCTAGGGGTGGAGGAGTTAAGTATAGTCAACCCTATTGTTATATTGTATTGCTGACTATGCATTGTTTTCCTTTGGAGTTAATTCGTAGTTTTAGTCAGTTCCACACAATCATTCGCCGCGAGCACTTGGCTCCCAAATTTCTGTATTCTTGTATTGTTTAGATGTAGTTGTGAAATAAAAGTTATTTTTAAAAAGTTCTCCGAGTCGTCCAATCACTTAACTACAGACCTGAAAATGTAGAGGCCATACACGTTGCTCAACAAAGAGTGGTCGACAAGGAGCCAGGTATCCAGCACCACACAGAATCCTCACAGCCTTCTTCTGCAGCAGCAAGACAGCCCTCATCTCAGCAGCTCCACCCCAGAGCGTGAGGCCATATAACATCACGCTGTGGAAGAATGCATGATAACTCATATGGAGATATGCCTCAGGAACACAGCTCTTCAGACTCCTCAGCAGGAATAGGACTCGGTTCAACCTGCAACATACATGCTGTTTATTGATTGACGAATGTTATAGTTTATTGATAAATATAATAAAAATTGTTTAATACTGAAGAGACTGAAGAGTTAAGTTTAGTGAGATTATTAATTTGTATGATTATCGACTCCTGGAAAAGAAAATGAAAATTTTACAAGATTAGTTCTGCTCACATCAACTAAGTAGTCAAACTATAGTTTCAACATATTCTGAGATGGAGAAGATATTTGAATTCCAGGAGACTTGAGAAGACAGTATTGATTATTTTTAGTTAAATCACGTTTTAGGAAACATCGTACATAGTTACAAAGTGAAAGAGAAACTGACTGGTTGTTTGAAAAGCTCAATAAACCTTGATGGCACGTGAGTGCATTAGATGGAGAGCGCACTTGTTGTTAGAGATACCAAAGGAACAGTATTCAAGGGAAACAACAATAGCAAAGCTCAGAACTTCAGTAATGGAAATGTTGAGGAAAACTGGAAACAAATTAAGTCTGGTATAACCAAGGCAGCAGAAAGTACAATTGGAAAAACCCAACCCAAAAACAAAAAAGAATGGATAACAGATTCCCTTATTCAACTAATAGAAAACAGAAGAAGATATAAAAACGCAGCAGATGAACAAGACAAGGCTGAATACAGAAGACTGAGGAACTTGGTTAATAGAGGAGCCAGGAAAGCAAAAGAAGGATTTCTGGAAGGAATATGTAGAGAAGTGGAAGACAACATGCAAATTGGAAGAACTGACAAAAAGCCTACAGAACAAGGTGTGTGTGTGTAAAACAAATTTTTCAACAAGCATAGAAAAGCAAAATTGGGTACAATAGAAGACAAAGAGGGAAGGTCAGTTATTTGGTGAAGATGTTGGGAAACGATGGAAGGAATACACTGAAGAATTGTACAACGAAGGTACCTCTGCCAGAGGAAACAATTGGAAAAGAAGAAGAAACAAGTGAAGATGACTTGGGAGACTATACATTCTACAAGCAGAATTTGAGAAGGCAATCAAGGATCTACTCAATCAATAAAGCAATGGGAGTAGATGACATTCCTGCAGAATTAATTAAGAATGCTGGTGAGAACATGAAACTGATTCTGCTGAAACTGATTAGATTAATTTATGATACAGGGAGCTCCTGTAACAGATTTGTGAAATGGTATCAATATGTGGCTCCTATACCAAAAGAGAACATCAGCTACATAAAATGCGAACAACACCGGAACCCTAAGCCTAATATCTCATGCCTCCAAAATACTTCTATGATTAAGGGCTACAAGGGAGAATTGAAGGAAAAGTGGGAAGATATGCTGAGTGAAGACTGGGTTTGGATTCAGGAAAGGTTCAGGAACAAAGAGAGAAGCAATCTTGGGACTGAGACTTTATTGAGAAACAAACCAGGAAGAACAAGCCAACGTATATTGCATTTGTTGGACTTAGAAAAGCATTTGACAGTGTTATATGGCAAGAGATGTTCAATGTGTGCTTAGAAAAGCAGCAGAACTAAAATACAAGGATATGCGGGTAATATATAGTTTCTATAAAGAGGGAGGTAGCTGTGATCAGGAATTGTCATCAGGAGCAGGAAGCAAAAAATCAGGAAAGGTGTGGTGTGTGAGGCAGGGATGTGCTCTTTCTCCTCCTCATATTCAATGTGCTTACATCCAAGATGCAATAGAAAGAATAAGGGCAGATACCAGGACTGGCATCAGAATTAACGGACTTTATTGTGAAGAGGACATGCTACGATATGTGATGATATTGCTGTTGTAACAGAGACAAAAAGAAGAAACTGCAGGAATTCTTACCGTAATGGAAAAGACGGCCAGATGACTATGGTAAGAAAATTAATCTGAAAAAGACAAAAGTGATGATCTGCAACTGTGTTAAGAGTACGAGGCTCCAAGAATAAAAAACGAAGTGAAGAACTTGGGTTGGTTGAAGAGTCTAACTATCTGGGAAGTAAAATCACAAGAGATGGAAGAAGCAGAAAGGAGATTGTGAGCAGAATCTAGCAAGCCAAGATAGCGTTCAACACTAAGAAAACCCTATTCACCAGCAACAACATCAACTTGGAAATAAGAAAAGAATGATGAAAGCCCTTGTTTGGAGCGTAGCACTATATGGGTGTGAAACTTCCACAGTGGGAGCTAACGAGTAGCGAATACAGAAGCCTTGGAGATGTGGTGCTATAGGAGGATGATAAGGGTCAGCTGGAGGGATAGAGTATCGAATGAAGAAGTGCTGAGACGAGTGGAGAAAGAAGAACAACATGGAGATATATGGTCTGTATGAGATAAAACTGATGGGATACATCTTTGAGGCATGAAAACCTTCTTAAAATAATAGCTCAGCGATTGATATAGAGGGAAGAAACCGCTGAGGACGACCAATGATGTCACACCTGCAACAAATCATGAATGACGTTGGCTGCAGCACCTATCAAGAAATGAAGAGGAAAGTGATAGAAGAGAAGAATGGCGCACTGCTGCAAACCAACCTCAGGGTTGAATACCAAAAAGAAGAAGAAGAAGCAAAGCTGAGTTTGGTTTGGCCGCGAAATTATCACGTTCAAGGTGCTGGTCCTCACATAAATAGATGCTTCAATTTTGAATCTGAGCTATTCACCCTTTTTAGATTTTTGCGGTACAAGTGTACCATCTGTGTGGGATAGTCAGTCTGAAAAGAAGAATTGGGTTTTCAAAGATACAGGAACTGTCTCAGTACGGGCAGTTTTAAATTCTTGTACTTAGGGAATTCAATCCTATCTATAGACTGAGTAACTCACGCAGATTTGGGTAAAGTAGGTGTGAGGCCAGTGATAGTGATATTTCGTGGACAAGCCAAGCTGAGCAGCATACCTTCAAAAGGTAAGACATTACTTTTTTTTTTATCTTAAAACACCACAATATTCTTTATTATCGCAGCAAGCAAAATAACCCCCCAATAAAAAGTTTTTATTTTTTATTTTAAACCCCAAGAGGGTAATTTAATTATTTAAAGATCCAAACAAATATATTTTTGTTTTATAATTCTTTTATTAATAAAAGAATTTATTATTTTACTATTATTAAAGTAATAATAATTATATAATTTATCATACCTCTTGTTATCTTATCACAGCTCTTCAGACTCCTCAGCAGGAATAGGGACTCCGTCTAACCTGCAAACATACATGCTGTTTATTGATTGGACAAATGTTATAGTTATTGATACGTCATTGCTACTTTATTAAGGATAAATTTATATTCCTTTACTTATCAAATAAATTATTATTTCATTGTAATAAATAAAATTAACACATTTAGTAATTTATTATTCGACATTTATTTATTATTTTTTTATAAAACCCCACCGTTACATATTGTAAAATTATTATTGTATAGCTACCGGTATTTGAATTACTGTATCACAACAACCAGTACCATTTGAATAATACTACAACATGAGACTAAATTCAAGTAATACATCAGAAAAAAGCAGGGTGAATAGCCAGAAAATTTTAATCAAACATTCTTGAATGTTCCAAGGCGATTCATGAACAAGAATACTCATTATTTGAAATGATAATAAATGTATACAGTACATGATGGTAAAATTTCATTATAGAAAGTAGGTGTTATCATACCTCATCAGCAATGTCTGTCTCCCTCGTCCAGATTGCTTATGGACGTTATTGGAGCCTGGTCTTTCAAAATGATAATTTTCAAAATACCACAAGTTTGGGGTGTAAACGTCCTCTTCCCCCGCTCCACTTCGTTAAGAGCTCAAAAATTTTGCAAGTTCTCTCTTATAAATAGTTCTTAAAGAGTTTATTTTTTTAGAAATTGTTTCTCTTGTTGCCTGTGGTTGGAATTGTTTGTATTTTTTCAAGATGACCTGTAAAGCAAATTACTTGCAATTAAAAAAATATAAAATTTTTACTAGTTGATAGTGTATTATTTCTACAATGATGGTACTGTATTGCTGGTACACCTAAATTTGTTCAACAGCTATGAGTTCAAATTGTACAACTTTGAAAGAGAAAATAGAAGAAAGAATATTAATTCTGCTTTTATACACATAATACTAGTTTTAGAGTTGTACCATGGTTTGGTGCATAACGTGCCACAGATCTACTGCTCTACCCTCAGTAGGCTGAGAATGTAATGAATAAACCCACTAAACCATGGTACAGTCACAACAACATTGTGTTGAATAAAGTGGAATTTAATGTCAAGTTATCTAAATTATGGAGAGGTTTTACCCGATATATATTCTTCAAATTTCATTTCTCTATTGCCTCACGGAGACAATCACCAGGTCTATATTAACGGTTTGAAAGGCAGTTACCTAAGATGGTTTAATACAATAGCCTAAGCGATTTTATTTACCTCCATACGCATCCCTTTTATATTGCGGTCGCTGTAGTCTTTAGTTTTATTTTCCAAAAACAAGGATTGTTTTTGTACATTTCTATAAAATCAGAGAGAAATTCTCTCTGGAAGGTCTCAAATCAGACATAATTCTGTAAAATATAATAGTAATTCATTATTTATCTCAATAATTGTTCATATAAGATGTTTTCAGACAAAATAAAAATTAAAATAGGTAGTGATGCACAAATAGTATATACATGTTAGAGTAAGCATTTTAGCAGACGAGCTATAAAACAAATTTTAGTAGACAATAATGATTACTATTGACTGAGCTGCATTGAGGTCTAAGGTCTACCTCATTGAGGTTTTGAGTTGGATTCTCCTTTTGTGTTTCCGTCCGTCCTTCTGTCTATAATGCATTTGCAAAGGCATGGAATAGAATTTCATTAGATTTGACGGGAGTTTTCCTTTTTGAACTGGTGCAACGATGTATAACTTATGTAAAGTTTTTTGGAAATGATGCATCTTAAGGACAAAGGTTTCTAATATAACTTTTTATATTATAATATATAATTTTATATTATAATATATAACTTTATCTAATAGGATACTATTATATATCATAAAAATGTGATAGAGAGATTGTATTTAAATCGACTAAAGGAATGAGCATCATTGAATCAGTCAGCCAAGAAAGATATTCCAACGTTACATTCATTTAGGTACCTATAATTATTTTTGGATAGTTTCTCCCCAAAATTATTATTATGTTTTTTTTGATTGCTTGATAGGGTACAGAAGCGCAATGTAGAGAAAATTATAGTTACCGGTACTGTACTTCAGAGACTGATTATACAGTCGCTGTAATTATTACATGATCATAAAATGATGATTAAATATTATTGTGTGTTCTTTACTAGCCTACAGATGATAGAGAGGCTTTGATGTGAAGGAGTCACTGAGCTAAATACCGTATGAGAACCACCTTACGCACGGACATAGCAGGATCCTTTTAACTTTTCAGAAAAATATGTTTCAAAGAGCAATATCACAATGTAACCTACAAATGCTGAATCTCGCAGATTATTGAAAAGGTCTTTAAAAAGTTATTCTTGAAAAGGTCTTTCTAAAGACTTTAAGGTCTTCAAGACTTTTAAGCCTTTTGATTATTGTGTCGAAATCGCTGTTTAATTATTACCGAACAGCTGATTTCTGACAAGTTAAAGGGATCCCCTATCTATACCTTATGTGGGCGTGTGAGAAGTTGACAATGAACTTATTAGCTGAGCTACAGAGACTGCATAATACCAAAAATAATTTAACTAGTTAAGATTTAAGACAATTTAACTAGTTAGTATTGTCTTTGATAATATATACTGTATAAACTGCCTCTGTGAGCTGAGCTTTGCTGAATTACCTTCCGGTTGACGGACAGGACTATTCTGAAGAGGATGAAATGAGCTTTCAAGAAATGACTGCATGAAGTCTACTGTTTACAGAACTACTTGTTTGATAGATTTTAATTAAAGATCTAAAAATTGTCAAAACAAAAAAGTTACAAATTCATTATATGATATGGAACTAACTTAAAGTAACTTACATTATTGCTATAATAACCTATGTGGTTTTGTCAGTTGCTATTGTCTTTGTATACTATAATATTAAAATCTGAACGCAATCACCTTCACTAAACTTACATATGAAAAAATAAAAACTTGAGAACTTGAAAAATGGATGGAAAGGAACTCTTTGACAACGACCTAACCAAAACCAAGTCGAGTGACAGCTACTTTTTGGTACCGGTAGGAAACTATTATTTTGTTTAACACAATAACACATCCTATTCTTAAGCCCGCTAATTTAAAGCTAAATTGGTTTCTAATCAATAGTATTATATAGGCTAACTATATGATTAAAATGAATGTCTTATTTTATAATAATATTTATTTATTCAGGTAGTAAAACTTGAACGTAAGTAACAGTACAGTAGGCCTACTTAAAAATACACATTCATCTTACCGTGTAATCGATAACCTACATAATATTACATTGAATTAAATTATTGTTATGTTGATATTTTATTTTCCAGTCGTATTACCTTTTGATTTTTGAAAGGAACCTTTGGAATAATACAAATACAATTATACTAAAACGCCGTCGCCGATAGAACGATATAACTTATTCAAATCAAACAGTGACTGAGGACTGAGGACGTGAGGACACTCTTCTACACAGGTACCATTTATACCAACCTCAACAACCAACATCCTTCTTTTCCTTTTTAAAAAGAAAAGGAAATGAACTGAACACATTAGAGAAGTTTAAAAATTTTAATACATAAAAAAATAAATGACAAAGAATATAAAATAAAGTTGTAATTATCTCAAAAATTTGTTCTATCAAATTATCTAACTGGAGGTAGCACTGATTGAACAAGCTGGGTTACGCCTATTTTTTTTTCAATAGCATACTGTTCTTGAGAAAAAATTTCAATCCCCACTTTATTGCCAACTTAATTTTTTTGGTACTACATACTGTATTAGAAAAAAAATATTTCATCCCCACTTTATTACCAACCTAACAAAATTAGACGGAACGACGGAACACTAATCCTGCTAGCAGCCCTAGCTTGTGCTACCTCCAGATGGATATATTTAGCTCACTGTTGAGAAGTAGCTCCCAAACATCAGCGCGCTCAAGTGAGAGACAGAGGAAAAACCTGGGGGAATTGAAGATAATTATGTTATCATTGAATCAAATGTGAAAATGCCTGTTTTCAAACCCATCGTATTTGATAAATATTCAGCCAAAATATTCCAGTAACTTATAAAATTAAAGCTATGATGTTTAAGAACACTTCAGTTGTCTCTTTAAGAGAAAAGAAACAAAAATAATTTTAATTTGATCCTCTTTCCAAAAGAGAGTGAGATATGTAGTGATATTAAATATAATATTGAACGTAAATAGGTGAAATATGGGAAATATAAGATGTAAATATAATGTTGTAATTGAATTAAATATTATTTGTGCGAAATAGTTTACTTCGCGCTGATCAGGTCTATGAGCTACTCCTCAATAGGTCACTGTTGCTTAGCAAGGGAACAGTGACCCAGAGTGACCAAGCTCGGTCACCGACTGGGTCACATTTGTGTGACTCGTCAGGCACGATACATTACTGCAAATGGAGCAGTTCACACTGGGACAGGGTCACAGATAGCATATAAAGTAGCCTACTTTGTTTTGTAATAAGGATTGTAATTTAATTTGATCATTTCTGTCAGAGTGTGCAAACTCGTTTATTTTATTAAAACCTTTCTACTGAGTCTATTCAATAAGTAATATGTCAAATATTTACTATAGTGTGCATTTACGTCTTAAAGTAAAAATCAATAAACTGTAACAGGTTATTTGTGTGGTATTTTTTACACCAGCCAAAAATCGTAGCATAAGATTAATCCAATTTCTTTTGATAAGTTGTAGAATTCTGCTTTACATATTTTTGATTGAAAAATTTGCTGCTATATGAAACAAAAAATGAAAGATTCAAGCAAATATACAATATATTTATGTACAATACTAGCCAGCTGGCTCCGCCCCCTGGAACCCTGGCAGAATCATTTTCCTAAACTAAAAGAGTGATGAAACAACATGGGTCACTTCCTGGTCACAGTGACCTAGGATGAAGGCGGCCTAAAACATTGAGCTAAATATCGAACTGGAGACACCAGGAATATCTAACAGGAAAATAGTACTGAGCGCGAGGTCTACTGTTCACAGAACTACTAGTAAGAATCAGTCGTAGGTTTTCTAAGACAGACAAGCGTGTAAATGCGTCTATGCGCGTAGCCAAAGAACATTCGTCTGTTTCCCCTTTTGTCATCAGCTGATCCATACAAAAATAAAGCAAATACTATTGATATACTACACGATTATTTTGCACTACTATAATGGTTCAATGAAAAAATAGAATTGATAAATTTAAATTATTTTATTAGTGAATAATTTCATCGGTACCATTTCTACATAAATCCATAACTCAAAGTCAACACAAAAGAAAAATATGTTTTCTGATATCATAAAACGATACAAAATTATTACAAATAGTAAAAACCAAAAAACCCTTATTAAATATAATTTTCCAATATATATTTAAGGATAGGCACACAAAACACACGATTCGTTTTTACAATGTCGAAAAACTGCATGATATAATTTACATTAAAATACACTAATGAAATTATAATATTATATACTTTGCAAGTGAAAAATAATAATGCTTTATTAACTGAAAATTCTCAGAAGGTCAAGGATGATGCGTTTTGGGGCATTAATACCTATTAGACTGGTTCAGGAATCAAGAGATTATTATATTAATAAACGACAAAAAAGTACATAATACATTATGAATAATGCAGCTTCCACTACAGTTTGATATAAATTTCTATCAATAATCTTCAACTACCTACCCAATTTTAATTAAACAAGGAAACTTGGGCCGGATAGCACCTGCGGTGGTATTTGGAAACAATTTATGGGAATCTTCATATAAATAAGAGACTACAATTGCATTTGTGCGGGGTTTATGTGTGTGTTAGCAGAAAACAAGTTACATTGTGGAATTATCTGATAGAATAGATGTACTGCGAATTGTAGTACATTAATGAAGATTTGTAGTAAAGGTATCACAGTTACCGTGGTACATAATTATCGCACATGCAGAACATTTTTCAGTCTGTGGCATTTGCGAAAAAGTAATGAGATTAAAAATTCATTACTTTCTCAAGAAAAAGAGCTTTTTAAAAATTGCACTGCTAACGGGAATTGAGATCAAAACTGGCTTAATTGACAAAAGACGAATGTGTAGCTTACAGTATAAGTAGAATACATATAAACTTACAATACATATAAATATTGTAGTGTTTACCCATCAAGATTAATTTGAAGCATATGCCACGGTTATACAGAGTTCGGCACAAAAACTATCTGATTTGAAAAGCACGCCATTCAGGCGGTAGGTATTATAGGGTACTGAGACTTATTTCATTTGAAAGGTATGATTTTGTTTCATACCTTCATTTTATTTCCACCCATTTCAGATGCCATCATACCTCACAACAATGGCAGCGTGCGTTTGTCGTCAAGTAGTCCTTTTTACACTGTGATTGCGACCGAGCGCATCTTCCGAAATCACTCCAATAGGATTCCCCGTAATCCATTGGGTCATGTTTTGGTCAGCAAATCGATTATTACATTTAACACAATGTTCAGACGAAGAGTGAGGGTGACAAAACAAAGAACAAGAACTTAAAACATGAGGTAGTCTCAAGTTTCAATTTTGCGTACAACGCGACCTGGCGCGACGTACTGTGCGAGAACATGCGGTTGCTTTTTGACGCTTAGACATTCGGCAACCATTTAGTGATGAGGATTATCGTCGAAAACGAAATTCAGATTAATCAGAAGTGTAATTTGCAGTACAACATGGCGATCGAAAAATTGAAGCTCTGACTGACTCAATGTTATCAGCTCTTCTGACAATCCGGACACCAATTCCATGTCTTCAATTCGTCATGATCGATTTGCAGTCTAGGATAATCCGAAAAGTAACTACTGGTCCAAGAAGTGACATCGGAAGGCGCTCTGGGCAGCAATCACAGTGTAAAAAAGACTTCTTGACGTCAAACGCACGCTGCCCATTGTTGTGAGGTATGATGGCATCTGAAATGGGCGGAAATAAAACTTCAAAATCATACCTTTCAAATGAAATAGGTCCCAGTACCCTATAATACCAACCGCCTCAATGGCGCGCATTTCAAATCAGATAGTTTTTGTGCCGAACCCTGTACTTCTCCATCTTCTTACTAATATTTTCCAATTGGTCCAATTTATTACTTTATTTGGTGAAATCAATTTCTCAACAAATTTAAACCAGTATTTTTTCCTACCTTATATATTCAGTTTTAGAATAACATTATACAAAATTTTAAGGGCCTATTCCAGAAAAAATTATCAATATTTTTTATACACACAGTAGAGATGAATTCAATGTAGCTTTGTTTTGTGGAGCTCCGTTGCGAAGCACGGGTGGCTGCTAGTTAATAATAATTATATAATAAATAGAATGAAGAAAGCATAGTTACATTAAGATATAAAATTCTTTTCATCTAGCAGAATTCGATAACAGCGTTGAATAACCAATTTTTTACAAGTATTCTCTTATGCTATCCAACACCTAGGATCATAAATTTGTTCAACAAAAGGTAATTTTCACAAATTTCTAATACTGTTTGCAGAGAACATAATTATTTATCAACTTGTACAATTCATTTTTTATTGAGTATTTACAGTATATACAACGAATGTATGTATCTCTTCGGATAATAAATTAAGTGGTCAGTTGCATGGCATTCAAAAATCGTTGAATTGATTGGTTTTCGTCCAATCAGTCGTATGAGTCTATTTTGACTTCATTTCAATGTTCATAAATCAGTTAAGGAATTATTCACTAGTCACTTAAGACCGCGCACATAGTAGCATACTCACTAAGCTTTCATCTTGCAACCGAATCTGATGAGACCACAGTCAATTTTTTCTTTTAATATTTGAAGTTTCAAGTTGAACATCCACCCATACACACTTTAACTATCCAGAAGTACAATCCTAGAAGTTTCTTACAAATCAAGCCGATTGTATTAGTTCCAAGTGCCGATGAAGTTGATAAATGTCATGTAAACCTTTTATGCGTGGATTCTTAAGCTAGAAAATCATTCCATGAAGTTGATGATCATTTCCGTTATCTACTTTGCTATCACCAGGTAGTTTGTATGGTAAGAAAACTGATGACACAGTATACTACAATAGTTACACCTCAAGAATTACAAGGGATTGAGCAGTTTACAAATCCCACCATTATAAACTTGGTAAGAGAACTGATGACACAGTATACTACAACTATAGTATAAATACAATAGTTTCAACTCAAGGGATCCAGCAGTTTTCAAATCCCACCATTATCACGGAAAGAAAACTGATGACACAATATTCTACAATCAATACTTTCAACTCAAGAATTCCAAGGGATCAAGTAGTTTTCAAATCCCACCCTCATTAAATTATAATGAATAGAAAACTGATGACACTGTATCCGACAATAGTATCAACTCAAGGGATCAAGCAGTTTTCAAATGCTCCCATTATTAAATTATCACGGTAAGAGAACTGATTAACACAGTATATTACAATAGTTTCAACACAAGGGATCAAGCAGTTTACAAATCCCACCATTATTAAAGTACCATGGTAAGAAAACTGATGACACAATATCCTAAAATACTATCAACTGAAGGGTTTGAGCAGTTTCAAAATTCAATTTCACAATGAGTTTGTGTCAGAATTAGGCTCTGGGAAAGTTGTTTTTCTTGAACTTTTTAGCACTTTTCAGCGGACAGTTGTGCTTGATGAGGTTGAACTGCGACTTGAACTTGGTGCCACAGGCGGTGCAGGTGAGCTGGGACTGGGCCTGGGGTCGGTCGACGAGGGTGGGCAGACTGTGTCGCTTGAGCAGGTGGTCGGCCATCTCCTCGTCAGTCATGTACTGCTTCTCGCACAGCGGACACTGCGTCGTCTGCGCTGCCACCGACACGTGGCTACGGACCACGTGGTCCAGCACCGACGGCTTGCCGTCGTGACCTGCAACATACAACATGTCGCTCAAAAACCCAGCTCAAACAGTGAACATCTTACATAAAACATTACAGTGTACATTACATATATATTGTACAGTGTACAATACAATATTGTTTTATATTAATGTAGGATAGGAAATCTTAGCCATGACGATTCTATTTCAACGTATGATGTTGAAATCATATTAAGGTAACCATGTGATTAATTTGAAACCAATGTTATTGATTGAATAAATAAACAAGTTAGTTTTATGAGAAAAACTCAACGGATAGGTCGAAAAATGACTATCAATGTGAATAAAAGATATTAATTCACGACTGGATATTAATTTGATTAAATAATATCCTACATTATTACAATACACCCCCTCCCCATACAAGACCATGATAGGACCCGATCATATTTAGAACGGCCAAGAAGTCGGATATGGGAGGAGCAAAAACGCCTATTTCAGGTAGAAAACTACCTTTTACAGTATCTGTAAAAAAAATTAACCGGAACACTTAAAAAAACATGGTCACAGATTATTTTGAAACTTTTTTAATGATATATAAATTGGATTGTTATTTTCAAATTGCGTGTATTTCGAGAAGAGCACTGAACATGAGACATTATAAACAAATGTTGAAAATAGCTGCATCAACATACTACATTATTGAAATTGATATAGAGCTGCATTCACATTATTTAGTTTCAAGTGTAAAAATTTAAATCATTAGAAAAATACACACAAAAGAGAGGGGAAATAGGACATGAACATAATTATTTCATTGTGAATAATTCTTTCACGTTACATTATTTATTATTTACTTTTAAAATAGGAAAGCTGAATCTTGACTTCTGACAACTACTCTCTCAAATTAGTTTGTAACTTATAAATATGAAGGAAGGTGAGTTGAGTGTAAGAGGAGGTCGGCAACGCCTCAACTTTGCCCTTCAAAAAGAAATAAAGGTAGCAATCCAATTCAATTCTACAATTTTAATTCCTTGGATAATAATCTCTGAAGAAAACATCCAAGTTCATTCCATTAGGAGCCTGAATAATGTACATGTGCAGAGATTAGAAAAATCGAATTCTAATCAGTTAATTAACCTTCAAACATGAATACAAAATGGAGGATCAATTTGGAATACAGAAGATACCTTTTCATAGATATAATAAAAAGATATAATAATAATAATAATAATTATGTAATGACTATTGTTTTGATTACAAAGATTAGGCATTTTTTTGTTTTAAATTTCTAGATAGGTTCTTTATTTTATCGGTGTTAACTTCCCTTCAACTCAGGCTTTTTAATTTTTTTTTTTAATTAAAAGCCTGAGTTGAAGGGAAGTTAACACCGATAAAATAAAGAACCTATCTAGATATTTAAAACAAAAAATGCCTAATCTTTGTAATCAAAACAATAGTCATGACAAGATCATGCAACACATTGTTGACATACCTTGTTCGCAGAGAGGACAGTTCCAGTGGGGCGGCGCCGTGTGGTTGTCGGTGATGTGGTGTGCGAGGCGAGGACCGGACGTGGGAAGATGGTCGCACAGCGGACACTGGTACTGGGGCGAAGCGGCCTGCACGTGGTCGGCCAGAATGTGGCTGCCCAGCTCGTCCTGTGACTCATACACTTGGCCGCACAGTGGACAGCCCCACATCTTCACCTAACAAACACAAATAAAGCTATTAGTGTACCAGATCCGAATATCTTTCAGTTGATACTTCACTAACCAGCTATACTACAAATAAAACCTGCACATCTGGGACCAATAACATTTCTTTTGGCGCAAAGCACATCAAAATCGGTTGACTCAAACCTCTAAACGGGCTGTCATCTGGGTTTTTCCATAAGAATTTTAATATACAAGGATTGACAGCTCATTTAGATATTTATCTATTTATTCAACAATGTACTACTGATCAAACTGGCTCACGCCAAAAACTTTCCCTTTTCCAATTTATAAACCTTTCAAATTTACGTTATGTAGCATATTTCACAGACACAAATTTCCACTTCAAAGCCGTACACTAGGCACATTTTGAATATCATAGAAGATAATATGAAAGTTTTGAGAAACCGTATTTACACTCTACTTCATAGTAAAGGATAAAGAAACGGACTTCGGACCTTTTGCAATAAATACAATTGATCTTGACCACCGTAAAATGAGATCATATTGCATTAACGTCAGATTCGTTCATTGGTTATCGTTGCATTAGTTTCGTTCAATGACATCTTTTATTCAATTGGATTTTTTGTGCAACTGGCCGTTAGAGCAGAACTTCTTTTCTATGTTTCTCCAATAACAACATGCAGTCTGTCAATAATGTTGATGTAAGAAAAATTATTTTGTTTACTTCCTTTTTAAACTGCATTTCAGTATTGAAGTGAATAATCGACCGGCATTTTTAGTCAAAAGGAAAATTGACTAGTAAGCATCAATACATTATTAATCACGTTTATCAATGAAAATAAGCGGGAAGTGGAGACTCACCTTAGATGTAGTGACAGTGGCGGGGGGAGGGGGTGGTGCTGGTGCAGCCGTATTGGCTTCACTGCCATGATTCGACACGTGGTAGATGAGTTCCCCTTCGTCAGGCTGCACGGCTTTGCACAGCGGACACGGAAACGTTGACGTCTCATCTACGCAGTGCACCTCCAACGTGTGTGCCAACACGGAAGGCGTATCCGAATGCCTGCAACAATTGAATGGAAATTTGAATGAATTGGAAATATCAACTTCGAATGCAACAGCGATAAGGTTTTACAAGTTGTATCTAAACAAACAGGGCATCAAAAGTGCTATTTTATTTATAGTTCGAGAGAAATTTCTTCCAAAAAGAGGGAAAAACAGAATGAGATATCGATCCTCTTCTATCCGCTCCCTCCATACCGCCTTCAATATTCGTTTTTGCTTTCCATGTATACAATACAGTACAAAAATAGAGTTATTATTGTTAAAAACGTCCTCCAACCCACCTTCTTGTCCATCTACAACCAGGTAGTGCTGTCCTTTAAATATTTTGCGTTTCACCACACGAGTTTGTTTTGTTACTCGGAATGGTGCATGACCAATGCAGTTGAAAAAGTAACAAAAGTCATTCAATGCTGCAGATCAGATTCTCCCCTATTTCGACTGACTTTATATAGAATTGTGGAAGGGGAACCTTGCCCCTACAACACATGTTAGAAAGAGATTTCTCAAGAGCCGAAGAGCATTGAATAGTTCAAAATAAAATTGAATTAATAATAACTAATTCAACAATAACAATTGAATTGAAAACTGCTGCATTGCAAAAAAATGTTGAACCATTTCTTTCGATTTATTATTGATCAAAGCAGTTTACATGGTTAAATTTTTTGAAATATATACAAAAATTCAACTGATTGATCTGACAAGTTTTAAAAGTATTTGTCACTAAAGTGCGTGTTTGAAATGTGTATTGATGGAAGTGTATTTTTAGGCTAAATCATAAATTTGAAAAATCCAACTCACCAAGTAGAGCAGAGACTGCATTGCACTGGTTGCTCTTGCTGATTGGTCTTGTTTTTCGATCCCTTTGGTCTTCCCCTTTTTTTGTGAGTACTACTTTCCTCTTTTAATGACCAATCTTCGTCATCCTAAAATGACAAAATAAGAAATAATTTAAGAAATAGTCATTTTATTATCAAAACCAACATACAGTAAATTGCATAACAGTAAGCACAAACTTGTAACACTGACACAGAGTTAAACAAAATCCATTTCATATGAATAGAATGATTATAAGCCATTGACTAACTGCAACTTTAAAACAAGCTTCAATATTCTTGTCATCTTATATGCTGTGTAGTCTATTGGATCCGAATTCTATAATCAATTTTTGGTGGATCCACCATCATGGCGAACACTGTATCCACTTTCTGTTAAGTGAATAGAATTGTCAAAATGAAAAAGTGAAGACTTACGGCATCATCCCAGGGATACTGCCGCTTCGAGGTGCGAGAACCTTTTGGGCGTCCACGCCTCTTGTTGCGCATATATATGTTTCCTTCTTCATTATATTCCTCGTAGTACTCGTCATAATCCATTGCAGTGTCGCCTTCTGCTTTGCCATTTTCATACTGCTGTTGTTCAGATTCTTCGTTGGATTCCTGTTCGAAGTCATCCTTCACGTCAGGGATCTCGTCTTTTGGAAGAACTTTCATTGAGCCGTCGCAGCACAAAGGGCAGTGCTCGTCATCTTCATCCGTATTTCTGAAGAATAAATTATTGATACAACACTACTTTCCACTCCAACTGTAATAGCGATCACAATATTATAATAGAAAATATATAATTAGAATTTATAATTAACCAACTGTTAAGAATACATAATTTTCGTTTAACTCACTATCACAATCATAATATTGTATTATCATAAACATGAGGTCATCAAATCAAGTCACCAGCGGTGGGAGGATGCCGGGTTCGATTCCCGACCTGGATAAAAATATTGTTATGTAGTAGGTTAATCGAATTTTCCTCAGCTGTTTGTTCTCATTGTAAACGAATAATTTTAATGCCAGTTTGTTCATATAACTATCAAATAGCCATGAGAGAGCCATGAAATGGCAAGCTTGAAGAAAGTCAATCTGTAAAGTCAAAACTCGGTACAAACCTCAAATTGCAGTATTGTGCTAATGGGATACAGTGCCAGATTTTCAACAGAAACAGGGCAACAGTGCTCTGATACTCCATATATGAGCTGTATTTTTCTTTGTATTGTAAATGATTTTTTATGAATAAACTTTGATTGAAGTAGCATTGTCATAAAACTCTATTAAATTCTATGGTTTGCGCAGACTATATATATTGTTTATTTTAGACTAAGCAGTATTTAATAAATTTGGGAACGTTACTCACTTCTCAAACTCATTTGATTGGTACAAAAGTTTTTTCAACAGATCGTCAGCAGCCGTCACTCTCCTAGTGAACGCATGACTGGCGTTCAAACTTTCCACACAGCTCAGACATATCTGCTTCGGCAGCTCGTCCTCTTTACTCACCTAATCACAAAATCATAAATAATGTTATTAGGAAATTGAAAAAAGTTATTTCATCCTAAAATAAAGAATTTCATTCTGAATCATGATAGTTTAGTAATTTCAAAAGAGGAATTTCTCATAGATCTGTGTCCGTCCGACAAAACTATCCGACTTCCTTGGGAGATGAATTTTGCGTGTTATGTGTATTTATAAATATCTACTACAGAACTTGACGTGTTATATGCTGCAGGAGCGTTGCTCCCGAGATGCAGTTATATGTGACGAACTAAATAAATAAATTAACTAACGGTATATTGGTAATGAAATGAGAATTAGATTGGAAAACCTAGTTTCTTTTCTAACTGTGATAATTTTGGTCATATCGTCTGAATACCTGATTAGATTTGAGGAAATATCAATTATTCAACTACAAAACATCAATAAATACGACGAATAAAAAATATTGTGGAGAATCTGATATCGAACTATTTGGTTTCTATATGGTTATAAGTTATAACTACAGTATACGCAATCAATGATTTTCTATTTAAAATTAACAGTGATTCTCCACCTTGCCAAGAAATGAAGGGAAGAATGGCTTGAGGTTGCCCCCTATCTAACTATAGATTAACTATATTATAGTTATGATTAGACTCTATATTGAGAGGGAAAATGTTACTGTTATTCTTTGTAGGCGTTCAAGGAACGAGCATTGGAAAGATATGGTAGGGAATGAATATTATAGGATTGGTATTTGGGTTGGTGCACTGAGGGGACCCCGTTGCGTCCGTGAAGATGCCCGCCGTTTGGCACATAAGGCAATATCAGGAATGAACGTGGAACATTCGAACAAGGTGATTATTTAAGGAACATTCAAGGTAATAATAATAATAATTTCATTCGTGATTTTACTAAACTCACACAACAAGCTGCTAATATCTAGAATTGGCTCTACAATGATAATAACAGCCTCGATTTTTTTAGGGAGATACAGACTACCTATTACAGATAAATTTGAAGACTTCTTTTTAAGCAGCCGGGGCCGACGACTTGACGTCTCTGAAAGATGGAGGGGCCGACTGTGATCAAATCAGAAACCTTTGTATTATCAGACCGGCGATAAGCCACCTCGGCTACCGGCCTCTCGCAAATGAGATATCTCTCTAAGGATCTATCTATTATTTGAATATAATAGACTACGGTTGCGTGTGTGTGGTGATTAGCAAGGAACAAGCTAATTTTGTGGATCGAGTTCCGAAGAAACGGGAATTATCTAAAGCTTGAAATTTTGCATATAGATTCTAAAAATATTAATCTTTTGCACATCGAAGCCCAAATTTCAATTTTCTTTCTACATTTTTCAGAATTGATGCTCAAATATCACTTAAAATAAAGTTTGTATCATTTGTTTCATCCACATAGAACGTATTCATGAACGTTCCTTTCTTAAAAATTCCTTGAAAAAGCGATCACAAACTAAAGAAAGCAGCTGTAGAAAACTCAACATTTATCAAGTTTTATTCAATATTTGTGAGTATTTTCAATTGTTTATTGTTAATATTCTAAAATACAAAGACAATTATTATTTAAATTATATGAATACAAATATTGGATTAAACTTGAAAAATTTTGATCCAAAAAAATGTGCATGATAGTAGTCTGTTCCAGATTTAAAGAGAAACGGTGCAGGTATGCCGGGACCACTACCAGGTATTGATAAATACTATTGTCAAAACATCTATTGTTGTGAGACCTACGGGCGACGGTCAGCTAAAATAATAAATATATTATTAGAATTTGCCAATAACTATTTCTGTCCGAGTGCTTTCCAAGGAATTTTCAGTGTCGACGATCCGAGCGTGGCAGCTACCCATTCATCAATACAATGGATAATTTGACAACAGTAGTTCACCACTTTCTGCTAGAGGTCCCGGCCTACCTGCACTCTTTCTCTTTAAACCTGGAACGGGACTATACGAGTTATTACAGATCTGTCTGTTCAATGTGAGATCGCCATTTTCTGAAATTTCATATTACGAAAGGAACGTTCATAAATACGGCTAATATTAATCTACAAGTTTAATATCAATCTAATATTAATCTCCAAGTTTAGAAAATATAAAAGATTATTTATAATAGAATGAGCATTGCTTACCAATATGGGGAGTGTTTCGTTTATTTTATCAGCCAAAGTATCAATGCCTTCGTCATCATCGTTCTTTCCAAGTTCTGTGGGAGTTGCTTGGAAAATGTAGATAGCGCCCTCTTCAATAGTGCCAGCACACAACCGACAATACTTGACGGAGAGCCGCTTTCTCGGAACAATTTGCGACTCATCCACTTCAATGTCTTCACTTTTCGGTATGACTGGCAACTGCTCCAGTGGAGGTGGCTCCAATGACGGCAGAGAGTCGCCAGCGATCGTCTTCACATTGGTGCTCAATTCAGTGAATTGGGACATAATCCCAGATGAGGACAAAGCGGGTACGGCGTTTTCAGATGATTCATCTTCCTTCGCCTCTTGTTTAAACCCTGCAGAAAAAGATTTGAAAGTTATTACTTCATAGAATACGCTAATCTAATGCTGCATCATATCCAGATTCAGCATTGAATCATTTCCAATACTGAATTTTCCATCTTTTATGTGATTCACATAACATTTTATCATCCTTATATATTTAAAGAGTTTTGTAAAACTAAGGGCAGCCACTGTGACAGTTATATTGGACCCATTTAGATTCGGTTCGCGCTAAAAGAAAGTTATTTGTCCTAGATGTGCAGGTTTCATTTGAATCTTGAAAACAAGGGGTGTATTAAGGGGTAAAAAAATTAAAATAAGCTCAGCGGCGCATCTCTCAAATTTTAAAGGAACTGCTCGAACCTGTCTGCTAAAAATAGAGTATTGAATAATTTGGCGACAAATTTGAGCGGAGCCAACGATGCTTTGCGATGAGGGCTTACTCTAGTAGATTAGATTATGAAATCTGCTGCATTGCGACTTGCGACACAATAGGGTAAGGCTATAACAATTATGTTGCTCTCCACACGCCTCCATAGACTGTCCAAAATATTTTCCCAGGTCTAACAAAAATATTTTTTTCATGCCACTCCTGTGTTTTGGAGAACACGTTAAGCAGTCGGCGGTTCTGGCTGCCTAAAAAACAGTCTTTAAATTCATCACTCATCCTCGCGCTTTCCATTACCGACGTAGCCTACAAGTCTAAGGCTCATGTGAGCATCATCCCCAGAAAAAAATATTATTGGCTTAGATTCATTGAGTATCCAGAATATAAATGTGAGTGAACGAAGTACCTATTGCAACTGCAATACAGTCTGTATTCAGAAAGAGAATAATTAAAAATTTGTTCCTTAAAAACATTGAATAGTTTTACATAGAATACGATATGTTATTCTTGTAGCCAGACATGACAATACGAGTACGGTACATTGCTAAGCATTTGTTTTAATAATGAATTTTTTTTAGAAAACTAGGTAATTGTTCATCACCTCGAAGTAGCATTTTACCTCAAAATAGCCTACAAGTCGCATTTTCACTGAAAAATCAAAACTTGAATAAGTTGGGTCTGAACATAGAAAAGTTTCCAAAAATTCTCGATAATCGAAAACACATTTAACAGCCATGTCTTATCTCAAATATATGGGTACACATCGGCCTATAGTGGATAGCACCGGTCTAAGCGACAAATATAGGCTACATAGGAATATTACCAAATATGAAAAGTTCCAACTTACCAGATTCTTTTTTCCTTGTTATCTTGAATGATTCGAAATACTCCATTACATTAGCTGTCATTTCAAATGGTTTAGTTTCACTGCTGAGCTGTTTCAGATTTACAGAGAAACTTTCTTGTTCAGCAAGACGATTTGATAAAGTTTCGAAAGTGTCTTCGGGTAGCACGTCAATTTCGACTTTTTTGTCGTCTACGTCACTTCGAAGTACAAGTCGCATTTTCACTGAAAAATCAAAACTTGTATAATTTGGGTCTGAACATAAAAAGGTTTAAAAAATTCTCGACAATAGAAAAGACATTTACAGTCATGACAATTGCTTTCGACGGTATCTCTCACCAATCGAAATATGAGGTTACTCACCCATAGCTTTTACATGCTTCTTCCTAATCAGAAATTATTTCTCCAGGGGGTATAGGGCCGTTAGAACGTTAGATGGGTAAATATTTTACTAATCACTGTACGGTATTTATTATGACAACCATTAAAGTAGACAGACAAATATATTGTTACACATAGCGGATAGAATCGTCCTCATTCAAGAATTAAACCTCCTTTAAAATTACTCTGTAATAGTTAAGAAAACAAGTCTGAAATGCAGTACCTACCGTACGTTGTAGACATAGCGTAATATTGGTTACACAGTAACTTATACAGTATTGGAATTGATTTTAGATTCAAATGATCATTAGTACACTTTATGTTCGCAAATATTGAGAACTAGATAAATTCAAGTGAATAATGAATTGATCTTTAAAATTCATAGATATTTATAGTTTTGTTATCAACGGAGAAAGCTGTTGAACGATTCAAATTCGTGAGGCTACAGCTTGAGCAACATTTTTGTAGGTTATTGAATTTAATGGAAATAATTGAAAATGAGAACGAAAAGTAGAATAATTTTTACGAACAGACAAAAATAAACGATATCTATGTAAATATTTCCAAAATAAATGTGAATTGAACAATAATTCTCACCTAAATTATTATACACACAAGAATATCACAAACAGGATGCCAACAGCAACTAGAAGGCTGAAGTAAATCAAAATGGCTGCTACGCTACGGAAGCTTGCTGTTGTAATGAAATAGAATTTTGTGAGTGTGCGTGCGTCGGTGCGCGCCATGTGCCATCCATATTCCATTTTTGGAACGAAGAATACTGTATCATCCAGGGAGCTGACAGCTAATGGAGAGGAAGTGAGAGAAAGTGGGCTAATCGGTGTATTATGAAAACATCTAAGTACATAACATCTACCCAAACTAGCCTAAAAACACAAAATCCGACAAAATGTTGTATTTTGCCATAAAATATGGTTTTTCAAAATACCATAAACTTTCAAAACTCCATGAAAATTGAATTTAACATGATGGCTCTGAATTCAAATACACCGCTAAACTTAAGTCCTTAATAATGGACGACATCGGTCCAGAGTGTATTTGACCAATGAGATCGCCACACAGCCAATGAGATCGAGACACAACATGGCCATCTTTGAAGGATTCAAAGTAACTTATCTTCCTATCTTAGAAGGATGTACTTCCTCTTTCAATGACAGCCTGCATGGGCCTGGTATCACAACCAGGGCTGTTATTGATGGAGTGGAAGTATCGTATCTTGCCTATGTTAAAAAGGGTGAAGCTTGTGTCATGGCCTTGAGTTTTGTCTAAAGATGGCCATGCTGTGTCTCGATCTCATTGTGTCTCTGACTCATTGGCATTTCACTGGAAGACAGTCAAGTGTAGAGAGTAAGTAATGCCTGGGACAATGCAGCTTTGCCGCTAGACTGCAGCACGGAGTTGTCGTACAGGGGGTATAGCACGATCCAATTAACTTGTCAGAAATCAGCTGTTTTGGTAATAATTAAACAGTGACTTCGACACAATAATCAAAAGGCTTAAAAGTCTTGAAGGTCTTTAAAGTCTTTAAAAGACCTTTTTAAAGAAGACCTTTCCTAGAATAACTTTTTGAAAGACCTTTTCAATAATCTGTGAGATTCAGCATTTGTAGGTTAAGTATTGTGATATTGCTCCTTGAAACAGCTGATTTCTGACAAGTTGAAAGGATCCTGCTAGTATCGTACAGGGGTGGTGTCACAAGTGGTTTCTGAGATTGAATAATTTAGTATTTGTTGGTGTCGTACAAATGGTTTGTCAAACAAGGGGTAAAATGTAGTAATGTTTTTATCAATTTTGAAAGTGTCGTACAAGTGGTGGCCCCCATCTTATATTATCATTGTTGTCAATGGTTAGGTTATGTTGGGCTACCTAAACTATAGTTTACGTACCCACCAGGCTATCACGTTGTTTGTTTTTACAATCAAGTTGCGGTTGCATTGTTATTGGCGGATCGGCATCATTTAGTCGAAAGTGTTGCCTGAGAGGTACTCAATTTCTAAACTAAACGTTGGGGGGTTGCAATCTTTATAGATTTTCAAAATCCATTACATCTATAGCAGGATTATTTGTTGTCATAAACAGCTGATTGATTTACGCTCGTTTACTAACTTTAAATCAGCTGTTTTCTGACAAGTTAAAATAATCCTGCTATAATAATTATGTTATGCATTTTCACACGTTTGATGGGGGGCATGTGCCCATCCCCTGGATCCGCCACTCTTGAAATATATTTTTATATTTTTCACTCTGTACTAAAATAAGTCCCATACATCCAAAGAGACATAGGGCGGGTATCTTTGGTGTGCATTTGGATGTATCTGTTTGTATGGAGTAGACTATGAACTATATACAAATCATTATTAATAGACGAAAATAATGTTCCATGTTTCTCTTGAAGTACGTTCTGTGTGAATTTGGCTTAATACAACTTGGCATGTAAGTTTATGATCAGATAAGTTAATATATTGTTTGATCAGAGATCAAATTTCAGACATCATATTTTTGTATAACAATGTAATGTTCTATTACAATAATGTATGGTCTATTTACCATGGCTGTGATAGTTTCCATATTGTTTGAACTGCAGGAATGATTCAGTTTCAATGGGAATACTTACAATATTCCTAATAAAATTTGTAATATAAGTCTATTTTCTTTTTCAGTTTGAATGGAGACTCTATCTTCGAACTAACAACTAGCTGATAGACCCTGTCCTGATCCTTTCAGGCCTGTGTTGAGCTGTTGAGCCAGTTCCTGATTTTTTAGCACATCCTGCCGTTAAGATGGCTACTCATCAGCTCGATGATGATATTAGAAAACTCATGAAAGAAATGAATGGGTGCAAAATTGACGGAGATGACTCATTTCTTGAAACAAAACTGAGGCTTTTGGACATTCATTTCAATTGGGATTTGATTCAGTTGGCGCCACAAAGTGAAACTCCTGAAGCCGTTGTAGCTAGACTGCAAGAGAAGATTGAAGAATTAGTAGAGCATACCGATTTCAAATTTTTTGAAGTGAGTTCTCTAATTTGAAAACTCAAATTTTCTTTTCTTTGTTGATTATGAAATAAAATAAAAAAATTGAATAACATTCAAGATAACCCATTGCATTTGAATGATAGAAAAATATCTAGAAAAATATACAAAATAGTAGCCTACCTATCAAGACAAAACATAGACATTTATGATTTATGGCATAATCGTGAAGGTTGTCTGCCAGGAGTCGGCCTGTAAATTTTCCTTTAGACAGGATAAAATAAAAAATGAATAGAAACTAAATATATAAGAAATGAAATAAATTGATACCATAACAAATGAAACTTTAGCAAAATTAAAATGGAAAAGAAACAACAATTAATAATAAATTGAACTCCAGAACCAGCTTTTTTCATATCTCTCAAGATGGAAGCCAATCTGTTATAGTCCCCACGGTATATAGAAGGAGACGGTATGGGTCACAAATAGGATGCGCAGGGGCGAACCGGTCCTCTGACGTCATCCCTACCCAAAATTTCAGATGGTTAAAGTGAGTACAGCTGCAAGTACTGGCCCAAGTCTCAACCCAAACTTGCAACTGTACTGAAGCCACATGCGCGTGACTCTACTGTCTTCTCCTATATACGGTATGCCGTGCCAGTCCCTACTATATTCAGCCACTGAAGTACGGTACCTCCAATTCAGTGAGCTGACTTTTCCCCAATCAAAAACGACGGGTGCCCCCTAATATGGACCAGATACCCATCATAAAATGCACCATGTCCTCTTTATCACTCCTATTACTCAGAGAACACATACATCTATTGAATCCCTCCCCTCTCATGAAGAAAATGTAATCGAAACAAGGAGGCTCTTGCTTTAATTGTCAAACTAGTTTTGTTCCTATCAAAATTGGCATTAAGATGTGGTCTTCCAAGATTCAAACTCTTTTATAAATTATGAGACTCTGCTGCATTAGCCCTTTGGATCCAAAGCAATTTAAATTTCTCTTTCACTCTCTTAATACATATAATCAGATTCATATACTTTCATTCACTCGTCATTCAAGTACCTAATTCGGTATCTTCCATCCATTACCGGCAGTCGCCGGATAGATTTCGTCGAAACAATAAAAACATATAAACTTGAGATAGCTGCAGATAGTTTGTTTCATGTGGCTCTGCAATTAAACTAGTTCTCAAGTCTCAAAACTGTTCAACAAGGCCTCTATAGCACCCCTGGAGCTCAAGAACCACTCAAAATAGAAACGTATTTTTTGTCAGAAAGTCCGATGTCCGAACAGCTGACCATTTGATTCAATGTTCATTTGATCATTTATTCGAACTATAATGTCATCCTCTCTCAGTGAGTAGAGAGCGAAATTGATGAGATTCTTATGTAGGAGCCTACAAAACTTCCCATACTCCAACTCATGAACACTTTGTGGCAGTCGTTTGGAAATCTTCAGTATCCGCATGTGATAGCATTCATGCGCCTTTGCCAGTCTGGAATAGGGCAGGTCGATGTTGCCTCGTCTCCTGGTGTTATAGTGATGCAGCTGGCCCCTCTCCCCTCTCTCGCAAGACTGACTGTAAACAGTCAGTATTCTCAATCGCTTGAATATTGGCCGACAGTGATCCAGGCACTGAAATTATACGCAGAACCTTTTTCTGCAGAAGCAGAATCCTCTCACAACAAACCCCTACATGGCCCCGGAGTACAATTCCATATTAATGTGGTTATGGAAAAGTCCATGGTAGGCTGAAACCACAGATAACGTAAATACAGATTTACGTTATCTGTGCTGAAACTAAGTAGTTGGTAGGCACATGTCTCTAGTTTCCACATCAAGAATGTCACCCTGGCAAGTCGAGTGCACAGCATGCCAATATTTCGCTCCCACAAAAGAGTAGAGTCCATCATAAAACCCAAGAGCTTGTTGTCATAGAACCCAACAGTTTATTTGATTTGAACCAGTGGCTAGCCTCCTCCAACAGTAGAGTTGACCTGGCAATAGCAGTTTGAAGGTCCTCATCCTGGGTAACTCACTATGTATCCACTTTACCCTAACCAATTTACCCACTCCTTATATCACCATAATTTATTTCTCACAATTCTCTCTGCTAGTTATCTTGTCAATTTTTTGAGGTAAACTCAAAATCTTGAAAATAAATTCTATATATGCTATTTGTGATTTATATTAAATTTCGTAAATTATCATGTCGACTAGGTTGACTAGATGATTATTTTGAAAAATATGCTATATTTCTGTCTTTAAAATAACCTAATTTCCCCATAAAAATTTAAAGTTTGTATGATATTTTATCAAACTAGTGGAAAAATGTATTGGCTGCTGTAAGAAATTCAGAAAATTTTGAAGATTCATTACTGATTCTTCTAAATAGTGGGGTTCAATCCGAGTTTCTGTTTTATTTGCCAAAATACCAGCTCATAAAAGTTTTTTTAACACATTGTATTTACACTTTCATTTCAGATTCAATCTGCAACTGATAATAGCAAACGAGTTGATGAAGTATGATGAAAGCAGTGGCTTGCAAAAGATACGTGATTGTGAACAGTTGTTGGAGTCTAATAAAAGCAGTGATTGCCAAGAATATCTGTTCGTAACTATTTTCAAAGCAATGGAGTACATGGTTGGGGGTTGTAAGGCATATGCTCTGTTCAAATCTGGAAATCTCAGTGAAACAAAAGAGGTGTGTGACATAAATATATATTTTTTAAATTAAATACTGATATTATTGACTATCTTAACATTTTTGAAAGTATTTTACTTCAGAGGATATTGTGATGATTAGTTGTAACAATCCAAAAGTACAAATTTGATAACCTTTTTCATGGAAACTACAGGGTAGAGCCGAATTTGGAAGGGTTATAAGTAACTGTTCAACTTGAAAATTTTCTTTAATGGGTTCAATTCAGTTTGAAAATATAGTTTTTATTGTTAATTTTGAAAATTATATCAGAGCAAATGGCGGCAATCAGTATAGCAGTACTCCCACGTTGATGTGACAATGTTACAAACGTTTTGCTTAAATTTTGGAAATAGTTTGCACACTGGATGAGCTAAAGCGCGCATCTCAATGAATAAGTTGAGACAAATGTTACCAGGGCGGCTTAGTTCTTCACTAAGGGGACTTGTGGGCAGTATCACCCGATTTGAAAACCGATTACCAAAATAAAGTTTTCAGTCATCGCCCACACCTTGGAAGAACTAAAATGCGTTTTAAAACTGATATAATTTTGAAAAATTAACAATAAAAACTATATTTCAAACTGAATTGAACCCATTAAAGAAAATTTTTCCAAGTTGAACGGTTCATTACTTATAACCCTTTCAAACTCGTCAATCGGCTCTGTCCCATTCTGTATGACGGTTTGGTGCGTTATCAATAGACTCGGTTTGTCTTAATAGTATTGATTTGGATTGCATCTATTTTTTTGTTGCAAAATTCTTCGTAGTTTATATTTTGCCGTAATTCAAGGTGTATTTTGTAAATTTATACGGTAATTAATTTATTTTTTCAATCATCAATTAATTTTTATCAAGGGATAATGGTGATTTGTGTGGGTTTAGGGATGTCAATCCCGGATCCCAAACCAGGATCCCGGTGTATTTTGATACCTGAAAACCGAGATTAATCGCCAATCCTGGGATTAAAAAAACCTAAACAATAATAATAATAATCCTATAACAATAATAAGTTAATAATATAACAAATATTTTTCACTTATAAACTTTGTTCGGTCCACTAATATTGTAAACAATATGAAGAAGTTGAGTCCATGTTCTATAACAATGATTCTTAATATTAAGGGCCAAAAATGTATTAATATTGTTTTTTACACCTGCACGGTTGCCAGACTAGAGGGCGCTTCGCTGATCGCTGTCCTATCGCTACACAGTATTCATTCAAGATTCATTATTAAATTTATCGGTGATACTGTATTCATGATATGGAATTCAGAATTCTTCAATATTCCTCTGCCAAAAACTAAGAGATTCAATTCTCCAATCTTCAAGTAAAATGATCGATTTTTTTACAATTTGATAAAATTTTAAAACCTTTTTATAATTGAACATTTATAACAAAATTTTATGTTTTATATTATTTCTCAGTAGTTTATTATAAATTTAATTCAAACTTCAATAATGTGCCTTTCTTGATCAAGAGAAACTCCATAACACAATAAATAAAGATATAATTAGAAAGAAAGTATTATTTTTATTGACCTAAAACTGTATTTTTGTAATCCCGGGATCCCAGAATTGATATTGGAAAATACCAAAATTCCAGGATGTAAAATCAGGCCCGAGGTCGACATCCCTATTTGGGTTCATTTGAAACTGTTGAAAATTATATCTCAACTAGCTGACCCGTCGCACGTTGCTGAACCTCCCAAAAAAATTTGGTCCTTTCCCGTCTTGTCCCGTCCTCTCCTCTCTTCTCTTCAACTTATAGGGCCGGTTCATGAGCTCGGGATTAAGCTAAGTCGTAGACTAAAACGGGTGGCCACTATAGCATCGACAAACGTTAGCCTCGAATAGGTACTAAATCTATGCTGCATAACCCACTAACCTATCGAGACAAACGTTTGTCGATGCTAGTAGACACCCGTTTTAGTCTAGGACTTGGGTGAATCAGCTCATTAACCAATAATCCGATATCACTGTTGATAATCTTTGAAAATCATCTGTTAACGCATGCTCGTAACTTTACTTCAACTAATAGTTTATCTTATCATAACTTTCCTACTTTCAACTTATAGTCTTTATCTTATATAAGATTGACATGGGATCCTTTGTGGTCCTCTAGGGGGAACCCGATTGAGTTAGGTCGAAATTGATGGCTTTAAACCTTTTCCGTGAAATTTTACATATATATACCAAGTTTCATGGCAAACGGTCCAATTTCAGTCTATCAACCCAAACAAACAAATATACAAACATCACTCTCTTTTATATATAAGATTCAAATATACAAACAAACACTCTCTTTTATATATAAGATATGAATCATTTTCAGATCCTTCAAAACCTACCTAGCTGCAGTGAAATGAGTGATAAAGAGAGGTCTGGTATTTATGGCATGAAAGCATGCGCATACATGGAGTATGGAATAAATGGATTTCATAAAGCACTCGAATTCATAAACGAAGCTCGAACCAGGGATCCATTGATGCCTGACTGGCATTTCCTAACCAGCAAAATAATGGGTTTGATTTTGTACAGTAAAGACAAGTTGTAGCATGAACGAACATTTAAGGCTGTGCATCAGCTTGAAAAAAACTTTTAGATATTTTTCCAAGTTTTACGATTTGGATACTATCAAGCTATCAAAATGAAATACCATTAGTTTTGAGATATGGGCGTATAAAGTAGAAATTTTCGGAAATTAATCTCAAAATTGGTTGCAAATACAATTATAACGTTGAGCATACGTGCTTGAAGGTATTGTCTATCACTTGACATAATTATTTTCTCTAAATATCAACTTTTGTGAAAAATAACAAATTCTCAATTTAATTGAAAATTGAGTTATTTTTAAAGAAATTATTTTCGAAAGTATTTTTTCAAATTGGTTATTTTTGAGGTAATTATGTCAGGTGATAAAAGTGCAATGCTTGGATTAATTTCCCACTGAAAATTTCTGCTTTCAATACAAATGAACAAGAAAAATTTTTCCTCTAAAAAGTATTTCATTTTGATAGCCAAATCGTAAACTTGAAAAATTCATCCATAATAGTTTTTTTCCTCAGAATGTTTCAAGGAAACAGTTGCTAAGTGATAGTACAGCAACAGCCGACACTACAGATTTATTCAATAATAATTAGTCTTCTCAGTAATAATTTTAGTACATAGTATGTGATTGAAAGATTTCATCCAGTAGTTTTTGTTTCGAGGTCTTTGAATTGTTTCATGGTTTAGAATCCCTCAGAGATGTCGATTTTAGTATTTCAATTTCATATTTAAATGAAATAGTTTTCTGGGGAAGATCAACCGACTCTAATAACGTTTTCATAGTTGAACGATGGACAGAGTGATGATGGTTGGAGAATTAGTGAAGATTATCTTTCGAACTCATTCAATTTTTCATATAGGGATAATGAGGAATGAAGTATTGGTGAAGATAGTTGGTTTAAAAGAATATATTTTCTTTTTGTAGAAAGACATGTTAATTTTAACTGTCCCTTAATACAAGGTGATCACGAGAAACGTTTACATTTTGGATGCGATGGTATTCGCAAGTATTTTTGCTACAGATTCTCTATTAAAAGAACATCAACTTGAATGGCTATATTTACTTTTTTGGAATGTCTTCTAACTTGTTCTTTAATATAGTATTTTATAGAAAATCTTTAATTTTTTGCAGGAAGGATACGTCGGTTCAAATTTCCATTTCTTTCCATTCCTGAAGACGAAGAAAAGTTTTTCTTACGAACTGTGCAGCGACAATCCAACTTATATGATGTACATTGCACAGATTACACGCGAGAAAGCAAGCAAATTGTTCAATGATTATCGAAATGAAAACCCCAAGAAAATGTCACCAACCGATCCAAGAAAAATGCGTGTGGAAAGTCTGAATGAAGAAGCATCAAATTTGTATCAGTAAGGAATTTTTCAACTATGAACAAAAATCTATTCAACTTTTTATTATTTTTTAAAAAATAACAAAAATTGTTTTTATCTGTTTTGAGGTTTTGAATACCATAAATTTGCAATGATATTGACTTAATGAATCTAATCGAATGGAAAAGATATTGCCTATTCGAGTTTTCAGACACCATCATTAATACTACAGTATTTATATTATAGTATAATGTTACGCCTCACATAAAAGCACATCAAAAAACGATCTATGTGTTACATCATTAAATCAATAGCTTAGCCAAAGTCCGATAGAATACAATTGTTTATAAACTTTTGCTCGTACCATCCGGACCAAGAATAGGTTCATGGTACATAGGTTAACAATTTTTAACGATTATTCATCATATTATGCTCTCACCTCTTTTCCACATTATATGTGCATTTGCGGTACTTGTATATTTGTGAATCATTTGCATTTCTACTTCGGAGTTCACAGGTAGGTGTATTCCCTAATTGCATCACTTCAAGGAGTGATAGAAACACCCATATTTCGATCAAATTTGCTGATAGAATGAATTGTTCTTACTTTAATTATTGACATTACGTTTTTCTTCTTTCAGAGAACTGATTCGTTTGAATGAAAATGATATTCACATTCTTTGTCGCTGTGCATTTGGAATGGTAAAATTACCTGAGCCCTATCGATGTTTGGGCTTGGCAGTAGGTGCCCTAGCAAAGGCTTTGAAAATATCTCCCAATAACCCGATAGCCAATCATTATTCTGGGCTAATTTATGTTCGCTATCTCAAGGTTAATTGACTTTACTTTTCAGATATTTTCAAATCAGAGAAGGTAATTGCTTGCTGCAAAGTGAATTTTAATTTGCTTGAACGCTCAAGGTAATTACTTGTAAAGTGCTTCACACAAGTCTATCTATTTCATCTCGTGTGAAGAAAACAGTAATTTTGCATGTTAATTTTGACAGGACCCGAAAAATTAACATGATTAGGCCTATTCAATAGATGGAAATTTTCGTCCAATTTGAATGAGGTTAGGCCTACTGACTGAAAATTTGGGATACATTTTTGATGGATGGGCGCAGGGCTTAATTTCAGCCGGAGCTCCGGTACATTTTTGGATCCTCGCTACTCTGATGATATTTTAATAAGAATCTTATAAAACCAGCTAGGATTCAAGTCTCAGGATATCTATATGTCTTGCATATTGTAGTGCCTAATTTTTTAAAAAAATCCGGAGAGCCCCCGGACCCCCTCTGGATCCGCCCCTGCCCCCAGTTGTCTACAGCTCCGGTACCTTTTAATTTAGAAATTAAGCACTAGATGGGCGTCTCTATGTTTTTATCATCCTAGATAATAATTTCAACATATGGTATTAATATCACAGAGCCTCTAATAAGTCTGTAAAAAATCATTATTTTGATCTCAACATTACCTTATCAATTCTTAGAGCTGAAATTCAAATTCTTCAAAACTATCCTTGAAATATGTAAGCAGGCCGATGACACTCCTCGGTATTCAGACAATCTTTGTGCAGAATTTCAGCTCTATCAGTCAAGTATACTAGGCGTGAGCGTGATGGACCTACAGACACAGATAGACACCATCCCATTTTTATAATAGTAGTATAGATAAATAAATAAACTCTTTATTTCTCTGAAAAATAACAAAGTACGGTACAATTATCACACAAAATTAGAACAAAGGACAATATGATTCAAAGAATAAAATAAGAAATTATGTCTTTGTATGACTACAGTATACTAAAAACATAATCATATTCATTAATACCTATAGTGCTTTTCATCCTTAAAGACCCCTGGCTAGCTTGGTGCGTAATCCAATCGGAATGTCCGGCATTGTTGTCATATTGTGTGCTGTTTAATCATCTGGGCATGCATGCTCAGTCTGCTATCACGACTCGGTGTGTTAACTCGAATGATTTTCAAGTATAGCAGGAGCCAATTAACTTGTCATAAGTCAGCTGATCCAGTAATAATTAAACAGTGATTTCGACACAATAATCAAAAGGCTTGAAAGTCTAAAGAACCTTTAAAGTCTTTAAAAGACCTTTTAAAAGAAGACCTTTCAAAGAATAACTTTTTAAAAGACCTTTTCAATAATCTGCGAGATTCAGCATTTGTAGGTCAAGTATTGTGATATTGCTCTTTGAAACAGATGACTTCTGACAAGTTGAATTGGATTCTGCTATAGAAGAGGTAATCAGAAATTTGTTGCACACATCTGTCCGTCAACATAATAGCAATCAAGTATTGTATTGGCAACACTGCAGGCGTTTGATTGGCTGGCTAGGAAAGTGTTGGAATACTGTCTCTGTGCTCAGGGCTCTTCAACGATGAAAAGCACTATAATAATTATGTTATCATAACATATCAACTTGTCACTTTATTTCGTATTCTGATACCTATAAGTTATCCTGTTTGTAAACTAACCTAGTTATTAGTTAATGACTGGCCACTGGCAAGTGTTATGAGAAGGATATAGTTTTCCAAATATGGTTATTTATGAGTCTAAACTTCACCATTCTAAATTCTAAATAGATTCATCACTATATATTTATAAAATAACATTTTATATTTTTATTATTGAATCTTCAGTACATGTTTTGTGGAATTCATCAAATAATAACTTTTCGAAGGTGAAGCCCACATAAGCCCTAGGCTTGTGCGTGGGTAGTGGAAGGTGATGATGAGCGTTGAATTTAGCGATGCCGGGACCTACGGCTTAACGTGTTCGCCGTAACACTTTTATTGTTATAAATAAATAATATATGCAGCTATTCAGTTTATTGAAGAATGCCGTAACATCCGACACCTTTATCTCGCTATTTTAATGATTATGTGGTGGTGACTACTTCTATAAAGTCTTTCTATTCAATATAGATATCTACCACAACTGAACACTGCACCTCACACCACAATATCAATATAACCATCACTATTAAACCGAAAATATTGTAATGTACATGTAGCTGGCGTGAGCTCAAGACTTCTTATTAGTGTCAGGTCAAAAACTTTTGTATTGAATAAGTGTTGATTTTTTTGCTAGGCGAAAAATTTATTCATGATTTATCCAATCCAGTTTTATCAATACTGTAATGTTCTTTTGTTTTACAGGATAATGAAGAAGGAATGAAATATTTGAAAATTGCGGCTAGCTTGAACGTTTACGGAGCTCATGCAGATGTGATGAGACTGAAGTATTCAATGGATCGTAAAAATTATAATCCCATTCCAGAGTTGACTGAACTTTTGAGTAAATACAAGGACAATGTTGGTACAACCAACACTCAGATCGCATCTTGGTACTTCTTCAATAAGCTCGATTTGAACAAAGCGTGGCAGTATTTGAAGAAAGTTACCATTGATCCTGCTCCAAGGGTGAGTAGAATTAATAATGAAATCATATCAATTTTTTAAGAAGACTCATGCACTTGATTATGTCACGTCTTTCGTTTGTTTTTTTTTCTATCTAGGAATGTGTTGCCCAAACCACTAATCTATTTAAATCATTCTTTGCAAGCAATTTCTAATTCATCTATTTTTTTAATTTCTAATTTCTTACGTACTTCACTTCTACTATGTCCGATAGTACCTTTTCTATGAATGTGTTGATAAAGTGAAAATTTTCAATTACAAAAGGTTTTCCCTTTAGAAAGACATGAGTATTCCTAACAACTTGAATGAATTCCTATGGATTTTGTTAAAAGTCTTCTGAAGGAATGGGTAGGGTATTCCATTTTAAAGTATCACTTGAATAAAAATAACATACAGTTGATAAAGAAATGATCCAATTAATTAGAATAGGTGGTTCAATTAGGATGAGAACAATATCAACACAACTCACACTCATAGTGCCTCTTGGTATCTGTTAATGAGCTCGATTTAAAAAAGCGTGGCATTATTTGAAGAAAGTCAATATTGATCCTTCTTCAATATTCCTAAGTAGGAATCCATTTTTTTACTAATGAATAATTTTTTAGCTACCGATTGTTCGAACCGCATACCATTTCTACTCCTATACAGAACAATAATATTTTACAATATCTCAATACAATCATAGTTCCTTTCTTTGTCAGCTACACTCCATTTAAAAACTCTTGTGAATTATCATGTCGCACTATTGATATTATAATATAAATTCTTCTCTCCGAGCTCTATTAACTAAACTTTCCACCGTTTTCTACTTCTCAATGTTTTGGCTCAGTAGTTCTGTACCTTATTAATATCCTCCTTCAAACTAGAACAAATGGAAACTGTATTTCCCATTTTCCTCAAATATCGTTTCCTCTAGTCTTGTTATCCATTTGTTCTAGTTTTTCTGATTTAGTAAAGTGTAATGTGATGTGTTTCTTTTGGTTTCCCTTTGATTTTGTACCCATGATGTTAATAAAACATTTTTGCTTATGATAACCACATCTTTCACATGATCTTAGGTAATGAGATGAGATAATTATAATACGTGGCTGGAAATTGACCGGAACACAAACCACTCGCTTACATTATTCCAATATACTGTTTGATTATGATAATTCAACTATTTAATTTAGATGATGAACTAATTCTAATTTCGATGATAATTTTGTTATGTTTCAGGCCCACAAGTCATTATTTTTGAGAATGAACAATCCATGTGACCTGTTTGAGGTGATTTTTGACGAAGTGAAGTTGAAATTGGCTCAACGAAAGTATGAATGTGAGAAAGAAAGAGAAACACTCATGGCTATGGGTCTAGAGCTGAGGCAGTTATGTCCAGATGCGCATCCACATCTCTACGAGCATCTGAAGTTAGCCATACTGAATAAGTCGGCCCAACTTGTGGAGAGGGAATCGAAACCCAGGTTTATTCGGTATGGTGGTGGTAGAGGACGAGGTAGGGGCAGGGGGAGAGGGAAGGGACAAGCGAATTTCGGAGGAGATTTTGTTGGTGGTTTCAAAAAGGATAAAAGCTCTAGTCGAGACAGAACCAGAAGAAGTAATGAACGAACGAAATCATCTTTTGATTATGAAGGGAGCAGGGATCGTAGGAATAGTGCTGAAAAGCATGGAGCAAGTAGACAAAGAACACCTAGCTCCAGCAGGAATAAGAGTTTCCAACCTTTCAGCAACAGCAATGGGAGAAATAGCTCTCCTTGTATGCTAGGCAATAGAAGCAAACCGAATTCATTGGAAAAGCTGAACCTTGACGAGAATTTGGCTGATAAATCGTTGAAGCCTGAATCGCCTTCCAATAAAAGCTGGGCTACTGGGTGCAAAGGATTAGTAACACAAAGTCAAACATCGATGGAGTGGTACAATTCGCGGAGGCCAAGAACATTCCAGGATGGCAGTTGGAAGCAGCAGGGTCGCAGTTGGTCAGCCTCTAGTCAATCGAAGAATACTTACTCGAACAGTGCCAACAGCCAATTCAGATATCGCAACAAAAGTGCCGACACCTATCGTCCGGGGAACACCGCACAAAAAGACACTAATCGAAAAATCTCTTTTAGTGAACTGGGGAAAAAGTTGGATGAATCTGAAAAAGCGTTTGAATCGTGGTGTTTCGAGAGAACCGGCCGTAGATCACGTGATTCCAGTGCAGGAAGCTCTAAATCTAGCAACTTATTGCCTGATTTTGCCAAACATGATCCAATTAACAAAAAATAATGGCCTTTCTAAGCTGTGTCCAAAGAAGAAGAATGTCATATCTTTATAAAACAGCTGTTGAAAACCCATACTTCTTTATACATTGTATTCTTTTATACTAGGGTACAAATATTATACTATATATATTATATTAGTACTTTTTTGTACTAATTCTTATTATTTTCCTTTCAATTTTAAATTATAATTTGCTCCTACAGTGTTGATAGAATTTATTCTGATAGTATCTTATTTGAGTTATTGATGCATCAATAGTTGTTTTTCTAGTTATTTGTCAATGTATTTGAATTTGAAATACCGTAATATACTAATCTGTACCTACCTTTGAGCAGAATTTAGTAGCAATATTAAATATTTAATAGCTACACTCTGAATAGAATTATTCTATTTAAAAAATTATAGACTACTGAAGGAAACAATATTATTTAAAGTAAATTATTAAGATAAGAGGAAGATGGAATATTTCAATATTCCTACTATTTTATATTCCTTCATTTATTTGATTATTACAACTTGTAAGTTATATAATTACATGAATACAGCAATCATGATAAAATCTATATCTATAAAATACTGTATATTTTTGTAATCCGAAATATAAATAATTGTTATATTATTGAATAATTACTTTATTGGGATATGATACTCTTTATTATCGATGTACATAGTGTTTCAGGAGGAATCTGCTAAACTTCTCATACTGATTCCTGACACCAAAATAATGAAAAAGTTACATTAAACATGGGTCCTAAAATGCTTCGTTTCCCCTCTTTTTTTTTTTTTTTTTTTTTTTTTCCAAATAATGGTTAACATATGACATTGAAACTTTGCACCAACTTCTATGACAACTAGACAAAGCTACAAAAAAATTATGACAATTTTTCAAATTCATAAAACAAAATGGCAGCCATTTGAAATTTTGTTTCTCAGATAACTTGAAAACCATTACTACAGAATTTTTTTATCATTTTTATTTTGGTGTCAGGAATCAGTATGAGAAGTTTGGCAGATTCCTCCTAGAACACTCTGTAGATACATCTTTTCCATTATATAGAAGAAGACGACTTTTATTTCACAGTGAATCACTCAGTTTTAAAGAGTATTCCCACATATCAGTTCAGTATCCGTTCGTTTGAATTAAGCTCATTCTGCGCATGCACCCACTGTTCTGTGATTGGCCCATCGTCACTGACTCATGCGCAAAACAAGCTGATCTAAGACAAGAAGAAGGCTGAACTGATGTATGGGTCGCACCGAGTACTCACGTGCAGTGTTATAGTCTGGCAAAAGACAAAAGAACCTTCGCGCATCGTATCACTTTAGTGATACAGTATCACATAGTACCACTACTCTAGTGAGCGAGTGAGATAAACTGCTGCATTGCATAACGTGCGCTCTCTCTGCGCAGTAGAGTTCTTATTTTGGAGGCTCTTTTGTCTGTTGCCAGACTATAGTAACCATCCTAATAGTTTCCGTAGACATTGTTTTCTCATACTAAGGTAGACATAGGTGAAATTTAAATCAATTGAAGTGGATCGGAAAAGTGGAAGCCAAGATCGGAAGTCAACTTAATTTTACATAAACACATTATAATAAATATAATACCTAAAGGTATTTTCATTCAATTTGGCGGATAGCGAATAACTTTCACTCAACATTTCTGTGGTAATGAGTGATTTTCTGTTCATTTTTTAAAAATGTTTTTACATGTTATGTACAATATTTATGTGAAAAAATCAACAGCACATCACTCGTTACCATAGGAATGTTAAAATATGGAAGTTATTCGCCATCCGCCAAATTAAATGAATATATACGTATAATTATAAAATTCTTCCAAATGTTCTAATCCCTGGAAATATGTAATTTTTGGAAACATCCATTCTTAATTTTAATCATACATGTATAATCAATTAATGGAAAATGATTTTCTGAATAAAGTTATAGGCTAAAAAACTATTATAATTATCCATTATTTCTATTTTGGTAGCCTTCTCTTACTATTTTTTCATTTCTATCATTGATATTAATTCTTTAGGAAACTATTTATAACCGACTATATTTTGTACCTAGTTAATATTATATTTATTATGAATATTCACAAATTGAAAAGGTTAATTTTTTCTTACAAAGAAAAAAAGCTTACCATTTTTTAATATTTTATTTGAAAATGCTAACATAATCATGAACTATTACTGTTTTGGGCTAGTGCCTCTTTTTTAATTACCTGATTAATAATAGTAATAATTCAAATTGATGAACAAATTATTGGAGAACAAACAAAATTATTTAAAATAAATAATCAAACAAATTCAATTTTTAATTAAGGTGAACTTTACCAAACATATTTTTGCTTTTTAATCGATGACCATGCTGTCACTTTGTAAAATCACTCATGGTCGTGTAAATGAAACAAATCTAGTACCGCAGCCTGCTGATGTGCTACACGGATTGTTGCACCTTTCTTCTTGGAGAAAGCCTGCTGAATATACTAGCATCGGATGGATAAACAGTGATCATGTCATTTATTGTTTTTCTGTTGACTCCCAATTTCAACACGAGCTCAAAGCCTTGAATGATGTCATCAGCCATTGGGCCAATGTAATGCAAGCCCACAACTCGATCTTCAACCAAGCCATCTTCAACGCATATCATTTTTGCAAAGCATAACTTACTTTTGTGTGTTTTAGAATTTTCCAACTGAGAGGACGAAAACTTCTTTCATAAATCTCTACATGTTCGGCGCCGTAAATTCTGATGGCTTCCTGTTCAGACAAGCCAACGTAGCTGTACTTGATGGGAGTCAGAATGACCCTTGGTACAACATCGTAGTTCACTACCTCATTACTATCATTGTACAGTCTCCCAATCAACAGTTTGCCACTCTTTGCTGCAACACTCGATAGTCCAGGACGTCCTGCGACAACATCCCCAATTGCATAGATAGTCTCACAACCAGTTTCATCATAGATGTTTGAAATAATTTTACCATCAGGATCGATTGACACTTTTATATCACGTAATCCCATATCCTGTATCCTTGGCACTCGATCTTGGGCAAACATAACCACTTCATAAGTATCAATTATAATTGGATTCATTTTCTGTTTAATTTTACTAAAACGCCGGTCAGGATGAGATGACCACGTATCTGTGAATGACGAAAATCTTTCTTCTTTACTTGACATTTTACGGAGAAATACTTTCCTCCAACGAGAACTGCATGGTTTCGATTTCATTCGGCTGGATGCATTTGCTGAATTTTCTTGAAAAGAATCTGTTCTATCTTCAACATTACTTCCTTTGGCACTGAGATAATTTTTAAAATGTAGCTGCAAGTAATCAGAATGCCGACTTCCAAGAATCGATACCCTTGTTGAGCGTCGGGAGCTTTCAAATATCTCTTCAATTCGTTCAACTTTATATTTCCACAAAAACATTACACCAATTAAATCTAAATGCTCAATTATCCTACAAGCACATTCTTCATCAACATTTTTCAATGGCTGAGAATCTACAACAATAGTCACTGACACTCCAATCAAGCGTAGAAACCCAGCGCACTCTACGCTGGTACTTGAACAGCCCACAATCAAAACTCTTGCAGGGCATTTTTTCAATGAGAAGATATCATCGGAGGTGATGGCAAGATCGTAACCAAAGATTTCTTTATCAATTCTGGGTTTGGTTCCAGTTGCCAAGATGAAAATCGGTGCTCTGTACTTGGTTTTAACTATGCCACTCCCTGTAGTCTGTATTGTAGTCTCATCAATAAAATGGACATAGCCATTGTGGAATTCGATTCCACTCTCTTGGAGAAGAACCTGGCAGCTCATGGCCAAATTTTTGCAAAATAATTGGACATTATTCATGAATGGAACCCATTGAAATGTTTGATCATTCTTGTGCAAAGTGATGCCCAATTTTGAGACTTCCATTCGTGAATAATAAAATTGACCGGCTCTGTAGAACAATTTGGTCGGAATGTCTCCTGAATTGATGTTGGTTCCACCCACCAACCAACTGTTGCCACATTGTGTTCTGTGCACGTAATCGAATATCGCCACTGATAGCTTGTACTTTTGGGCTTCTATTGCCGCAGATCTGCCTCCTATTCCACTGCCTATTACAATCACATCGTATTCTGGCATATCAACAACAAAAATCAATGGTTTTTCCAAATTCACTTTAGCAAGAGATCAATGGATTGATGAACATGTTTTCTAATTTTGAATGACTAGGGAAGAGACTCAACATATGTTACAATATAGAATTTTCAATATTGATTTCCTAGTTTTCTAGAAATCATATGTTAGAGATTCCTTTAAACCGTAAGGCTAATAGCCCAGTAAATTTGTCATCAAAAATAGGGTCTACCTTGCATGAAATGGGGTAGTCGGTTTCTTTTTTTAATAATGTTTATGGTAGTCCTGGGATGCTAAATCCAAGTTTTAGACCTCGGCAAACTATGGGATCATCTCCAAAAATCGTTCAAAATGGCGGAATTTTGCACTTTTTTTACGTTTGGCCAATTTTCACCCTGAAGAATCACTTTTTCATATAGGACATTGTACATATTTTTCAAAGTATATTACATTACCTTCACTATGAGACAAAAATTTATTATTGTAGGCCCATCCGTTCACGAGATTCAGCTCTTCAAAGTTCATAAAATTAACGAAAATTCACCCTTTTTTCAATTTTCGCAATTTTGACCCTGAAGAATCACTTTTTCATATAGGACATTCAACACAGGGTTGAACGTAAATTCAAATACCTACAATTTGATACCTAATTGGTTATTGTAGGCCCAACCGTTTACGAGATACAGCTCATCACAGTTCATAAAATTATCGTAATTTTTCACTCGTTGTTACATTTGGTCAATTTTGACCGTGAAGCATCACTTTTCCGAATGTGACTTTAGCAAAGTTTTGAAAGATAATTTAAAAGCTTCAATTGAGACAAAATTGGTTATTGTAGAACAATAGTTTGCGAGATATAATAGGCCTTCAAAGTTCATCAAATTGTAATTTTTCCACTTTTCTATATTTCTTCAATTATGACCCTGAAGAATCAATTTTTCATATAACACATCCAACATGTTTTGGAAGCTGATTTAATTACCTACAACTTGAGACCAAATTTGTTATTGTAGGCTCAACCGTTTGCGAAATACAGCTCTTCAAAGTTTATCAAATTATCGTAATTTTTCACTTGTTTTTACATTTGGTCAATTTTGACCGTGAAGTATCACTTTTTCGAATAGGACATTCAACATAATTCTCAAAGTATATTAAATTACCTACAATTTGAGACTAAATTGGTCATTGTGGGCCTGATAGTTTGCGAGATATAGGCCTTCAAAGTTCTTAAAATATTAATTCTGATTGAATACGCCATATTGAATCTAAGTTCATTTTTTTAAATGGGAAGGTGGTCATGTTATACATGATTTCGATACAGAATTTCAAGAGAAAATGAATGGCGAAAACCGCACCACGATATGTGAAACCGTTTTTAAGATATTTCAATTATAAATCAGACATATTTACACCTAAATCAGTTAATATCTCAGAAACAGTTTTTCTGTACAGTATTGCTTAAAAAGAATGTTCTACTTTTCAAAAAATTGCCACATCTCTTTTTCTGTCTTCTGTTATAATTTGTGTTTCTCCATCTTGCGGGGAACTAAAACTCTAGAATTCGAAAAAAAATTGTTTTGAAAATGTTCGTATCTCGTGTAGAAATTGACAGTAGTGATGAATAGAATGTCATGTCAACTCTTAACTCACTAATGAGTTGTAGATAAGTATTGAAAGATATGAATTTTGCTCCTAATGGTTGAGAACTTTATTTCGAATTAGTTGTGAAGAATTACATTATTGTGACGAATCACGTCAGGTGGTGAAAATTTCTAAAAAAATAATGTCTTCTACCAGAGTTTCATTCCGATTAGTCCTGCTAATCCTATCGTCAGTTTTAGCGCAGGATAGAGAAGAACGATTCTTGTCGAAAGGACTGAGTTCAGGTTAATCAATCTATTGCTCTGATTTCAATATCTTATATCTTAGATTTTAATAACATTACCGTACTTAAACTAAGTCGATTTATAATTTCTTATTACTCTGAAATAGTACTGTAATTACTAATTAAATAATAATTACCGCAAATACCTCGAAATTAATTACTTCTTTACTATAAAAAGAGAAGCAAGTATGTATCTTTAAATTACAATTTAAATGTTACCTCGCATTGCGATAAAGGTAGATATAGCCTATTTACCTAAATAATAAATTATAATTTTATCCCGCCCATTTAAATAAAAGCATATACACACTGGAACTTATGAAAATAAAGACAGTTTTATTATAAAATTATGTCATCAACAAACATTGCATATTTAGCCTACCATCATTACCATAATACATTGCGTATATTGGTATTAATTATTGCACAAAATTATCATTTTTTAAAAATAAAATACTAATGCCTTTTTGTAAATAAGAAGGTTTTTTGCATGCTAAGTACCTTCATCTATTGTATTAGAATGTTATTAAATATAAGTATTAATATGAAATATATGTAGTACATTACATATAAGGATTTCATCATAAAGCAAGTCAAAAAATAAATCCGGTTGCTGTGTAATTAATGTAAGAATATTATATAATATTATCTATTACTACAGTAAAGTCTTGCTTGTCCGTCATTAGTTCAGTATTATCCGGCATACTAATCAGAGACAAAATTGTTTAAATTGACTTATAATGACAAATTACACAAATAATGATTGTATAAACTGCACAATGACTTATAGGCCTCCACTATTAACTGATACAAACTTGTTTGGACTTATATTAATGATTTTTACATGCATTACAAGATTTAATATTAAGGTTTTCAATCAGTTAAACATCTTTTTTTAATATTCCCTATTATTCGTCATTTCCCACCCTCTGCCGGCCAGTTTATGACGGATAAGCGAGACTCTACTACTGTATATGAATATTTGAAATGGTTTTCCATAATCAAAAACCTGAAAATTCATAACAACGACTGATAATAATTTCAAGAGGAATGCAATTCCTTTGTATTGCAATAATTATTTATTAACAGCCTGCATAACCATAAAAATATACTGTATATCAAGAGTATATCGGTACTTGGTTTATGAATTATATTGATAATCCTTAATGCAGTAGATGAATGCTCAAGTTGAAGGAACTGTTGTTATAGTCTGGCAACAGACAAAAGAACCTTCGCGCATCGTATCACCTAAGTGATACAGTATCACATAGTACCACTACTCTAGTAAGCTAGTGAGATAAACTGCTGCATTGCATAACGTGCGCTCTCTCTGCGCAGTAGAGTTCTTATTTTGGAGGCTCTTTTGTCTGTTGCCAGACTATAGTTATTGTTAAAGAATTGGTTTTATACAGGTCTGGCGAGTTTCTTTTATCCGACGGCCAGCAAACTTTTCTACCAGCCAAGCAATCATTGCGGACACCCTGACAACTGTCCCATCCATCACTGTAGGGTTGACGACACCGTCATACTTGGCTATTGTTGTGGCTGTGCAAGAGTGTCTGGTAAGTTCTTGCATCCATTGATTTTAGTTTTAGCACTGGCCATTGGTGATTTCAGTAGTAACTGCAACAGGAACACTGATACACAGTATGGCATGACACACTTTTTCGTGTGAAAATACTGAATAAATAGCGGGTTTTAAAGAGTACGCACTTTAAAGTTTGAGGGAGAATATTTACTGTAGGGAATAATTTCTCCTCAAAATTAATAATAAATAATGTATTATCACCATAAAGTGCTCTTTATTAACGCATAAATTTATGATTTATTTTTAGATATAATTTTAACTTAAATAAAATAATTATATTATTATTATTTTAGTTTTTTGTATTGTCTAAGGAACTCTCCTCTACACGCATACAACTGGTCTTTATGGAGGAATTCCGTGTACCTATGTAATTGCGTTGAATTCTTGTTTATTGTAAAAAAATCAGAAGGAATAAAGATTATTTGAATTGTATACCGCTTACATGTACCAGTGCTTTCTCAGTATTCATTTGCACCTCTAGTTTCAGTTCATGTGTGGTTAAGGTTTTTTTTCCAAATTATAAACGTTTTTCTATTACTCAAGTTAATATCCTACGCATATAAATCTTAAAAACGAGTAAAGGACAAGTTCCAGTAAAAGACAAGATACTTCAGAATCGAGAGATTCGTACTGGAACTTGTCATTGTCTTGTTCGCCAGATTAATAATAATATCTACCTACTTAATAACTCTCAATAATAAACACACGTTTTCCTATAGAAATTAGAAAAACTATAGCCTGACATATACAGACACTACAGATACAAATGGATACTGGGAGAGTGCTGATAAAGGCTATATAGGTAATGTACAAAATGCGTTAATAAAGAGTACATTAGAGCTAATACATTATATAGCAGGATTCTTCTAACTTGTCAGAAAACAGCTGATTCAACGTTAGTAAACGAGCGTACATCAATCAGCGGTTTCTGACAATTTAAAAGAATCCTGCTATATTTTGAGGAAAAAATATCCCAATGCAGAAATTATTCTCGCTCAAACTAGAAGTAGGCCTACGTCCTTTTTAAAACACATGGTATCATTAGATATAAAAATACATTTTCTTCAATTTGTTTCACCATTGTAGTGTATACTAGGCCTACTATTTTTTAATTTGGTGGATGGCGAATGACTTTCATTTAACGTTTCTATGGTATCGGGTGATGTTATGTTCTTTTCACATAAATACTGTATATAAAATGTAAAAACATATATAAAAAGAAATCAACATAAAATCACCCGTTACCCTGGAACCGTTAAATGAAAGTCATTTGCCATCCGCCAAATAAGAAAGTACTACCATACTATACCTATCTACGATTTTCGGTTGTTGTGGATCCATCCTTTTCTCACTTGATCAAATTATAAACACTAAATTTACTTAGAAAGTGAGATACTCACAAATTATGTGTTGATGCACATTTCGCGGTGCTGTGCCGCATCGTCAGAAGCGACACAGCACCGCGAAATGTGCATCAACACATAATTTGTGAGTATCTTACTTTCTAAGTAAATTTAGTGTTTATACCTATCTAGTTATTGAAAATAAAGTGTCTACTCTCAGTATTTGTAACAAATGTTTTAAACGTTACTTAAATTTTACAGATAGTGTTCCAGTACGATGCCCTCCATTTTTGACGTGTCCACCAACACCACAACCACTCTGCTCGCAATATGATTGGATGATGGACTGCTGTTGTTGATAGTGTTAATGATGCTGTTGTATTAACTATTTTTGCTTGAAAAGTAATAAAACAAGTTTACTCCCAACAATATAAATAAAATTGGTTTACAATTTACAGAACGAAAACTATTTTCTACAGAAAAGGTACCCGGAAAAGTGTCCATTCTTGTAGTGACAAAAGTAGGCTACATAAAATACAGCAGCTGATTTCTGCACTGATACCGTAGTATATTTTTCAGAGTAGCCGACCTTCTTTTGAATGCTGACTAGTGTACTATTACGAGTTCACTATTTTTTGTTATTAGATTGCTATAGCTAATTGTAAACCTCTTTGTTGCAATACCAAGGAACATTAATTTTCACTTGCCTTCGGCTCGTGGAAAAACTGTTTCCCTCGCAGTGCACGTGTCACTCACTATCGCTTTATTTAAACAAATGACTTTTCACTCTTAATTGCCCTCCAAGACCATATAAAAAAAGGAAATCGCCTCTATAATAAGATAAGAAGAGCTCTTAGAGGAAATAACTGAAGCTACAAAACAACAGATTATTAAAATTTAGCGTCACAGCACTAGATTTAAAAATTTGAATCTCTCCATGGCTGCAACCGAATAGAAATACTGTATTTCAAAGCTGAAGGAAACAATAATTATTATACATCACTTAGGCCCGCATGTACATTCCTACAATTAGAATTCGGGAGAAGAAAAAAGATCATGCCATCAAATTATAGATTTATTCTCTCATCCAACAACATACATAAAAACAACTTATCAGGGTTGAGTGTTATTGAAAATACAGTGGATCATTTGACTGTATTCTATTTCCAAATAATCCTTACGGTAATGTAACCATAGTGCTACATGCCCATGACCGTAGAACTCAGTTCGAGTAAAGTTTTCAATCAAATGAGCTATTTTATATTTTTCCAAAGCCATATTCATTTCTTAATACTGTACCAACCAATACCATGGGTTTATGACAAACCAAAAAACATATTGAAAAATCTTCATGGTAAATGATATTTTGGTTCCCAGAAATACCTCTGATGTAATTCTCAATAATAATAGAAGCGTTGATGAAAAAATTCAATATAACAGTGGAAGAATAATATCAGTTTTGTAAGTAAAGAGCCAAGTCATATATTATTAGCCTGAAGCGAAACCGCGATTAATGCTTTTGAAACTTGTTGACTATTTCGTAACATTATGTTAAGAATTTTTTGTGAAGGATAAATATTATTCTATGTCACTGACTATCTCTGTTGATCAAATTGTAGCCTACTCTGTTCACGAAAAGCAACAACAAGCATGGGCGAGTCAACTCCAAGCTTAAACTGAAAGAAACATTGTACAGGTATGGCTGATTCAAGATATATTATCACTAACAGAGACGCAATTAATTTTGACGAGTCTTCTTATCGTGAAAAAGTGTATTGGATCCCAAGAAGGGAAACTAGCTGTTTGTTAATGATTGGAACAATATTAATCAACAATTATTTTTCAATAGAATATCATTGAATAACAAAAGAGACTCGGCTCTAGTAAGAATTTATTTTTACTCACCCTTATTCTCTAAAGAAACTCATTAAAATTTTTGAAGAGTTACAAATGTTTTTTCAAGTTAATAGTGAACGTTATGGAGCGATCAGACGTTCCTGCCAACTATTGTTTTCATGGTTTATTTCTAAGATCTCATGTAGTAAGGAAACGGTTTTTTCTGAAAATGTTATTGTAGATGACATTAGGTATCTTATAGCATTTATTCTCATGAATTATTCTTACAATTCTTATAAGTAGACTGGGAACAGAGAAGTCTCTAATAGAATGGCAACCACCTGGTAGACTTTTAAGAATTATATGAATAATTGATGATAATAAATCTCATTTATTATAAGCATAATACTCTGTTACCTATAATATCATTTTAAAGAAAATATTTCCTGAAATTCAAGAGAAACCCCTGAAAAATAGCTGACTAAAGGAAGGACTGATGTTACATAAGATATGGTATTGGATGAATTGAATAAAAACTGCATAAGTATGAGGTGAACTAACTGAACTTTCATACTAGTCTCATTTCTTCACAATAATTGTACCTTGAACTGATCTGTCGAATTGTATGGTTTACCAGTCTGAGTTCTTTTACACCATGAACATAGAATTATTTTATCTCAACCCATAATTATTACATTGTTACATCTATTCAGAACATCAAAATTCTTCAAAGCTAAAACTCACACATGATGTTAAAAAAATGTAAATACATGCTCTCGCCCATTAGAATCCACCTTTATCAATAATTTTCATAAAACTATAATATCAAGTACCATCAAATCCGAAACATTAAAACAAATTTATAATCGTATAAAAATTCAATAGATAATACTACATTGCGGTCTCAAGTGAGAGAAATAGTAAATAATAAAGCCTATAAAAATGTAAGGATATCGATGGTTTAGGGTTCACCATTATAGTACTCGCACAAAGAGAACAAAGTTGGTTGGCCAGTGGCATGAAGAGAGAAATGCTACTACGCATGCGCGATTCCGACAATTATTTTAGTGTTAAATCAGTTTGTCCAACATTGTGTAGCTTGCACTAAAAATGATAATTTCTTAAATGACTTTTTCTAGGTTAGGCTATTGCAAGTTTTCTATTTTTCGACATAGCTCATGTAAGTGACATTCTTCATAATCATGTTTTGCAAGAGTTTACTATTCGTTAAAATATTCGTAGTCACATTTATACAACTAGGGAGTAGGCCTATTTTCATAGGAAATGTTAGGAGCATTGGAGCAAACGCCATCTTAGATCCCTGTCTATTATCGACCAATTTTGTCCTCTTTGTGCGAGCACTATATCATTTGTTAGATGTCCGCAACTCAGGAACCACTAAAAATGAGATCGGTTATTTCGAACTTCACATAACATCTACCTCTCTCTTGAAAAATATGACTCCAAATAAAAACCGTGAGTAAAATCAAGTAAAAAATTTAACACAAATTATTAAGAAAGGTATTGATCCCTCTTTACAGTAGAAGTACTCTATTACATATCAATTATGAACCATATCTCAATATTCATCCAAGCATTTATTAACAATAAAATAGTGGCCTTAAATTTGAATTGTATTCCTGAACCGATCTGATGATGAATTATGATTCAACTCATACAATATTAGTAAATCAACCGTTAAAGTAAAAAGTATCATATATATGGACCCCACACATAGAGTAATAAAAGTTATCACCAAATCAATTCCACAACCAGTCCTGATTCCTACTTCTGAAGCACAGGAAAAATATTTTTTAATATCCTTCTTAATATTTTTTCACCCAAAGGAGCAAACTATAATGTAACTCATAATATACATCTGAGTTTACCTTCACTAATTTCTTAATTTGAGAATTTTAGCGTATCAATAGATTAATTAAATACCTCAGAATCTTTTAAACATCATGTTCACATATTACAATTATGCAAACATTAAAAGTTTGGTTCTACTCTTTCGGTTTAGGTGGAGTATAGATATCACACAATAAGTTGTGATTATTCAAAATTTCAATTCTCAATCAATTAATGGATGAATTTTGATGATCAATTAAAAAATATTTATTAATAAATATTTTACAGATTCTTTGAAACATAAAAATCTATTTTTAACATTGATGGAGAAACTCCTACATAGATTGGAACAATTTTGAGAAAAAGTGATTAATAATACATTCATCTGAATACAAAAAGCATAAATAAGATACATCAAGTTATTCCACAAAAAATTATATAAATTCCTAGAAAAATATCAAGAACGGTGTATTGAACTTTTCATTACCTACTTAAATTAATTTCTCTCCCAGTTTTCAAATAGTTTTGAGAATATCTTTTGCAAGCAGGAGAATCTTGATTTTTCATTGAGAAGTGGATTTAAGAGTATACAGAACATGTTCAGAAACACAAAATTTACTTGCAATATGTGAAAATGTGATGTACCTCATTTGTGAATCAGTCATTTCAACTGACAACACTATTGATAAAACAATTGAACCACTTTCATGATAATGTAGATAATCAGAAATTGAAAATTTTTCGATTTTTTACTATTAGTGGATAAGTACGGCCAGTTACAATAATATTTGAACACAACACAGTACGGTATTAGAATCCATTGAATACCAACAATAGACGCGTAACTTAGCTGCAAAGATTTTTCTTCTTGAAATCATGAAACTACTTTATATTTCAATATTGTAATGAGCACTAGATGTAAAATCACAATACCTTGTCAGACTTTTTCTTTAACAATGAAGTCGTATTTGCTTTTAAATTTACAAGGTTATAAAATATAATATTTTCTTCATAACCTATCAATTCAATCACAATTTCATCTATACACAGTATAACTTCATTTTTAAATGAAATAGGTTCTTCTTTCATAGTATTTGGTGTTCAATACCAACACTGTAGAGGATCATTTTTGGTAGTTTTGGAACGTTAATATTTACAGTTAAGAATAAATATATAGAGTTTACCAGAAAATATACTTTGGAATTTTGAACTACATAATCTGATTAGATAAGCTTACATCAATTGGCAATTATTTAAACATTCACTACATTAAACCGAGCCCAACCAACAACTACTATTCAAAAAACTACTCACATATTTATCCACTAACAACCAGATAAAATTAACAGTATCATTGTAAGCACAAAAATTATTCAGTGATCATGGTTGGAATACAAATAAAATACATTGAAAAATGACTCAACAACTTTGAAAATTTCCTTAAGTTTCCAGCTACAGAGCTGGGATTTCTCCCCACATTCAACTCGAATGTAACTTGCTATGAAATGTAATTCAAATATAATGATCGCTATCAATGAAATGCGTCAGCCAATAGTGGCATGAGAGAACATCTTCAGCATGAACGCTTCTTTGTTCTTTAAAATGAACGTTTTATATGCTCTTTAAAAAAGCTTGAACCTACCTCTTGCCCTAACTCTTGATTGATAAAATTTTATGAGTTTTCAAAGTTGACGAGTCATTTTATGAAACATGTAGACGAATTAATAGTAAAGAAATTTTACCAATTATACAGTATAATCTTATATTTCATTAGTAATTGAAAATTAAGACAATAAGACTGGAGAATGAAATTTTTATATTTTCAGAGGTAGACTACATCAACCTTTTTTAATTGTGGAAAAACATCTATGAACAAAGATTCAATAGCCTATATATTTTTGTAATAACAGTCTAAAGTAATAAATAAGTAGACATCAAAATTATTATTATTATATTTTTTAATTTTGCAGGAAATCACTTTCATCGGTGATCAATAATAATTTATTTTAAAAAATTGGCGCTGATTCATTCTTAAAAACTACATTACAGAAAGTTATTTAATAAAAATGCCACAAAGAGGCAAGGGATAATTTGTTCGACACTATATTATACTACTGTATTCATAAAATTAACTCTTGTATGAAATACATAAATAATCTAATAAATTATTTAAAATTTCAATGTCTTTCCAGAAAAAATATTTACATGATTACTAAAAAACCGTTCAATGATTGTATGATTAGAATGAGGAAATTGATGAAAATGAAAGTATTATTATTTAAAACTATTTAAAATCTGTACTTTGTTCTCTCAACACTGCATGGGGTGCCACTTTTCAATTGCTTTTGTTCCTGCTCAATCTCTCACAAGTCAATTATCTCTCTCAACCTCCCTGTACCTCGAATATTTAGTAGTCCACTTCAGAATGTGATTCCTGAATCATATAAAATACTGGACCTACACTTGAGAAGATGTAATAATCAAGTAAAAATTCAAGAAATGAAATTCTTACTTTATCACTAAAATAAATCTAGAATGATAAAAACAAGAGCTGTATCATAGTTTGAAATTATACGATTTTGGAATTTCAATTACATTAGAATATAAACTCAACTGCAATGCATTCCTTTTCGTATCAAATTTTGTGAATGACAGATAGAATAGCGTTTGTGGAGGGAGTTTTTCACATTGTGAATAATATTATAGCTATCTAAAACTTTGCATAATACTGCATTGGTTGGTCCAAAGATTCATATCAGTAAAGATTCATATATTCTATGCACGACAATTTCCTGTTTGTAAACCAAATATAAAAACATAGATGTTTTTCTTCAGATTAAAAAAGATGAGATGTATTTGGGGACCGAGCATTCAATACAGTAACATCTAATAATGAAATCAATACCACAAAAATACACTCATTTTCACATTTAAAATTCTTACCGGAAATGCTAATACTAACCTGTTATTCAGTGAAGCTTCTAAAACCTTTATTCTAGCTCTAACTTATGAAAATGTCAGTCGAATCAAGAGCTTGCTGACTTTTGGTTCGATCTGGTTTGAACAGATTTGTGCATTCTATTGGAAAATAAGAGAAGCTATTAAAAGACTGCATGTACAATTCAAGAAGTAATTGAAAATTGACGAACTTTGCACAGTAACATTCTCACAAATTACATTTTATTTTTTCTAGATTACACAACATTATTATTTAAAAATTATATTAATTTTCACTTTCACACGCATCGACTTACAAGAGATAAATACTAAGATTTTTCCAGCGATACAAAATCAGTATTACATCGAGGTCAACTGTTACAAAAGTAAATGTTCTTTTGTACTCGTGAGGCACTGGCATAGTGGGCGGGAGGGAGGGTTTGAAGGGGAGGGGAGGGAGGTAGAGAGAGTGAGAGAGAGAGACAAGGTGCGCGAGCGTGGTGAGGAGGAGGCTTGGCACAGCCAGAGAGAGACAGGGGCTGCGATAGTCTAGTGCCACCTTCGACGAATGCGACCGTGGCTGGGAGAGGGTACGCTCAGGAGTCATCTCCAGTTCGACCAACAGTGGAAAGTGATCTGCAACGCAACGTAAAATGTGAGAAGATGCAATGTCTAAATTCAATCAAACACAAACAGTACGTACGAGAAAAGATCACACAAATTATATCATTGAACTGTGAGGTTATTTCATACTGGTATATTCATACCAATATTATTATCATAACTGTGTATCTAAGACACTAAAATAGGAATAAAAACATTGGAATAAACTATAAAATACAAATAAAAAAGTATGAAGTAGATACGTTCGACTTCAAAAGGCCAACAATTTACAATTTTCATGATCATCGTTTTTCCTAGAAACTTAAAATTTTGATACCACTTGAAAATTTGAAGAAGTCTCATCCCTCATCACATGTTCGCTTAAAGAAGAATGTAGGCCTATCAATTGAAATTTTAGTTATTGAGCATGATTATTATTTGAGTTATCTTTGTTTTGTTCTTATAAAATGAATTTCTTATACACTCCAGTTATAATACTCCATGTCTAGTGTACCTTACTTAATTAGCTGTTGGTTAAAGATATGTTTATTGAATGGAATTCATTGAAAATTTGTTTGTGTACATATAATGTTATGTATAGTTATAATAATAATAATTAAACTTATGGTTAATTTTTGGCGGAGAGACCATTTCGGGTGTTCCGCCTCGCCGAATCATCCAATTTTCCCTGATGGGAAAAATAGAAAACTACTACTAATAATAATATATTATACTAAATTTAGTGTTGATTTCAAGCTGTTTTAATAGGTTGAAATATGAAAATATACGAATATTGAATAAATATTTACTTAACAATAGGAAAAATCGGACGAAGTAAATCATGAAAGTCGTAATTTTACCTGAAGGTATATGAGGATGAGGGCATCCTATAACTTTGTTTTCTCTCAACCATTCAGAAGCCAACGGCCCAAGTAAACCAAGAGGAGTCATGTTTTGCTTCGAGTAGAAAATATAATCAATTATTCCCTTGAAGTGAAATCTGCAACAGAAGCATGATTTGAATAAAATTGAAAAAAATATGGTACTGATAAGGATGATATTGAAACTCATATACATTCACATCAGAATCACATTAAATAAAGTTGATGGACGTAATCATTTTGTTGAGATTTTCAAAAATTCTTATCAACTATCGTATTATTTTTCTTCCCTTGATAATATTGCATTTATTATTTTTGATATATTTCAGTTCTATTGATTTTGAGGGTACGTAAACTTGACTCAGGTAACGAATTCAAATTCATTAAACACGAAATTCCAATATAAATAAAATTTTTAAGACAGTTCAAGGGATTAATGTCAGACAAGAGAGCTACGAATAACAATGCAGCTACAGCTAAATCCAAAAATATATCCTATACTTTTCACAAGGATGAAAATGATCTTGTAACCAATATACACAGAGATCATAAAGTCTCTCCAGAATAGCTTTGTCGTGGCATATTGTGCTTTGGTTGGAAAGCCATTCGATAGGTTTCTCCCCTCTATCTGAACTCCAAAATGGAACTTTATTTCCTAAAAACACAATACAAGATACACTACAGACAAAGAAGAACAAGAAGTTTATGAAAAGTAGATAATCCACAATTATTAAAATTACTAAAATTATTAATCTACGCATATATTATAATATGAGGGAAAGTAATATATGCTTCGATGTAAATCCTGTGCACAGTAATGAGTCGCATACAGAAAGACAAAATACATTTTTGAGAAAATTCTTTATTTTGTTGCGTTTTCAATAGAGTCAGAGCCACATTTGAGTTACATTGTTACTGAGCACTTGAGTTGAGTGTGTTTTCACTGTTAGGGACTTTTGAATACCTGAATATTGAATAATATAACACAATACTGTCTTTATCAAAACGTGTGGTTGTATTAGGGGCATGATATCTTCATTGTAGGCAGAAGCTAGTTTAAAGGAATGTGTGAATTCGTTCGGCTTTTCGCTGCCAGAGATTTTCTGGAGGACGGACTTGTAGGGCAGGTCTTTGAAGTCCTGATGATCGGCAGACACTCTTCCTGACGACAAATACTCTATTACACCTGAAATAAATGAGATTGAAAACTATTAGTAAATCAAATACTGCAAAATACCACTGATAAAAGTCAAACCACTGTTAATAAATTTATTACAATACGATTACATTATTTAAAAAATGATTCAATAAATAGAGGGTTTTGTTAGGTATGATGTATTTAGTCCAGTGCAACTATTAATTAGAGCTTGTATAAATCCGGGACAAATAGGGATTTTTAGAGTTGACTAATGGGTGCCTAAGGAACATTGTAATCATCATATTATACCGAAATTTCCTTGTCCTATTTTTTTTTGCGTTTGAAAAACCGCATTCTTCGTTTTTTCAACTCGAATATTATGCATCCTACAGAAAATTGTATCCTGTCCAAAATTGAACAGCATAAAATTTTGTTTCTAATAAGACCTTGAACGTCGTTAAGATTGATTCAGCCATTTAGCCGCAATCGATTATCAAAAATTTCCATTTTTTTTGTGATAATCGTTTATGGAAAACGCAATTTGAGTCTCAAAAATATTATAAGCTCAATGGTAATGTTTTAAATCACTCATGAAATTTCAATAACGCAATCACAATATATTTCAATCTTTATTATGAAACTATATAACACTTGCTTATATATCAAATAATTTTATAATTAAAATATAAACTTAATTTTTTTTTTTTGTATCTATTTTTCAATTTTACCCACCATGAAAACTATAAACAGTTTCAATACATCTCATCAATCAGGTATGGTATTTTAATTTAGCTTAAGGAAAACTATAAATTAATTCAATCTCAATATCCTTGAAATCTATTTTTGAATCTCACCATATAAACTACAAATAGTATCAATTCAATCTCAAAATATCAATCCCCCAAATGATTTACCATGGAAACTACTGTATATCCTAATTAAATCTCAACAACCTTGATCTCTTTTATCTGAATGATTATCATGAAACTAAATCAAATATGTAATGTCTATCCCACGATCCTATTGAATCCATGATATCTATTTTGATGTCACCATGTAAACTGTACAGAATCAATTGTATGAAATATTCTTAATATCAATTTCCTTTATGTTAACTCTATTTTCCTTGATGTCACTTACCAAGGAAACTAATCCTAACTCAATTTCAAACACACTTGATCTCATCAAAGTGTCAATCAACTATATTCTACTGAGAGGTACTAATGCCATGTCAAGTCATATCTGATATGAATGTGTTGATTACCAGAATCAGGTAGCGAGTTGAAGTCGCCGCAGAGCAGCAGCTGAACAGGCGTATTAGAGGAGTTGGGCCGGAAGTGCATGCTGGCCTCATCGAGCACTCCCTTCAGGGCGCCACAGCATCATCACCTGGATCAGTTTGACGTCGCAGAACTCGGATCCCAGTGGATGTGCGCCGTGCACCAACAGTGGCTTGGTTCACATCGAGGAAGTCCTGTCATCCAAACACCCAAATTAACGCCTAAGCCACTTATCATCATTACGTCCAAGCTCACTAGATTGAGGTTATTCCTTCTCAATTATTCGGATACCTTCAATGTTCATAAAATTTCTTGAAATCTTGTTCTATAATTGATAGAAATTTATGTCTGGATTAAATGTTTATGCCCAATCGGATCTCTTCAAAGTTCATTAAATTTCTTGAAATCCTGTTTTATATTTTTGATAAGATTTCGTCTTGAAAAACTTATTCCATATAAATACACTAATTACTCATGTAACTGGCAGAAATTGTTCAGTTTTGTCAGTGTAAAGAACGATAATGAATACTTTATTTTTTTCTACTGATAAAATAACACCAGTTTTAAGAAATTTTCAGAAAACACAAATCACATTACTACTGTCGTCCTTTTTCCATCATCTGAACTCAGGCTAATGAGGACCAACATAAAACGATGGTAACTGTAATGTAAGTTTTATTAAATTTCAGTTCGTTACAAAAAGTTGTTTGACCACATTCAATAAAATTCTTTTAATATGATGACATTGTATACAAATACAAGGATAGAGAAACCACAATTATGAAATTTACGAGGATAAAAACCTACAATAATTACATGAAAAAGGGGGAAATGAAACTTCGAAACAGAAAAATTTATCATTATAGAACTGTTTTGGCTAATGTCGTCCTACAACAATTTACATACAATATTCCTCACAATGAAAGTAAATTCCATAACACATTTAAACTAGCATCAGGAATTTAAATCTACTATATCATTTAAAGTATCGGGTTACGATTTCCTACTTGCAGAAGCAACTGATAATAAATAAGTTCATTCAATTGAAATGGAAATTGAAAAAACCGACCGTTGTCTCCCCATGCAGCTTCTTTTGTTTTGAGCAGAGCCAATCCGATGTTGTCTTTCGGCATGACTCTGTTCAGCATGTCATCGGATCTTCTGGGTTGGCCATTGCCAACTGATTGAACTCTACCAGGTGCTCTTTGATCAGAGTGAATCTGAAAAATAAACACATTTCAAATATTGGTTGATGTATACATAAAATAGTATGATTGATAGGTAGAACAGTATCAATTATAAAATTAAATGTAGAATATTATTATTGGGAAGTTCGTATACAGCCATCAATGGGATCATGTACTGCCTATCAATTCGTAATAAAATAAAAACCAGGCCTAATTCGTAATAAAACTAAAAATGACCCGATTAACTAAAATATTATTACATAAGAGATCATTCCTTCAAAAATATTCAACTTTAATAATGAAAAATTTCAAAAAACAAAGAAGTGCAGTAATAATTTTTCGTATTTAAAAAATTTTACACTTTAACCTGTCCGAATACACAAACCTACCTTTTGAATTTTTATTCGCACTTTTTGAATTTAGCTAATGTATTACAGTAAGCAGTGTGAAGTGCAGTTTGGGGGTTAGGTACAGGACTATACTGCAGGATATTTATACTGCAGGACTTTACAATACAGATGAAAAACTTTTTGACACGAATTACGATGTTATATTTTTCCATAATAAATTGTGGAAACATATTCCACTTGAATCTGAATAAATTCAACTACGACAGATCTATATGAACACGTATAGGACTTTTCACTACTGCAGACTAAAATTCATGAACTTCAGTCATAAAATATTCATTAGGAGATAAGTTTAATTTAATAGCATTTGAATGAACTAAATTTCAGGCTAATGGTTCTCATTTTCAAATATTATAATATCTGAATCCAATTAGATTGCATTACCAATCACTTTTGCAATACAAATATTCACGTAAAATAGTCTCATCCAACCTGTTAATAATTGCATTGAAAAATATTGAACAGATATAGAAACTATTCTGAGAAGTTTCAATAAATATATTGATGAAATAAAATGTTAAACTCACTTCGCAGTTCTGTAGAATAGCGCATCCGTCAACATATTTTCTATCGTTCTCTGACATTGCTTTGAGAATTCCGGAGAATATCGACATCCTTTTATCTCTTTTCAGTTCAGGTAGAAAAAATTTGTTAGAACTGGTCAGTCTCTACCTCCTGCAACAAATTCCCATCATTTCAGAAAATTTCAAAATTATCATTATTGTTCAAAAGATTTGGAATGTGCTATTTTGTTGCATCAAGACAGTGATTATTAATAGTAATAATTAATTAGTTTCCAATGAAATCTTAAAATATCAAATAAACACAAAAAAAATTTGTTTCAATATTATTATTATTGAAATGATCATTCAAAATTCGATTAAAATAAATACAACGCTTTGATTGATTATTATATATTCCATTTCAACGGAAATAATCCATAATTATGATGATATGCGGATGTGAATCTTCAATTGCTGTTAAAGTTGTGGAATTGCTTTCACGTTTGCTAACAGTCAATCGACCTCATGCAATATCAATTACCTATCATCAGTAGCTAAGAAGACCACATACTAGAATTTTAACAAATTTCTAGTATGGCAAGACCTAACTAAGATATTCTCATCTCTTATTCTTTACTATTATATCTGACCTTTAGTAGCCTAGTCTAACAGTAGGTATTTCCCACTAGCCCCAATTACTAGGATGAAAAATTACCGGGATGCCAATTGACAAATGTATGAACTGAATCTAAAATATTATTAAAATAATTGTTATAATTATATGTAGCTCTTCAGAGATTAGGAATGCCTTGGAGCTCCTCTGTATGTATGGGGGCCTTTATGTTGGTAAATGCGGTTCAGGAGTCTTCACAAGAATGAAAATCCTATTACATAGTGATCTAAATTCAATAATTCATCAGTCTGGTAACAGATAATTTCAAAGAAGATTAAGAACAAACACTCCAAAAACTACATATTCCTAAACGACATATTCTTAAGTACGATAAAAAGAAATTTATTCGAAAATAAAGACGTTATTTCTTCAGATATTTGGAACATTCACTTTGAATAAAGGTCAAAGCATTTACTGTAAACTTATTATATCGGCTGTGTAATGTCTGGTTTCGTTGAGAGTGCTTTTTCCTATAGTCAGAAGCTAAAGAACTGAAATGAATATCATTACATCTGTCTAGTATGCTTATCACTAGAGGAGAACATTGTAGCACATCACAGTCCATCAGACCTAAAATACGGAAACACACATGTATATTAATGACTGAAAGGATGGCCTTAATACGAAAATTATTTTTTTAATTCATAATAGAGCAGACATATTATATGCATTTTCAGAGCTCGATGTTGAATTAAAGAAATATTCTTTTTATTGAAAACAAACAGTGAATTCAAGAAACTTATGATTGATTCGATTTGATTACAGAAAGTTGTAATCTTCAACAGAAGGTAGTTTTGCAGAAAACATCAGAATATAAATAAATTTGTATGAATTTATCATTGTGATTCAGCAGGAATGGAAATTTCATATTTTGATGTAATTGGATTTTCTGGATTCAATCCTGAATCACAAATGACATGCTATACAAATTTTATAATCAACTATGTGAATCAAGTGCAGATGAAAATGTAGATTATGAAAGATTGATAATAATATATTTATTCAATTTGACAAAGCAGAGATTAAAAGTAGTTTTAAAAAATAAATTTTGTTCTCCATGGAATTAATCATCGGTTTTATGTGCCTCTGTAATGTCTAATCACCAATGATACTCATCAGTTAAATACAGAATGAGAGGACCAATTAATACATTTAATTGTAAAATCTATTCTACTAGTTGGTTTAGTACCATCCCAGGAGTCTAGCCAAAGGAATCCATAGTACTCGATGATTTGAAATACCTCACTGAAAAAATAAAATTTAATTGTGGCCCATTCACTGAAATCAAGCTGAAATAAGTCATAAAAAATAAGTCATGAAAATAATGTATATAATTTATTGAGAATGAGTCTATTGTTGAATTTCATAGTTTAGACATACTTGACAAAGTAATATATACATTTATTGGGGTAGATGAGGTTTAAACAATACATTATTTATGAACAAGAATGAAATCAGTCTATGCAGTACCACAGTAATGAAAATGTACAACAGAGTGCTATACATTTCACTATCCTCAATTTCCTAATTTTTAACAAATCTATGAATACGGCGTTATCAATACACGAAATATCCTCATTTATGGACTCTTTTCCACTAACTCTAACAGTTTTTACACGTTCAAGTCATTCATTCATTCATTTATTAGCATACTCTGACCATAACTAAAATGGGTTTAATAACTTTTTCCAGTAAGTTCTACCCTAATGTATTTTATTTTATTGCTCAAGAATTATTCTATCCTTTCTGATAGTGCATCGCCTGACTGTTGAGCTAAGATCAAGTTTAGTGCTCTCTCTGGAATAATTCTTCAAGATTAGAATGTCAGTGAATTCACAAAATAGGTCGACAGTTGGTGGTTGTGCGCCCATCAAGACTGCAGCTGCAGCGCCAGAGCGGCTGGCAGCAGACAGTGACTGCCAACAAGATGGCCCTGGCTTGGTACACTTTCTGCTCTATTACTAGCTAGCTTACACCTAACAGTAACGATACCGGTTGTAAATGAAGCAATGGATGATCTTCTTAAAACAATATATATATATCTTGGAGGCTACATAGAAACCATATTTTATAATTGACTTAAAAAGAACAACTCAGAGCTTAATTTTGATATTCATCTCTTATTCTAGGGTGATGTCACCAGTCTATCAATTTTACAAATTTATACAATTTTGTATTTTTATTGAGGTTGGTGTCTCACTGTGCACAATTGCAATATTTGAGGAAATGAGGAACCAACACACTTCAAGCCCTGACTTTATGATTTTACGTACAAAAATACTTTTCTTTCTCGAACTGATAACACATAATTTTTAATTTTGCATTTGTTTTTCCATATTATGAATATTTGGATGAGAGCCCCATTGAGTGTTTATTCATTATCGCTTAATACTGTTTAATATTGCCAGGCATTAAACGTTTTTGGATAAGAAACGTTTCATTCAACTTATTAAACGTTTTTCTCCCCTTTTATTCATCTTAAAATATTAACAGATGTTCAAAAAGGAATATGGAGGAAGTGTTACCAATAACTTATTTCAATTTTATCTCAAAATCTTATATTAAAATTCATGAGCTACCAGGAATTTCAATTTATTCTACTCTTTTTCTAGACTTAACATTTTTTGAGGAAGCAGTTTTAGTATTAGAATTTCTTATAATAAAGCTAAACCAGATAGAACCAAGATAGTATAATTAAAATCTTTAGTAGCATTGAAAATTTGAATTATATAATAATTTTATTCTTATTCAACAACAAAACAACAAAAAAAACAAAATCAATACAGTCATAAAAATTAGATTGATGATTATCATAAGATTTATGATACATATGTTGAAAAAGATAAATTACTGATATTGTATGAACAATTATCATTATTGTGGTTGAATTAAAAACATATGTATATCAAATAGTATGATCATTAAAATTTTAGAATAGTACATTTTATAGATTTATCAATTTGAAAATAACCCAAATAATAATTTTTTGAAATAATTCTTGGTGTTGTAATTCAAATAATTAATTATTATGAAAATAAAATCAAATTTATGAAATATTATCAAAGTGAAAAGTATTATTGAGTTTGTTTATTTCTCTATAAATTATCAAAATCATTTTAAATATTTTGGTGCTTTTTTGATTATATATTTTAAATTTTAAATTGATAACTCATATTTTAGAAGAATGAAATTTGTTTACATAATGTAAACATATTTGAATAATTACAAAACAATTAAAAATGTTTTACTATGTATTTTTAATAATTTAACAAATAAATTTATTCAAATAATTTTGATTATAATTCTGAATATAATTAATTAACAAAAAATCGTATTCTTTTAATAATTGAGATATATTTCTAAATTTCATAATTCTTTTTTAAATTTTCATCAAAATCATTCATTCATAATAGCATAAATTGACCGCAATATTTTTTAAAGTAATTTCTACCCAATTAAGATTATTTTTATTCTCAAATTAATCTAGAAAAAAATTTAACCAGTATCCTGGATCAATAGATTAGATCAAATTCCAACCATCAAGAACAGTGGTTAAGCTGGCACAGACATAACCAGATTGGCCTGGCTTGATGCTTTTGAAAAAAAAATTGCCTAACAAATTTGAAAGTGATCATGCCATCAACAGATTGATTGAGTAAACATAAAAGTCATATTATTATCAATTCATTTGACTTAATAATTCAAAAACTCAACATCGTCATTAACAATTGACGATGTATCTAAGATTTATGCACTAAAATCATCATAATTCAAAATTTATACCACAATTAGTTGCATTTATTAATGAAAGTATGATGGATGATAGGTGTGCAGAAAATTAAAGTATTGATATCATTGAGAAAATAGTCGAGGCAAAAGATGCAATTGGGTCGATAACATGATATTTGTACATATTACAACTATTACACGGTAAGTTCGCTTTCATTTCAAACAAATATTTTTGATCAAAAGCAAGGATGAACATTCAATGCAGATAGTTTAGTCTACTACTCAATGCACAACCTTTTATGACAACCAATTAACATTTTCAAACAGCAAATGAAACGATTTACTTTTCATTTATTACTATTATTACTTCTGAAAATCTTATTTATAAATTATTAGTCATAATGATTTTTATTCACGCATTTGATTACTATAATCATAGAAATCATTTATTAACCCATTATTTTACTGTATAAACTAACATAGATGTTTTTACAACAAACAACAAATAAAACAAAAAAAAGAATAAAATTAAACAACAAGTATCATCACTGCTACTCATCATTCACAAAAAACACTCGAAAATTATGAACATCATTTGAAATGATATCATAAAACGCATTATAAAATTCAAAAATAAAATAATTAGAATAGTGGAATAATTGTCAAAACATGATAACGTCATAAACGATGTCAAAGAATTTATGACACTGAAATATGCACAACAATTAGTACTGTTTATATGAACTGAGTTTTCTCAAAAAATAAAACAGTAATGGACATCTCAAAGAAAATAAAATAATAAATGTATTTTCAATTTCAATTCCTTTTTTTTATGATAAATAATTGAACAGAAAAAAGGAATGAGCAGCTATTCGATATTTTTCTAATTCAGAAAATTTTTTCAAAACTCAGAACATTAAAATATATTTTCACTCATGATTTGTCTTAATCATTTGAAATAATAATCTTTACTCATTTATGTATTTATTTAACCATTTGATTTTTTTTTGTCATGATTAAAATAATTCTTTTACTACATTATCAATAAAAACTATTTTTTATCACAAACTTGTATTAAATACTGTCAAAACTAACTATTAGTTTGAATAACTACATAAAACTAAATATAAAACTAAATAAAACATATGAAATCTATTAAAGGATATGACAATTTCAAAATTTCATTAATGATATTCAAAATAGAATGCATTGATAGAAAAGTTGAAAGAATTGATTTGAATGGAAACAAAAATTAGAAACAATAATGTGTCGGAAGGTAGTTAAAGGAAAGATTTTATCTGAAAGTGTGGCAACTGAAGGTCTAATTTTTCATTCACAACATGATTGAAAATGTTGATGGACTTATCCTACCCTGAACGTGAACACATGACAAGAATCAAAGTTTTCTCAATTCCGAGGTTATATTATTTAGAGGTTGGTGAAAAATATTCTATTTGCACTGGAATAACCTACTCATTTTCTACAGTTTTAAACCTAGGACAGCTTTAAAATGTGTCACACTATGAGGGCCGCACTTTATTAGTTTGAAAACCACTCTCTCATAATACTAAAACAAATTCATGATAGAACTTCCTATTTATAACACTCAATTGTATTTTAATAATAAATAATTAGTAATTAGTCCGTCCTGGTCCCAGAACAAATCTGGGTTATTTAAGTTACAGGACCGTAGTAAGAGTTCCAAAGATTTAGATTAATATTTATATTTAAATTGTTTTTTATATATATAAGATGAAGTTATACATATTGATTCTTCAATTTTTATTTCAATCTGCCACATAAAATGCATTTTCAATACTCAATGCCCAAAGTAGAGAAAAATACTTGTCCAGGAATAGATTAGTGATGGATGAAAGTATACGGTGGGGAGGAAAAGAAAGAAAGGAAAATGGAAGAAGACGAGGAGGAAAGGAAAATAGGAAGCTGTTGAGAGGAAATTATGGGTGAAGCTAGAAGAACGAGAACGAGAGAATGAAATAAAAGAAGAGGAAGGCTGAGGATGGAAGAGTACAAGAAGGCGTAGGAAGAAGAAATAATTCAGGAGAGAAAAGAATTCAAGAAAGTAAAGGAAAGAGAAGGAAATGGGAAGGCGGTGAAAGAAGAAGAATGAGAAAAGCAGTGGATTGTAGAAGAAGGTGGCCGGTCCAGCCAGTATATACAGGTGTGGCCAGAACAACCTGTGTGTGGAGTAGTGAGCCATTGTTAGGGAGTTGGGTTGGGTTGAGTTCAGCCTCACTACAATATAATTTAATCTGCCTCCTTCATCGTTGCTGTTGTTGTCATTATTAACTCTGCTCTGATATGATCCACAATATGCACTGGTATTTATGTAACCCAGCCTTGCTGCGCCTCTTTCTCATTATTTGATCTTGAACTCCAACTCGTTCGGGCTGTTGAACTCTCTGGCACTCTCGCCAAAAATAATGCTCGGCCTGGCTCGGCTCTATTGGGTCCATCAACCGGCAACGCAACATTCGTCACCAATCCAAATAAAGTTGCCGCTTCGCTACATCTACATTACACAATACCAATCGTCATTTGTTGTTGTTATTTTTCAAACGGAACAACCAATCTAGTTGTTGCAAGTTCATGGTCCAATAGGTCGATATAAAGTGATCCGAGAATTCAGTTTTTTCAAGTACAGTATACTACTAAGTATATAGGACGCACGTGTCCTACTCCTTCACAAGTATGACCATACCTATGATGACATCAGATTGAATATACAACGAGGTTCTCATTTCTTATCCACACATCATCAAGAAGTTGAACAGGGCTGCAACTCGATGAGTATGGGTTTTAGAAAACTACATCTGAAGTATCGTTAGAAATTCACAGGAAGAGCTAACGACTGGAGCCACGGCTTTAATTTAGAAAAGAATAATTGAGAACTATATACGTATTGAGAACTAAATGCATTCCATTACTCTATATAGATGGTATCTTGGTTCAATGATAGAGGAATTCATTCATGCGGCAGGCTGAGTCTGTTGTGTAAAATGAAGTAGTTGTAGCCTAATAAAAAGGAAGTTGGATGCATGAAGCGTAAAGGTTACGTGACCGAAATTGGGGGAAAATCGCTCGAGTGTTACTTTTTTCTTACTTGCCGACTCATTCCCATAATTCGCTGGCTGTCTGATACAAGACAATCATGAACTTTCTCATGCTGTGCTCACTTCAGTCCCCTTTCATTCTATCTTGTTCTTTTCACTAATTTGACTACTTTAATTTTCCCACTTCAGTCAACTGACGATGGTTTCCATACAATTATGGAAATTATTTTACCACACATAAGAAACTATGTCAGTCCTTATGCTTCTACAACATAATGTGATTTTTGTAAAGTAATATTCAACCTTTATTGGTTTGCTATGCTTCCTCCTCACAAGGAATTGTGAGCACATTTTTGTAATATATGCCTATCAAGGTATATAAGATAGTACATATAATGAGTTGTCAAAATTTCTTAAAAATAAATTTGTTGCATTCAAATATTATTGTAAGAAGGATTGCGTATTATAGAAAAATGATTTTAGCTGATAGAGATCAGCTTTGTACATATTTGTGCAAAGAAGTTGCATGATCTTTGAATATTACACTGACATGGCGAATCTTCAAAACATCAACTCTCTTAAACAATTTTTAGAAATTTTATGGGACTTTCAACTTTTATGGGTTCTATCTGTTTGATCCTTGCATAAAATACATAACATATGACCGCGGTTACATTTGATATGAGTTGATACAGTAACCACAATTTGATTATTTTCAACTCACCCTTGCACGCACGGTGAATTCTATACAGTTCCAACTCGCATCTTCTCGTATCCAGCCTAGGATTTGGAAAGTTTTCATTATCGTAAGAAGAAATATAGTGAAATTACCTCTAAAACCAATTCCTGACAACAATGGTCATTTGGATTTTACTAGTACACGAGAAATTCGAATAATAATAATAAATTGAAACTTAATCATAGGCTTAAGAAAGATAACCTGTCCTCGGATCTTGGAATACTAGCTGGTTCAAAGTTTAATCCTGTCTTACACACAATATTGTATATTCAGGCACCATCTTCGTTTAAACTGAGCTGAAGTGGACGAATATACTTGTAATTTATTTTGATTCAATCTGTAGATCTATAGTTTCAACTATCGTTTCGTTAAACTCAAATAGAAGGAGATGATGCATACTTGCCTCAGACAAATAGAAAGGAAAAATTGAAGATGAGCGAAGACATGATTCGTAAAAGAAAGTTACAATGATGAGGAGGAAATGTGGAGAAATAAGGAGAGGAACTTCGAAGGAAAGAAAAGAACGAATCACGGAAGGAGAGAGACGGGCGCACCTACTCCCCCAAACAACAACTGCACACGGGACGAGGTCGAAGGCTGTCAGTATTATTAGGTAGTAAGTAAAGCTGGGGGTGAAGTGAGAAACCGGGTCGCCAACAACTAAACCTCCACCAATTAAAATTTTGCACTAAATCATTCCGCAGACTACTATTGGTCACATAATAATTTATTCTATACGTTACCAGGGCACGACTGCACGACCAGAAACCAAACCAGCCACCACAGCACAGCTGCAGCCGGTAGGTAAACTCATCTTAATGGAAATAAGGTCGACACCTACCAAGTAGGCCTAGCTGCTTCTCGGACCTACATTTTACTCCTCTCTTTTAACCGCTCTGAAACCAGTCACACAAGAACATTGAAAAATAACGAACACAACTAATCGTGGAATGGAAAATAAAGCAGCAACAATCATTACAGGGAAAGGCAAATTAATAGTTCATAGAAATAAATAACATTTTAGAATTTGGTTATGAAGAAGCAGCAATCATTTCGGAATAGGAGGAATTACGCAAATAATAGGTTACATAGGTTACAGGGTCTACAATCTATAATTTCTCAATAACAATTTTTTTTATGGAATTGAAAGTTTTCAAAAAAATGACTATTCTTACACCATATCAGACATGAACTTCTGCTCCATGTTTTAAAAATCAGCAGATAGCTGTAACTTATAAGAAAAACTGGATGTGATATACAAAACATGATATTATCACCTATATTAAAAGAGTTTGGTGCCCGTTTAGAGTAGATTCTGGAAAGTTCATGGAGAAGTTTGGGTGGGCCGATTTTGATGCGGTTCGCGCCAAAAGAAAGATAAAAGATCGAATTTCTACAGGCTCTAAAAATAATAATTTTAAATGGGAGAAAAATAATGAAAACAAAAAAATAGGTACCTGTGGAGCTATCTGTTGGCATTAATTTAAGATGTACTAAGTTATTAAATGTACTAAGTTGCTAAATGGTACTTCAAATCCCCGTGCTTTGTGAGAACTCCCCGTAGATAAACGTGAAGCTAAACACTGTAGTACAGTGACTATGAAAGATAGTAATGTACATGGTAGGAGTAAGTTTCATTTTGTATAGCAGCTGAGCTGCTTTGTCAGGCTACCAGAATAGATATATTAGTCAAGTCAAATAGCACAACTATTTTCAAACTAATAATTTTAGAAAATTTCCAACGAGCGTCGCTTTTTGCGCTGCGCTGCAAGGGGTGAACTCCGTTCTACTGTGATCTGTTACAACGCATTCTCTAAAGATTTATACAAAACTTCCAATGTGTATTATATTTATATTAATTTTTGTGATAGGATCTGAGAGATATTTATTTTCAACTAATTTGTATAATATATTTTTTCTAATCTCGTACTTATTTTTAGCGATTGTATTTTCAGTTTGGGAATTAGATAATATATGCTTGAAGATATTTCATAGAAAAACATTCTGTCGCCAACTACTTACTGCCAAATGACACAGTAATTGCCAGCACTCTTTTGAAATTTATCTTTTCAAGTTCACAAACAAATTAAATGGAATTTCAAGTACACAACACAATGAAATAATGAAAAAACTACTACATTTCGCAAACCTATCTTAGAAAAACAGTGTAGAAAAGATCCTATGCATTTCCGCAATGAATGAAACACAAACTGGCTGACATTGTGAAATTAGTTGAAAGCTCTATTTATTGCAACAATATTGCTCAGAATATAATGAACACTGATGGAAGTCACCAGACCAGAAAATGGAGTTCATGCTGCACATTATATCGGCGGCACTGTACCAGCTGAGAACGCAATATGATAAATCTACTGTAATGAGTAATCACAGCCAATTATGAACTGAATGAATACTTGACACATCCAAATTGTTGCCATTTCGCTTTTGCTTCTCCATTCAAACAGTTAATGGAGCTACACGTTTTTAAAGACTTTCCATCTGATGCCAACATAGTCCCGGTGGAACCATATTGAAAGAGATATGCACAGAAACATTCAATTATTCTAAATCACTACTTATTTTAGCATCTATTGTACTCATAATATTCAAGTGGAAGGGGGATTGTATTATTGGAATTTTGAAGTGGAACTAGAAATTCAATTCCTTCAAATATATTTGTAGATTTTGGAGATATTGTGGAATGCCATCTGTAATGAGGAATAAAAGTTAACAATTTCAAACTATGTTATCAAAAAATAATACCAGTAGTTGGAGGATTAATTATTACTTCATTGAAATCATAATCATTGAATTCAAATAAATAATAAGAAATAATTACTTTCTTTCAGAAATTAATGATAATAGACAAACACAAAAATTGTCAGGGTATACCATTGCCCCATCGTGGAAAACTACCAATTCATGTTATAGATTCCAACACAAATTCAAAATCGCATAGAAATGTACAATGTTTTACGCCAAAAAACGTTACATTTTAGACACCGGGTTTTTGTATAATTTCTATAGAAGTTTGAAATGTTTTAGAACTATGGGCCATGCTACACATTCTGACATGTTCCTGTAGCGGCGAGATTTCTGAACTCTATAATTATTGTAAAAGACCAGCAGCAGCAGGACAAAAGGCCGGCCGCGTATCTCAGCCACATTCATTGCAGTGCATCGTAAATTGAATGAATAACCGGATCATTATCGGGGACCCCGTTTTGCAGGCCGGCTCTTTCAGTCAGCAGTCAGGAAACGGACACAATCAGAGATCCGTTTTTGAATGTTCATCAATTAGCTTTCCCCGCAACTGTGGGCAGAAGAGGAGGAGAGATAAAAAAAATAGAAAGAGCGAGAAAGAGTTATCGCACCACTGGTTAACGCCGAACTAAACGGACGTAGAATGCGCCGTTGGTTTGACTGGGGGGCCTGAAGCTCGGGCACACACCGTTAGTCCATCAGGTTCACGGACTCTCCAGTTAGTGATCACACGGAAAACTTGAATTCTATGCATTTTAATGAATTCTGGCAATCATCGGCAAATAGTGAAACAATGCGCGCTAAGTTCATTTACACCAATCTGCTATCGGCCGAGTTGGGAAACAACTGATACCGAACGGCCTTGTCCAACACCCATGCTTTATGCATATGCCACCGACACCTTGCCTGCCTATTGCCACCACTACAAAAGCGGTCATAGCAGGTGCACGACCTCTATTGAACTTGTTATTGATCATCCAAAATGTTCTCTCAATCATCTCAAATCTATATTAATAAAAAAGAGTTGGTGTCTGTACGCTCGCTTATAACTCGAGAACGGCTGAACCGATTTAGATGATTTTGGATTCGTTTGAATTTTTAAAGCACTGGTTAACATAATATGTATTAAAATATAAGAAAATCTCTTTATAATTAATAAATAATTTGTAAATTAATGACCTAACCTATCAAACACGACATCCATTTTGATCCAGTCCAAACAATAATGCTCCTATGAAATCGATGTGTAGTTGAAGATGCTACAATATAGGTCTTCCCAAAGACGAGCTCGGTGGTGTGTTGGACAGCGACTCTGCCTTCCACGCAGAATTCTCGGGTTCGATTCCGAGACTGGTGAAATTTTTTTGGCAACTTTCAGCATTGATTAATATTGATTATTATCCACTCGCTTTATAAGAATTAGTATATTGCAGATTTCTTTTAATTTTCCATCAATAAAGCGAGTGGATATAGATATTTTTACTTCGTGACATTTTTTCGTGAGAGGGTGATATGAAGGAGACATTTAAAGAGGTGGGTGACATGGAGGGGTTATTTGAGGGAGTGACATGAAGGGGTTATTTGAGGGTGACATGAAGGACTTTTGGGGGTTATGAAGGGGCCAATTAGAGGAAGAGGGGGGTGAAATTTTGTGGGAAAGATGGGGTTGACATGAAGGGGGATTTGTGGGGGAATGAAGGGGGGGCATTTGGGGGATGTCATTTTTTGGGGGTGGCATGAAGGGGGAACATTTGTGGGGTGAAGAGGGGAGACATTTTTGTGATACGAAGTTCGCCGGGACAGCTAGTAGATTATAATTCTTAAATTGGAATTCTATCGCTTTACAATGGGCAGATGAAGTGAAGTAGGGATTCAACGTGTTACAAGTTTAAAATATAGTGCATCTACTGGAAATTTGTCTGGAAATTTATAATTCTAGAGCTAGGCTATAGTAGCCCACCAAATTGGTGAGAAAGGTGGCTGGACAAATCAATTTCTTTAATAACAGAAATGCATCGAGATATGAGACTCATTTTTCATGTGATAAAATGCAATTTCTACTAGCAGCTCCAGTAAAGTGACGGTGCAGTACAGTAATTTCAACTTGAAATTGAATAGTAGTATTGCCACTGACTTAATGAATTCGATTTATGCTGAGGATTCCCAAATAAAGAGTTTGGTTACAAGGAACACTAAAAAATTTAGCCACTTGAGGTTGCCGGCATGGCTACTCATTATGTTGATGAGTGATTGTTGGGAAGGATTCATCTTCTTTTATACATGAGGTTTGATTTTTCGTAATAATTAGTCTTTTAATACTCAGTTTTTTCTGGTTTGTAAGTTTTATTTGATTTCAAAGTTAGTTGGGTCTTAGTAAACTTCATTTATTTATTGGATTTAAGGTAAGTTTTGAATTACGTTGTATTGGATATTTTGTTTGAATGATACGAGAATGAAATAAGCACCCTTATGGCTTAATTACACCAGAGAACTATTGTATTTAAATAGATGATAAGGTAGTCACCGTGATCACCGATCACCGACATCACAGACAGGTGATCACCGATTTTTACTCTCCTCTCACGTGAGTTCTTATCTCAAGTCTCGTTCCCTGTAGAGTTAACCCAGACATTTTCTCCGATCAAGCTCAGTAAAATCACGATCGATAAACGACCATCACAAGGGTCATAAAGACATAATTCTTGAACCTCTCTTCCAGCGCTTTGTAGGAAGCTCATGCATGTTGTGCTGGCTAGACATGTGTGAAGCGCGCGCTAAGAATTGCCGGATGCAATGAGTCGTCACGGCCCAGTAACCCACTGCGCTGCGCGGTGCGGCTGTCTCAGAGCAGGCTGCTGCTGCTGCTGCTGCTGCTACACCGGAGACCGGATCAGCATCTATGATGTATTCAACTCTCTGCAGTTAAGTAGACAACTGGCATCTGGGAGTATGCCACCAGGTCTACTGCTTTTCAAACTTCTTTCTGCATTATCACTGTACAATTTGCCAAACACATACGCGATGACCAAACAAGACACAGGTCAAAGAAAGGTTTGTAGAACTTTCAGGGATAGAATTAGAGAAGAGATGATAACTCATAGATACTCATAGATAGAAACTCATAGATAACTCAAGATACAAGGAATTCATTTAGAAATATGAAATCATAAGAAGAGAAACGGTGTAAAAATTTGGGGAAAGAAGGATTTAAATGGTCAAAGATACTGTATAATTAATTATACTTATTGGGTTCTAGTGCACCGCTAGTTTCTAGTTTCAATACAGAATATCGGGGTACCGAGCTCTGCTCGGGGGTAGGCCTACAAAGGCACAGGAATAGAAATTTTAAAAGAAAAAAGGAATGAAATTAAACAATTTTTTGAGTACAGTCATCTCTCATGCACTGAATCATCATTGCACTATAAAAAAATCAATCTCAGCTTTCAGAATAATTATTATGAATAATCGAGTTTGAATGCATAATTATCATTTGAAAAATTGCACTTATAAAATTTTGCTTCATAGAAATAATAATATGGGTTGATATAGTAGGATCATTTTAACTTGTCAGAAAACGGCTGATTTAACGTCAGTAAACGAGCGTATATCAATCAGCTGTTTTCTGACAATTTAAAATATTCCTGCTACAACAATTTTTAGCTCAGCTGTTTTGATGAACTCTTGGCGATTTTTCTCAAATAAATAAAAACAGATCACATGGCTAACTCCATGCCTCAAACTTAAAAATAACAATACAGTACAATACAAATCCAATACAAAGACATTATCAAATCCATTGATCATCTATTTGAACTGAATAAGGATAACAGTGATGCTATTAAAAAAAACACAAAAGATATTAATAAGTGTACCGACGAAATTACGGCTATAAAAAACAATGGTTTTAAATTGAAACTGGAATTTAATAAATTTGCTGATGAATTTAATGCTCTTCAGCAGTACTCTAGGAAAATTGTATAGACATTATCGGTGTTCCTTTTGTCAAGACGGAAAGCTTGAATAAGATTTTTGATGAACATTTCTGAGAGTCCATTGGTTTTAATTTGAAGGGGATCGCATATGATAGATAAGGTTATCACAGACTTCCGTCGAGTGTGGAAAGATATTATTTGTGGTTACGGGGTGAAATGTGTCCTCCGATTATTGTGAAGTTCTGTGGGTATTCCTATAAGGATCAGTTCCTCAATTGTATAAAAGTTAAAGGCAAGCTAGTACTTTCTGAGATTGGGTGGCCGGGTAATGAAAAAAGTGTCTTTGTCAACGAGACTATGTCTCCACAAAATCGGGTCTTGTTCAAGGCTGCAAAAACGATGCAAAAGTCAGGTAAATTTGAATTTGTCTGGTTTAGAAATGGTCGGATTTTCACGAGGTGAACTCTGCTGCTAAACCTGTCTGCGTTCGCTCAATGAAGGATCTGGAATGATTGGAAATAGGAAATGACTGATTTGGCTACTTCTTTCATTTTTCTACTCAGGATTGTTTTATTTTAGAAGAGTCTCATGGCAGCACATTGACAGTGCGTTTTGCTGCGCTTTCTTACATCTAGTTCAATGTTTATTTCTCAGTTTTTCTCCACACAATCAGAGGTTAAAGTTACTTATTTTAACAGATTAAGATTACAGTTAGATCATAGTTGTATAAGAAATAATAATATGTTTGACTATATTGTATCATTAGAGCTGGTAATTATTAACGGAGGTATCTACTTAATTTATGATAAATTTATTGTGTTATGTATTTTTACTATCAAGATTGTGATTGTTTATTTCGATGGATAAATCTAATGAGTTGAAGGTTTTTATCAAAATGTTCAGGGCTGAATACTAAGGTATTTGATTTTAGGATGAATGTATTAGAGTGTGAATTTGATGTTATTGTACTTAGTGAAACATGGCTCAGTAGCAGTGTGGCGACCGGTGAATTGTTTTCCGACAGATATAGAGTATTTAGAAAAGATAGGGATCCTATAACTTCAGGTAAAAAAATTGGAGGTGGTGTGCTTATTGCTATCCATGAAAGATTTAGATGTGATCGACTTTCTTTCATTGAAACAGATGACTGTATTTGGGTGAAGGTATTTCTGTCACATGATTCTAGTGTGCTATTGTCGTCAGTATATTTTGCGCCTAGAACAAGAATTGATAGGTATAAGGATTTCTTTGAGAAACTAGATATGTACAATTTGAGCAATGAGAAATTACTTATTATAGGTGACTTCAATTTGCAAATAACTGGTAGTAACTTTAATTTGAGAACTGGGTGCGATATATGTAAACAATTATTATTTTTTCTAGAATTATATGGTGTAAGATTGCTGAATGATATTTTAAATGATAATAATAAAACATTGGATTTAGTTATTTCTGATTTTCTTCACATTAATGTTGGTCGGGAGACAGATTCATTGGTCGCGGCGAATTCGCATCATCCTCCTCTATTAATTAATATAGACACGCATATTTCTTGTAGTTTGGATGAGGAGTCTGATGTTAAAAGTTATGATTTTAGGCAAGCTGATTCTGTTGGAATGTATAATGCATTTGAACAGGTTGACTGGGTAGATTTCATATCTGAATCTGATGTCAATAATGCGGTGTGTATTTTTAATGAGATTGTTACGTCTATTTATAATGATTTTGTACCAAAACGTAGAAAGACTAAAAATAAATACCCCAAATGGTACACCAAGGAAATAATTTGCAAATTCAAAGAGAAGAATAAATATAGAAGATTATATAAAAAATATAATATTGAGCTGTATAACTTAAGGTATAAGGAGGTCAGGAAGGAGTTGAAAAAGGATTTAAGATTGGCATATATATCATTTGTAGAAAAGTGCGAGTCTAATATTGGTAGCAATCCAAACTGCTTCTGGAGTATGGTTAAAAACTTTAAAAGTAGTGAAATGAACTTGTCCTATGTAAATTATAATGGTGTGTCTCATAGTGGAGGAAGCTCAATTGCAGAAGCATTTGCAGATTATTTTAGTTCAGTGTATGATTCTAATGATAAAACTGAGGAACAGCTTTTGGCTAGAGTACTTTTAAATAATGATAGGTATGGTTTTGAGTGCTTTTATATTAAAGAAATATCTGAGTCGGATGTTATGACAGCTATAAAAATATGAAATCAAACGATCTACTGGCCCAGACAATTCACCAGCATACATTTATAAAGGGTGTGCCGAATTTTCATCAAGCCATTGAAACATATTTTCAACTTAGCAATTAAAACTTCGGTTTTCCTGATTTCTGGAAACTTGCAAAAGTGATTCCTGTATTTAAGAAAGGAGATAGGAATGAAGCTGAGAATTACAGATCTATTTCTTTATTATCTATTCCAGCTAAGATTTTGAGTCAATAATTTATAATTTTGTATTAGTACATGTACGTAAGCACATAAGTATTTTCCAGCATGGATTCTTACCGGCTCGCTCTATAAACAGTAATTTGATCAATTTTCACGAATTTATATGTAGAAATTTAGATGCTGGGGAGCAAGTTGATGTAATATATACTGACTTTTCTAAAGCATTTGATAAAGTTGACCATGAGGTGCTGTTGACGAAAGCACATCAAATGGGATTCTCTGATAAGTTGGTAAAATTTTTTGCTTCGTATCTGATGAACAGAAAGCAGTATGTAGTGTCTAATAATTTTGCATCTAAAATTTTCTCTGTTAAATCAGGAGTGCCTCAAGGTTCAAATCTTGGACCTCTTTTATTTATTTTATTTATTAATGACATAACAAGATGTGTGGAGTATTCCAACGTAATTTTATATGCTGATGATTTGAAATTATATAAGAGTATCAAATCCCATGATGATTGTAATTTGTTGCAGAAAGACATAAATAACTTAGAAGCATGGAGTGTTAAGAATAAATTGTCTTTCAATGTAAGTAAATGCAATGCTATGTCAATTACCAAAAAATACAATAAAATTCTCTGTAATTACAAAATATATAGCAAATGTTTAAATCGAGTTAATTATTTCAAGGACTTGGGAGTCACTTTTGAAAGCAGTATGTCGTTCAAAATGCATATAGTCAATATTTGTCAATCATCATACAGGCTAATAGGTTTAGTGAAGAGGATTGGCTTTAAATTTAGGAACGTTCATACACTGGTATTATTATATAATTCATTTATTAGGTCTCGCTTAGAATATGGAATGATTGTTTGGTCTCCTCATCAAAAAACATATATTGATATGCTTGAGAGTGTGCAGAAAAGATTTCTGCGTTATCTGTATTATAGACTTACTGGTCTCTACTCTTTTACAATTTCATACATTGACTTACTTGGTCTATTTAATTTGGAGAGTTTGGAAAGAAGGAGAAAGATCAATTGAATTGTATACTTTTCAAAGTTATTCGTTCTATTTATGATGACATGTCGACTCTATCAAGTATAAATATCAATGTGAGCGACAGCCATGCAAGATCCATGGATTTATTTCAGTATAAATCGTGTCGTACTAATTTAATGTTATATTCACCTATATATCAGTTTGTTAAGTTAGCTAATAGTATTGCCACTGAAATTGACATATTTACTATTTCTCCTTTATTGTTTTACAAATTTGTTAAGTCTTCAAATTACTTTTAGTAGATACCTCCTTGTTTTCTAAATTTAAATACTAAATCTAAACTATTGTAATTTTGATGAGCTCAAAGTGGGGTTTATTTTTGTTTCGTTTCTCAACTACTGCTGTAACATTGTATTATTTTGTTCAGTTACAGTGTAATTGGAGTCTCGACTCTGTTCTGTAACTCTTGTAAATAAGTAAATAAATAAATAAATATGGAATTTTTCAAAATTTCTAATTCCTTTTAATTTTCTATAGATAAATAAAAATCAGAAATAAAAAGGGGAATAGGAGCAGTTTATGTGTTTCGATATTTTCCTCAATTCTAGTAATGGAACCACTGGCTTTACCAAAAAAGTTAGTGTAGTTATGTTTTTCGCGAGTGATCATATGATTGAAATGCATTGTCTCAGCAGCTGAAATAATCTTGTCTCACTCCCACAATCACCGCTCTCACTCTTTCTTATCATTTACAGCCGACGGAAATTTGTTTCTGCTGTCAGCTGATTCCTAAAGGATCGGTTTTTCCTTTTTAAGGTCCTTCAGCGAGTTATCCCAGGGATGAGACCCGGCGCAAACTAATTTTTGTATCACAAACCTCCTATATTCCAAATTTCGTCAAAATCGTTAGAGCCGTTTTCGAGATCCGTTGGACATACAAACATATATATAAACATACAGAA